>LR999965.1:73661625-74286184 GCA_905220375.1 Tachina fera | reverse complement strand
AATAATAATAATAATAATAATAATAATAATAATAATAATAATAATAATAATAATAATAATAATAATAATAATAATAATAATAATAATAATAATAATAATAATAATAATAATAATAATAATAATAATAATAATAATAATAATAATAATAATAATAATAATAATAATAATAATAATAATAATAATAATAATAATAATAATAATAATAATAATAATAATAATAATAATAATAATAATAATAATAATAATAATAATAATAATAATAATAATAATAATAATAATAATAATAATAATAATAATAATAATAATAATAATAATAATAATAATAATAATAATAATAATAATAATAATAATAATAATAATAATAATAATAATAATAATAATAATAATAATAATAATAATAATAATAATAATAATAATAATAATAATAATAATAATAATAATAATAATAATAATTGTTAATACCAGACTCGTTTGCCTGTCTTAACAGAGATGTAAGTGGTGGGGCTTATCCAAGTGGTACACAAGGATAAGCAATTTAAGAATGTTGATGTTTTTACCCAAGTGATACACAAGGATAATTCAAGTTGTGGAGTAATCAATTAGTTATTCAGGTGGTACACCAGGATAATCTAATTGACTCAAAGAAGTGAAGTGTATGACGATTTAAGTAGCAATCATAAACTTTATTCAATAATTTTAATATTTATACAAAATGTAAGAAATAACTTAAAACTAATACAATAACAAAAAGTAGAATAAAAAAAATAAGAATATAAACATAATTTAAAACGGCCAGAAACTGTTCATTATTATCTTGCCAAATTCATTCCCATCGTAAGCTAAGCAAAACAGATATTCAATTTCACTACTGTCTGGCTGGTAATTTGAACACACGTGGAAAATAAAATGTTTTATTTATTTCGTCAATTATGCTGACATGATAGTTCTTATACCTGGCTGGACAAATGTGTGAGAAATAAATTAATTTTATTTTAATTAAATTGTGGGAAAGAATTTAAGTGTACTTGAGACTTAGCAAAAATATGAACAAACAAAAAACAAAAAAAGTTAAACAAAAACAAAGTAAGCGTTTTGCTTAAAGTTTAATTCAACTAAAGATTCTTTTTATTTTGATACCAAATAAAAAGAATCAAAAGAATTAACATATTGCGCCCCCAGGGGGATTGTTAATATCAATATGCAATTTAACTGAACAATTTCCGGCAATTTATGCTGAAGTAAATTAAGCACCAGGGTCCAACGAAATGTTCCAGTTTGATCTGGGTGATGGCTGTGGTGCGATTGGTGGTTCGTTTCTCTTGAGTTCCGAGCTATTTCCTTTAGTTTTGTCCGGAGATTTGTAGTTTTTCTTGGGAAGGGAACTGCTTTTTACACCTTCACTGCCAAAAGACGTTGAGGGTGTGTTCTGAAGATCAGGCATATTTTCATTGCCAGTAGTGGCGTAGGATGTATCGAGAGGAAGCGGAGCAAGTAAGTGAATTGCCCGTTTAATAATACCTGTAGATGTTTTTACTGTTGCCGTCCTCACGATACCGTCAGGCCCAGGGAATGTTTCGATCACCTTTCCAATTCGCCACGTCATGACAGGAGTGTTGTCTTAAACTATAACTATAGTACCCACTGGCAGATTTTGTGACTTTGATTGCCATTTGTTACGCTGCTGGAGTTCAGTGAGGTACTCGTGGGACCATCGTTGCCAGAAATGATGTTTTATTTTTGATACTAATTCCCATCGTTTAACGAGTGATGACGACATCGACTGAGCAGTTGCATTGACTTGTGCCGTGAGAGGTTCCCCAATCAGGAAATGGCCAGGAGTCAAGGCAGCTGCATCATTAGGATCATTTGAGAATGCTGTGATAGGTCTGGAATTGAGTATTGCTTCTACCTCTATGACTACAGTTGCCATTTCTTCATAAGTTAGGAATGCGTTTGCCATTTCTTTGAGTAAAAGCCTTTTGGCTGACTTGACTGCGGCCTCCCACAATCCCCCAAAATGAGGTGCTCGAGGAGGAATGAAATGAAAAGAAATGTTTTTATTAGCACATTCTCGCTGAATGGCTTCTTGAGCTGTGGGGGTAAAAAGGGCTGATGATAATTCCGCTGGTTGATTTCGTGCTCCGACAAAGTTTGTTGCATTGTCGCAGTAAAGTTGTTGGCAGTGACCTCTGCGACTGGTAAATCGTTTTAGTGCTCCCAGGAACGCTTCTGTTGTTAGGTTTTTGTAACTAATTCAAGATGCACTGCTTTTGTGGCGAAGCAACAGAATACTGCAATGTACGCCTTTTGAGGTCGTTTTCCTCGAGTTTTAAAGTGAACCCAAATTGGACCACAATAGTTAACCCCGGCATTTATAAATGGTCTTGCTGGTGTAACCCTCGTTGCAGGCAAATTTCCCATGATCTGCTGGAGAAGTTTTGGTTTTGATTTTGCGCAAGTTACGCACTTATGGATGGTTTCTCGTGCTAAGTATTTTCCCTTGATGGGCCAAAATCGTTGTCTGACATTTGCAAGGAGAGCCTGAGCTCCACAATGCTTATTTTCTTTGTGTATTGACTCAAATATTAGTTTGCTGATTATCTCATTATAAGGGAGGAGCATTGGATGTCTTGTATCGAATGGCAAAGTAGACTCTTTTAGTCTGCCTCCGACTCTTAAAATGCAATTTTCATCTAAAAATGGTGATAATCTTTTGATCGGACTTGACACCCTTAGTTCTTTGCGTTTTTGCAACTGCTTGATGTCTTCTGAGAATGCAAATTTTTGAGTTTCTCGAATAATTATAAGAAGTGAATCGTGGAGCTCGAAAGGTGTCAGAGCTCTTTGAGTTTTTCGATCTGCCTTGGGAATTCTAGCATTTTTTATGAATCTGAAGATGTATCCTATAATACGTTGCAGGGTTTTAAAAGAATTTCTATGGTTGATAGAATGCAAAAAATTTTCAGTCGTTACCGAAACCAGCATGTTATAGGAAATTTTCTTCTGTTCAGGTAAAGGTGTGTCAGGAGTTGGAGAGAACATCGGAGGCCAATGTTTCTCATCACCATGAAGAAAGAATGGCCCATACATCCACTGGGGTGTATGCTGCAACTGCTGTGGATCCAATCCTCTAGATATTATATCTGCTGGATTGTCCTGGGAACTCACATGACACATTGATCAGGTGTCGAGCTTTCTTGAATTGAAGCTATTCGATTTGCTACGAATGTATGCAACGAAGATGATCGTGAATTTATCCATGCTAATACTATTTTTGAATCAGACCAGTAGAATGTTGGCGTTGTATTCATATCCAGATCGTGCTTAACTTTTGCAGCCAAGTTGGCACCCAACTGGGCAGCACATAATTCCAGCCTGGGCAGCGTTTGTTGCTTGAGAGGGGCTATACGGGACTTCGCACAAAGCAAGTATACAATAACTGTTTTATTTGGCAAGAATGTCCTGATATATACTGCGGCACCATACGCCTTTTCTGAGGCATCTGTAAAATCATGAAGTTGCGTATTGCGTGGAATCGATCCTTTATATATATGTCGATGAGCTTGAAAGGTTTTGAGTTCATTCAGATTACTTCTGAAGCTTCGCCAGCGTGATTCAAATTCTAAAGGCACTGCCCCATCCCATGAAAGATTCAAATTCCATAATTCCTGGATGAATATTTTTGCCTTGACGACTACTGGAGACAGTAGTCCGAGTGGGTCAAATATACGCGCTAAATCTGAGGTGACTGTCCTTTTCGTCACATTCTTGACTGGTTGTATGTTGACCTTAATTTTCAGTAGATCATCCTTGGGTAGCCATACTAATCCCAACGTTTTTGTATAGTCGGTTTCGTCTGTAGAAAAATCAAGACTAACTTCTTGATCATCATTGGGGATATTGCGTAGCAATTGGGTATGATTTGCACACCATTTTCTTAAATGAAATCCGTACTTTGACATGACGTGTTGTAGTTGACGCTGAGTTTCTAGTGCTATGTTCAATCTATCGGCTCCCCCCAAACCAAGTTCTTTTCCAAGAAATTGGCTGCTAACTGATAACAACTGCATGTTGTTATCATGGCTTATTTCCTTTAGACATTTGATTGCCAAGTATGGTGCAGGTCGGGTTCCATATGTCACTGCATTCAACTTGAAGTAACTGATGGGTTCAGAAACATTACTTCTCCATAGAATTATCTGGTACCGTTGGTCTTTTGGATGGACCAATATTTGTCGGATCATTTTTTCTATGTCTGTTGTGAACACGAAACGTGGAATCCGAAATCGCAGAAGCACCGTAAACAGCTCATTTTGTAGTGGTGGGCCGATGTGCAAAATGTCATTCAAAGATTTTCCTGACGAGGTTTTTGCCGACGCATCAAATACCACCCGAAGTTTAATGGTGCTACTATCAGGTCTTAAAATGCAGTGGTGAGGAATAAAGTATTTAGACCCTTCCACTTCATCTATGTTGATCTTCGACTTATGTCCCATTGTTTCATAATCCTTCATGAACTGCATATATTGAGTTTTTAGGGAAGCATCTTTTGATAATCGACGTTCCAAGCTGAGGAAGCGGTTAAAGGCAATATTATGTGAGGCGCCTAAAGAAGATGTTTCAGTACAGAATGGAAGTCGTACTACGAACCGTCCTTCTTTGTTACGAATAGTGTTTTGATTGAAATGTGCCTCACATTGGGCGTCATAGGGAGATAATTTATGCCCAGTGCTCTCGATCTCTTCCAGTTTCCAAAATCGTTCAATAGCCGTATTCATTTTATCCTCCTCAGTTAAAATACCACATATTGCTGATGAGAGTTGTTGTCCAGATACCTTTCCAGATACTATCCAGCCAAAGGTGGTATTTTGTAATATTGGGAGGTCATCACCGAGTTTAATTTGTCCTATAGCAAGGATGGTAATATTCTGCGCCCAACAAAATGTCAATTTTTTCTGGTCGGTTAAAAGTTGGGTCCGCCAGTGTGACATTGTTGGGAATCGCCCACTTATCGATGGTAAGTTGTTGAGCAGGCTGAGGAGAAATGATTTGTGGCAACACAAATGCCTCAAGACGTGTTGAAAAGTTGTTGAGTCTGGATTGAAGTGATATGTTGACACGGTGTTGAACTTTGGTGCGGTTTTTTCCAATTCCATTGATTGAAATCGAGGTGGTTCTTGCTGGGAGCCCTAGAGTTGTGACTAATCTCTCTGTAATGAGGTTGACTTGTGAGCCCGAGTCGAGAATCGCCTTACATTCAGTTTCTAGTCCATTTGCCTTGACCTTTACCAACGCTGTTCATAGTAGGATATATGGTCTTCTGCCGACGGAACTTGCCGTCATACTTTCAGCTTCGTCCTGTGGTGTGCCAACGAGAGATGTCACGTTTGTTGTGGAGGAGTTGTTAAGTGTAGCTGCCTCTCTGTCTGAGTCAATTTCTTTTTTAGGAGGAGTAACTTTTCTTGATGACGAATTACCTTGTGGGGTTGGTTCCAGATGTACCAAGGTATGGTGCTTTTTTCCACATTTCTGGCAGCGGCCTGAAATGGTACATTGTTTGGTACTATGGGTACTACTAAAGCAATTGACACATAATTTATGTTTCTGTATCATGTTTAGTTTGTTTGTTGAGTTTACATCGATGAATTTCTTGCATCGATACAATGGGTGAGAATCTCGCTTGCAAACTAAGCACAACCGGTTTTCGTGTCGAGGTTGTGATGTAAGCGTGCATATTTTGCTAGTGGAAAACGAAGGTTTTTCCTTGTGTCCCATTGCTTCCAGAGTGTGAAAATAGTTCTCAAGGAATGTCAGAAATTGATTGATTGTTTGTAGGTCCTTTGGGTGAGAAATTGGTTGCTCATATTGAGCATGCACTGTTTTATCTAACTTTTTGACCAGGATGTGGATAAGGATTGGATCCTACGATAATATTTGAAGCCCCATGTTGGAGAGAGCTGCCAAACATTCTTTTGTTGTATCGTGCAATCGCTTAATAGCATCTAATGTGGATGCCCCAGATGGCTGGTCAAGTAGTCTCTGAACTGCTGTTGCTACCATTACCCTTTTATTGTTGTATCGATCTTGCAGCAATTGCCACGCCACCTGATAATTGTCTGCAGTAACCGCAAGATGATTCACCAATGACGTTGGTTTTTAAATACCACATTTTATGCGCGTCAGACATCTGTTGCTCATGTACGATTCTTGTAAATAAATCGGAGAACGATGTCCATTTCATGTAGTCACCTTCAAATTTTGTAATGGTGATCGTAGGCAAAGGTAAGGTTGATGGTCTGGCCGTAGTTTCTCTAGTTGAGTGGTGGAGGCTTCTATTGGCCGTGATGAGCTGTATGATTGCTGATTGTGCAGCTTGTTCGAGGTGAACATATCTGCTTGTATCATAACCAGCAATGTCTGGGTCGGGATATTTGTCCAGTAATTCATCATTAAGCCATTCTAATTGAAGCCACAGCTGAGAGATAGTGGCCTTTTTTACATCGTAGTAAGATTGATCTTGACCTGGTTGCAACTGCAGGCCTTCTATCTGTCGAGTAAGCGCCGCCATTTTTCCAAGTGACCGGCTGATTAATCCATCGTGTCCCCCAGTTGCTCCGGCTTGCGATTGACCTGTGTTTGCCGATTTGGGATTGGGATCATGTCCCCCAGTTGCCCCGGCTTGCCCCCCCAGGGGAGTCGATTTCGACTACGGGTGTGGCAAGCCCGGGGCCCCAGCTGGGGTGATGTGGCTTTTTCCATTGACGTACCTTTGGTACATTACCCATAGAACTTATGTTGTTACTACCCGATCTCTGAAATAACAGAGCAAAGGATGTGCACATATTTATAACAAAAGGAAGACAGGTCCTGTTGATGTCAGTTAGGTGCAGCATCACCTAGAACTGCCCCTGAGTTCAAAAGACGATAGAGGTGAAGCTCTTGTGGTGGAACTTCGAGGTCTAACCAGAGGCTACTTCTGGTGCCACGGGTGCCGGTGGCCCGACAGCCGAGCTGCTTTGAAGTTATTGAGTGCATGTAGAGGTCGTCAGTGTTCTTTGCTAAAATGCCGAGTTCGTCCTACCCCACGGGGTTTAAGGGATGATTTTGGTATGTGTGGAGTAGGCACTGGATATTTGGCGACACAGGCATGCGTTCATTTCGGATGAGTGGTTGAGCTGTGCCGGCAATGGTTGAGGAATTCTCTTGGGGACCTCGCTATGGTGTATACACAACACTATAGCGTGGAAGCCGGAGAATTAACGTGGTGGCTGTGGTTGCTACCAAAATCGCTGGGAGAATAGTCTTGGCTTCCCAGTGTTAAATCAATGCTAGTGATTGGCGTGACGCGGTCAGCCAGACACTATTCTAGGTGCTGTTGCCATTCAACAGAAGCTGCTATGGGCACGGACATAGCAGCAGCTATGACTTCGACATAGCAGCAGAGTTTAGATAGCTCAAAGTACCTCAGCAAGGTACTTGAATGTAGTACAGGGATAACTATATACAAAGATTGCAACCTATGTGCTTTTGAGGAGTGGGCATAGGTTCATTCTAAAAAGGGTGCATGGGGGCGATGGTCTGGCGTCTTACCTAGCACCCGGTGCTTTGGCACCCGTGAGATTAGGCCGTCAAGGCAGGTGCTCACGGAAAGCTATTGCACATCTGCCCCGGCTTGCGTTTGACCTGTAGTTGCAGATTTGGGATTAGGGAGTTCCTTTTTCCCGGATTCTTTACCTTGATTATCGAGTTCACGTTCCATTATCGCTATGTATTTCGTCGCCATGGCCTCAATTCGAGTATAGTAGTCGGATGTGAAGTATTCATCAGATGTGTCTACGTCCTTCAACTCCCGCAATTCATTATCAGCTGTGTCGAACTCTGCCCAAGCTGTCCTTAGCCGAGATAGTCGTTCCTGGTAATAGGTTGCAGTTTTCCGGCTGGCTGAATCCTTGGTGAAATTTCGAATAATGGTTGCAATATGTTCTCCAGTTTCCTTTAGTTGGCGGAGAAGTTTTGTTGAGGTTGTTTCCATGGTGGAATGGTTGTTGTGGAAAGCAGGGAAGTGATGGCACTACAGTTAATTCGAGGATTGCAGGTCCTGTCACGGTCGCCAAAAATGTTAATACCAGACTCGTTTTCCTGGCTTAACTGAGATGTAAGTGGTGGGGCTTATCCAAGTGGTACACAAGGATAAGCAATTTAAGAATGTTGATGTTTTTACCCAAGTGATACACAAGGATAATTCAAGTTGTGGAATAATCAATTAGTTATTCATAATCTAATTGACTCAAAGAAGTGAAGTGTATGACGATTTAAGTAGCAATCATAAACTTTATTCAATAATTTTAATATTTATACAAAATGTAAAAAATAACTTAAAACTAATACAATAACAAAAAGTAGAATAAAAAAAATAAGAATATAAACATAATTTAAAACGGCCAGAAACTGTTCATTATTATCTTGCCAAATTCATTCCCATCGTAAGCTAAGCAAAACAGATATTCAATTTCACTACTGTCTGGCTGGTAATTTGAACACACGTGGAAAATAAAATGTTTTATTTATTTCGTCAATTATGCTGACATGATAGTTCTTATACCTGGCTGGACAAATGTGTGAGAAATAAATTAATTTTATTTTAATTAAATTGTGGGAAAGAATTTAAGTGTACTTGAGACTTAGCAAAAATATGAACAAACAAAAAACAAAAAAAGTTAAACAAAAACAAAGTAAGCGTTTTGTTTAAAGTTTAATTCAACTAAAAATTCTTTTTATTTTGATACCAAATAAAAAGAATCAAAAGAATTAACAATAATAATAATAATGATAATAATAATAATAACTAATATAATAATAAAGAATGAATTCACATAATAATTAATATTAATATATTCTAAACATAAATAATAAATAACATGAAAACCCTAATAATAAATACATAATACATACATATATAATAACCTGTAATATTACATATAATACTAACTGTTAAGACTGGAATAACTATGTACATATATATAAGAATAGAACTGCTAAATATATAATTGACTTCACTTGCAAAGTATACCTAAAAGCGTTCACTTATGGTTTTCTAAAAAGTTATATTTTTTCACCGTGCCCTAGTTTTCTTTTCTTGTTTAAATTATAATTTATTTAATTTAAACCCGTTCCTAAAAACTATTAGGAAAAAACAGAAAAAGCTGAATCAAAACCGGTCCAGTCGTTTGGTATGTACGTGGACTCGTACAGACACACGGATACACAGAGACAAAATTCAAACTTATAGCACTCCTTTTTTGTCCAGGGTTAATATGCTATATGTCTAAAACTATGCGACCAAACAATTGTCTGAATATTAATATTGATATGAGTGGATGGAAAAATAGTCTCAAATTGTTATTATATAAGAAATGATAGTTTGCAAAATATGTATGGGTAGTTGTATTAAACTATGTAGATATACATACATACATACATATGTACATATCGTGCAATAACCGCCAAAAACGCTTAAACCACATTATTTTCGAACACTATTTTTTATGATAACCGAAAATTGTGTCGCTTAAGCTTTTTTGGCGGTTATGGCATCCCATTTACTTTAAAAATTGCTAAAGCATTGTTAAGCAATTGCCTAATTTAGGCATACACGTTTAAAAACTGCATTCTTAGCCGAAAATTTATAAATCGGCTTTATATATTTTTAGCAATAGAGATTTATCTTAAATAAATAAAAGGAGCAGGCATATTAAAATTAATATGAAAATAAGCCAAAACATTTATTTTCAGTCATTGGTGAGAATAAATTTCACATCGTTCCAATAAAACGTGGTATTATTGATGAAACCAAAATTCAAATTTATGATGAAAAAGATTTTCCGAAACTGATTACTGAATTTGAAAAAAGTAAGACAAGTTTCTACACATATCAGCTTAAAAGTGCTAAAGGCCTGCAGATCGTATTGAAGGGCATCGATTCCTATGTTGCTCCCGAAGAAATAAAAGATGCACTCTTCCTCCAGGGATTTAAGGTAAAAAATTTATCTAACATAATAAATAGGGAGAAGATTCCTCAACCTCTATTTCGCGTCGAACTTGAGCCAAACGATATAAAATTGAAAAAACGAGACTCATCCAATTTACAATTTAAAATATCTCATACCGAAAAATAACAGTTGAAGAACCACACAAGCGTTCTGGACCCGTACAGTGCTATAATTGTCAAGAATATGGTCACACAAAAACTTACTGCAAGTTACCTTCATTTGTGTTATCTGCGGTGAATTGCACGGTACTGCTGGTTGTACTAAGCCTAAAGATTTAGCAGAAAGAAAATGTAGTAATTGTGGAGGTAATCACACCGCTAACTACAGAGGTTGTCCTGTCTATTCTTTCGTTAAACAGACTATGGGGCAAAAACCTAAATTAGCTCCAGCACAAACAGCAAACGTTTACTCCGCCACTTTTACTCAAATAAGCCAACCTGTCACTTCACGTGTATCGTATGCCGATGCAGCTAAGAGTAGTTCTATTCCCACACAAAATATTCCGCCTCAAAATAATTCAACGAATGCAAACTCAATCCTTAATTTTAGTCGCCTTGAAGCTACTATTGAAAATCTAGTGCTGACTATAAATAATTTTACAACAAATATCACTAGCATGATGCAAGAAATGCTACGAATGCAGTCTACACTGCTTCAAGCATTAGTTAACAAGCCATGAACACGTTAAAGATAAGTTTCTGGAACGCAAACGGCACTCGCCAACATAAAAATGAACTTGAGCACTTCCTCACGGAAAAAAATATTAATATAATGTTGGTTTCTGAGACTCATTTTACTTCAAGAAGTCGATTTAAAATTAATGGCTACATTTTATACGATTCAAAGGACCCAAGAGAAAGAGCTTGCGGGGGATCAGCAATTTTAATAAAGTCAAGACTCAAGCATTATATTCTTGACAACTCTTGTGAAGAACATCTACAAGCAACGAATATTTGTATCGAAAATTTTTGCACAAATTTTGTCCTATCATCAATTTAGTCCCCTCCTAGATTCGCAATTACTGAGGATCAATACGAAGATTTCTACATATCTCTTGGCCCTTGTTTCGTAGAAGCTGGAGACTATAATGCAAAACATACTTTCTGGGGTTCGCTACTTTTCACACCTAGAGGACGAGCGTTGTTCAACACAATTTCGAAAATGGGCTTGGACGTCATTTCGAGTGGGGAGCCAACTTAATGGCCTAATGACATACATAAAATTCCGGATGTTATAGATTTTGGCGTCATGAAAAATATTTCTAGGGAATTAATTCATGTTGAAGGTTCCCTAGATCTATCGTCCGATCACTCTCCCACGATCGTTACAATCTGTAGCCCACTGAGAAGTGGTCTACCTCACCCATAGTGAAAATGGTCAGCCGTGTTAATTGGCTGCGATTCAAAAAAATATCTTAGTAGTCGTTGCACTGAAAACATTAAGCTAAGAACTCATGATGATATTGAATCTAATATTGCTAATCTTAACGAAAATATTAAGCAGGCTGCTGAACATGCCACTTCCTCCTATCCGCAGTCTGGGTTTAATAGAATATATTCTACAGATATAGAACATCTCGTATGTGCAAAAAGAAGAGCTAGAAGAGAATGGCAACAGCACAGATCACCCCAAAATAAAATTAGATTAAAAGAGTGCACTAATAGACTCCAAGAACTACTTGCATATGAAAAAACTGCATCTCTTAAAAACTATCTGGAAAATCTCGATGTCACACCAGCATCTAATTACTCTTTGTGGCGCGCTGCGAAAAGAATTAAAACACCCGTTGAGTTTAAACTACCTCTGCGCACTTCTACCGGAGTTTGGGCCAGGAGTGATATTGAAAAAGGTAACTTGTTTGCAAAAAATTTAAGATCCGTATTAACTCCAAACACATGTACTGGTGTTGTTGATTTCCCGAGTGTAGTTGCGCTAACCCCTCAACCCATAAAATTTAAAATGTGTGATGTACAAAATGTAATTGCTGAACTCAACCCTTAAGAGAGCACCGGGTATTGATGGAATTAGTAACCAAATGCTAATAAAATTGCCTCGTATTGCATTTAGAATCATGTTATTAATTTGTAATGCCATTTTACGACTAGAGTATTATCCCCACACCTGGAAGCTTGCCAAAGTTAAAATGATTCCAAAGCCGGGCAACGATCTTACCAAGGCAGAATCATACAGGCCAATAAGTCTGCTATCAACAATGCCAAAACTTTTCGAAAAACTGCTCATGTCAAAATTGTCCCCAATTCTAATTGGTAGTGGGTGCATCCCAGACCATCAGTTTGGTCTTAGAAGTCAGCATAGCACCATTGAACAAACGCATAGATTGGTTCAATGTATAAGAAGATCATTTGAAGAAAAGAAGTACTGTTCTGCGCTGTTTATTGACGTTTCGCAGGCATTTGATAAAGTGTGGCATGAAGGCCTAATTTTAAAATTAAAATTATATCTACCAATAAATTTGGTGAATTTATTAGAAAGTGACATTACTACCCGGAAGTTCACGGTTGTGGAAGGAGAATTCACGAGGCCAGTTTTGTATTTGATTTATAGTTGTGATATGCCTTTGAGCAGTAATATCCATACATCTACGTTTGCCGATGATACAGCCTGCCTAAGTATGCACGAAAATCCTCATGAGGCTTCCCGATATCTACAAGAACATATTACACAACTTTAATTTAATTTTCCTTTTTGATTATCACTACTTTGTATTATTTAAACAATCACTAAGTTTTGGCCGACACTGGTCGGGCTAAATAATTATATTTTAGATTTAAGATTTGATCACTTATTGTTAGTTCATATTTGAAGATACAATAAATAAACTTTTTTTCTCGTTTTGGTGATTGTTTTCGGTTTTTGGCGTTTTTTTAGTTTTGCCGATCTTTATCGTTCTGGCAATTTTTTTGATTTGACAATTTTTTTTCATTTAGGCGACTTTTTTATTTTTTGGCGATTTTCGGTTTTTTGCGCTTTTATTTCGTTTTGACACTTTTTTCTCGTTTTGGCGATTTTTTTCGGTTTTTGGCGTTTTTTTAATTTTGGCGATCTATTTTCGTTTTGGCGTTTTTTTTTAATTTAAGCGATTTTTTAATTTCTGGCGATTTTTGTACATATAAGCTTGTTTTGGCGATTTTTACGGGTTTTTGTCATTGGGGAAATGTTTTTGTTTTGACATTTTTTTCTCGTTTTTGCGACTTTTTTCGGTTCTTGGGGTTTTTTAATTTTGGAGATTTTTGGCGATTTTTTTTCATATAAGCGATTTTTTTTTCATATAAGCGATTGTTTTTTTATATAGGCATTTTTTTGTTTTGGCGATTTTTTTTTTTGGTTTTTGGCGTTTTTTTAATTTTGGCGATTTATTTTCGTTTTGGCGATTCTTTTGGATTTTGGCGATTTTTTTTCGTTTTGGCGATTTTTTTTTTGATTTTGGCGATTTTTTTTCATTTAGGCGATTTTTTTTAAATTTTTTGCAATTTTTTTTCATATAGGCAATTTTTTTTGTTTTGGCGATTTTTTTTGGTTTTTTGTCATTGTGGGAATTTTTTTTGTTATACCACTTTTTTCTCGTTTTGTCGATTTTTTTCGGTTTTTGGCTTTTTTTTAATTTTGGAGATTTTTGCCGTTTTTTTCATATAAGCGATTTATTTAATTTTTGGCGATTTTTTTTCATATAGGCAATTTTTTTTGTTTTGGCGAATTCTTAGAATGCAGAATACTCTGCCTCAGAATACTCCGCCAACATAAAAATGAGCTTGAGCACTTCCTTACGAAAAAAAAATATTGATATAATGTTGGTCTCTGAGACACATTTGACTTCCAGAAGCTTTTTCAAAATAAATGGCTACAATATGTATGATACAAAGAACCCTAGAGGGAGAGCATGCGGTGGATCTGCAATTCTAATTAAGTCAAGACTCAAGCACATTATCCTTGACAACGTTAGTGAAGAATATATGCACGTTACGAATATTTTTGTAGAAAATTTTTGTTCTAATTTCGTGATATCATCAATTTACTCACCTCCCAGATTTTCAGTTACCGAAGATCAGTATGAGAAGTTCTACAAATCGCGTGGATCTTGTTTCGTGGCAGCTGGAGACTACAATGCAAAGCATACGCACTGGGGATCGCGCCGTTTAACACCTAGAGGTCGAGCTTTGTTTAATACAATTTCAAAAATGGGCTTAGATGTTATTTCGAATGGGGAGCCCACTTATTGGCCTACTGACGTACGAAAAATTCCAGATGTTATTGATTTCGGCGTAATGAAAAATATTTCTAGGGATTTAATTAGTGTTGAAACTTCTCTAGATCTCTCCTCCGATCACTCCCCCACTATCGTTACAATTTGTAACCCACTAAGAAGTGACTTACCTCACCCATAAATGAAGATGACCAATCGTATTAATTGGCTGGGATTCAAAAAATATCTTAGTAGTCATTGCACGGAAAATATTGCGTTAAGAACACCCAATGACATTGAAACTAACATTGCCAATCTTAAAGAAATTATTAAACAGGCTGCTGAACATGCCACTACCTCCCATCCGCAGTCTGGGTTTAATAAAATTTATTCCAGGGATATTGAACATCTCGTATGTGAAAAAAGAAGAGGTAGAAGGGAATGGCAACAGCACAGATCACCCCAACATAAACTCAGACTTGAAGAATGTTCTAAACGACTTCAAGAGTTGCTTGCATCTGAAAAAACTGCATCTCTTAAAAATTATTTGGAAGGTCTTGATGTCACACCAACATCTAATTACTCTTTGTGGCACGCTGCTAGAAAGCTTAAAACACCCCTCAGCGCACATCTACCGGTGATTGGGCAAGAAGCGATACGCAAAAATGTAAAATATTTGCTGAGCATTTAAAATCCGTATTTACCCCAAATACATGTACTGGTGTTGCTGATTTGCCGAGTGTAGTTGCTCTACCCCCTCGAGCCTTAAAGTTTAAGATGCGTGATGTACATAAAGTAATTGCTGAACTCAAGCCAAAGAAAGCTCCAGGTATTGATGGAATTAGTAACAAGATGCTGATGAACTTGCCGCATATTGCAATAAGAATCTTGCTGTTTATTTCTAATGCCATATTACGACTGGAGTAATATGGCAGCTTGCAAAGCTTGCAAAAATCAAAATGATTCCAAAGCCGGGCAAAGATCTTACTAAAGCTGAGTCATATAGGCCAATAAGTTTGCTGTCAACTATGTCAACTATGGTTAAAATTATGGAGAATTAAGGTAAACGAGGAAAAGTGTGTTCAGGTAACATTTACCCTGCGAAGAGATACTTGTTCACCAATTCGAATCAACAATCCAGTTGTTCCTCAGCATTCACATGTAAAATACCTTGGTATACACCTTGATCGACGACTTACATGGAAACGCCATATTGACTCAAAGCTAATACAAATGAAACTTAAACTAACTCAGACATATTGGCTGATTGGTAGAAATTCAACACTCAGCCTAGACTGCAAACTTTTATTATACAAGTCGCTTTTGAAGCTGATATGGTGCTACGGAATTCAGTTATGGTGCACTGCTTCAGCTGCTAACGTCGAGAGAATCCAACGAAGGCATAACAAAATTTTACGTTTGATAACATCGGCTCCATGGTACATCAAAAACTCAAATATACATCGTGATTTTAATATGCCACTAGTGATTGAAGAAATAACAAAATACGCAGGCAAATATTTAACAAAACTCGAGTCACATCCTAATCCGCTTGCTCGTAACATCTTGAATTTTACTGGCCACATCCGCTTGAAAAAGAAGGACACAAGGGCTCTAATACGCAACACTCCAGATGGGATTGCTTGAAAATATTTTTTCTCTGTTTTTTTTTGATTATCACTACTTATGTATTATTTATAACTATCACTAAGTTTATGTCCGACAGTGGTCGGGCCTAATACTTATTATTTAGATTAAAGATTTGAATACTTATTGTTAGTTCATAATTGAAGATACAATAAATAAATAAATGAAAAAAAACACAAACTTTTTGATATAAACTAGAAAAGCACAAACTGCCAGCCATCAATCACATGCTTAATAAATTCAAAGCATTAACTAGTAAATTGAAGTATTCTCTTGTTTTTATTCACATCTATTTTAAACAGAAACTGGAAAAAGTCGCTTTTGGTTGTCAGTATAAAGTACAAGCTTTTACTAAAATTATTATTCACCTCAAAGCAAGTTTAAACTTTTAATTTGCTAGAATTAGCTTTAGCTACATTATTATTCACACGGCCCAATGTGTCTTTTAATTATAGACTTTAATCTTTTTATACCCTTTACCAAAAAATGGTAAAAGGGTATATATAGGTTTGTCATTCCGTTTGTAATTTCTACAATATTAATAAGCGACACATAAAGTATATATATTCTGGATCCTTATGCATACGGAATACGAACAAGCGATGTCCGTCTGTCTGTACGTGAAATCGGTTTTCCCAAGCTCCCAGAACAGCTAGAGACTTCGTTGTTGGACTGGTGTGTCAGAAATTTTCCTAAAAATTTTGCTATTGAAAATCAGAAAAATCGGGCAGACGGTTTCAGAGCTGGAAAACTCAAACTCTATTTTCCCATAGAAAATAACTACCGAAAACTAGTTTTTATTACTTTTTTATTAAAATAACTTATTTTATACTTCCGTATGAATAAAATTAATATTTATAATTAGAAAAAAAATTTTTAAATTTAACAAATTAAAAAAACGTTTCTAGGGTTGGACAACTTTAACTTTTTTCCTAATAATTAAACATATTTCATGTTGTAGGAAGAAGGCTATTTTCTCAGGAACGGTAAGAGCTACGGGTCTGAAATTTGGACAGTGTTTGTAGAAGTTTGGTCGCTACAACAACAAATATATAAAAGCTAAAAATTAAAGGGTGTTCAAAAATGAGCGACGAAAACTTTTAAAATCCCATGTAATATACATACAATTGTACGTACATATGTATATTGACACTTGAAATTTGTAAAATTAGTGTATTTTTATATAGACTACAACAATTAACACTAAAATTAAAAAAATTTAAATTAAAGGGTGGTCCATCAGTTAATGAAATTTTGACTATGTATTTTGACAAATTGCTATATCGGGGAAACTCTTGAAATTTTCGAAATCGGTCAAACTAAAAAATCCGAAAATTATAAAATCGCCAAAAATTAAAAAAAATCGCCAAAACGAAAAAAATCGCTAATATGAACAAAATCGCTAAAATTAAAAAAAAACCCCAAAAACCGAAAAAAATCGCCAAAACGAGAAAAACGTGTCAAAACTAAAAAAAATGTCCCACAATGTCAAAAAAACGTCAAAACCGCAAAAATCGCCAAAACAAAAAAATAAATGCGTATATGAACAGAAATCGCAAAAAAGCAAAAAAAAATTGCCTAAATGAAAAAAATCGCCAAAATCCAAAAAAAACGCCAAAACAAAAATAAATCGCCCAAAATTAAAAAAAATCGCCATAACGAAAATAAATCGCCAAAATTAAAAAAAACGTCAAAAACCGAAAAAAATCGCCAAAACAAAAAAAATATTGCCTATATGAAAAAAAACTGCCAAAAATTAAAAATAATCGCCTAAATGAAAAAAATCGCCAAAATCCAAAAAAATCTCCAAAACGAAAATAAATCGCCAAAATTAAAAAAAGCCAAAAACCAAAAAAAAAATCGTCAAAACAAAAAAATGCCTATATAAAAAAAATCGCCAAAAATCTCCAAAATTAAAAAAACGTCAAAATTCGAAAAAAATCGCAAAAACGAGAAAAAACTGTCAAAACAAAAAAAAAATTCCCACAATGACAGAAACCCGAAAAAATCGCCAGAACAAAAAAAATGCTTATATGAACAAAAATCGCCAGAAATTAAAAAAATCGCTGAAATTAAAAAAAAATCGCCAAAACGAAAATAGATCGCCAAAATTAAAAAAACGCCAAAAACCGAAAAAAAAATCGCCAAAACGAGAAAAATGTGTCAAAACGAAATAAAAGCGCCAAAAACCGAAAAATTTGTCTATATGAATAAAATCGCCAAAAAATAAAAAAATCGCCTTAATGAAAAAAAATGTCAAATCAAAAAAATTGCCAGAACGAAAAAAACGGCAAAATTAAAAAAACGCCAAAAACCGAAAAAAAATCACCAAAACGAGAAAAATAGTTTCAAAACTAAAAAAATTGCCACAAAAAAATTAAATAAATAAAAAATAAAAAAATCGCCAAAACCAAAAAAAAAATTGTCTAAATCAAAAAAATTGCCAAAACGAAAAAAAATCGCCAAATTAAAAAAACGCCAAAAACCGAAAAAAATCTCCAAAAAGAGAAAAAAAAGTGTCAAAACTAAAAAAATTGCCAGAACGAAACAAAATCGCCAAAATTAAAAAACCGCCAAAAACCGAAAAAAATCGTTAAAACCAAAAAAATTGTCTATATGAAAAAAAATCGCCAAAACTAAAAAAATCAGCAAAATAAAATAAATCGCCAAAATTTAAAAAGCACCAAATTAAACATAATGCCAAAAACCTAAAAATTGCACAAGAGAAAAAAGTATGAATTTTTCACAAAATTAATATGTACATGGCACAGTCGAATATAGCACTCTTACTTGTTTATAACGTGTTTGTTAAATAAAACAACGCGTAAATTTTTTTAAAGGAAGTCTCATGGCAATAAGCCAGTAGTGCGAGAGTAGTAGTGAATTCTGCACTCGGGGACAATTGAAATTGTAAAATTTGTCTGAAAATTTGTTGAATTTGGGAATTGTGTTCTTTTGTTTACATTAAGAGTTTTTTTGTCTACATTAACAGGTTTTTGTTTATATTAAGCGTATGTATGTATGTCCGTGGGAATTTGTGCGTGGAATATTTAGTGTTCATGGATTGAGGGTGTTCATAGATTTGAGGCTTTTATATGTGTATGACTTTCTAATGCCGACAAGAAAATCATGAAAATGCTTTTTCGAATACCGAGGAAAATTATTTTTCATAATGCCGACGGGACAAACGTGAAATTTATTTTGTCTAATGCTAATGTAGATACTGCTAGACTGTGGGTGTTGGTGAACTGGGATTTTGGGTGGGTGGGGCTTGTTGTTGTAATATATAACCATTGAAATTTGTTGGTCTGTGGGAATTTAAGCGAGGATGGGCGGGGTGTGATTGAGCTGGATCAATTGCGTGTATGTATGTATGTCTGCGAGAATTTTTAAGATTGATCGTGATTTATGAAGGGCGGGGTGTTCTTGTAATATGTAACCGCGGGAATTTGTATGTATCTATGTTTTTAGGAGTTTAAAGGCAGAATTAGTTTGTACGTGCTGTTCTGTTCTGAATCAGCTGTTTTGTTTCTGTGATACTTTTTGTACAAGTGTAATCAATTCTATAAGTTGCCAGCAGATTTTTTTTTCACAGAAAAAGTAATTGCAAAATATTTTATACGGAAAAGAACGGCACAGAACAGCAACAGAAAGTAAAGACTAATGAAGCCTTAAGACTGATCGTCATTTGACGTGGGTGGAGGTGTTGTGGAGATAGATGGATTGTGTATGTATGTATGTCTGTAGTAATTTGTGTGTATGTATATCTGTAAGAGCTTAAGGCTGATTGTGATTTGACGTAAGGGAGGGTGTGTTTGTAATATGTATCAGTGGGAATCTATGTATGTGTATGTTTGTAGGAGTTTAGGGCTGATCGTGATTTGTGCTGTTGAGGTTAATCGATTTTATGGGTATGTATGACCGTGGTAATTTGTTTTTTTTTGTTTGTTGTCTTGATTTTCTGAAGATATTTCTTAGCATTTATGACGGTAGTTATACAAAGTATATTTTGTGTATGTATATCTGTGAGAATTTAAGACTGGACATAATTTGTGACGGGTGGGTTGTTGAAATAATTAGAATTTTTTTTAGAACAATTCTGTTGTGTTAGTGTGTGTGTGTATGATTTTCTCACGCTAGTTTATACATGTACGTAGACATAAATTGTTTTCAATATCTACATTTAGTGCTTTAAACTATTATCATATATCTGAACTTCCGTAATCTTAATATGACTTTATACTTACGATTGCTTTAAATTTTGTCAACTGCTTAAAATTTGTCAACGTTAAAGTCTACCTGTAAGAAATTTGTTTATATTACAGACTTTGTTAATTTAACTACATTCGCGTTCTTTGACTGAACGACTTTTCATACTTATACGATCATGGGAATTTGTAGAGGCTCTCTGTGCATAATAATCTTTGACATCTGCTTTGATTGAAAGGTTTTAAATACTTGAGCATTGATAAGAAATTTCATAATATGTGCACAAACATATCTTTTGTGTATAGATGTGAAATATCTTCAATTTTTTATTTGAAGTTAAAATTCCTTAAGATGTATACTCTTTACTAATAATAACTATAATAGAAATATTTCTTATATTATCAGTATTAGCCTAAAACGCAAGGTCCAAGTCGGAATTAACAGATATATAACTGTCATAAAGTGCGGGAGTTACGTCAGCACGACTTCACCCAAAATGAACGTTGACTGGCAAAGATAATAAGAGGTCAATCGCTCAACTTAAATTGTGCAATTGACACACTTATACAAATTCAGCATTTTGCAAAAGCCACTGCATTTTAATTTGTAAGAATCAATTTTATATTAAAACACTTTTGTAAAGAATTGATCATTTGAAAATAAGAATTCAATAAACAAAGTTAAGAAAAAAACTCAAAACAAAAGTTTTGGATTTTTGGGACACTACATTTCATCGTATTTAACTGACGCAGTCGACGGTAGGATCTAACCCCGAAGGATTATACCAACTGCAAAATCCTTTCGAAAAAGGAACTTTTTAAATTAATTGTGAAATCTTTTCAAATTAAAAGTAATCGTGAACTCCTTTCAAAAATTCGTGAAATCCTTAAAAACAAAATATATAAATAAAAAAGAGATATTTCAACTAAACTAAATTCTAATACAAATAATTAAACTCAACAAAAACTGTAACGTGGTTTTATCGTTGGCTTGGATAGCTTAGCCGTGTCCAGGATTTACTTACGGATCCGCAAACCTTATGTAATAACACTATTTATTTACCCTTTCTGGGGGTTAAAATATACTTTTATCTTTATTTACAATTTTAATAGTTGGATATAATATAAAAATAGCAAACATGAAGATAAGATTCAATCGGTGATAATCGTGAATAATATTTGCCTTTTATAGTTATCCTCGTCAGGGCAGGGGCAGCAATCGGTTATAATTACGGTTACGGTATCTCGCGGGTATTGGTGGTACATCCGATGATGTCGGAAGTCGGTCAGTGGCAATCGTGATTAGCATTTTAATTACTTCGTCATGGTAGTGTGGCAGCAATCAGTTATAGTTATGGGTACGGTATTTCGGGGGATTGCTGGCACCTACTATGATATCGGTCGGTGGCACTCGTGATTAGCCTTGTAATTACTTCGTCATGGTAGTGGCAGCAATCGGTTATAGCTACGGTTACAGTATATCGGGATATTGCTGGCACCTACGATGATGTCGGAGGTCGGCCGGTGGCACTCGCGGTTTTTTTTTATTTATTGTATCTTCATATATGAACTAACAATAAGTATTCAAATCCTAAATCAAAAATATAATTAGTAGGCCCGACCAATGTCGGACATAACTAAGTGATAGTTGTAAATAATACATAAGTAGTGATAAGCAAAAAAAAAAATTTCAAGCAACTTCATTCGGAGTGTTTGGTATTAGAGCCCTTGTATCTCTATTTTTTAAGCGGATGTGTCCAGTAAAGTTCAAAATATTACGAGTAAGCGGATTAGGATGTGACTCGAGTTTTGTTAGATATTTGCCTGCGTATTTTGCAATTTCTTCAGTCACTAGTGGAATATTTAAATCACGATGTATATTTGAATTCTTAATGTACCATGGAGCAGATGTTATTAACCTTAAAATTTTGTTTTGTCTTCGTTGAATTCTCTCTACATTGGAAGCTGAAGCAGTGTCCCATAACTGGATACCGTAACACCATATTGGCCTTAAAAGCGACTTGTATATTAATAGTTTACAGTCTAGGCTGAGTGTTGAATTTCTGCCAATCAGCTAATGTACCTGAGTTAATTTTAGTTTCTTTGAGTTGACTTATAGTCAATGTGATGTTGCCATGTAAGCCGTCGTTCGAGGTGTATAATATGCACTCGCGGTTAGCCTTATAATTACCTCGTCAGGGTAGTGGCGGTATATCGGGGTTATTCCTGGCAACTACGATGATGTCGGAAATCAGTCGGGAACACTCGGGATACATCGGATGATCGGCGTTATTCTACCTTCATAACTAATTTTACAATCTTTTTTATAACTCGTAATTAAAATAAGTACAATATTAGTATATTAAAATGCGTACAATATTTCTTAACTTACTATGCTTGTGGCGAAACAGTCAACCGAAGCCGCTGTGCCGAAACAGTCAGCCGAAGCTGCTGTGGCGAAACAGTCAACAGAAGCCGCTGTGGAAAACAGTCAACCGAAATTGCTGCGACGAAGTCAGCCGAATCCGATGTGGAAAACAGTCAGTCGAAGCCGATGTGGTGAAACAGAAAGCCGAAGCAGCTGTGGAAAACAAGCAACCGAAGTTGCTGTGGTGACACAGTCAGCCAAAGCCGCTGCGGAAAACAGTCACCCGAAGCCTCTGTGGAAAACAGTCAACTGAAGTTGCTGTGACGAAACAGTCAGCCGAAGCCGCTGTGCAACGTGGTTTACAATATACCCACGACACACTTTATTTACTCAATCACACTCTCACGACACACAAGTGGCAAATTCCTGTCTTGTTTGAAAATTAGTATACTTATGGAAATAATATTTTATACCAAATGAGAGATCTATGCTTGTTTTGCATATGTTTTGTATGATTTGTTTGTTGCTCGTTTTGCAATCTGCAGTATTACATGTGTTTGTGTGTTGTTGTGTGTTTGTTTAAATATGGTTGCTGTTGTTTGTTTTTATTCTTATCTATTATATTTTTATGTATGTAATATAAGCTACAACTGAGACGTATTAATTTATAAAAGAGAGTATGTATGAGTGATATAATCGTTACAAAACTTTACGAACACAGTGTTTTAGTGATAAAATCTTTGCTCCATTCAGCACAACTTCAAAGCAGTAGGAAGAAAGTGAGAAGTAAAAACTGATTAAAATGGAAACAGAAAAACAAATACCAACAACAGCCAACCCTTCTGCGGAGTCACCTGTCCCGGTTACTGAAGTCCCTAAAGAAGTATCCAAAAAATAGCAGTATAGGGGAAACAGAGATTGTGCCGTATCGACATTTTTGAGGGAAGTACAACTTTTTCTTCCAGTTTTTGAAAACACAGGACTACAAGCATATGTCTTCCAAAGACGCGTAATCAATAAAATACAGGAAGCACATTACGACCGAATGCGAATTGGGAGGAAATCAAAAAGGCACTCATCTTTAACTTTATTAACTGATAAGTTCGTATTATTTGTTGAAATAATATCGCAAACTACATGAATGTTCTTATCACAAAAATTTCATAATAAGATAATTGAAAATTGTCCATATTTAAAGGTTTTTTTGTTATTCTTCAATTCATAAAACAATTACCTTTAATCACTTAATAACAACTAATAATCAGAGCTGATAAGAAATTCAAAACAATAAAGTAATATGCGGTAATCACAAAAACAATGCAACTAATAATCACAGCTGATAAGAAATTCAAAACAATAAAGTAAAGTAATTAAAATATTAAACTGTCAACAACAACAAAAACCACACTATAAATAATGGTTAGAAGTTATTGCCATGTATTGCAAAAAAATAAAATAACATGCTTGAGAACGAAATTTTTACTAATTTTTTAAAGATTTTTTATATCGGAATGGCTTATGAGCAAAATCGAGCAGCTGAAGTTTTGATAAATCGTTAGCTGAGACTTCAAACTTTAATGTGATATAAGTCTGGGGCCGAAGGCAGGTTGAGATTAATAGATACAAGCCATAGAAGTTAGAGAAAATAAGTATTTTTAGACAATTATTAGAAGTAAATATTTTTTTATTATTGAAATTTTTTTTGTACATATACATATTTATAATTTACAGCATCCAAATACTTATAAAAAAATTATAATAGTGTCATTATAAGAGTATTTTTAAAGCACGAAGCGATAGAATGTAGCATATATAATAGGGTCATTTGAAACGCATTCACTTAGTACAAATTTGAATGTCTCTGGAGAAAAAAATAATAAAGATATAAGCCTAATATTTTTGGTACATGATAATTAGATTGTTTATTATAAACTGCAAAAAAACCATGTAAATCAGAAGACCTAAAAAATTAAGCAATGCCGCTCTTGAACCACTATGTGCCGTGCGCCTAGATATGTACCTTAAATTAAAAGTTCGTTCATGTACATAGTATACAATTTGATGGTGTAAGGCTTATATCCACTTTTTACAGACCGCATAAAACAGTTTATAAAAAATTTATTAAAAAATCTATTCTAAAAATATTTATTAAAGATTTAATTTCAAGCACGTAAACACTTTTGCTGGTTACTTAATTTAAAAATGCATTTACAATAAAAAGTATTGAAATTACAACATGGAAAAACTTCAAAATTATTTTGATAAGTCTGATGAATCTGACAAACTTGTGTGCAATATATGCAAAAAAACATTAAATGGTTTAAGAAATTATAACCTTAGCAGCCTGTTTTTCGAAAATGAATAAGTGTATACGTTCTTTAAAATAACGAACAAAACTATGTTTACGTTTTTTAAACCTTTATTCATTTTCATGTGAGTGACAACTAGACAGCTTTCAGCTTTTGCACTCATAAAATTTTTTATGTAAAATTAATTAAAATTCGGTCTACATATTTTTGATTTGATTTTAACGAAAATCAAATCTCTCTTTTTTAAGCGGATGTGTCCAGTAAAGTTCAAAATATTACGAGTAAGCGGATTAGGATGTGACTCGAGTTTTGTTAGATATTTGCCTGCGTATTTTGCAATTTCTTCAGTCACTAGTGGAATATTTAAATCACGATGTATATTTGAATTCTTAATGTACCATGGAGCAGATGTTATTAACCTTAAAATTTTGTTTTGTCTTCGCTGAATTCTATCTACATTGGAAGCAGAAGCAGTGCCCCATAACTGAATACCGTAACACCATATTGGCTTTAAAAGCGACTTGTATATTAAAAGCTTGCAGTCTAGGCTGAGTGTTGAATTTCTGCCAACCAGCCAATGTACCTGAGTTAATTTTAGTTGCATTTGAGTTAACTTATAGTCAATGTGATGTTTCCATGTAAGCCGTCGATCGAGGTGTATACCAAGATATTTCACATGTGAATGTTGAGGAACAACTTGATTATTAATCCGAATGGGGTAACAAGTATCTTTTCGTAAGGTAAATGTTATATGGACACACTTTTGTTCATTTACCTTAATTCTCCATAAGTTTAACCATAGTTCCAACTGGCTAATGTGTTCCTGGAGTTTTCGGGATGCCTCATCAGGGTTTTCGTGCATACTAAGGCAGACGGTATCGTCGGCAAATGTAGAAGTGTGGATACTCCTGCTCACAGGCATATCACAAGTATAAATCAAATATAAAAATGGCCCCGTATACTCCCATGTGGCAAACCGGATGAGATAGTTTCAGGCATACTCATAAAGTGTCCTTCCACAACTGTAAATTTTCGTGCAAGAATGTAACTTTCCAAAAGATTTAGAATGTTTATTGGTAAGTATGTTTTCAATTTTAAAATTAGGCCTTCATGCCACACTTTATCAAATGCCTGAGAAACGTCAATAAACAGGGCAGAACAATACATTTTTTCTTCAAAAGTTCTTCTTATAAATTGCACCAATCTATGAGTTTGTTCAATGGTGCTATGCTGACTTCTAAAACCAAATTGATGGTCTGGATTGCAGGCACTATCAGTTAAAATTGGAGACAATTTTGTCATGAGCAGCTTTTCGAAGACTTTTGACATTGTTGATAGCAGACTTACTGGCCTGTATTACTCAGCCTTGGTAAGGTCTTAGCCTGGCTTTGGAATCATTTTGACCTTCGCAAGCTTCCAGCTTTACAACAGTCGTAAAATGGCGTTAATAATAAATAACAGGATTGTAATTGGAATATGGGGCAAATTTATCAGCATATTGTTACTTATTCCATCAATACCTGGAGCTTTCTTCGGGTTGAGTTCAGCAATTAGTTTCTGAACATCAGTAGTAGTGAATTGGCGGTTCTCCGCCAATTAAACTTGCAAAATTGTTGGCTGAAATTGTTAAATTGTGGGTGAAATTTTTAAATTTGGGTAATTAAAATTGGAAAATTATTAAATTCTTGGAAATTTGTGAAATTTCTGCTACCTGCTAGGGTGGTTCAATAAGTGCATCTTATTTTTTGTTTACATAAGGAGTTTTTTGTTAACAATAACTTTGTGGGAACGGGTGATTTTTTTTGGTAATATTAATTGTGATAACGGGTAATTTTTTTTTGTGGGTGTGGATTAAGGGGTTTTATATGATTAAGATTTCACAAGTGTATAATATGCCGACGGGAAAATCATGAAAATGATTTTTCCTAATACCAATGGTGAAATAGTGATTATTAATTTTTCCCAATGCCTACGGCAATGCATGATAATTTGTCCTAATGCCTACGGCAATGCATGATAATTTTTCGTAATGCCGACGGCAATACATGATTATTATTTTTTTCAAATGCCGACGGCAAAACACATTTTTATTTTTTTCAAATGCCGACGGCAATACATGATTATTATTTTTTTCAAATGCCGACGGCAAAACACGTTTTTATTTTTTTCAAATGCCGACGGCAATACATGATTATTATTTTTTTCAAATGCCGACGGTAAAACACATTTTTATTTTTTTCAAATGCCGACGGCAAAACACATTTTTATTTTTTTTCAAATGCCGACGGCAAAACATGATTATTATTTTCTAGTACCAAGGGGAAAATTGCCAGTGTTGCCAAACTATAAAATTTGTTATCGTAATACTATATCAGTAATATCAGAGAAAATAGATTTGATAACTACTACGGGCTTCTCATATGAATCGGGAGAATGTGTGTATGATTTCCTCACGCTAATAAATTGTTTATAATAAAATAATTAAATAAATTAATAAACAATTAATTTAATTATTTTATTTATGTTTGAAATGTTCTCTTGTATATGAACACCCTACACTTGTGTGTGGATGATCCAGCTTGTTTGTCGCTGGTATTTATTTATTTGTTTAAGAAATATAATTGTATGTATGTATGTATATTTGTATGTGTATGTATGTGTATTTGTATGTATGACTGAGGATGCTTGTGCGTAAAATATTTTGTAGAATACATTTATATTTTGCAACATAAACATTTTGTTTGTCTACGATTATTTTAAAGCAGCAAAGTTTCAATTAAGTACAATCATCAGCAGAAAAACAAGAAAAAGTAAAAATTTGCAAGTAAGCAATAAAGTTAACTCTGCTCCTCCCCACTTCCTTCTCTTTCATTTATGTAGTTTGTATTTGAAATAAGAAAACACTTGTACACTTGTACTTGTATTTTGTTTTCATTTATGTAAAACGGTGCCATTATTAGTTTATTTTCATAACATTGCAAACATCTTAAGATGTAATTTCAATTCAAATTGATTATGAAGTTGTCTATGCGTATAGTATTTGCCTTGTTATACAACTTCTTGTTAGAAATATATTTCCTATATCCACTTTGCGGGGTTCTGTATAATGCCGTACAAATCTTGATTTTGTATTGAAATTCTAATTTCATCGTTATTGTTGTAAGACTGTAAGTATGGTACATATGTATGATAGTCCTTTTTGATTATATTTTCATCAGACAAAGGTTTATCTAAGACATCTATTATTGAACTCATTTTGTCTTTAATTTCAAATTCAATGACTTCAGAAAATTTTTATTTGATATTGTTAGAGATTTTTGTTGAGCTGTTCGCTTTATTGTTGTTGTTGTTGTTTTTGCTGCTATATTTTTAAATGTATTTGTGTTGTATATTAGCATTATTTAGTTGGCCTTAAATGTATTCGTATTGTAATTTCCTCTCCTCGGAAATTAATTAAATCACCGTGTTGATCAAGTACGCGTAGAGCTAGTGAACTTATCTCTCTGGTGTTCCCAGGTAAATAGATGAGATTTCTTGGAACCTCGCCTATTTTATAGCCTGGAGGCACATTTATCGGATATTCATGAAGTGTATGCGATTTGGAGTTATTCATATATGTCTTAATAGCGATACTACTTTCAATTCGCAAGAGATTCACTTTAAAAATATTAACTGGAAGATCTGAGTAATAATATTTGTTTGGTGTTAGGATTTTGCTATTGAATCCTAAAAGTTTTCCAATTGTATTGTCTTTATTAAAATATACAGTATTCTTGGAACTATTAACTTTAACTTGCATTGTGTTGTTATTGGCTTCAATAAAAATCGTATTTGCTGGACAAAGTCGTTTGTATTGCTCTTCTATAAAATTAACTATATCATTTAATTCGTAAGATCAAATTGGTATTTCAATTTTATGTTGTCCTATATGGAACATATTGTTGTAAGTGTCTACATTTGGAATACTGTTGTATGAATGAAAATCAGTTAGAGCACACTCATATGCACCATGTAATTCAATAGGAGGAAAGTAACTAGCAGATAATTCTGATGAGATAGAGCTCAGAGTAAGTGTTATTGACATTATAACAGACTGATTACAATTAAATAAAATTTAGTACACAGTATGGTTTATAAGCATAATTTACATATTTATTTCATTTTCTTATTTTAAAATTAACATTAGTTTCTTAATATTAATGCTAATGTTCTGCTTGATATGATGCTGTTGGTGATTTAGTTTTTCTTCCAACTATAATATTTCATCTTTACTTATCCAAGAATTGTGTTGATCTGAAAATCCTAGCCATTTAACATATACTTCCTTCGCTTTAGTTTTGAGAACCTTTTCAACTAGATATGGATTTGGAAATAAAGGTTTTGAAAGTTCATCAGTATAGAATCCACCTTTAATAGGATTACCAAGATAATCTTCTAATATGTATGTTGCAGGATTTGTATTTTGAACTTTGGTTTTTTTTTTTTTTTTTATGCATGTTTTTTTATTTATTGTATCTTCATATATGAACTAACAATAAGTATTCAAATCTTAAATCTAACATATAATTAATAGGCCCGACCAATGCCAGACCTAACTAAGTGATAGTTGTAAATAATACATAAGTAGTGATAAGCAAAAAAAAAAAAAAAAAAAAAAAAAAAAAATTCAAGCAACTTCATTCGGAGTGTTTAGTATTAGAGCCCTTGTATCTCTCTTTTTTAAGCGGATGTGTCCAGTAAAGTTCAAAATATTACGAGCAAGCGGATTAGGATGTGACTCGAGTTTCGTTAGATATTTGCCTGCGTATTTTGCAATTTCTTCAATCACTAGTGGCATATTTAAATCACGATGTATATTTGATTTCTTAATGTACCATGGAGCAGATGTTATTAACCTTAAAATTTTGTTTTGTCTTCGTTGAATTCTCTCTACATTGGAGGCAGAAGCAGTGCCCCATAACTGGATACCGTAACACCATATTGGCTTTAAAAGCGACTTGTATATTAAAAGTTTGCAGTCTAGGCTGAGTGTTGAATTTCTGCCAATCAGCCAATGTACCTGAGTTAATTTTAGTTTTATTTGAGTTAACTTATAGTCAATGTGATGTTTCCATGTAAGCCGTCGATCGAGGTGTATACCAAGATATTTCACATGTGAATGTTGAGGAACAACTTGATTATTAATCCGAATGGGGGAACAAGTATCTCTTCGTAAAGTAAATGTTATATGGACACACTTTTGTTCATTTACCTTAATTCTCCATAAGTTTAACCATAGTTCCATCTGGCTAATGTGTTCCTGGAGTTTTCGGGATGCCTCATCAGGGTTTTCGTGCATACTAAGGCAGGCGGTATCGTCGGCAAATGTAGAAGTGTGGATACTACTGCTCACAGGCATATCACAAGTATAAATCAAATATAAAAATGGCCCCAGTATACTCCCCTGTGGCACACCGGATGAGATAGTTTCAGGCATACTCATAAAGTGTCCTTCCACCACTGTAAATTTTCGTGCGAGAATGTAACTTTCCAAAAGATTTAGAATGTTTATTGGTAAGTATGTCTTCAATTTCAAAATCAGGCCTTCATGCCACACTTTATCAAATGCCTGAGAAACGTCAATAAACAGGGCAGAACAATATTTCTTTTCCTCAAATGTTTTTCTGATAAATTGAACCAATCTATGCGTTTGCTCAAGGGTGCTATGCTGGCTTCTAAAACCAAATTGATGGTCCGGGATGCACCCATTATCAGTTAAAATTGAAGACAATTTTGCCATGAGGAGCTTTTCAAAAAGCTTTGACATTGTTGACAGTAAACTTATTGGCCTATATGACTCAGCCTTGGTAAGATCTTTACCTGGCTTTGGAATCATTTTAACCTTGGCAAGCTTCCAGCAGTCTGGATAATACTCCAGTCGTAAAATGGCATTAAAAATGAATAACAGGATTCTAATTGCAGTACGAGGTAACTTAATCAGCATCTGGTTACTAATTCCATCCATACCGGGAGCTTTTTTCGGGTTGAGCTCGGCAATTAGTTTTTGTACATCACACATCGTAAATTTTAAGGGTCGAGGGGGTAGAGCAACTACACTCGGCAAATCAGCAACACCGGTACATGTATTTGGTGTAAAAACGGATTTTAAATGCTCAACAAAAATGTTACCTTTTTCAGTATCGCTTCTTGCCCAACCTCCGGTAGATGTTCGCAGAGGTGGCTTAAACTCAACGGGTGTTTTAAGCTTTTTAGCAGCGCGCCACAAAGAGTAATTAGATGCTGGTGTGACATCAAGCCCTTCCAGATAATTTTTAAAAGATGCAGTTTTTTCAGATGCAAGCAACTCTTGGAGTCTTTTAGTGCACTCTTTAAATCTGATTTTGTGTTGAGGTGATCTGTGCTGTTGCCATTCCCTTCTAGCTCTCCTTTTTTCACGTACGAGATGATCAACGTCTGTAGAATAAATTTTATTGTACACAGTATGCGGATGAGAGGTAGTGGCATGTTCAGAAGCTTGTTTAATATTCTCGTTAAGATTTGCAATGTTCGATTCAATATCATTGGGTGATCTTAGCGTAATATTTTCTGTGCAATGACTACTAAGATATTTTTTGAATCCCAGCCAATTAACACGATTTATCATCTTGACATATGGGTGAGGTAAAGCGCTTCTCAGTGGGCTACAGATTGTAACGATCGTGGGAGAGTGATCGGACGAGAGATCTAGGGAAGCTTCAACGTGGATTAATTCCCTAGAAATACTTTTTATGACGCCGAAATCTATAACATCCGGAATTTTTTGTATGTCCGTAGGCCAGTAAGTAGGCTCCCCACTCGAAATAACATCCAAGCCCATTTTTGAAATTGTGTTGAACAACGCCCTACCTCTAGGCGTAATAAGACGCGAACCCCAGAACGTATGCTTAGCATTGTAGTCGCCAGCTGCTACGAAACAAGGTCCAAGAGATTTGTAGAACTTCTCGTATTGGTCCTCAGTGATTGAAAATCTGGGAGGGGTGTAAATTGAAGATATCACGAAATTTGTACAAAAATTTTCAATGCAGATATTTGTTGCTTGTAGATGTTCTTCACAAATGTTGTCAAGAATATAGTGCTTGAGTCTTGACTTTATTAGAATTGCTGATCCACCGCATGCTCTCCCTCTAGGGTCCTTTGTATCATATAAAGTGTAGCCATTCATTTTAAAGAGGCTTCTAGAAGTCAAATGAGTCTCAGAGACCAACATTATATCAATATTTTTTTCCGTAAGAAAGTGCTCAAGTTCATTTTTATGTTGGCGAATGCCGTTTGCGTTCCAGAAACATATTTTTAACGTGTTCATGGCTTGTTAATTAATGCTTGAAGCAGAGTATTCTGCATTCTCAGCATTTCTTGCATCATGGTAGTCATATTTGTTGTAAAGTTGTTTATAGTTAGAACCAGATTCTCAATAGTAGCTTCAAGGCGACTAAAGTTAAAGCTTGAATTTGCATTCGTTGAATTATTTGGCGGTGAAATATTTTGTGTGGGGATAGAACTAGCCTTAGCAGCATCGGCATACGATACACGTAAAGTAACTGGTTGGCTCACTGGAGCAAAAGTGGCGGAGTACGCGTTTAATGGTTGAGCTGGAGCTAATTTAGGTTTTTGCACCATAGCCTGCTTGACGAAAGAGTACACAGGACATCCTCTGTAGTTAGCGGTGTGATTACCTCCACAATTACTGCATTTTTTTTCCGCTTGATCTTTTGGTTTGGTACAACTTGCAGTACCGTGCAATTCACCGCAGATAACACACACTGTAGGTAAATTGCAGTAAGCTTTTGTATGGCCATATTCTTGGCAATTATGACACTGCACGGGACCTGCACGCTTATGTGGCTCTTCAACTGTGATTTTTCTGTATAAAAGGTATTTAAGGCTATAAATAGGATGAGTTTCGTTTTTTTTCAACTGTATATCATTTGGCTCCAGTTCAACACGAAATAGGGGTTGGGGTACTTTTTCTTTGTTAAATATGTTTGATACATTCTTTACCTTAAATCCCTGGAGGACTAGTGCATCTTTAATTTCTTCAGGGACAACATAAGAATCTATGCCCTTCAATACGATCTGCAGGCCTTTAGCGCTCTTAAGCTGGTATGTGTAGAAGCTTGTTTTATTTGTTTCAAATTCAGAAACCATTTTGCGGAAATCCTTTTCGTCATAAATTTGAATTTTCGTTTCATCGATGTTGCCACGTTTTATTGGGACAATGTGGAATTTATTTTCACCAACGACCGAAATTAATTTTTTAATAAGGGCATTTGAATTTTTCTCCCTTAAGTAGATTGGTGGTGGCTTGAATGTTTTATTCGACGATGCCTCGGGTTTGTCGTTTTCATCTTGCAAAATTTTAAAACGGTTTTGGCGATTAATTGAGGATGCGCTGTTATCCCTAGACATTTTTGGAGCGGATGAAATTTTTGAAGAATTTGGGCTTCGCCCACGCTTTACCACGGTTATATATCTGTCCATACCGACTTGCACCTTGGGTTTTGAAATACTGTTATCTGTAGTGATAACTTTATTAAGTGACGAATACGAGCCTGAAGGGGATGATATTACTGACTTATATGAAGAAGTACTAGGCAATTGTAATGTTAATGAATCACTACTATTTGGCATTGGACAAAGCGAAGTTGATCGCTGACGAAAAATTGGTTTTGCCGTTAAAAAAACACTTTCATTAGATTTATTATTTCTATTATTTTCATTAAGAGCTTCAGAACTCACAGTAAAATAGGCATTTCTGCCGTTAGAACTCACTTCATATTTTTTTGTATTTGAGGCACTCATACAGAGTATTCCTCAAGGGCACTTTTTGTGTTTTTTTGCTTACGGTTTTTTTTGCTTTTGTAATTTATGATTGTTTGTCTGTTTTTGAGTTACTCGTATAGAGTATTCCTCAATGTCACTGTTTATATTTTTTTTGTTTGCTTTTTTTGTATTTGTTATTTCCACTATGTAAAAAATATTATCAAAGCAATAAAGCTTATTTATTAAAGTCACTATGTACCTATTACGAATAATATGTACTACGAATATTTTTTTGTATAATTTTTTGTTAGTTTGGTATGTAAGAAAAAATTCCGCTAATCGACTGTTCGCTATGAAGGTACCACGAGAACTAGGAAACTTTGGTAATTGTGAATATTTTTGTGGTCCAATTTGGAGTATAACCTTTTTCAAAGATATGCTTATATTTGCTTATGCGAACATGATCTCCTACATTAAATTTCGACATTTTATACATCTTTAAATGATTGTATACTGTTTTAAGCAGCTTTTGCTCATTTGTTGAGTTGACTTTAATAGGAGACATTTTAATTGTGTGATGAAATTTTTTATTGTATGCATTAACTAAATTTTTGTGTATATCAATCCACTTATATGAACCATTATAGCTAAATTCTTTCCACATCATTCCTTTCAATGTTCTATTAAATCGTTCTACAATTGATGCTTTCATACTGCTATATGTTGAGTAGTGATTAATGTCGTATTTATGCATTAATTTTTCAAAGTTTTTGTTGAAAAATTCTTTACCATCATCTGTTTGTAAGTTTTTTGGTACTCGCCCCAAGTCAAAAATATCTGCCATTGCCTTGGTTGTTTCAAGAGCAGTTTTTGTTTTTAGCGGTACTGCCCATGCAAATTTTGAAAATGTGTCGATTACAGTCAACAAAAATCGATAATTTTTAATTTTTTTAGAATAGTTCCCCATTTCAACTAAATCAGCTTGTCAAAGATCATCAATTCCTTTCATTACAACTCTGCGACGCACAAAATGTTTTCGTGCTTGCTTATGGAGTTCGTTTACTAAATTTCTTTTTGAAGACATTAAGTTGTTTTTACAGATTTTTTGGAGAGTGTTGTGATCTACTTGAAGGACTTTCAGCTATTGATACAAACATGTAATTTTCCAATCTATAAATTTTCTCATTCAGCTGCTCAATTTGTTCTTCAAAGGATGTTTTCATTTTTTGGATATCTTTTTCAATTTTATAATTTTCTTCTATATCTAATTTTATTTCACGTTGTAGTTCTTCGATTTGCATTTGAAGATCTTCTTGAATTACAGTATTGTCTGCCTTAAAGTATGTTAATAATTTCTCTTCTAGTTTTTCGATTTGAGTTTGCAGAAGCAATTATTGATAACATCGTTTTCCTCCAGAGCTTTTGCAACATTTTTGATCCTTTTGTTTTGGACATCAATGTTGTTGTTCGTATCCACAAATAACCCAAAACAGTTTAGGTGCATTTTTCAAAGAAATTATGTTGCTAGTATCGTTTAAGTAGTGTCCAAATTTATCAACAGACATGCTTTATATACTTTATTAAAGTTAATGTATTATATTCGCTTCACGTAGCTCTTCAATAATTGATACAATCTCGTTATTGTGATTAGTATGACCTGCACCTTGTGATGCGAGCAGTAGTCGAAGTCGATCTACTAACTCATTTGGATCATCCCAGTATATATAGTTGTTCTTATGAATATTAAATTCCATCATTCCATCACCTAAATAGCTACCTTTTGGCTTAGATCCTGTTGATTGGGGTAAATTCTTCTGGTTTTTCTCGTCAATAAATTTCTTAATAATATGTTTATATTTATATCCTTTAGTACCCTTTATTTGACCATCAGGTGTATAGTCTCTTCTATATGCATTAGTAGTAATTAAAATCTTTTTATAGATTTCGAGTTCAAATTTGTCATAATTTTTTGGTATTTTATGAAACATTAGAGAAAATAGCCCTGGTGTTAGAGCCCATGTTTGACTACCAACTTGTATTTTATCTTCATTCAGTTTGAGGTTACTATCACCAAATTTCCATTCACTATTTAAATCTTTATGTGGACCATAGTTTTTATCTAGTTCATTTCTTCCTTCCAAGACTGATAAGTCAGTATAAGTATCTTCTGTATTGGAAGTCTGTGAGTAAAAATCATCATCATCATCATCGTCATCATCATTTACAGTATTAGCATCATTTAATGAGGTGGTATTATCAAATATTGTTCCTTCTGCTGGTTTCTTTGGTGTACTTGTCTCTATCTTGACTGATGTTTTTTCAGGCTTAAGAGTTGTTTTATTTTCAACTTCTGCCTTCATTTTACTTTCTTGTTTCATGGGAATTCTTTTAATTTTTTTAGAACTATTTATGAATTCTTTGAGTGGTTATGTTATAGGTTTAAAATATCTCTTAGTTGTTCACGTGTATCTATTTCACCAGTTTTTATACTACGAAGCTTTTTCTTCAAGACATTTCTTGTCAACACCAATTGTTTTAAAATTTTCTCATCCATGTTTAATAATAGTAAATAACAGGTTTCAGCTATTAGATCAGGTATCAGCCTTTTAGGACCTGGACTGGTTTTCAGATCAGCTGTTTAGGACCTGGTCTGGTTTTCAGATCAGCTTATCGGTAACTGGTCTGGTTTTCAGATCAGTTTATCAGGTAGCAGCTCAGCTTATAGCAAATAGATGTATGAAGTTTAAAGTTAGATTAATAACTAAAGTGAATGTTTATCAAGAGTAGTTTATATAGTTATGTAATAGTCAAATTGCTTTCTGTAGCGACCATTATTTAATTCATTATCTTTGCTTATCACCAAAAATCCATATTTATCCTTCCAACACTCTCGACAAATTTCTTGGAACTTTTCATAACTCATATCGCTGCCAACATGATCCCTATAAACATGCTTCATATTCGTCTCATCTTGCTTAAACATTATAATAACATTTGCATTGTCTCTTATTAAATGCTTGGGAATTCTAGTATAAGTTTGACACAAGTAGAATGAATCAACATCCCTAAGTCGCCCCATACAAAAATATGTACGTATATTATTCTGCTTTTCACATACAACATCATCAAATATCATAATTGAAATAGTTTTAGCTTCGTCAGGTGGAATAACTGATTGATTATCTGTAAATGTATAATATCCCATTCCTTTAATTGGTGAAATTAGTTTCTTCAGATATTCATATTTGGGCTGATATAAAGATTTTGAGTATAAATAGATGTTTTCAAACTTGAGTCCATTAGGACTTTCTAGTAAGCCAATCATAACATTAGTCTTTCCACAATTTGATGGTCCCACTATTAGAGCACAAATAGAATTTGGTAAGAGGGGGCTGTGCTTTATTTTTGAAGTAATGTTCGATGATTCATCAATATTACGAACTAAAATATTTTTATGTTGTTTCACTAACTGCATTTTTGTAACTAAATGCATTTCATAATTGTTACCTCTTATTATAGAAAAATTAGATAAGATGGTTATACGATATCAGAAAACGTTTAGTCATAAAAACACATTCGTTGGAGGAGGTATAGTAGATAAAATAATAAACGCTCTACCTGTTGAACTTCATCTTCCTGGATATCAGTACTGTGGACCTGGAACAAAACTACAAAAACGTTTAAATCGAGGTGACAAAGGAATTAATTTATTGGACTCCGCTTGTAAAAATCACGATATTGTGTATTCAAAAAATAAGGATTTAAGTACTAGACATAAAGCTGATAAAATACTGGAAAATTCAGCTTGGAATCGAGTTTTATCAAAAGATAGTAGTCTTGCTGAAAAATCATTTGCATATATGGTTACTAACGCAATGAAAGCCAAAACAAAATTTGGTATGGGTGTGGAGAAAAAGAAAAATGTTGGAAAGAACAAGCTTAATGATAAAAAACTGTTTAGAACATCAATTAGAGCTGCAACAAAAATACTAAATAAGGAAAAGCCATTAGATATTAACTCAGCTATTAAAATTGCACGAAAAACTATCAACAAATCATTAAAAGGAAGAAAATCTCAAATTATAGTACCACGTGTAATACGTGTCCCAAAAATTGGTGGATTTTTGCCTCTAATACCGATTTTAACTGCTCTGGGTGCAATTGGTAGTCTAACAACTGGAGGTGCTGCCATAGCTAAAGCTGTAAATGCAACAAAGAATGCCAAAAATCAACTTGATGAAGCAACTAGACATAATAGAGCGATGAAATCTATAGCAGTTGGCAAAGGACTTTACTTAAAACTATATAAAAAAGGTTATGGCTAAGTTCACAAAGAAGAATCAAAAAACTCTTAGAGATGCTGCCCAACAGACCACTATCTGATGTGGACCTAAACCGTTTCTCTATAAATATTCCATATTTTAGAGGAGTTTTCATGTTGAATACTCTACCAAAACGAGCAAAGAAAATTGAATGTGGCATAATCAACTTAGATGTATCAACAGGACCTGGAACACATTGGGTAGCATATTATAAAAACAACAATGAAAAAGAATATTTCGATAGCTTTGGAAACTTACAACCTCCTTCAGAAGTAGTCAAATATCTTGGTACAAATGTAAAATACAATTATAATCTACATCAGAATTGTAATACATTTACCTGTGGTCACTTATGTCTTAAATTTCTTTATGAAATAACTGAAAATATTAAATAAAAACACAAACATTTATATCTTACAAAACCCTTTAATGTCTTTTTATTTTTAATTTAAAATACATAGTTAATATATTTTATTGCCAAATAGGAAATTGAGAATTTTGAATTAGAAATTCACTCAGCTCACTCTCAACGATTAGATTTTCTTCACCTTCTCTGCTTAAGCAATAAGATCCACTGGATAGATCTTTAATATCGTCATCTGTTAAAATAAACCGTTTAGGCAGGAACATTATGTGTTTATTCATTTCCACTTTTAGTGTTGGTCCATATTTAGTTGTTACACGTAACACATTTCTAATAGTATATTTCGTTGATGATTCAAGCTCCTTTATGTGGATTAAAGTTTTGCTGTTTAGATCATTAAATTTTGAAATTAGATTTGTTGTGGAGTCCATTTTTTTCCTTAGTTCTTCTCACTTTGAATGTTTAACTGGAAATGATCTTAAAAGAAGCGATGATGACTTCAAGAAGACTAATCAAAAATAATTATGGTGAAATAGTGAATAAGTAGTGGATAGTGATAGACAGAAAGAGATAGTTATAGAGAAAAAAGGGATAGAGAGAGATAGAGTGCTAAAAAGAAATATGGAATAGCGATGATGGTGTAGATTTTTTAAAGATTAAGAGATACTACTTTAAAAATGTACTGAGAAAATTAGTCTTTAAGGAAACTTCCAACATTCATCATCATTCATTTATCAGCAAATACATAAAGTGAGCCAAATTAGACGTACTCTAAACCAATTTATGAGAGATTTTGAAAGCTTCAGGCTTTCTGATCATTGGGAGATGATAAAATTTTTCCAAAATATGCTGGATGAGAACGAAGAATATGGAATTATGGAAGATGAAGAAAACACAGAAGGGCACTTCAAAAGCTGTCCTTGGTATGATCCTGAGTGTGAGGAAGGACCCGATACTTGTAGATGTACAATATATTCTTTACGAAAAAGTATATTAGAACATCTAATAATTGGAGACTACGAAATGTTTCCATCATTATAAATAAAATAAATAAAAATTAAATTAAATTGTATTATTAAAAGAAACAAAAGAAATAAATATAAAATAAAATTGTATTATTGAAATATTCCTCGTTTTGTATTATTTTTTCTAAAGGAAAATTAGGAATCATCTGTTTGTAAGTTTTTTGATATTCATCTCAATTTAAAAATATTTTCCATTGTCTTGGGTGTTTCTCTTTATGAAATTTAATAATATTGTGAAATTCAATTTCTCTTGTACAGAACTTCTCAAAGAAAACAAGACTGTGCATGCTTAAATGATATGAAAACAAGACTGTGCATGTTTTAGCGACATGAAAACAAGAATTTGCAAATAAGCAAAAACAAAAAATGTTTTGATCCAACGAAGTAAAACCATTAAAGAAATAAACAACAGTCACATATTTCATTCTTTTTTCAATATTTTATTTCAAATTTTTTCTTAAAAATTTATTTACATATGTACAATCATTTTTCTTGATAAATAAATTAATAGGATTTTATAATTATAATTATATAATTTTAACAACAATAAATAGGATTTCATATACATCAATTTTTCTTAATAACAAAGATTTTATATACAATTGAAAAATTAACTAATTAACTTTTTTTTTTTTTTTAATACATTCATTTATTTATTGTATCTTCAAATATGAACTAACAATAAGTATTCAAATCTTAAATCTAAAATATAATTATTAGGACCGACCACTGTCGGTCATAAACTTGTTAATAGTTATAAATAATACATAAGTAGTGATAATCCAAAAAAAAATTTATAAAAAGTATAAAAAGAAGTATTTTCAAGAAATCCCATCTGGAGTATTGAGTAATAGAGCCCTTGTGTCCCTCTTTTTTAAGCGGATGTGTCCAGTAAAGTTCAAAATATTACGAGCAAGTGGATTAGGATGTGACTCGAGTTTTGTTAAATATTTGCCTGCGTATTTTGCAATTTCTTCAATCACTAGTGGCATATTTAAATCACTATGGATATTGGAATTTTTGATGTACCATGGAGCCGATGTTATTAACCGTAAAATTTTGTTTTGCCTTCGTTGGATTCTCTCTACATTGGAAGCTGAAGCAGTGCCCCATAACTGGATACCGTAACACCATATTGGCTTCAAAAGCGACTTGTATATTAAAAGTTTACAGTCCAGGCTAAGTGTTTAATTTCTGCCAATCAACCAGTGTATTTGAGATAACTTAAGTTTCATCTGAGTTAGCTTAAAGTCAATATAATGTTTCCACGTAAGCCTTCGATCAATGTGTATACCAAGGTATTTCACTTGGGAATGTTTGAGGAATATTTTGATTATTGATTCGAATTGGGGAACAAGTGTCTCTTCTTAGGGTAAACGTTATATGGACACACTTTTGTTCATTTACCTTAATTCTCCATAAGTTCAACCACATTTCCAATTGTGTAATATGTTCTTGTAGATATCGGGAAGCCTCGTGAGGGTTTTCATGCATACTGAGGCAGGCTGTATCATCGGCAAACGTAGATGTATGGATATTGCTGCTCAAAGGCATATCACAAGTATAAATCAAATACAAAACTGGCCCCAGTATGCTACCCTGTGGCACACCGGATGATATAGATTCGCGCACACTCAAGAATTCTCCTTCCACAACCGTGAACTTCCGGGTAGTAATGTAACTTTCTAATAAATTCACTAAATTTATTGGTAGATATGATTTTAATTTTAAAATGAGACCTTCGTGCCACACTTTATGAAATGCCTGAGAAACGTTAATAAACAGGGCAGAACAATACTTCTTTTCCTCAAATGTTTTTCTTATAAATTTAACCAATCTATGAGTTTGTTCAATGGTGCTATGCTGACTTCTAAAACCAAATTGATGGTCTGGGATGCACCCACTATCAGTTAAAATTGGGGACAATTTTGTCATGAGCAGCTTTTCGAAGAGTTTTGACATAGTTGACAGCAAACTTATTGGCCTATATGACTCAGCTTTAGTAAGATCTTTGCCCGGCTTTGGAATCATTATGATTTTTGCAATCTTCCAGAGTTGTGGATAATACTCCAGTCGTAATATGGCATTAGAAATAAACAGCAAGATTCTTATTGCAATATGCGGCAAGTTCATCAGCATCTTGTTACTAATTCCATCAATACCTGGAGCTTTCTTTGGCTTGAGTTCAGCAATTACTTTATGTACATCACGCATCTTAAACTTTAAGGCTCGAGGGGGTAGATTAGCTACACTCGGCAAATCAGCAACACCAGTACATGTATTTAAGGTAAATACAGATTTTAAATGCTCAGCAAATATTTTACATTTTTCCGTATCGCTTCTTGCCCATTCTCCGGTAGATGTGCGCAGAGGTGGCTTAAACTCAACGGGTATTGTAAGCTTTCTAGCAGCGCGCCACAAAGAGTAATTAGATGTTGGTGTCACATCAAGACCTTCCAAATATTTTTAAGAGATGTAGTTTTTTCAGATGCAAGCAACTCTTGAAGTCGTTTAGAACATTCTTTAAGTTTGAGTTTATGTTGCGGTGATCTGTGCTGTTGCCATTCCCTTCTAGCTCTTCTTTTTTCACATACGAGATGTTCAATATCACTGGAATAAATTTTATTAAACCCAGACTGCGGATGGGAGGTAGTGGCATGTTCAGCAGCCTGTTTAATAATTTCGTTAAGATTGGCAATGTTAGTTTCAATGTCATTGGGTGTTCTTAACGCAATATTTTCCGTGCAATGACTACTAAGATATTTTTTGAATCCCAGCCAAATAACACGATTGGTCATCTTCATATATGGGTGAGGTAAGTCACTCCTCAGTGGGTTACAAATTGTAACTATAGTGGGGGAGTGATCGGAGGAGAGATCTAGAGAAGTTTCAACATTAATTAAATCCCTAGAAATATTTTTCATTACGCCAAAATCAATAACATCCGGAATTTTTCGTACGTCAGTAGGCCAATAAGTGGGCTCCCCACTCAAAATAACATCTAAGCCCATTTTTGAAATTGTATTAAACAAAGCTCAACCTCTAGGTGTTACAAGGCGCGACCCCTAGTACGTATGCTTTGCATTGTAGTCTCCAGCTGCCACGAAACAAGATCCAAGCGATTTGTAGAACTTCTCATACTGGTCTTCGGTAACTAAAAATCTTGGAGGTGAGTAAATTGATGATATCAAAAATTAGAACAAAAATTTTCTACAAAAATATTCGTAGCTTGCATATATTCCTCACTAACGCTGTCAAGGATATAGTGCTTGAGTCTTGACTTAATTAGAATTGCAGATCCACCGCATGCTCTCCCTCTAGGGTCCTTTGTATCATGCATAGTGTAGCCATTTATTTTGAAAAAGCTTCTCGAAGTCAAAAATGTCTCAGAGACCAACATTATATTGAGTTTGCATTCGTTGAATTATTTGGAGGTGGAACATTTTGTGGGGACTAGAATTTGTTTTGGCAGCATTGGCATACGATACACGGGAATGTACTGGTTGGCTCATTTGCGCAAAATTGGCGGAGTAAGCGTTTGCTGATTGAGATGGAGCTAATTTGGGGTTTTGCACCATAGTCTGTTTGACAAAAGAGTACACAGGACAACCTCTGTAGTTAGCGCTGTGATTACCTCCACAATCTTTTTCTTCGTATATTTGAATTTTAGTTTCGTCAATGCTACCACGCTTTATTGGAATAACATGAAATGCGTTTTCACCAATGGCCGAGACTAATTTTTTAATTAGGGCGTTAGAATTTTTCTCTCTCAAATATATATGTGGTGGCTCAAAAGACTTTTGCGATGATGCAGCGGGCTTGCCGTCGGTGACTTGCAATAATGAAAAACGATTTTGACGATTGATAGATGATGCGCTATTATCCCTAGACATCTTTGGAGCAGATGAAATTTTTGAAGAATTCGGGCTTCGCCCACGCTTTACCACTGTTATGTATCTGTCCATTCCGACTTGTACCTTGGGTTTTGAGCTACTTTTATCTGTAGTGATAACTTTATTAAGTGATGAACACGAGCCTGAAGGAGATGATATTACTGACTTATATGAATAAGTACTAGGCAACTGTAATGTTAATGAATCACAATTTGGCATTGGACAAAGCGAAGTTGATCGCTGACGAAAAATTGGATTCGTCGTTAAAAAAATACTTTCATTAGATTTATTATTTGTATTATTTTCATTGAGAGCTTCAGAACTCACAGTAAAATAGGCATTTCTGCTGTTAGAACTCACTTCATAATTTTTTGTATTTGAGGTACTCATATAGAGTATTCCTCAAGGGCACTTTTTGTGTTTTTTGCTTACGGTTTTTTTTGTTGTTTTTGTAATTTATGATTGTTTATTTGTTTTTGAGTTACTCGTATAGAGTATTCCTCAATGTCACTGTTTGTGTTTTTTTGTTTTCGGTTTTTTTGTTTTTGTTATTTCCGCTATGTAAAAATATTAGGAAAGCTTATTTATTAAAGTCAGTATGTACCTATTACGAATAATATGCACTACGAATATTTTTTTTGTATAATTTTTTGTTTGTTTAATAAGAATGTAAGAAAAATTCCGCTAATCGACTATTCACTATGAAGGTACAACGAGAACTGAACTAATTAACTAAAAATTAATTAATTTTAAAAATTTTTTTGCATTCTAGCAATCTCATCTAGCAACATGTGAAGTTCGTATTCAGGGTTAGTTTCCTTAATACGAAAATGATAACATGCATATGGGTTAATGTTATTTGCTATTTTGTTATTTGCTATGTTTTTAAATGTATTTGTGTTGTATATTGGCATTATTTAGTTGACCTTAAATGTATTCGTATTGTAATTTCCTCTCCTCGGAAATTAATTAAATCACCGTGTTGATCAAGTACGCGTAGAGCTAGTGAACTTATCTCTCTGGTGTTCACAGGTAAATAGATGAGATTTCTTGGAACCTCGCCTATTTTATAGCCTGTAGGCACATTTATCGGAAATTCATGAAGTGTATGCGATTTGGAGTTATTCATATATGTCTTAATAGCGATACTACTTTCAATTCGCAAGAGATTCACTTTAAAAATATTAACTGGAAGATCTGAGTAATAATATTTGTTTGGTGTTAGGATTTTGCTATTGAATCCTAAAAGTTTTCCAATTGTGTTGTCTTTATTAAAATATACAGGATTCTTGGAACTATTAACTTTAACTTGCATTGTGTTGTTATTGGCTTCAATAAAAATCTTATTTGCTGGGCAAAGTCGTTTGTATTGCTCTTCTATAAAATCAACTATATCATTTAATTCGTAAGATCCAATTGGTATTTCAATTTTATGTTCTCCTATATGAAACATATTGTTGTAAGTGTCTACATTTGGAATACTGTTGTATGAATTAAAATCAGTTAGAGCACACTCATATGCACCATGTAATTCAATAGGAGGAAAGTAACTAGCAGATAATTCTGATGAGTTAGAGCTCAGAGTAAGTGTTATTGACATTATAACAGACTGATTACAATTAAATAAAGTTTAGTACACAGTATGGTCTATAAGCATAATTTACATATTTATTTCATTTTCTTATTTTAAAGTTAACATTAGTTTCTTAATATTAATGCTATTATTGTTCTTGATATGATCCTGTTGGTGATTTAGTTTTTCTTCCAACTATAATATTTCATCTTTACTTATTCAAGAATTGTGTTGATCTGAAAATCCTAGCCATTTAACATATACTTCCTTCGTTTTAGTTTTGAGAACCTTTTCAACAAGATATGTATTTGGAAATCTAGTTTTTGAAAGTTCATCAGTATAAAATCCACCTTTAATAGGATTACCAAGATAATCTTCTAATATGTATGTTGCAGGATTTGTATTTTGAACTTTGGTAATTGTGAATATTTCTGTGGTCCAATTTGGAGTATAACCTTTTTCAAAGATATGCTTATATTTGCTTATGCGAACATGATCTCCTACACTGCGTGAAGGAAGCTGACACTCATCTAATTTTTGAAATGAATTTAGGTACTCATAGGGGAAAATACCTTTTTTCTTAATAAGCTGAAACTCGTTTTCTGACTGAAATAAGGACCTTATAGTGCTGAAATCATTATCCGACAAATTGCAGGCTAAGGATTCCAAACTTTCAGCCATAAAACGTATTGTATCAAGAAATCTTATTTCAAGCTTATGACCATCACTCATTTCTGAAAATTGGTAGAGGGATATATAAAGCTCCTTATTGAGAGAGAGTACTTCCAGCTGCATTGAAATTTCACCTAGTTCTTTAATAAAAAGATGTGAGTCATAGTTTGAATAATTATGAAAGTAAACTGGTATAAACTTGGGAATTTTATAATTTAAATTACACTTATTGTGGGCTGCACCTCTATATTTACCACTAATGTGGCAATGATCTCTAACGCGATCTTTACCTAAAAAATTTTGACAAATATGACAATTTACCGCACTATAAAAATTATAAACATCAGAAGGGGATAAAGTATCCATTTGCCTATTATTAACTAAATAATTATTATAAATATCCTCACAATCTTTAACTAAATATGACACGAATTTTTTTGAGGCATCTTTCCCAATATAATTCCTTAACTTATCTAACTTACTGTTATGGAGACACTTAATATAATAATTAAATACACAAGGAGTGTGCTTTTTGATTAAACTGGTTTTATTACTTACGTTATCACTAATATTTTCCAGGATGCATTTGAAGTCAGCGTAAACCACAAAGGGGACATCCATTTTCCTTTGATGTCCCTTAAAGCTGAGAATTGCATCCGGACCTGATGGCATACTTGTCACGATTTTGCCGCATTCAGCCTTATGATGACTTATTCCACTCTCGCTATGAGTGTACTGCAGACAGGTGTTGCAGAACTGTAGTTTGTGTTCATTCTGCGTTATCTGACTTCGTAAAAGTCTGTGAATAATAAAAAATAATATAAACGATTATAAGTAAAATGTATCTATTATAAAATATATAAAACAAGTATATGTATCATTAAATTAAAGTGTTGTAAAATTTTCTAACTTACCTTGATATGTCCTTTATCAAAATATAGTGATGAACTTCACCATTCCCCAAAAGAAGAAAGTTTACATGGGTAATTTTCTCGTCCTTAGTCACATAATAGGGACCAATGATTTGATTTGCCTCCTCATCATACCCAAATACGTTAACGCTTATTGTAGGATTGTTCACCTCAAACACGTTAATTTTTTTTAGAGCTAATGGGAAGCTTAAATTTTTGAAATTTAGCACTTCACCATTCCGCGTAAAAATAATGTCTGCAGAAATGTCCTGAACACCATAAGAACTGCAACGTTTTGGGTGATCGTATGTTGTGGTATCCATGGCAGTAATTAAACACCACTTGAAGCAGTATTCATCATCATTTTCAATATTGATGCAAGATTTTTGTTAAATAGTTTTTGAGGTGTGGATATCCAACTTAATCCTGTGACGAGCGACGATTTGTTGATGTTGATTTCTGCTCGGACTATGCGTGATAAAGTCCAACCAGAATCGCGCTCTTCAAATTCTGACATTTTGGTTGAAATCTCCTCAATCTGTTTACGGAATATTTCTTTTATGTTGTCTGCCTTCGTCACCAAACTCATTTTAGCTACATGTGTTATAACACACAACTCCAAATCTTCTTCAACAATTTTGATATACTCCGCCACAATACTCACATGAAATTTAATAATTGTATGCTTACACAAAGTCATGTGAAGTCTCTCAATAAAAATATTTATGTTTTCCTTAATAAACTCTTCCAGAAGAAGTTGGTCCTTTCTATTTAGAATAGCATATGTGGCGATATGATTTTTGAAGGCTTTCGATATTTTGGAACATCTCACATTCTCTGCTACTTCTTCTGTCCTAGAATGTGAAGCACTCATTGGAGTTGGCAGAGTTTCTTCTCTTCTTTCTTTTTCTTCTCCGTCACTTTCCGGTAAACTTATGTCCATAGCATCGTTGTACAAATTCCCTCCATGGATATCCACACCTTGTTGTTGAGATTGTTGTTGCTGCTGCTCTTGTTGATGATAATTAAGAGGTTGCCATTGCATCAAATTGGAATACTGCTGCATTTGATTATCTGGTGTGACGGGATTACAATTGTAACTTGGGTACTCATATTGCATTGCCACTCCTAATCCCAAAAACTGATTATTCCATGGCATACCGTATTGTTGATAATTCATTGGTACCTGATATTGGGGGTAATGTAGAGAAGGATGTTGCTGATGATGAGACATATTTTTAGGTGCTGTTGATAATTTTCAAAAGATGTCTGCGGTTGTTCTTGATTTCTGTTCCGGCTTACGACCACTTGATCCTGCACACTATGATTTTTGACATGATTCAAAAAGGACTTTTGGTATTTATATACCTTATGGCATCTTTCACACTGATAAACTGAAGAACTCATTTTTAATTATTTTATTGTTATTATTTCACTTTAACACAATTTCTTATGATGGTTGTAAATACAATAAAGTACTGATGTGATGGCTAGAAAAGTTGGCGTATTTATACAAAAATTAGTAGCAGTATCCTTGCAGCATATTTACTTTTTGTTTCTCTACTGATGACTGTACTTAATTGAAACAATTATATTTCCTAAACAAATAAATAAATACCAGCGGCAAACAAGCTGGATCATCCACACACAAGTATAGGGTGTTCATATACAAGAGAACATTTCATACATAAATAAAATAATTAAATTAATTGTTTATTAATTTATTTAATTATTTTATTTATAAACAATTTATTAGCGTAAGGAAATCATACACACATTCATATGAGAATCGCGTAGTAGTTATCAAATCTATTTTCTCTGATATTACTGATATAGTATTACGATAACAAATTTTATAGTCTGGCAACACTGGCAATTTTCCCTTTGGTACTAGAAAATAATAATCATGTTTTGCCGTCGGCATTTGAAAAAAAAAATAAAAATGTGTTCTGCCGTCGGCATTTGAAAGAAATAAAAATGTGTTTTACCGTCGGCATTTGAAAAAAATAATAATCATGTATTGCCGTCGGCATTAGAAAAAAATAAAAATGTGTTTTGCCGTCGGCATTTGAAAAAAATAATAATCATGTATAATAATAATCATGTAAAATTATCATGCATTGCCGTAGGCATTAGGAAAAAATATCATGCATTGTCGTAGGTATTAGGAAAAATTAAAATACCACTATTTCACCATTGGTATTAGGAAAAATCATTTTCATGATTTTCCCGTCGGCATATACACTTGTGAAATCTTAATCTTATAAAACCCCTTAATCCACACCCACAAAAAAAAATCACCCGTTATCACAATTAATATTACCCAAAAAAAAAAATCAGCCGTTCCCACAAAGTTAATGTAAACAAAAAACTCCTTATGTAAACAAAAAATAAGATGCACTTATTGAACCACCCTCGCAGGTATCAATTTTTACAAATTTCCAAGAATTTAACAATTTTCAAATTTTAATTACCCAAATTTAACAATTTCAGACAACAATTTTGCAAGTTTAATTGGCGGAGAACCGCCAATTCACTACTACTAATATCACGCGTCTTAAATTGTATAGGTCGAGGGGGTAGCGCAACTACACTTGGTTAATCAACAACACCAGAAAATGTGTTTGGGGTAAATACGGATTTTAAATGCTCAACAAATATGTTACCTTTTTCAGTATCGCTTCTGGCCCAACCTCCGGTACAAGTGTGCAGAGCTGGTCTATATACAACGGGTGTTTTAAGCTTTCTAGCAGCTCGCCACACGGAATAATTAGATGCAGGTGTGGCATCAAGATTTTCCAGATGATTTTTAAGACATACAGTTTTTTCATAAGCCAGCAGCTGTTGGATTCGTCTAGTGCACTCTTTAAATCTAATTTTATTTTGGGGTGATCTGTGCTGTTGCCATTCCCTTCTAGCTGTCCTTTTTTCACGTAAAAGACGTTCAAAGTGTGTAGAATAAATTCTATTAAACCCAGTCTGCGGATGGGAAGTAGTGGCATGTTCAGCAGACTGTTTAATATTTTCGTTAAAATTTTCAATGTTAGATTCAATATCACCTGGTGTTCTTAGGTTAATATTTTCCGTACAATGGCTACTGAGGTATTTTTTGAACCCCATCCAATTAACACGGTTGATCATCTTTACGTATGGGACAGGGAAGTCACTTCTTAGTGGGCTACAAATTGTAACAATCGTGGGAGAGTGATCGGAGGAGAGATCTACAGAAGCTTCAACATGAATTAATTCCGTAGTGATATTTTTCATGACTCCAAAATCTATAACATCCAGAATTTTTTGTATGTCCGTAGGCCAGTAAGTGGGCTCCCCACTCGAAATAACATCCAAGCCCATTTTTGAAATTGTGTTGAACAACGCCCTACCTCTAGGCGTAATAAGACGCGAACCCCAGAACGTATGGTTAGCATTGTAGTCGCCAGCTGCTACGAAACAAGGTCCAAGAGATTTGTAGAACTTCTCGTATTGGTCCTCAGTGATTGAAAATCTGGGAGGGGAGTAAATTGAAGATATCACGAAATTTGTACAAAAATTTTCAATGCAGATATTTGTTGCTTGTAGATGTTCTTCACAAATGTTGTCAAGAATATAGTGCTTGAGTCTTGACTTTATTAGAATTGCTGATCCACCGCATGCTCTCCCTCTAGGGTCCTTTGTATCATATAAAGTGTAGCCATTCATTTTAAAGAGGTTTCTAGAAGTCAAATGAGCCTCAGAGACCAACATTATATCAATACTTTTTTCCATGAGGAAGTGAAGTTCATTTTTATGCTGGCGAATGCCGTTTGCGTTCCAGAAACATATTTTTAACATGTTCATGGTTTGTTAACTATTGCTTGAATCAATGTATTCTGCATTCGCAGCATTTCTTGCATCATGCTAGTCATATTTGTTGTAAAGTTGTTTATAGTTAGCACCAGATTCTCAATAGTAGCTTCAAGGCGACTAAAGTTAAAGCCTGAGCTTGCATTCGCTTAATTATTATGCGGTGAAACATTTTGTGAGCGACTAGAACTAGCCTTAGCAGCATCGGCATACAATACACGTGAAGTAACTGGTTGACTCACTTGAGCAAAAGAAGCGGAGTACGCGTTTAATGGTTGGGTTGGAGCTAATTTAGGTTTTTGACTCATAGTCTGTTTAACAAAAGAATATACAGGGCATCCTCTATAGTTAGCGGTGTGATAGTAGTAGTGGAATGGGCATCCTCCGTCACTTAAACTTGCAAAATTGTGGCTGAAATTGTTAAATTTGGGTAATTAAAATTTGAAAATTGTTAAATTCTTGGAAATTTGTGAAATTTGATACCTGCGAGGGTGGTTGAATAAGTCCGTCCAAATTTTTGTTTACATAAGAAGTTTTTTGTTTACATTAACTTTGTGGGAACGGGTGATTTTTTTTGGGTAGTATTAATTGTGGGAACGGGTGATTTTTTTTTCGTGGGTGTGGTTTAAGGGGTTTTATAAGATTAAGATTTTTCAAGTGTATATGCCGACGGGAAAATCATGAAAATGATTTTTCCTAATACCAATGGTGAAAATCATGAAAATGATTTTTTCTAATACCAATGGTGAAAATAGTGATTATTAATTTTTCCTAATACCTATGGTGAAAATAGTGATTCATTAATTTTTCCTAATGCCTACGGCAATGCATGATAATTTTTCCTAATGCCTACGGCAATGCATGATAATTTTTCGTAATGCCTACGGCAATGCATGATTATTATTTTTTTTCAAATGCCTACGGCAATACATGATTATTATTTTTTTCAAATGCCGACGGCAAAACACATTTTTATTTTTTTCAAATGCCGACGGCAAAACATGATTATTATTTTCTAGTACCAAAGGGAAAATTGCCAGTGTTGCCAGACTATAGAAATTTGTTGTCGTATTACTATATCAGTAATATCAGAGAAAATAGATTTGATGACTACTACGCGATTCTCATATGAATCGGGGGAATATGTGTATGATTTCCTCACGCTAATAAATTGTTTATAAATAAAATAATTAAATAAATTAATAAACAATTGATTTAATTATTTTATTTATTTATAAAATGTTCTCTTGTATATGAACACCCTACACTTGTGTGTGGATCATCCACACACACCCAGCTTGTTTGTCGCTGGTATTTATTTATTTATTTATTTATTAAACATATTAATGCAAAGTAAATTTGCATAATATGGTGTTGCACAAATATGGGCGGAGTAACGTAGACCATATGCCCAAGATGGTATTAACAGTATTTTATAAGGTTTTGTGACTGACTGTACACGACCTATGCCTTCACATAGGAAGTAGGCAACGTGGTTGTTAAAGAAATTCCACAAAAAACCGCAAGATTATACGGTTATCCGTGGCAGATCAGTCAACCAGTGCGAGCGAGACGAAAAACTCTCGAAGGCCAAACAACAAACACAAGCCTGACCGCACTTAAGAAATAATTACGATGACGCGAGAGATGTTCCCCGACCCAGAGCTGCTTAACGACTGGTATTTATTTATTTCTTTAAGAAATATAATTGTATGTATGTATGTATGTGTGTATATTTGTATGTGTATGTATGTATGTATGTATGTATGTCTATTTGTATGTATGATTGAGGATGCTTGTGCGTAAAATATTTTGTAGAATACATTTATATTTTGCAACGTAATCATTTTCTTTGTCTACGATTATTTTAAAGCAGCAAAGTTTCAATTAAGTACAATCATCAGCAGAGAAACAAAAAAAAGTAAAAATTTGCAAGTAAGCAATAAAGTTAACTCTCCTCCTCCCCTGTTCCTTCTCTTTCATTTATGTAGTTTGTATTTGAAATAAGAAAACACTTGTACATTCTTTTATTTGGTATACATTTATTGTTTAAATTTTTTTTAAATTTTATAATAATACATACATATGTAAATTCATATTTTAAGAAGTAAAAAAGTTCATTTAAAGCAAGACATTTCTTTTGTTAGTAAAATAGCATTTTTTAATGCGCAAACACCAAAATTATGATAACTACAATAAAGATATTCTGGATACTTGATTTCCATTTGTTTAAAGTTGATGCAGCCTATATCCTCAACGTTAGAAATTTTTCGGTGTAACATTTTTTCCAACCATCGTTTTTTTTCTTCACCTTTTACATAAATTGTTGAACATCTTGCGTTGGCTTTTAAAAAACTGCAAACGCTTTGAAATGAAACTGATCCAGCAGTCCAGTTTAGGTGATGATAGTTTTTTGTTAGCCACTTTGCTTCTCTTTTACTTTTTAATTGATAACCATTTAAAATCAAATGGGGATTTTATAATGAAATGGGTTTATTCATAATTGTTGAAAACAATCGCTACTTCTTTTGCGATGAAATCATTTGAATTACTCTTGAAACCTTGTACGTCTATAAAAATTATGTTGTTATCCATATTACTCAATTTATAAGACTTTTTGAACTTGTCTTTTGATATGTATATATTCTATTATACGATCATGAATAAGAATGCAGTAAGCTGTTGTCTTTGCTGCAATATTAGTTGCTGTTTCAAATTCTATTTTTATATCAATCGACCCATTATTGAGTGATTCATTCTGATGACTGACATCTACTACAATAATAGGAGCTTTTGTCTTAAACTCTGGTCCAGTTAGAAGCGGTTGAGATTCTTTCATATAATAACTTTGTTGAAATCTTATATACATATCATATAGAATTGCATATCGTTCATTTTTGAACTTTATGTTAAGATCATCATATGGATATGAGACTGAATTTAAATGTACTTTTAAATTAGTCAAATCACAATGAACAAACTTATTTTCTTGTTGAAAAGCAATCAATACAAAACGTGAGTAGTAGTAGTAGAATGTATGCGCCCGAGCAATAAAAATTGTCAAATTTGGGTAATTTAAATCGAAATTTTGTAATTTATGGGCTAAAATTTACATATTAAGGTAATTACTGTCAATGGTGCGAAGTGACGAGGGTTATGGACGGTTTGTACGTAGAAAAGGGTAGTTTGATGTCAGCCGTCGATGTGTGTTTGTTTAAATTTTATGGTTTGATATCCGTTCGCCGATGCGCATAGTTAATTATGTATGCACGTGGGGACTTGTTTGTATGTAGTATGTTTTTTCGTTTGTTAAGCGGTTGCAGCAGGTTCATGATTTTATATTGTGTGTGCGTGTGTGCATAGTTTAGTTTTTTGTAATATTCTTTTGTTTGTACGTATTATGTTTTTTCGTTGTTAAGCGGTGCGGAAGGGTACTTGAGAAAGAAATTGTGTGGAAATCAATGAATGTTTTTTGTTGTTGGTTTTATTTAGTTTGATTTTTATTTATTTTTTTCCTATGTTTAAAGAGTTCGAAGACATGAATAAAATATATGGTTTGTGAGATAATCATGGTTTGATATCCGTTCGCCGATGCGCATTGTTAATTATGTATGCACGTGGGGCTTGTTTGTATGTAGTATGTTTTTTCGTTTGTTAAGCGGTTGCAGCAGGTTCATGATTTTATATTGTGTGTGCGTGTGTGCATAGTTTAGTTTTTTGTAATATTCTTTTGTTTGTACGTATTATGTTTTTTCGTTGTTAAGCGGTGCGGAAGGGTACTTGAGAAAGAAATTGTGTGGAAATCAATGAATGTTTTTTGTTGTTGGTTTTATTTAGTTTGATTTTTATTTATTTTTTTCCTATGTTTAAAGAGTTCGAAGACATGAATAAAATATATGGTTTGTGAGATAATCATGGTTTGATATCCGTTCGCCGATGCGCATTGTTAATTATGTATGCACGTGGGGCTTGTTTGTATGTAGTATGTTTTTTCGTTTGTTAAGCGGTTGCAGCAGGTTCATGATTTTATATTGTGTGTGCGTGTGTGCATAGTTTAGTTTTTTGTAATATTCTTTTGTTTGTACGTATTATGTTTTTTCGTTGTTAAGCGGTGCGGAAGGGTACTTGAGAAAGAAATTGTGTGGAAATCAATGAATGTTTTTTGTTGTTGGTTTTATTTAGTTTGATTTTTATTTATTTTTTTCCTATGTTTAAAGAGTTCGAAGACATGAATAAAATATATGGTTTGTGAGATAATCATGGTTTGATATCCGTTCGTCGATGTACATAGTTAATTATGTAGGTACGAAGGATTTTATGTATGTTTTTGTTTTAATTTTAATTTTGAATGGAATTTTTTTTTTTGTTTGTTAAGCGGTTGAAGCAGGTTTATGATTTTAGAGTGTAAGTGCGTGTGTGCATAGAGAAAAATGTTGCTTTTGTCTTTTTGCAATATTCTTTTTTTTAGCTGGTGGTCATGGAAGATTATTTTAGAAAGAAATTATGTATGCTTGTGGGAAATCTATGAATGTTTTTTGTTGTTGGTTTTATTTAGTTTGATTTTTCTATTTCCTTATTTAAAGAGTTTGAAGAGGTAAACGAAGTATGTAATTTATGAACTTATTTGAAGGTTGGAAAAAATGAAGTGTAAGATATTTATGATTGTCAAAGGGAATTAGAGATGCGTGATCATGGGAGCCAACGTTATGCTCATACGTGTGTACGTTTTTACAATAACTTGAGCGTTGGCAGATGGGTAAGTAGTCGTATATGTATATGTGCAATGCCGAGTACAAATCTGGCATTTTCTTGTGTTCTAATCATTTTTTAAAATGTGTGCAACGCCTTTCACATTATGTTTTTTTTATTTTTTTTTATATGGAATACAAAACGGAAATGATAAACGTTACCACTAGGGCACACTGTTGCGATGTCACAAAATATCATAGTGTGTACTTTTTGTTGTTTGTAATATTCGTTTTTTTAGCTGGGGACATGGAAGGGTATTTTAGAAAGTAATTATGTATGCTGGTGAGATATCAATGTTTTGTTTTTGTTGTTGTTGTTGTTTGATTTTAATTTTTTTATGTGTAAAGAGTTTGAAGAAATGAATAAAATATACAATTTATGCGGGTTGTATTTATTCATTCTTTTCACTTCTTTTGTAAAGAAATTGAAGTTTGTGATATTGAGGATTGTCAAAGATTGGTTGTTATTTTCACTGCTTGCTGACATTTGTCTCTGTCTCTTGTACATACCATATACATATAAATAAATGATTGAACAAAATTTTGAATATTTTTTAATCTACATATTTATTTTAAAGAAATATCGTAAATATATGTTGTAACAATGTAAGAATAGAAAATTAAAATAAATTGTTTAGCTTATTTCTTGATAAAGTAAATATGCATTTCTTAAGGCACAAACTCCATAACTGTGATAGCTGCAGTAAAAATATTCTGGATATTTAAGTTGTACATGCTTAAAGTTGATGCAGCCAATATCCTCGATGTTGAAAACTCTAATTTGAAGTAGTTTTTCAAACCATTTCTTCTTTTCCACACCCTTAACATAGATTGAATAATGTTTTAAATTGGATTTTAAAAATGTTACAACACTCTTAAATGATATTGATCCGTCATTCCAATTCAGATGATGAAAGTTTCTCGTTAGCCAATTCGCTTCTCTTTGTTTTGCTATTGATAATCTTTTGAAGTTAAACGGTGGTTTAATAATAAAATTTATGTGCTCCTTATTGTTAAAAACAATTGCTATTTCTTTTGCAATGAAGATGTTTGAATTAGACTTAAATCCTTGCATATCGATGAAAACTTTATCCCCAGTCATCTTATTTTATTATTTTTTATTTTTTTTACATTATCTTACGAACTTGACCTTTTAAGGGTATGTATTCTATTATACGGTCGTTGATGAGTATACAAAAAGCTGATGTATCGGTAGGTATATTGGAGTCTGTTTCAATTTCAATTTTTATATCAACAGGACCGTTAGAGAGGGCTTCGTTTTGATGACTGACATCTACTACCACTATCGGCACACTATTTTTAAATTCTTGAGCAGTTAGAAGTGGTTGTGATTCCCTCATGTAGTAGCTTTGTTGAAACCGTAGATACATATTATATAGAATGGCATACCGATCAGTTTTAAATTTTATATTTAGATCATCATATGGGTACGATTAGGAATTTAAATGTACTTTTAAATTGTTTAAATTACAATGAACAAACTTATTTTCTTGTTGAAAAGCAATCAACACAAAACGGGGTCGTTCTCTATTTGCAGCCAATTTAACATTCCATATATAGCTAGTTCCTGTATTTAGTTGAGGATTAATGTGACAATCCCAACTGCGAAATGCCATTGGTATAGAAGCACCACTGTTAATAATTTTAATCATATTCAATTTGCTCAGATCGGATAATTGTACATGCGGAATTCTCCATGAGATGTTTGAGATACTAATTTATGGTTTGTCAGTAGCAACAGCTGAGTATACGAGTTTTTCATCGTTCTTACTACGTAAGAGAACCAATTCATGTTTACCGCTGAGTATAATTTTATTGTAGTCTTCAGCGAAACCTAAAAATAGTTTCAGTGGTACGTAGAAATTAAAGTGTCCATTTGAAATATCCAAATCATCTAGTTTGTTCCATCCTGCATTGTACAAGCCAACACTTTCTGTTGGTGATAAGGAAACAAAATTTTTTAGGCTGCTTGTAATCGCTAAATGTCTTGTATGATCAATTTCTATGCCATTAAGTTCATATCGAATTTCGTCAAAGAGATGTGCCACAAAGTTATTTTTTAATTTTAGATTTAAAAACGAAGATATTTTGCTGTCATTATCATCTACAATACTTCCCTCAACATATATGTAGCTTTCGCTGGGTAGCACATATAAGTCTTGATTTTGTATTGAAGTTCGAATCTCATCATTATTGTTGAAGGATTGTAGGTATGGTGTATATGTGTGATAGTCCTTTTTAATTATACTCTCGTCTGATTGAGGTTTTTCTAAAACATCTAGTATGTAACTCATTTCTTTGTCAACTTTAAATTGAGAGACTTTAAAAATTTTTTATTTTCTTGAGTCAAATATTTTTTTGTAATGATCTCTTTAATTGTGGTTTGGTTTGCAATAGTGTTTTATGAGTGTATCCAATTTTATCCTTAGATTGCTTGACGTTGTATATTATCATTATTTGCTAGATCTCAAATGTATTCGTGTTGTAATTTCCTCTCCTCGAAAATTAATTAAATCACCGTTCTGATCAACTATGCGTAGAGTAAGGGAACTTATCTCTCGGCAGTTAACTGGCAAATAGATAAGATTTCGAAGAATCTCAACAATTTTATACCCTGGGGGGACATTGATCGCAAATTCATGTAATGTGTGTGCTTGTGAGTTATTCGTATATTTGTTAACCACTATACTGCATTCAACACGCAAGATATTCACGATGAAAATATTGACTGGTAGATCTGAGTAATGGTCTTGGTTAGGAGCTAGAATTTTCTTATTGAATCCAAAAAGTTTTCCAATTGTGTTATCTTCGTTAAAGTATATGGGATCCTTAGAGCTTTTAACTCTAACTTGCATTGTATTGTTATTAGCTTCTATATCAATTTTATTTTCCGGACAATACTGCTTATAGTTATGTTTAATATAATCAACTATATCATTCAATTCATAAGATCCTATTGGTATTTTAATTACATGTTCACCAATATGAAATATATTGTTATAATCATCTACATTGGGAATGTTATTATATGAATGAAAATCAGTTAGAGCACATTCATATTCACCATCCAAACGAATAGGAGGAAAGTAATTTGCAGATAACTCAGATGAGTTTGAGCTAAGAGTAAGTGTTATTGACATTATGGTTGTCTGATTACAAATAAGTGAAATTAAACACAGCACTTTGTATAAAAAAGGAAGTTTATATTTTATTTAATATATTAGATACAAATATAGACTTATATATATATATACACACTTAACTACAATATTTCATTTTTATTGATCCAAGAATTATGTTGATTGGAAAATCCTAACCGTTTAACATATGCCTTCTCTCCTTTAGTTTTAAGAACTTTTTCAACTAGATATGTATTTGGATATCTAGTTTTTGAAAGTTCTTCATCATAGAACCCACCTTTGATAGGATTACCACGATAGTCTTCTAATATGTATGTGGCTGGATATGTATTTTGAACTCTTTTAATCGTGAAAATTTCTGTGGTCCAATTTGGTGTATATCCTTTTTCAAAAACATGTTTATATTTACTTATGGGCACATGATCTCCCACATTGAACTTTGATAATTTGAATAGTTTTAAGCGGTTATATACCGTGTTTAATAATTTTTTCTCATTTTTATAATTAACTTGAATCGGTGGCATTTTGATGGTGCGATGAATTTTCTTATTATATGTATTAATCAAGTCTTTGTAAATGTCGAGCCAGTTATAAGACCCATTAAAGCTAAACTCTTTCCACATCATTCCTTTTAATGTTCTGTTAAATCGTTCTACTATTGATGCTTTCATTCTGCTATATGTTGAGTAGTGATTAATGTTGTATTTATTCATCAATTTTTAAAGTGTTTATTGAAAAACTCTTTACCATCGTCTGTTTGCAAGTTTTTTGGTATTCGCCCCAGTTGAAAAATATTCTGCATAGCCTGGGTTGTTTCCAATGCAGTCTTTCTTTTCAAGGGTACTGCCCAAGCAAATTTTGAAAATGTATCAATTACGGTCAGCAAAAATCGATAATCTCTATTGTCTGTAGAATAGTTCCCCATTTCAACTAAATCAGCTTGCCAAAGATCATCTATTCCTTTCATAACAACTCTTCGACGTGGAAAATGTTTTCGTGCTTGCTTATGTAGTTCATTTATTAAATTTCTTTTTGAAGTCATTATTTAACGTATTTAGAATTTGACGGGATAAGTTGAGTTCAGTGCGAGTTCATTTAAGTACTGTTGACCATCATATTTCTTATATACCCATAGATTAACTCATTTATCTTTCTAATTTCTTTTTCAAAGAATAATTTCATACTTGAAATTGTTTCCCTAATTTCATTTAGTTTCTGACTTAAAATTAAATGGATTTCATCTCGTACCTCTTCAATTTGACTTTGCAGAAACAATTTATTAACAACGTCGTTTTCCTCCAAAGCTTTTGCCACATTTTTGATTCTTTTGTTTTGAACGTCAATGTTATTAGTTGTATCCATAACGAAGCCCAGCAGCTTAGGAACATTTTTCACAAAAACTCTGCCACTTGTATCATTAAGATAGTGCCCAAACTTATCGATAGACATGATTTACGTAGATAAATATTATTCTATAATTTTTGCTTCATATAATTCTTCGATAATTGAGACAATTTCGTTATTGTGATTAGTATGACCTGCAGCTTGTGATGCTAGCAATAGCCTAAGGCGATCTACTAACTCATTAGGATCATCCCAGTATGTAGTGATGACGAAGTTGATGGGTTTTTTTTACTTTCTTTCTTAAACAATTTACTGATAATATGCTTATATTTATATGCTCTCGTTCCTTTGATTTGTCCATCAGGTCTATAATCTCTTTTGTATGCATTTGTGCTCACTAAAATTTTCTTATATATATCTAATTCATGTTTATCATAATATTTTGGTGTTTTGTGAAACAGTAAAGAAAATAAACCTGGTGTAAAAGCCCATATGTGATTTCCAATCACTATTTTATCTTCAGTAAGTTTAATACTACTATTGCCAAACTTCCATTCATTATTAAAACCTTTATGTGGACCGTATAGAGTGTCTAATTCATTTCTGCTTTCCAAGAGTGCTAGGTCAGTATAACTCTTATTATTATCTGAATTGTCTAGAGTTTCCGATTGAGAGTAAAAATCATCGTTGTCATCATCATCATAATCATCATCAGTATCAACATTATCAACCTTGTTTGCGTTTCGATTACTAAGTGAGATATTTTTATTGCATAACGTGTCTTCAACAAGTTTCTTTGGAGTACTTGTCTCTAACTTAACTGATTGTTCGTTGAATGGAAAATTTGAATTTTTATAAACTTTCGTTTTAAGTTCATCTCTTTCTGCCTTAATACTTCTTTTATTATTTTTAGAATTGTTCACAAATTCTGTTAATGGTTCTATTATTGGTTTAAATGTATCTTTGAATTGCTCATGTGTATCTGCTTCATCAACTTTTATACTACGAAATTTTTTCTTTAAAACATTTCTTGTCTTTATTAGCTCTTTTAAAACTTTTTCATCCATTTTCAACTATTAGACACCAGATCTGGTATCAGCTATCAGATCAGGTATCAGATCAGGTATCAGATCAGCTATCAGATCAGGTATCAGGTATCAGATCAGGTATAAGATCAGCTATCAGATCAGGTATTGGGGTATCAGATCAGGTATCAGCTATTAGATCTGGTAAGAGATCAGCTTTCAGATCAGGTATGGTAAATACTTTAGGAAATAAGTAGATGTACTATGCGCAGGGCCAAATTAAATACTAATGTTTTACTTTTATGTAGAGTAATTTATATCGTTATAAAATAGTCGAATTGCTTTCTATAGCGTCCATTGTTTAAGTCATTATCTTTGCTTATCATCAAAAATCCATATTTATCCTTCCAACACTCTCGACAAATTTCATGAAACTTTTCATAACTCATATCGCTGACAACATGATCACTATAAACGTGCTTCATGTTTGTCTCATCTTGCTTAAACATTATAATCACATTTGCATTGTCTCTTATTAAGTGCTTGGGGATTCTCGTATAAGTTTGGCACAAGTAGAATGAATCAACATCCTTATGTCGTCCCATGCAAAAATATGCTCGTATATTATTTTGCTTCTCGCATGCAACATCATCAAAGATCATAATAGAATTAGTTTTCGCTTCGTCAGGAGGAATAACTTTTTCATTATCTGTAAATGTGTAGTATCCCATCCCTTTAATTGGTGAAATTAATCGCTTTAAGTATTCATATTTTGGTTGATAAAGGGATTTTGAGTATAAATAGATGTTTTCAAACTTGAGTCCATTAGGACTTTCTAGCAAGCTAATCATAACATTAGTCTTTCCACAATTTGATGGTCCAACTATTAGAGCACGAATGGAATTTGGTAAGAGAGAGCTATGTTTTATTTTAGATCTGATTTTCGTTGAAGCATCAATATTGCGAATCAGAATATTTTTATGTTGTTTTACTAATTGCATTCTTATAACTAATTGCATTTCACAAATGTTACTTTTATTATAGAAGAAAAAATAAAATAAGATGCTTATACATTATAACAAAACGTTTAGTTATAAAAAAGCAGCCGTTGGAAAAGGTTTAGTGAATAAAGTAATTAACTCTCTGCCTGTTGAATTACACCTCCCTAGATATCAGTTTTGTGGACCCGGAACAAAATTAAAAAAACGTTTAGATCGCGGCGACAACGGAATTAATTTATTAGACGCTGCATGTAAAAATCACGATATTGCTTATTCCAAAACCAATGATTTAAATAGTAGACATCAAGCTGATAAAATTCTTGAAAATAAAGCTTGGGAACGAGTTCTTGCAAAAGATAGCAGTCTTGCAGAAAAATCGTTTGCGTATATGGTTACTAACGCAATGAAAGCCAAAAGAAAACTTGGTATGGGATTGAAGAAGGTTGCAAAAAAAAGTGAACAAAATGGAAAAAAGCTGTTCAGTACATCAATTAAAAATGCAACAAAAGTACTGAAGAAGGAAAAACCTCAAGACATTAACTCTGCAATTAGGATTGCACGTAAGATTATCAACAAGTCGTTAAGGGGAAAGAAATCGCAAGTTGTAATACCACGCATAATTAATGTTCCAAAGATTGGTGGCTTCTTACCTTTGGTACCTATTCTTACTGCTCTGAGTGCAATTGGTAGTCTTTCTACTGGCGGAGCAGCTATAGCAAAAGCAATAAATGCTGCTAAGAATGCCAAACAACAACTTGATGAAGCAACTAGACATAATAAAACAATGGAAGCAGTAGCAATGGGGAAAGGTTTTTACCTTAAACCATATAAGAAAGGATATGTATTGGTTTGTCAAGAAAAACAAAAACCAAATTTTTCATAAAGCTGCCCAATAAACCCCTATCTGATGTTGATTTGAGAAACTTTTCAACAAACATTCCATACTTTAGAGGAGTTTTCATGTTGGATACACTACCAAAACGATCGAGAAAACGAGAATGCGGAATCATTAATTTGGATTTATCAAGAGGTCCTGGAACCCATTGGGTAGCATATTATAAAAACAATGAACATAAAGAATATTTCGACAGTTTTGGAAATTTACAACCTCCATTAGAATTAGTTAAATATCTAGGCAAAAATATAAAATATAATTACAATCAATATCAAGATTATAATTCATTTAAATGTGGACATTTATGTCTTCAATTTCTTTACAAAATAAGTGAAAAGAATAAATAAATAACACACACACACAAAAAATTTTTTAAATTTTGCTGTTTTATTAATAAAAAAAGTTTATAAAATATATTTCTACATATTATTCCCACTGTGGGTATTGAGTATTTGTTAGAAATATACTTATTTCAGCAGCAGTGTCCAATTTTAGGGAATTTTCTCCTTGCTTACATATGCAATATATCCCAGATGCTAGTTGTGTTGTAACGATTTGGTAAGAACATTATGTTATTTTCCAGTTCAATTTGAATTGTGGTGCCGTATTTACTTGTCACCCGTTTAGCATTTTTTACTGTATATTTAGTTGAGTCCTTTAGCTCTTTTATATGGATTAATGTTTTCTTGTTTAAATTGTTGAACTTCGTTATCAAATTTGTTGGATTCATTGTCAAAAATGTTAATTAATTAATTAAATTTAATTTTTAAATATATATATTTTTTTTCTTCTTCTCTTTTTGACAGATTGCTCAATCTGCTTTTGTAAACTGACGTATTAAATATTTCTACCAATCTTTAAATAGGTAAAAAAAATTCTTAAAAGAAGGACCAGTAACGTAGCTATCTCTTTTTCTCATATTGTAATTATATTTTACGTAAATTTTTTGTTTTGTCACTGACAGAATTGTAGTGAAAGAGATAGTTACATATTTTGACGTTCTAAGGTGTAACTGAAACAAAAAATTTCAAAACTAAAGATCATAGAGATAGTTATATTCATGTGCTAAAGTGTAACTGAAACAAAAAATTACAAAACAAAAGATTAGAGAGATAGTTATATTAATGTGCCAAAGTGTAACTGAAACAAAAAAATTTCAAAAGAACTCAAAATTTTTTGTAAAATGTTAATTTCACAAGAATATTTTACTATAAATAAGAATGTAAACCTTTCAAGAGTACTAATATAAAAATAGCATTCAAGAAAAAAGTATTCTTTAAAAAAAGAAAATTAAAATAAAAATAAAAAAAATGAGTCAAGTACGTGAACGATTATTTGATTTTCTTAAATCCTTTGAGGACTTATTGCTCTATGAGCATAAAGAAACCATCAATTTTTTCGTCTCCATGCTCACTGAAAATGAGGACTATGGAGTTATAGAACAAGAGGACTCTGATAGTGGGCATTTTGCCAGCTGCCCCTGGTGTAGCCAAGGATGCGAGGAAGGGCCTGACACATGTAGATACACCATGTTCCACATAAGGAAAAAAATTATTTTTAAGATTATTGAAACTTATAAAAATTTGTCAAAAATAAATAATGAACAAATATAGAATATATATGTATGTGTATAGGTTTTATTTAGTTTTTTATTGTTTTTTTTTTTTTTAATATAAATATGTATATATAGAGATTAATAGAGCGAAAAAACTATTAGTTTAAATATTATTTTCATTGAGGATGGATAAACGTACTTTAAAAAATATATTTCACAACAATCAAGAACGAGAACCTCAAATATATGATTTGGTTTTTGAGTTTGAATACTTGCTCAATTGGAAATTGAAGACTTCATGTGGATTTTCAACAGCTTTTGGCTTTAAGCCAATGATATGGTTGAATTATAAAAATAAGCAATTCATTGGACTGGATCGGGAAGAGTGGTTACATCTCATGTGTTATAAGGAGTATATTCATGATATGCTTAATCGTCGGGATTTTTTAAACTCTATAAATATAATTGATAATGAAAGTGAGAGAGATGTTGAATATAAGTTTCAATATAAAAGAGGTGTTTGTTTTTTAGTCATCATACAAGGAAACTTTAAAATAAAAATTGATTCTGACACTTGGAGATCACTCACTCAAATTCGAGTATTTTTTACATCAATTTTATGTTGGAACAACATTCTGAGAAAACAAATCCTTCATTTCTATCATGAATATTATATACCAACCTGCTCCGCTTTAAACAAAACAAAACTTCAAATCAATGAAATACAAGGAATACACGAAAGGGATGTAAAGATTGAATTAACACGACTTTGTTATGACATTGGAGAAAAAATGCAACACAAGATTGTTACAGATGTGAAAATTCATAAATTTTATTTAAGGATGGATAATAAATAAAAAAACTGTACACAAAAAATATTTGTTTTTAATGTCTTTTGTTTTTATTTATTTTTTATTTTCATATTAGTGTATATTTTATTTAAAAAACTAAATAACTAGACAATATTTCTTAAATAAAAAATAATTTACAATAGACACAAAGATTTTTTACTTAAAACTAAATAATTATAATTAGAGAAATAAATTACAGAAGCTTTAATTTGTATACATATTTTACTCATCTTCTTGAAGTTTTTCTATTTCTAATAATAACATATCAAGTTCATAATCAGGATTTGTTTCATCAATTTCAATATGATGCCATGCATATGTGTTTATACCATCACTTTTGACTTTTCTCTTGTCATCTTGATAACTTAATATTACTTTATGTATTTGCATAGTATATAATTCATGCAACTTAGACTTAAAAGTGAGCATATTATCATAAACATTTGATCTGTTAAATAAACAATCTCTATACGAACTTAGGCTATACTTATCTAAAACACATTTTTTTACTCCTTTAGATTTTTTAATTTCATTTCCATTTTGTACACTAAAGGAGTACATTTTAGACCGTAATCCCACGAATTCTTCCATAATCATCACACAATTCTCATCTTTCATCATACCCAGAACTTTTTTGTTTACGAGTGGAATCCCGTAATCATTTGTTTCTGGATAGTCAGAAGTGTCAAATTCATGTTCTATATCATTTTTAATGTCTGCGTAAAAGTCTTCAGTTTGTATTGTGTATATGAATGAGTCAGTATCCATGTAATTTAATTTCAATTTTGACTTGAATTTAGGTTGCATGTATCTATAATGAAAATTATACATCTTCCATTTAGAAAGTTCTAGCACACAAAATCCTAAATATATTGGCTTATTATAACATGTCTTCACTCGATTCATTTGAATCGCTACCATATCTTCTGAAAATATTGCTAAGCTATGAAAATTTGATTTAGATATCCAATTTTGAGCACCCAAGCGGTTTCGGTTTAATGTAGTCCAACTGGTAACAATCCTCACATCTTTCCTTTTGTCCACATTCTCCATGGTTTTCCCATATACTGCGTTATTGAGCAATTTAAAAAATTTTTTTTCAAAGTTATTTCTAGCTTCGGCTCTGTATTTAGTATTAAGATCTATATAATCTTTCAACCATGGAGACTGCTTAAAAGTTAGAACTCTATGTATTTTTTTCAAAATCAAACCGTTTTCTAGACATTGCTTAAGTACTCTGTAATGAATTATATAAGAATGTTTTGGCGAAAAATCAGTTATTAGTTTTTTATATTTTGATGCTCCAATTTCCTTGTTTTCGGCACAGAAAGGAAGATCGTTATGCATGTTATGTAAATAAGAAGGATATTCTAAATCAACCTCATATACATAACCATCATTTGAATTATCATCTATTAACTGCGGATTAATATTTAGTTCTTCGCCTTTTAACCATCTGAATCCTCCATAAGGAAGATGTTCAGACATGGCCCAACCATAAAGATTGTTTGCATCTAAATACATAAGAAATTCGGAAGGTTTATTTTTATCAAAAGTGTCTAAATATTTATTATTTGCCTTGGAGTATCTTTTACAACATTGGACAATTCCACCTCGTATCCCTCTTTTAAAGAAATTGTACATGACGATATCGGTTAATAGCTCTAATTCAATGTTTGTATGCTTAAGCATAGAATCCCAAGATAGCCCCGGGGCAGTATAGTACGACTAGCAAGCTTCTGCGGGGTGCTAATCCAATGAGCTCCTTTTACCAAAGAAGATTTATTAATATTAAGTTCAGCTCGAACTATGCGAACAAGAGTCCATCCGGAATCTCTTTCCTGAAACTCAGACATTTTATTCTGAATTTCTCTGACCTGCTTACAGAAAAATTCATTCACGTCATCTGCTCTAGTCAACAAGCTCATTTTTGCTGTATGTACTATAATTATTATTTCTAATTCTTCGCCCACAATTTTTAAATATTCTGCAACTATACTTATATTAAATTTCAATATAGTATGTTGCTTCAAATGGTACTCAAGCCTCTCTATAAAAGTCGATTCATTTTCGACAACAAACTCTTCAAAGAGAAGTTGATCCTTTTTATTTTCTATTCCATAAGAAATAATATTATTTTGAAATGCTCTTCTGATCTCATAATATTTCATACACTCTCCATCAATGTTGATATTATTATTTGTTGAGCTACTTCCTAAATCCTGTAAACCTTGCTGTTGTTGTTGTTGTTGTTGATGTTCATAAGTATTTGTGTACCATTGCATGGAGGTAGAGGGTTGTTGGCAATACATTTGTTTTTGTTGTTGTTGTAGTTGATATTGCAATTGTTGGTCAGTATTTGGGTACCATTGCATGGCCGTAGGATATGGTTGCTGTTGTTGAGGATATTGATATTGTTGATGTTGTTGAGGATATTGATATTGTTGTTGTTCTTGAGGATATTGGTATTGTTGTTGTTGTTGTTGTTGAGGATATTGATATGGTTGTTGGGGATATAGATATTGTTGTTGAGGATATTGATATTGTTGTTGTTGTTGTTGATGATATTGATATTGTTGCTGTTGTTGAGGATATATATATTGGTCCTCAACACCATGATTTTGGATGTGATCCAGAAAGCATTTTTTGTATTGATAAATCTTTTTACACACATTGCACTCATAAGCTAAAGAATTCATTTTCTTTTTTTTTTATTTTAGTTTATACAATATTATTATATATAAATATATATTTAATATTATTATATTTAATATTTTTTATTCAAAAGTCACTTTGATTATTTACGTATTAACAGCGAAATTATTGAGGATTTGACACTTGTAGAGACAATGCTTTACTTGGTGCTAGAATAAAAAACTTCTCAATTTATACAAGTTACGATTAAGTCATATGCACAATGTAAAAGGCAATAGACAGAGACAAATGTCAGCAAGCAGTGAAAATAACAACCAATCTTTGACAATCCTCAATATCACAAACTTCAATTTCTTTACAAAAGAAGTGAAAAGAATGAATAAATACAACACGCATAAATTGTATATTTTATTCATTTCTTCAAACTCTTTACACATAAAAAAATTAAAATCAAACAACAACAACAACAAAAACAAAACATTGATATCTCACCAGCATACATAATTACTTTCTAAAATACCCTTCCATGTCCCCAGCTAAAAAAACTAATATTACAAACAACAAAAAGTACACACTATGATATTTTGTGACATCGCAACAGTGTGCCCTAGTGGTAACGTTTATCATTTCCGTTTTGTATTCCATATAAAAAAAATAAAAAAAACATAATGTGAAAGGCGTTGCACACACTTTAAAAAAAGATTAGAACACAAGAAAATGCCAGATTTGTACTCGGCATTGCACATATACATATACGACTACTTACCCATCTGCCAACGCTCAAGTTATTGTAAAAACGTACACTCGTATGAGCATAACGTTGGCTCCCATGATCACGCATCTCTAATTCCCTTTGACAATCATAAATATCTTACACTTCATTTTTTCCAACCTTCAAATAAGTTCATAAATTACATACTTCGTTTACCTCTTCAAACTCTTTAAATAAGGAAATAGAAAAATCAAACTAAATAAAACCAACAACAAAAAACATTCATAGATTTCCCACAAGCATACATAATTTCTTTCTAAAATAATCTTCCATGACCACCAGCTAAAAAAAAGAATATTGCAAAAAGACAAAAGCAACATTTTTCTCTATGCACACACGCACTTACACTCTAAAATCATAAACCTGCTTCAACCGCTTAACAAACAAAAAAAAATTCCATTAAAATTAAAACAAAAACATACATAAAATCCTTCGTACCTACATAATTAACTATGTACATCGACGAACGGATATCAAACCATGATTATCTCACAAACCATATATTTTATTCATGGCTTCGAACTCTTTAAACATAGGAAAAAAATAAATAAAAATCAAACTAAATAAAACCAACAACAAAAAACATTCATTGATTTCCACACAATTTCTTTCTCAAGTACCCTTCCGCACCGCTTAACAACGAAAAAACATAATACGTACAAACAAAAGAATATTACAAAAAACTAAACTATGCACACACGCACACACAATATAAAATCATGAACCTGCTGCAACCGCTTAACAAACGAAAAAACATACTACATACAAACAAGCCCCACGTGCATACATAATTAACTATGCGCATCGGCGAACGGATATCAAACCATGATTATCTCACAAACCATATATTTTATTCATGTCTTCGAACTCTTTAAACATAGAAAAAAAAATAAAAATCAAACTAAATAAAACCAACAACAAAAAACATTCATTGATTTCCACACAATTTCTTTCTCAAGTACCCTTCCGCACCGCTTAACAAACGAAAATACATACTACGTACAAACAAGCCCCCACGTGCATACATAATTAACTATGCGCATCGGCGAACGGATATCAAACCATAAAATTAAAACAAACACACATCGACGGCCGACATCAAACTATCCTTTTTTTCTACGTACAAACCGTCCATAACCCTCGTCACTTCGCACCATTGACAGTAATTACCTTAATATGTAAATTTTAGCCCATAAATTACAAAATTTCGATTTAAATTACCCAAATTTGACAATTTTTATTGCTCGGGCGCATACATTCTACTACTACTAATATAATATATGATATGATATGATTATTATTTTTTTCAAATGCCGACGGCAAAACACATTTTTATTTTTTTCAAATGCCGACGGCAAAACATGATTATTATTTTCTAGTACCAAAGGGAAAATTGCCAGTGTTGCCAGACTATAGAAATTTGTTGTCGTATTACTATATCAGTAATATCAGAGAAAATAGATTTGATGACTACTACGCGATTCTCATATGAATCGGGGCAATATGTGTATGATTTCCTCACGCTAATAAATTGTTTATAAATAAAATAATTAAATAAATTAATAAACAATTAATTTAATTATTTTATTTATTTATAAAATGTTCTCTTGTATATGAACACCCTACACTTGTGTGTGGATCATCCACACACATCCAGCTTGTTTGTCGCTGGTATTTATTTATTTGTTTAAGAAATATAATTGTATGTATGTATGTATGCATGTGTGTATATTTGTATGTGTATGTATGTATGTATGTATGTATGTATGTATGTGTATTTGTATGTATGATTGAGGATGCTTGTGCGTAAAATATTTTGTAGAATACATTTATATTTTGCAACGTAATCATTTTCTTTGTCTACGATTATTTTAAAGCAGCAAAGTTTCAATTACGTACAATCATCAGCAGAGAAACAAAAAAAAGTAAAAATTTGCAAGTAAGCAATAAAGTTAACTCTCCTCCTCCCCTGTTCCATCTCTTTCATTTATGTAGTTTGTATTTGAAATAAGAAAACACTTGTACATTCTTTTATTTGGTATACATTTATAGTTAACATTTTTTTTAAATTTTATAATAATACATACATATGTAAATTCATATTTTAAGAAGTAAAAAAGTTCATTTAAAGCAAGACATTTCTTTTGTTAGTCAAATAGCATTTTTTAATGCGCAAACACCAAAATTATGATAACTACAATAAAGATATTCTGGATACTTGATTTCCATTTGTTTAAAGTTGATGCAGCCTATATCCTCAACTTTAGAAATTTTTCGGTGTAACATTTTTTCCAACCAACGTTTTTTTCTTCACCTTTTACATAAATTGTTGAACATCTTGCGTTGGCTTTTAAAAAATTGCAAACGCTTTGAAATGAAACTGATCCAGCAGTCCAGTTTAGGTGATGATAGTTTTTTGTTAGCCACTTTGCTTCTCTTTTACTTTTTAATTGATAACCATTTAAAATCAAATGGGGATTTTATAATGAAATGGGTTTATTCATAATTGTTGAAAACAATCGCTACTTCTTTTGCGATGAAATCATTTGAATTACTCTTGAAACCTTGTACGTCTATAAAAATTATGTTGTTATCCATATTACTCAATTTATAAGACTTTTTGAACTTGTCTTTTGATATGTATATATTCTATTATACGATCATGAATAAGAATGCAGTAAGCTGTTGTCTTTGCTGCAATATTAGTTGCTGTTTCAAATTCTATTTTTATATCAATCGACCCATTATTGAGTGATTCATTCTGATGACTGACATCTACTACAATAATAGGAGCTTTTGTCTTAAACTCTGGTCCAGTTAGAAGCGGTTGAGATTCTTTCATATAATAACTTTGTTGAAATCTTATATACATATCATATAGAATTGCATATCGTTCATTTTTGAACTTTATGTTAAGATCATCATATGGATATGAGACTGAATTTAAATGTACTTTTAAATTAGTCAAATCACAATGAACAAACTTATTTTCTTGTTGAAAAGCAATCAATACAAAACGTGGGCGTTCTCTATTTGCAGCCAGTTTAACATTCAAAATATGGCTAGTTCCTATGTTTAATTGTGGATTAATATGACAATCCCAACTGCGAAATGCCATAGGTATAGAAGCACCATTATTAATAATTTTTATCATATTCAATTTGCTAAAGTCCGATAATTGTACATGTGGGATTATCCATGAGATGAGTGAAATTGTAAGTTTAGCTTTTTCAGTAGAAACACTCGAGCGCACAAGATCTTCATCGTTCTTATTGCGCAAGAGTATTAATTCATGTTTTCCATTAGGTATAACTTTGTTGTAGTCTTCAGCGAATCCTAGAAGCATTTTTAGAGGTACATAGAAATTGAAAAATCCATTTACAAGAGTGACATCGTCAATTTTGTTCCATCCAGCATTTTGCATCACGTTGCTTTCAGTTGGTGACATAGAAACCAAATTTTTTATGGTGCTTGTGGCTCCTAAATATCTTGTATGATCAATTTCAATTCCATTGAGCTCATAGCGAATTTCATCAAACAGATATGCCACAAAGTTGTTTTTTAGTATAAAGTTCTCTGAAGATGACGAAGATTTGGTCGTATTATCATCGGCAACAAACCCCTCCACATAAATGTAGCTCTCACTGGGTAGCACGTACAAATCTTGATTTTGTATTGAAATTCTAATTTCATCATTATTGTTGTAAGACTGTAAGTATGGTACATATGTATGATAGTCCTTTTTTAATATATTTTCATCAGACAAAGGCTTATCTAAGACATCTATTATTGAACTCATTTTGTCTTTATTTTCAAATTCAATGACTTCAGAAACTTTTTATTTGATGATGTTAGAGATTTTTGTTGAGCTGTTCGCTTTAATGTTGTTGTTGTTTTTGCTGCTATTTTTTTCAATGTATTTGTGTTGTATATTAGCATTACTTAGTTGACCTTAAATGTATTCGTATTGTAATTTCCTCTCCTCGGAAATTAATTAAATCACCGTGTTGATCAAGTACGCGCAGCGCTAGTGAACTTATCTCTCTGGTGTTCACAGGTAAATAGATGAGATTTCTTGGAACCTCATCTATTTTATAGCCTGGAGGCACATTTATCGGAAATTCATGAAGTGTATGCGATTTGGAGTTATTTATATATATGTTAATAGCGATACTACTTTCAAATCGCAAGAGATTCACTTTAAAAATATTAACTGGAAGATCTGAGTAATAATATTTGTTTGGTGTAAGGATTTTGCTATTGAATCCTAAAAGTTTTCCAATTGTGTTGTCCTTATTAAAATACTGTAACGAAAGTTTGTCAAATTGATGTAAATGGGAATAGTGCTACCTCTTAGTTCCGGCTGTGCTCGTCGTTGGGGGGGATAGTGTGATTTTGTTCCCAAATAAAAAAAATGAAGCTAACGCTTGTGTATTCATTACAGAAAAATTAAATTTTAGGTAGCATAAAGACGATATTACACATAAAAAGAAATAATAATATTAAGTTGATGAAGATGAAGATGTATAGCTATGGTTGTAATAAGCTACACTATTACGAAACCCGCCCTACCTTGCTGACTTATTAAATGGTTACCATCAGCCCAATCACATTATAAATTTTAACCAGTTACCCCATTATATTTACTACTTCACCTTTCGTAATAAAATTATTAAAAATTATTCCATATTAAAATTCATATGCATATATGTATGTACTTAAATTTACTCAGAAGCAAGAGAAATATATTTAAATTTTATAAATTCAATTGAAAATTTGTTTTAACGTGTTCTAGATAGACTAAATTTTATTTAACATTGATTGTTTTATGTTAACTCAAAATGTTATATTTAACATAAAATTATTGAAGTTACGTTTAATAAAATTTAAAATAAACTCAATTTTTTTTTTATGTAAAAATTAAATTTAAGTTAATTTATAACAAACTTACTTGATACATATCCCTCGTTGTCTACAGGCGCCGGAAGACAGGAACCAGGATGCATAGTTTAATTATATTTGTTTGGTAATTATTTGAAACTAGTTTTAATATATGTATGTCTATATGTAAAAGATGTGATGTATAATATGTGGAATGTATTAATTTAGAAAATATGAAATTCTCGTTTTAATACGATCCACCATATTTAATTTAATTAGGTTAACTTATGTATTAATCTAAATATTTATACTATTTAAAGTTAAGTAAAAAAAATTTAGTTGAATATTATTATTAGGATTAATTTTGATTAAGTTTAATCTCTGTAACAAAGTATTTTAGATCACCTCTGATCAGCACTTTTATGCTTGCAAATTTGTTGTGTGTTTGTAAATGTTTTAGAATCTCTGTTGTCAATTATTTCAGTTCACCTCTGATCAAATTGGTGAAATTGATGTTAACCGCAATTTAGGTTTGAACCGTCGGTCGTTATTATATTTGCTGACAGTATTCTATCTATATTAATGAAATTCTCAGCTGCTACTCCAAATAATCGTATATTAATAAACAACTTTTTGATTGCAATAAGAATAAGATGTTATCTTCAGGAGTGAAATCATTAAATTTTATAAAATATCTCACCAAGAGTTGCAAATTATTTAGATCCGAAGACAAATTTTTTTCAATTGAAATAAAACTGAATACACACAACCTTTTCTTATAATATGTATTATTAGAATGAAAAATTTTCCAATGTTTGAAATATTTAAAAATTTAAAAAGCTATGCAAAAGTCGTTTGTATTGCTCTTCTATAAAATCAACTATATCATTTAATTCGTAAGATCCAATTGGTATTTCAATTTTATGTTCTCCTATATGAAACATATTGTTGTAAGTGTCTACATTTGGAATACTGTTGTATGAATGAACATCAGTTAGAGTACACTCATATGCACCATGTAATTCAATAGGAGGAAAGTAACTAGCAGATAATTCTGATGAGTTAGAGCTCAGAGTAAGTGTTATTGACATTATAACAGACTGATTACAATTAAATAAAGTTTAGTACACAGTATGGTTTATAAGCATAATTTACATATTTATTTCATTTTCTTATTTTAAAATTAACATTAGTTTCTTAATATTAATGCTATTATTGTTCTTGATATGATCCTGTTGGTGATTTAGTTTTTCTTCCAACTATAATATTTCATCTTTACTTATCCAAGAATTGTGTTGATCTGAAAATTCTAGCCATTTAACATATACTTCCTTCGCTTTAGTTTTGAGAACCTTTTCAACTAAATATGGATTTGGAAATCTAGTTTTTGAAAGTTCATCAGTATAGAATCCACCTTTAATAGGATTACCAAGATAATCTTCTAATATGTATGTTGCAGGATTTGTATTTTGAGCTTTGATAATTGTGAATATTTCTGTGGTCCAATTTGGAGTATAACCTTTTTCAAAGATATGCTTATATTTGCTTATGCGAACATGATCTCCTACATTAAATTTCGACATTTTATACATCTTCAAATGACTGCAGCTTAAGCAGATTTTGCTCATTTGTTGAGTTGACTTTAATAGGAGACATTTTAATTGTGCGATGAAATTTTTTATTGTATGCATTAACTAAATCTTTGTGTATATCAATCCACTTATATGAACCATTATAGCTAAATTCTTTCCACATCATTCCTTTCAATGTTCTATTAAATCGTTCTACAATTGATGCTTTCATACTGCTATATGTTGAGTAGTGATTAATGTCGTATTTATGCATTAATTTTTCAAAGTTTTTGTTGAAAAATTCTTTACCATTATCTGTTTGTAAGTTTTTTGGTACTCGCCCCAATTCAAAAATATCTGCCATTGCCTTGGTTGTTTCGAGTGCAGTTTTTGTTTTTAGCGGTACTGCCGATGAAAATTTTTAAAATGTGTCGATTACAGTCAACAAAAATCGATAATTTTTATTTTCTTTAGAATAGTTGCCCATTTCAACTAAATCAGCTTGCCAAAGATCATCAATTCCTTTCATTACAACTCTGCGACGCACAAAATGTTTTCCTGCTTGCTTATGGAGTTCGTTTCCTAAATTTCTTTTTGAAGACATTAAGTTATTTTTACTGATTTTTTGGAGAGTGTTGTGATCTACTTGAAGGACTTTCAGCTATTGATAAAAACATGTAATTTTCCAATCTATAAATTTTCTAATTAAGCTGCTCAATTTGTTCTTCAAAGGATGTTTTTATTTTTTGGATATCTTTTTCAATTTTATAATTTTCTTCTATATCTAATTTTATTTCACGTTGTAGTTCTTCGATTTGCATTTGAAGATCTTCTTGAATTACAGTATTGTCTGCCTTAAAGTATGTTAATAATTTCTCTTCTAGTTTTTCGATTTGAGTTTGCAGAAACAATTTATTGATAACATCGTTTTCCTTAAGAGCTTCTGCAACATTTTTGATCATTTTGTTTTGGACATCAATGTTGGTGTTCCTATCCACAAATAACCCCAACAGTTTAGGTGCATTTTTCAAAGAAATTATGTTGCTAGTATCGTTTAAATAGTGTCCAAATTTATCAACAGACATGCTTTATATATTTTATTAAAGTTAATGTATTATATTCGCTTCAGGTAGCTCTTCAATAATTGATACAATCTCGTTATTGTGATTAGTATGACCTGCACCTTGTGATGCGAGCAGTAGTCGAAGTCGATCTACTAACTCATTTGGATCATCCCAGTATATATAGTTGTTCTTATGAATATTAAATTCCATCATTCCATCACCTAAATAGCTACCTTTTGGCTTAGATCCTGTTGATTGGGGTAAATTCTTCTGGTTTTTCTCGTCAATAAATTTCTTAATAATATGTTTATATTTATATCCTCTAGTACCCTTTATTTGACCATCAGGTGTATAGTCTCTTCTATATGCATTAGTAGTAATTAAAATCTTTTTATAGATTTCGAGTTCAAATTTATCATAATTTTTTGGTATTGTATGAAACATTAGAGAAAATAGCCCTGGTGTAAGGGCCCATATTTGACCACCAACTTGTATTTTATCTTCATTAAGTTTGAGCGTACTATCACCAAATTTCCATTCATTATTGAAATCTTTATGTGGACCATAGTTTGTATCTAGTTCATTTCTTCCTTCCAATACTGATAAGTCAATATAAGTATCTTCTGTATTGGAAGTCTGTGAGTAAAAATCATCATCATCATCATCGTCATCATCATTTACAGTATTAGCATCATTTAATGAGATGGTATTATCAAATATTGTTCCTTCTGCTAGTTTCTTTGGTGTACTTGACTCTATCTTGACTGATGTTTTTTCAGGCTTAAGAGTTGTTTTATTTTCATCTTCTGCCTTCATTTTACTTTCTTGTTTCATGGGAATTCTTTTACTTTTTTAGAACTATTAATGAATTCTTTAAGTGGTTCTGTTATAGGTTTAAATGTATCTCTTAGTTGTTCACGTGTATCTATTTCACCAGTTTTTATACTACGAAGCTTTTTCTTTAAGACATTTCTTGTCAACACCAATTGTTTTAAAAATTTCTCATCCATGCTTAATAAAAGTAAATAACAGGTATCAGCTATTAGATCAGGTATCAGCCTTTTAGGACCTGGTCTGGTTATCAGATCAGCTTTTCAGGACCTGGTCTGGTTTTCAGATCAGCTTTTCAGGAGCTGGTCTGGTTTTCCGATCAGCTTCTTTGGACCTTGTCTGGTTTTCAGATCAACCTTTTAGGACCTGGTCTGGTTATTAGATCAGCTTTTCAGGACCTGGTCTGGTTTTCAGATCAGCTTTTCAGGACTTGGTCTGGTTATCAGATCAGCTTTTTAGCAACTGGTCTGGTTTTCAGATCAGTTTATCAGGTAGCAGCTCAGCTTATAGCAAATAGATGTATGAAGTTTAAAGTTAGATTAATAACTAAAGTGAATGTTTATCAAGAGTAGTTTATATAGTTATGAAATAGTCAAATTGCTTTCTGTAGCGACCATTATTTAATTCATTATCTTTGCTTATCACCAAAAATCCATATTTATCCTTCCAACACTCTCGACAAATTTCTTGGAACTTTTCATAACTCATATCGCTGCCAACATGATCCCTATAAACATGCTTCATATTCGTCTCATCTTGCTTAAACATTATAATAACATTTGCATTGTCTCTTATTAAATGCTTGGGAATTCTAGTATAAGTTTGACACAAGTAGAATGAATCAACATCCCTATGTCGCCCCATACAAAAATATATACGTATATTATTCTGCTTTTCACATGCAACATCATCAAATATCATAATTGAAATAGTTTTAGCTTCGTCAGGAGGAATAACTGATTCATTATCTGTAAATGTATAATATCCCATTCCTTTAATTGGTGAAATTAGTTTCTTCAGATATTCATATTTGGGCTGATATAAAGATTTTGAGTATAGATAGATGTTTTCAAACTTGAGTCCATTAGGACTTTCTAGTAAGCCAATCATAACATTAGTCTTTCCACAATTTGATGGTCCCACTATTAGAGCACGAATATAATTTGGTAAGAGGGGCTGTGCTTCATTTTTGAAGTAATGTTCGATGATTGATCAATATTACGAACTAAAATATTTTTATGTTAATTCACTAACTGCATTTTTGTAACTAAATGCATTTCATAATTGTTACCTCTTATTATAGAAAAAAATTAGATAATACGGTTATACGATATCAGAAAACGTTTAGTCATAAAAACACCTTCGTTGGAGGAGGTATAGTAGATAAAATAATAAACGCTCTACCTGTTGAACTTCATCTTCCTGGATATCAGTACTGTGGACCTGGAACAAAACTACAAAAACTTTTAAATCGAGGTGACAAAGGAATTAATTTATTGGACTCTGCTTGTAAAAATCACGATATTGCGTATTCAAAAATAAGGATTTAAGTACTAGACATAAAGCTGATAAAATACTGGAAAATTCAGCTTGGAATCGAGTTTTATCAAAAGATAGTAGTCTTGCTAAAAAATCATTTGCATATATGGTTACTAACGCAATGAAAGCCAAAACAAAATTTGGTATGGGTGTGGAGAAAAAGAAAAATGTTGGAAAGAACAAGCTAAATGATAAAAAAAACAGTTTAGAACATCAATTAGAGCTGCAACAAAAATACTAAATAAGGAAACGCCATTAGATATTAACTCAGCTATTAAAATTGCACGAAAAACTATCAACAAATCATTAAAAGGAAGAAAATCTCAAATTATAGTACCACGTGTAATACGTGTCCCAAAAATTGGTGGACTTTTGCCTCTAATACCGATTTTAACTGCTCTGGGTGCAATTGGTAGTCTAACAAAGTAGAAGTAGTCAAATATCTTGGTACAAATGTAAAATACAATTATAATCTACATCAGAATTGTAATACATTTACCTGTGGTCACTTATGTCTTAAATTTCTTTATGAAATAACTGAAAATATTAAATAAAAACACAAACATTTATATCTTACAAAACCCTTTAATGTCTTTTTATTTTTAATTTAAAATACATAGTTAATATATTTTATTGCCAAATAGGAAATTGGGAATTTTGAATTAGAAATTCACTCAGCTCACTCTCAACGATTAGATTTTCTTCACCTTCTCTGCTTAAGCAATAAGATCCACTGGATAGATCTTTAATATCGTCATCTGTTAAAATAAACCGTTTAGGCAGGAACATTATGTGTTTATTCATTTCCACTTTTAGTGTTGGTCCATATTTAGTTGTTACACGTAACACATTTCTAATAGTATATTTCGTTGATGATTCAAGCTCCTTTATGTGGATTAAAGTTTTGGTGTTTAGATCATTAAATTTTGAAATTAGATTTGTTGTGGAGTCCATTTTTTTCCTTAGTTCTTCTCACTTTGAATGTTTAACTGGAAATGATCTTAAAAGAAGCGATGATGACTTCAAGAAGATTAGTCTTCTAAAAATTATGGTGAAATAGTGAAGGTGAAGAAAATCTGATCGTTGAGAGTGAGCTGAGTGAATTTCTAATTCAAAATTCCCAATTTCCTATTTGGCAATAAAATATATTAGCTTTGTATTTTAAATTATAAATAAAAAGACATTAAAGAGTTTTGTAAGATATAAATGTTTGTGTTTTTATTTAATATTTTCAGTTATTTCATAAAGAATAATAATAATAATAATAATTAATATTTTCAGTTATTTAAGACATAAGTGACCACAGGTAAATGTATTAAAATTCTGATGTTGATTATAGTTGTATTTTACATTTGTACCAAGATATTTGACTACTTCTCAAGGAGGTTGTAAGTTTCCAAAGCTATCGAAATATTCTTCTTCATTGTTGTTTTTATAATATGCTACCCAATGTGTACCAGGTCCTGTTGATACATCTAAGTTGATTATTCCACATTCAATTTTCTTTGCTCGTTTTGGTAGAGTATTCAACATGAAAACTCTAAAATATGGAATATTTATAGAGAAACGGTTTAGGTCCACATCAGATTGTGGTCTGTTGGGCAGCATCTCTAAGAGTTTTTTGATTCTTCTTTGTGAACTTAGCCATAACCTTTTTTATATAGTTTTAAGTAAAGTCCTTTGCCAACTGCTATAGATTTCATCGCTCTATTATGTCTAGTTGCTTCATCAAGTTGATTTTTGGCATTCTTTGTTGTATTTACAGCTTTAACTATGGCAGCACCTCCAGTTGTTAGACTACCAATTGCACCCAGAGCAGTTAAAATCGGTATTAGAGGCAAAAATCCACCAATTTTTGGGACACGTATTACACGTGGTACTATAATTTGAGATTTTCTTCCTTTTAATGATTTATTGATAGTTTCTCGTGCAATTTTAATAGCTGAGCTAATATCTAATGGCGTTTTCTTATTTAGTATTTTTGTTGCAGCTCTACTTGATGTTCTAAACTGTTTTTTATCATTTAGCTTGTTCTTTCCAACATTTTTCTTTTTCTCCACACCCATACCAAATTTTGTTTTGGCTTTCATTGCGTTAGTAACCATATATGCAAATGATTTTTTAGCAAGACTACTATCTTTTGATAAAACTCGATTCCAAGCTGAATTTTCCAGTATTTTATCAGCTTTATGTCTAGTAGTTAAATCCTTATTTTTTGAATACGCAATATCGTGATTTTTACAAGCAGAGTCCAATAAATTAATTCCTTTGTCACCTCGATTTAAAAGTTTTTGTAGTTTTGTTCCAGGTTTACAGTACTGATATCCAGGAAGATGAAGTTCAACAGGTAGAGCGTTTATTATTTTATCTACTATACCTCCTCCAACGAAGGTGTTTTTATGACTAAACGTTTTCTGATATCGTATAACCGTATTATCTAATTTTTTCTATAATAAGAGGTAACAATTATGAAATGCATTTAGTTACAAAAATGCAGTTAGTGAAACAACATAAAAATATTTTAGTTCGTAATATTGATCAATCATCGAACATTACTTCAAAAATGAAGCACAGCCCCTCTTACCAAATTCTATTCGTGCTCTAATAGTGGGACCATCAAATTGTGGAAAGACTAATGTTATGATTGGCTTACTAGAAAGTCCTAATGGACTCAAGTTTGAAAACATCTATTTATACTCAAAATCTTTATATCAGCCCAAATATGAATATCTGAAGAAACTAATTTCACCAATTAAAGGAATGGGATATTATACATTTACAGATAATGAATCAGTTATTCCACCTGACGAAGCTAAAACTATTTCAATTATGATATTTGATGATGTTGTATGTGAAAAGCAGAATAATATACGTACATATTTTTGTATGGGGCGACTTAGGGATGTTGATTCATTCTACTTGTGTCAAACTTATACTAGAATTCCCAAGCATTTAATAAGAGACAATGCAAATGTTATTATAATGTTTAAGCAAGATGAGACGAATATGAAGCATGTTTATAGGGATCATGTTGGCAGCGATATGAGTTATGAAAAGTTCCAAGAAATTTGTCGAGAGTGTTGGAAGGATAAATATGGATTTTTGGTGATAAGCAAAGATAATGAATTAAATAATGGTCGCTACAGAAAGCAATTTGACTATTACATAACTATATAAACTACTCTTGATAAACATTCACTTTAGTTATTAATCTAACTTTAAACTTCATACATCTATTTGCTATAAGCTGAGCTGCTACCTGATAAACTGATCTGAAAACCAGACCAGGTGCTAAAAAGCTGATCTGATAACCAGACCAAGTCCTGAAAAGCTGATCTGAAAACCAGACCAGGTCCTGAAAAGCTGATCTGATAACCAGACCAGGTCCTAAAAGGCTGATCTGAAAACCAGACCGGGTCCTAAAAAGCTGATCTGAAAACCAGACCAGCTCCTGAAAAGCTGATCTGAAAACCAGACCAGGTCCTGAAAAGCTGATCTGATAACCAGACCAGGTCCTAAAAGGCTGATACCTGATCTTATAGCTGATACCTGTTATTTACTATTATTAAGCATGGATGAGAAAATTTTAAAACAATTGGTGTTGACAAGAAATGTCTTGAAGAAAAAGCTTCGTAGTATAAAAACTGGTGAAATAGATACACGTGAACAACTAAGAGATACATTTAAACCTATAACAGAACCACTTAAAGAATTCATTAATAGTTCTAAAAAAGTAAAAGAATTCCCATGAAACAAGAAAGTAAAATGAAGGCAGAAGATGAAAATAAAACAACTCTTAAGCCTGAAAAAACATCAGTCAAGATAGAGTCAAGTACACCAAAGAAACTAGCAGAAGGAACAATATTTGATAATACCATCTCATTAAATGATGCTAATACTGTAAATGATGATGACGATGATGATGATGATGATTTTTACTCACAGACTTCCAATACAGAAGATACTTATATTGACTTATCAGTATTGGAAGGAAGAAATGAACTAGATACAAACTATGGTCCACATAAAGATTTCAATAATGAATGGAAATTTGGTGATAGTACGCTCAAACTTAATGAAGATAAAATACAAGTTGGTGGTCAAATATGGGCCCTTACACCAGGGCTATTTTCTCTAATGTTTCATACAATACCAAAAAATTATGATAAATTTGAACTCGAAATCTATAAAAAGATTTTAATTACTACTAATGCATATAGAAGAGACTATACACCTGATGGTCAAATAAAGGGTACTAGAGGATATAAATATAAACATATTATTAAGAAATTTATTGACGAGAAAAACCAGAAGAATTTACCCCAATCAACAGGATCTAAGCCAAAAGGTAGCTATTTAGGTGATGGAATGATGGAATTTAATATTCATAAGAACAACTATATATACTGGGATGATCCAAATGAGTTAGTAGATCGACTTCGACTACTGCTTGCATCACAAGGTGCAGGTCATACTAATCACAATAACGAGATTGTATCAATTATTGAAGAGCTACCTGAAGCGAATATAATACATTAACTTTAATAAAATATATAAAGCATGTCTGTTGATAAATTTGGACACTATTTAAACGATACTAGCAATATAATTTCTTTGAAAAATGCACCTAAACTGTTGGGGTTATTTGTGGATACGAACCACAACATTGATGTCCAAAACAAAATGATCAAAAATGTTGCAGAAGCTCTGGAGGAAAAATATGTTATCAATAAATTGTTTAAGCAAACTCAAATCGAAAAACTAGAAGAGAAATTATTAACATACTTTAAGGCAGACAATACTGTAATTCAAGAAGATCTTCAAATGCAAATCGAAGAACTACAACGTGAAATAAAATTATATATAGAAGAAAAGTATAAAATTGAAAAAAATATTCAAAAAATGAAAACATCATTTGAAGAACAAATTGAGCAGCTGAATGAGAAAATTTATAGATTGGAAAATTACATGTTTGTATCAATAGCTGAAAGTCCTTCAAGTAGATCACAACACTCTCCAAAAAATCAGTAAAAATAACTTAATGTCTTCAAAAAGAAATTTCGTAAACGAACTCCATAAGCAAGCACGAAAACATTTTGTGCGTCGCAGAGTTGTAATGAAAGGAATTGATGATCTTTGGCAAGCTGATTTAGTTGAAATGGGGAACTATTCTAAAGAAAATAAAAATTATCGATTTTTGTTTACTATAATCGACACATTTTCAAAATTTGCATGGGCAGTACCGCTAAAAACAAAAACTGCACTCGAAACAACCAAGGCAATGGCAGATATTTTTGAATTGCGGCGAGTACCAAAAAACTTACAAACAGATGATGGTAAAGAATTTTTCAACAAAAACTTTGAAAAATTAATGCATAAATACGACATTAATCACTACTCAACATATAGCAGTATGAAAGCATCAATTGTAGAACGATTTAATAGAACATTGAAAGGAATGATGTGGAAAGAATTTAGCTATAATGGTTCATATAAGTGGATTGATATACACAAAGATTTAGTTAATGCATACAATAAAAAATTTCATCGCACAATTAAAATGTCTCCTATTAAAGTCAACTCAACAAATGAGCAAAAGCTGCTTAAAACAGTATACAATCATTTGAAGATGTATAAAATGTCGAAATTTAATGTAGGAGATCATGTTCGCATAAGCAAATATAAGCATATCTTTGAAAAAGGTTATACTCCAAATTGGACCACAGAAATATTCACAATTATCAAAGTTCAAAATACAAATCCTGCAACATACATATTAGAAGATTATCTTGATAATCCTATTAAAGGTGGATTCTATACTGATGAACTTTCAAAAACTAGATTTCCAAATACATATTTAGTTGAAAATGGCTAGGATTTTCAGATCAACACAATTCTTGGATAAGTAAAGATGAAATATTATAGTTAGAAGAAAAACTAAATCACCAACAGGATCATATCAAGAACAATAATAGCATTAATATTAAGAAACTAATGTTAATTTTAAAATAAGAAAATTAAATAAATATGTAAATTATGCTTATAAACCATACTGTGTACTAAACTTTATTTAATTGTAATCAGTCTGTTATAAAGTCAATAACACTTACTCTGAGCTCTAACTCATCAGAATTATCTGATGCATATGAGTGTACTCTAACTGATTTTCATTCATACAATAGTATTCCAAATGCAGACACTTACAACAATATGTTTCATATAGGAGAACATAAAATTGAAATACCAATTGGCTTACGAGTTAAATGATATAGTTGATTTTATAGAAGAGCAATACAAACGACTTTGCCCAGCAAATAAGATTTTTGTTGAAGCCAATAACAATACAATGCAAGTTAAAGTTAATAGTTCCAAGGATCCTGTATATTTTAATAAGGACAACACAATTGGAAAACTTTTAGGATTCAATAGCAAAATCCTAACACCAAACAAATATTATTACTCAGATCTTCCAGTTAATATTTTTAAAGTGAATCTCTTGCGAATTGAAAGTAGTATCGCTATTTACACATATATGAAGTTTAAGACATAAGTGACCACAGGTAAATGTATTAAAATTCTGATGTTGATTATAGTTGTATTTTACATTTGTACCAAGATATTTGACTACTTCTCAAGGAGGTTGTAAGTTTCCAAAGCTATCGAAATATTCTTTTTCATTGTTGTTTTTATAATATGCTACCCAATGTGTACCAGGTCCTGTTGATACATCTAAGTTGATTATTCCACATTCAATTTTCTTTGCTCGTTTTGGTAGAGTATTCAACATGAAAACTCCTCTAAAATATGGAATATTTATAGAGAAACGGTTTAGGTCCAAATCAGATAGTGGTCTGTTGGGCAGCATCTCTAAGAGTTTTTTGATTCTTCTTTGTGAACTTAGCCATAACCTTTTTTATATAGTTTTAAGTAAAGTCCTTTGCCAACTGCTATAGATTTCATCGCTCTATTATGTCTAGTTGCTTCATCAAGTTGATTTTTGGCATTCTTTGTTGTATTTACAGCTTTAACTATGGCAGCACCTCCAGTTGTTAGACTACCAATTGCACCCAGAGCAGTTAAAATCGGTATTAGAGGCAAAAATCCACCAATTTTTGGGACACGTATTACACGTGGTACTATAATTTGAGATTTTCTTCCTTTTAATGATTTATTGATAGTTTTTCGTGCAATTTTAATAGCTGAGTTAATATCTAATGGCTTTTCCTTCTTTAGTATTTTTGTTGCAGCTCTAATTGATGTTCTAAATTGTTTTTTATCATTTAGCTTGTTCTTTCCAACATTTTTCTTTTTCTCCACACCCATACCAAATTTTGTTTTGGCTTTCATTGCGTTAGTAACCATATATGCAAATGATTTTTTAGCAAGACTACTATCTTTTGATAAAACTCGATTCCAAGCTGAATTTTCCAGTATTTTATCAGCTTTATGTCTAGTACTTAAATCCTTATTTTTTGAATACGCAATATCGTGATTTTTACAAGCAGAGTCCAATAAATTAATTCCTTTGTCACCTCGATTTAAACGTTTTTGTAGTTTTGTTCCAGGTCCACAGTACTGATATCCAGGAAGATGAAGTTGAACAGGTAGAGCGTTTATTATTTTATCTACTATACCTCCTCCAACGAAGGTGTTTTTATGACTAAACGTTTTCTGATATCGTATAACCATATTATCTAATTTTTTCTATAATAAGAGGTAACAATTATGAAATGCATTTAGTTACAAAAATGCAGTTAGTGAAACAACATAAAAATATTTTAGTTCGTAATATTGATCAATCATCGAACATTACTTCAAAAATAAAGCACAGCCCCTCTTACCAAATTCTATTCGTGCTCTAATAGTGGGACCATCAAATTGTGGAAAGACTAATGTTATGATTGGCTTACTAGAAAGTCCTAATGGACTCAAGTTTGAAAACATCTATTTATACTCAAAATCTTTATATCAGCCCAAATATGAATATCTGAAGAAACTAATTTCACCAATTAAAGGAATGGGATATTATACATTTACAGATAATGAATCAGTTATTCCACCTGACGAAGCTAAAACTATTTCAATTATGATATTTGATGATGTTGCATGTGAAAAGCAGAATAATATACGTATATATTTTTGTATGGGGCGACATAGGGATGTTGATTCATTCTACTTGTGTCAAACTTATACTAGAATTCCCAAGCATTTAATAAGAGACAATGCAAATGTTATTATAATGTTTAAGCAAGATGAGACGAATATGAAGCATGTTTATAGGGATCATGTTGGCAGCGATATGAGTTATGAAAAGTTCCAAGAAATTTGTCGAGAGTGTTGGAAGGATAAATATGGATTTTTGGTGATAAGCAAAGATAATGAATTAAATAATGGTCGCTACAGAAAGCAATTTGACTATTTCATAACTATATAAACTACTCTTGATAAACATTCACTTTAGTTATTAATCTAACTTTAAACTTCATACATCTATTTGCTATAAGCTGAGCTGCTACCTGATAAACTGATCTGAAAACCAGACCAGGTGCTAAAAAGCTGATCTGATAACCAGACCAAGTCCTGAAAACCAGACCAGGTCCTGAAAAGCTGATCTGATAACCAGACCAGGTCCTAAAAGGCTGATCTGAAAACCAGACCGGGTCCTAAAAAGCTGATCTGAAAACCAGACCAGCTCCTGAAAAGCTGATCTGAAAACCAGACCAGGTCCTGAAAAGCTGATCTGATAACCAGACCAGGTCCTAAAAGGCTGATACCTGATCTTATAGCTGATACCTGTTATTTACTATTATTAAGCATGGATGAGAAAATTTTAAAACAATTGGTGTTGACAAGAAATGTCTTGAAGAAAAAGCTTCGTAGTATAAAAACTGGTGAAATAGATACACGTGAACAACTAAGAGATACATTTAAACCTATAACAGAACCACTTAAAGAATTCATTAATAGTTCTAAAAAAGTAAAGGAATTCCCATGAAAGAAGAAAGTAAAATGAAGGCAGAAGATGAAAATAAAACAACTCTTAAGCCTGAAAAAAAATCAGTCAAGATAGAGTCAAGTACACCAAAGAAACTAGCAGAAGGAACAATATTTGATAATACCATCTCATTAAATGATGCTAATACTGTAAATGATGATGACGATGATGATGATGATGATTTTTACTCACAGACTTCCAATACAGAAGATACTTATATTGACTTATCAGTATTGGAAGGAAGAAATGAACTAGATACAAACTATGGTCCACATAAAGATTTCAATAATGAATGGAAATTTGGTGATAGTACGCTCAAACTTAATGAAGATAAAATACAAGTTGGTGGTCAAATATGGGCCCTTACACCAGGGCTATTTTCTCTAATGTTTCATACAATACCAAAAAATTATGATAAATTTGAACTCGAAATCTATAAAAAGATTTTAATTACTACTAATGCATATAGAAGAGACTATACACCTGATGGTCAAATAAAGGGTACTAGAGGATATAAATATAAACATATTATTAAGAAATTTATTGACGAGAAAAACTAGAAGAATTTACCCCAATCAACAGGATCTAAGCCAAAAGGTAGCTATTTAGGTGATGGAATGATGGAATTTAATATTCATAAGAACAACTATATATACTGGGATGATCCAAATGAGTTAGTAGATCGTCTTCGACTACTGCTCGCATCACAAGGTGCAGGTCATACTAATCACAATAACGAGATTGTATCAATTATTGAAGAGCTACCTGAAGCGAATATAATACATTAACTTTAATAAAATATATAAAGCATGTCTGTTGATAAATTTGGACACTATTTAAACGATACTAGCAACATAATTTCTTTGAAAAATGCACCTAAACTGTTGGGGTTATTTGTGGATACGAACCACAACATTGATGTCCAAAACAAAATGATCAAAAATGTTGCCGAAGCTCTGGAGGAAAAATATGTTATCAATAAATTGTTTAAGCAAACTCAAATCGAAAAACTAGAAGAGAAATTATTAACATACTTTAAGGCAGACAATACTGTAATTCAAGAAGATCTTCAAATGCAAATCGAAGAACTACAACGTGAAATAAAATTAGATATAGAAGAAAATTATAAAATTGAAAAAGATATTCAAAAAATGAAAACATCATTTGAAGAACAAATTGAGCAGCTGAATGAGAAAATTTATAGATTGGAAAATTACATGTTTGTATCAATAGCTGAAAGTCCTTCAAGTAGATCACAACACTCTCCAAAAAATCAATAAAAATAACTTAATGTCTTCAAAAAGAAATTTAGTAACCGAACTCCATAAGCAAGCACGAAAACATTTTGTGCGTCGCAGAGTTGTAATGAAAGGAATTGATGATCTTTGGCAAGCTGATTTAGTTGAAATGGGGAACTATTCTAAAGAAAATAAAAATTATCGATTTTTGTTTACTATAATCGACACATTTTCAAAATTTGCATGGGCAGTACCGCTAAAAACAAAAACTGCACTCGAAACAACCAAGGCAATGGCAGATATTTTTGAATTGCGGCGAGTACCAAAAAACTTACAAACAGATGATGGTAAAGAATTTTTCAACAAAAACTTTGAAAAATTAATGCATAAATACGACATTAATCACTACTCAACATATAGCAGTATGAAAGCATCAATTGTAGAACGATTTAATAGAACATTGAAAGGAATGATGTGGAAAGAATTTAGCTATAATGGTTCATATAAGTGGATTGATATACACAAAGATTTAGTTAATGCATACAATAAAAAATTTCATCGCACAATTAAAATGTCTCCTATTAAAGTCAACTCAACAAATGAGCAAAAGCTGCTTAAAACAGTATACAATCATTTGAAGATGTATAAAATGTCGAAATTTAATGTAGGAGATCATGTTCGCATAAGCAAATATAAGCATATCTTTGAAAAAGGTTATACTCCAAATTGGACCACAGAAATATTCACAATTATCAAAGTTCAAAATACAAATCCTGCAACATACATATTAGAAGATTATCTTGATAATCCTATTAAAGGTGGATTCTATACTGATGAACTTTCAAAAACTAGATTTCCAAATACATATTTAGTTGAAAATGGCTAGGATTTTCAGATCAACACAATTCTTGGATAAGTAAAGATGAAATATTATAGTTGGAAGAAAAACTAAATCACCAACAGGATCATATCAAGAACAATAATAGCATTAATATTAAGAAACTAATGTTAATTTTAAAATAAGAAAATTAAATAAATATGTAAATTATGCTTATAAACCATACTGTGTACTAAACTTTATTTAATTGTAATCAGTCTGTTATAAAGTCAATAACACTTACTCTGAGCTCTAACTCATCAGAATTATCTGCTAGTTACTTTCCTCCTATTGAATTACATGGTGCATATGAGTGTACTCTAACTGATTTTCATTCATACAATAGTATTCCAAATGCAGACACTTACAACAATATGTTTCATATAGGAGAACATAAAATTGAAATACCAATTGGCTTACGAGTTAAATGATATAGTTGATTTTATAGAAGAGCAATACAAACGACTTTGCCAAGCAAATAAGATTTTTGTTGAAGCCAATAACAATACAATGCAAGTTAAAGTTAATAGTTCCAAGGATCCTGTATATTTTAATAAGGACAACACAATTGGAAAACTTTTAGGATTCAATAGCAAAATCCTAACACCAAACAAATATTATTACTCAGATCTTCCAGTTAATATTTTTAAAGTGAATCTCTTGCGAATTGAAAGTAGTATCGCTATTTACACATATATGAAATTTAAGACATAAGTGACCACAGGTAAATGTATTAAAATTCTGATGTTGATTATAGTTGTATTTTACATTTGTACCAAGATATTTGACTACTTCTCAAGGAGGTTGTAAGTTTCCAAAGCTATCGAAATATTCTTTTTCATTGTTGTTTTTATAATATGCTACCCAATGTGTACCAGGTCCTGTTGATACATCTAAGTTGATTATTCCACATTCAATTTTCTTTGCTCGTTTTGGTAGAGTATTCAACATGAAAACTCCTCTAAAATATGGAATATTTATAGAGAAACGGTTTAGGTCCAAATCAGATAGTGGTCTGTTGGGCAGCATCTCTAAGAGTTTTTTGATTTTTCTTTGTGAACTTAGCCATAACCTTTTTTATATAGTTTTAAGTAAAGTCCTTTGCCAACTGCTATAGATCGCTCTATTATGTCTAGTTGCTTCATCAAGTTGATTTTTGGCATTCTTTGTTGTATTTACAGCTTTAACTATGGCAGCACCTCCAGTTGTTAGACTACCAATTGCACCCAGAGCAGTTAAAATCGGTATTAGAGGCAAAAATCCACCAATTTTTGGGACACGTATTACACGTGGTACTATAATTTGAGATTTTCTTCCTTTTAATGATTTATTGATAGTTTTTCGTGCAATTTTAATAGCTGAGGTAATATCTAATGGCTTTTCCTTCTTTAGTATTTTTGTTGCAGCTCTAATTGATGTTCTAAATAGTTTTTTATCATTTAGCTTGTTCTTTCCAACATTTTTCTTTTTCTCCACACCCATACCAAATTTTGTTTTGGCTTTCATTGCGTTAGTAACCATATATGCAAATGATTTTTTAGCAAGACTACTATCTTTTGATAAAACTCGATTCCAAGCTGAATTTTCCAGTATTTTATCAGCTTTATGTCTAGTACTTAAATCCTTATTTTTTGAATACGCAATATCGTGATTTTTACAAGCAGAGTCCAATAAATTAATTCCTTTGTCACCTCGATTTAAACGTTTTTGTAGTTTTGTTCCAGGTCCACAGTACTGATATCCAGGAAGATGAAGTTCAACAGGTAGAGCGTTTATTATTTTATCTACTATACCTCCTCCAACGAAGGTGTTTTTATGACTAAACGTTTTCTGATATCGTATAACCATATTATCTAATTTTTTCTATAATAAGAGGTAACAATTATGAAATGCATTTAGTTACAAAAATGCAGTTAGTGAAACAACATAAAAATATTTTAGTTCGTAATATTGATCAATCATCGAACATTACTTCAAAAATAAAGCACAGCCCCCTCTTACCAAATTCTATTCGTGCTCTAATAGTGGGACCATCAAATTGTGGAAAGACTAATGTTATGATTGGCTTACTAGAAAGTCCTAATGGACTCAAGTTTGAAAACATCTATTTATACTCAAAATCTTTATATCAGCCCAAATATGAATATCTGAAGAAACTAATTTCACCAATTAAAGGAATGGGATATTATACATTTACAGATAATGAATCAGTTATTCCACCTGACGACATAGGGATGTTGATTCATTCTACTTGTGTCAAACTTATACTAGAATTCCCAAGCATTTAATAAGAGACAATGCAAATGTTATTATAATGTTTAAGCAAGATGAGACGAATATGAAGCATGTTTATAGGGATCATGTTGGCAGCGATATGAGTTATGAAAAGTTCCAAGAAATTTGTCGAGAGTGTTGGAAGGATAAATATGGATTTTTGGTGATAAGCAAAGATAATGAATTAAATAATGGTCGCTACAGAAAGCAATTTGACTATTTCATAACTATATAAACTACTCTTGATAAACATTCACTTTAGTTATTAATCTAACTTTAAACTTCATACATCTATTTGCTATAAGCTGAGCTGCTACCTGATAAACTGATCTGAAAACCAGACCAGGTGCTAAAAAGCTGATCTGATAACCAGACCAAGTCCTGAAAAGCTGATCTGAAAACCAGACCTGGTCCTGAAAAGCTGATCTGATAACCAGACCAGGTCCTAAAAGGCTGATCTGAAAACCAGACCGGGTCCTAAAAAGCTGATCTGAAAACCAGACCAGCGCCTTAAAAGCTGATCTGAAAACCAGACCAGGTCCTGAAAAGCTGATCTGATAACCAGACCAGGTCCTAAAAGGCTGATACCTGATCTTATAGCTGATACCTGTTATTTACTATTATTAAGCATGGATGAGAAAATTTTAAAACAATTAGTGTTGACAAGAAATTTCTTGAAGAAAAAGCTTCGTAGTATAAAAACTGGTGAAATAGATACACGTGAACAACTAAGAGATACATTTAAACCTATAACAGAACCACTTAAAGAATTCATTAATAGTTCTAAAAAAGTAAAAGAATTCCCATGAAAGAAGAAAGTAAAATGAAGGCAGAAGATGAAAATAAAACAACTCTTAAGCCTGAAAAAACATCAGTCAAGATAGAGTCAAGTACACCAAAGAAACTAGCAGAAGGAACAATATTTGATAATACCATCTCATTAAATGATGCTAATACTGTAAATGATGATGACGATGATGATGATGATGATTTTTACTCACAGACTTCCAATACAGAAGATACTTATATTGACTTATCAGTATTGGAAGGAAGAAATGAACTAGATACAAACTATGGTCCACATAAAGATTTCAATAATGAATGGAAATTTGGTGATAGTACGCTCAAACTTAATGAAGATAAAATACAAGTTGGTGGTCAAATATGGGCCCTTACACCAGGGCTATTTTCTCTAATGTTTCATACAATACCAAAAAATTATGATAAATTTGAACTCGAAATCTATAAAAAGATTTTAATTACTACTAATGCATATAGAAGAGACTATACACCTGATGGTCAAATAAAGGGTACTAGAGGATATAAATATAAACATATTATTAAGAAATTTATTGACGAGAAAAACCAGAAGAATTTACCCCAATCAACAGGATCTAAGCCAAAAGGTAGCTATTTAGGGGATGGAATGATGGAATTTAATATTCATAAGAACAACTATATATACTGGGATGATCCAAATGAGTTAGTAGATCGTCTTCGACTACTGCTCGCATCACAAGGTGCAGGTCATACTAATCACAATAACGAGATTGTATCAATTATTGAAGAGCTACCTGAAGCGAATATAATACATTAACTTTAATAAAATATATAAAGCATGTCTGTTGATAAATTTTGACACTATTTAAACGATACTAGCAACATAATTTCTTTGAAAAATGCACCTAAACTGTTGGGGTTATTTGTGGATACGAACCACAACATTGATGTCCAAAACAAAATGATCAAAAATGTTGCAGAAGCTCTGGAGGAAAAATATGTTATCAATAAATTGTTTAAGCAAACTCAAATCGAAAAACTAGAAGAGAAATTATTAACATACTTTAAGGCAGACAATACTGTAATTCAAGAAGATCTTCAAATGCAAATCGAAGAACTACAACGTGAAATAAAATTATATATAGAAGAAAAGTATAAAATTGAAAAAAATATTCAAAAAATGAAAACATCATTTGAAGAACAAATTGAGCAGCTGAATGAGAAAATTTATAGATTGGAAAATTACATGTTTGTATCAATAGCTGAAAGTCCTTCAAGTAGATCACAACACTCTCCAAAAAATCAGTAAAAATAACTTAATGTCTTCAAAAAGAAATTTAGTAAACGAACTCCATAAGCAAGCACGAAAACATTTTGTGCGTCGCAGAGTTGTAATGAAAGGAATTGATGATCTTTGGCAAGCTGATTTAGTTGAAATGGGGAACTATTCTAAAGAAAATAAAAATTATCGATTTTTGTTTACTATAATCGACACATTTTCAAAATTTGCATGGGCAGTACCGCTAAAAACAAAAACTGCACTCGAAACAACCAAGGCAATGGCAGATATTTTTGAATTGCGGCGAGTACCAAAAAACTTACAAACAGATGATGGTAAAGAATTTTTCAACAAAAACTTTGAAAAATTAATGCATAAATACGACATTAATCACTACTCAACATATAGCAGTATGAAAGCATCAATTGTAGAACGATTTAATAGAACATTGAAAGGAATGATGTGGAAAGAATTTAGCTATAATGGTTCATATAAGTGGATTGATATACACAAAGATTTAGTTAATGCATACAATAAAAAATTTCATCGCACAATTAAAATGTCTCCTATTAAAGTCAACTCAACAAATGAGCAAAAGCTGCTTAAAACAGTATACAATCATTTGAAGATGTATAAAATGTCGAAATTTAATGTAGGAGATCATGTTCGCATAAGCAAATATAAGCATATCTTTGAAAAAGGTTATACTCCAAATTGGACCACAGAAATATTCACAATTATCAAAGTTCAAAATACAAATCCTGCAACATACATATTAGAAGATTATCTTGATAATCCTATTAAAGGTGGATTCTATACTGATGAACTTTCAAAAACTAGATTTCCAAATCCATATTTAGTTGAAAAGGTTCTCAAAACTAAAGCGAAGGAAGTATATGTTAAATGGCTAGAATTTTCAGATCAACACAATTCTTGGATAAGTAAAGATGAAATATTATAGTTGGAAGAAAAACTAAATCACCAACAGGATCATATCAAGAACAATAATAGCATTAATATTAAGAAACTAATGTTAATTTTAAAATAAGAAAATTAAATAAATATGTAAATTATGCTTATAAACCATACTGTGTATTAAACTTTATTTAATTGTAATCAGTCTGTTATAATGTCAATAACACTTACTCTGAGCTCTAACTCATCAGAATTATCTGCTAGTTACTTTCCTCCTATTGAATTACATGGTGCATATGAGTGTACTCTAACTGATTTTCATTCATACAATAGTATTCCAAATGTAGACACTTACAACAATATGTTTCATATAGGAGAACATAAAATTGAAATACCAATTGGCTTACGAGTTAAATGATATAGTTGATTTTATAGAAGAGCAATACAAACGACTTTGCCCAGCAAATAAGATTTTTGTTGAAGCCAATAACAATACAATGCAAGTTAAAGTTAATAGTTCCAAGGATCCTGTATATTTTAATAAGGAAAACACAATTGGAAAACTTTTAGGATTCAATAGCAAAATCCTTACACCAAACAAATATTATTACTCAGATCTTCCAGTTAATATTTTTAAAGTGAATCTCTTGCGATTTGAAAGTAGTATCGCTATTTACACATATATAAATAACTCCAAATCTTATAGACTTCATGAATTTCCGATAAATGTGCCTCCAGGCTATAAAATAGATGAGGTTCCAAGAAATCTCATCTATTTACCTGTGAACACCAGAGAGATAAGTTCACTAGCGCTGCGCGTACTTGATAAACACGGTGATTTAATTAATTTCCGAGGAGAGGAAATTACAATACGAATACATTTAAGGCCAACTAAATAATGCTAATATACAACACAAAAAAATTGAAAAATATAGCAGCAAAAACAACAACAACATTAAAACCAACAGCTCAACAAAAATCTCTAACATCATCAAATAAAAAGTTTCTGAAGTCATTGAATTTGAAAATAAAGACAAAATGACTTCAATAATAGATGTCTTAGATAAGCCTTTGTCTGATGAAAATATAATCAAAAAGGACTATCATACATATGTACCATACTTACAGTCTTACAACAATAATGATGAAATTAGAATTTCAATACAAAATCAAGATTTGTACGTGCTACCCAGTGAGAGCTACATTTATGTGGAGGGGTTTGTTGCCGTTGATAATAACACCAAATCTTCGTCATCTTCGGAGAACTTTATATTAAAAAACAACTTTGTGGCATATCTGTTTGATGAAATTCGCTATGAGCTCAATGGAATTGAAATTGATCATACAAGATATTTAGGAGCCACAAACACCATAAAAAATTTGGTTTTTATGTCACCAAGTGAAAGCAACGTGATGCAAAATGCTGGATGGAACAAAATTGACGATGTCACTCTTGTAAATGGATTTTTCAATTTCTATGTACCTCTAAAAATGCTTCTAGGATTCGCTGAAGACTACAACAAAGTTATACTAAATGGAAAACATGAATTGATACTCTTGCGCAATAAAAACGATGAAAATCTTGTGCGCTCGAGTGTTTCTACTGAAAAAGCTAAACTTACAATTTCACTCATCTCATGGAGAATCCCACATGTACAATTATCGGACTTTAGCAAATTGAATATGATAAAATTTATTAATAATGGTGCTTCTATACCTATGGCATTTCGCATTTGGGATTGTCATATTAATCCACAATTAAACATAGGAACTAGCCATATTTTGAATGTTAAACTGGCTGCAAATAGAGAACGTCCACGTTTTGTATTGATTGCTTTTCAACAAGATAATAAGTTTGTTCATTGTGATTTGACTAATTTAAAAGTACATTTAAATTCAGTCTCATATCCATATAATGATCTTAACATAAAGTTTAAAAATGAACGATATGCAATTCTATATGATATGTATATAAGATTTCAACAAAGTAATTATATGAAAGAATCTCAACCGCTTCTAACTGGACCAGAGTTTAAAACAAAAGCTCCTATTATTGTAGTAGATGTCAGTCATCAGAATGAATCACTCAATAATGGATCAACTAGCAACTAATATTGCAGCAAAGACAACAGCTTACTGCATTCTTATTCATGATCGTATAATAGAATATATACCTATCAAAGGACAAGTTCGAAAAGTCTTATAAATTGAGTAATATAGATAAAAACATAATTTTTATAGACGCACAAGGTTTCAAGAGTAATTCAAATGATTTCATCGCAAAAGAAGTAGCGATTGTTTTCAACAATTATGAATATAACCATTTCATTATAAAATCCCCATTTGATTTTAAATGGTTGTCAATAAAAAAGCAAAGAGAAGCAAAGTGACTAACAAAAAACTATCATCACCTAAACTGGACTGCTGGATCAGTTTCATTTCAAAGCCTTTGCAATTTTTTTAAAAGCCAACGCAAGATGTTCTAAAATTTATGTAAAAGGTGAAGAAAAAAAACGATGGTTGGAAAAAATGTTACACCGAAAAATTTTTAACGTTGAGGATATAGGCTGCATCAACTTTAAACAAATGGAAATCAAGTATCCAGAATATCTTTATTGTAGTTATCATAATTTTGGTGTTTGCGCATTAAAAAATGCTATTTTACTAACAAAAGAAATGTCTTGCTTTAAATGAACTTTTTTACTTCTTAAAATAAGAATTTATATATTATTATAAGATTTAAAAAAATGTTAAACAATAAATGAATACCAAATAAAAGAATGTACAAGTGTTTTCTTATTTCAAATACAAACTACATAAATGAAAGAGAAGGAAGTGGGGAGGAGGAGAGTTAACTTTATTGCTTACTTGCAAATTTTTACTTTTTTTATTTCTCTGTTTATGATTGTACTTAATTGAAACTTTGCTGCTTTAAAATAATCGTAGACAAAGAAAATGATTACGTTGCAAAATATAAATGTATTCTACAAAATATTTTACGCACAAGCATCCTCAATCATACATACAAATACACATACATACATACATACATACACATACAAATATACACACATACATACATACATACATACAATTATATTTCTTAAACAAATAAATAAATACCAGCGACAAACAAGCTGGATCATCCACACACAAGTGTAGGGTGTTCATATACAAGAGAAGATTTTATAAATAAATAAAATAATTAAATTAATTGTTTATTAATTTATTTAATTATTTTATTTATAAACAATTTATTAGCGTGAGGAAATCATACACATATTCCCCCGATTCATATGAGAATCGCGTAGTAGTCATCAAATCTATTTTCTCTGATATTACTGATATAGTAATACGACAACAAATTTCTATAGTCTGGCAACACTGGCAATTTTCCCTTTGGTACTAGAAAATAATAATCATGTTTTGCCTTCGGCATTTGAAAAAAATAAAAATGTGTTTTGCCGTCGGCATTTGAAAAAAATAATAATCATGTATTGCCGTAGGCATTGAAAAAAAATAATAATCATGCATTGCCGTAGGCATTACGAAAAATTATCATGCATTGCCGTAGGCATTAGGAAAATTTATCATGCATTGCCGTAGGCATTAGAAAAAATTAATGAATCACTATTTTCACCATTGGTATTAGGAAAAATCATTTTCATGATTTTCACCATTGGTATTAGGAAAAATCATTTTCATGATTTTCCCGTCGGCATATACAGTTGAGAAATCTTAATCTTATAAAACCCCTTAAACCACACCCACAAAAAAAAATCACACGTTCCCACAATTAATACTACCCAAAAAAATCACCCGTTCCCACAAAGTTAATGTAAGCAAAAAACTCCTTATGTAAACAAAAATTTGGACGGACTTATTCAACCACCCTCGCAGGTATCAAATTTCACAAATTTCCAATAATTTAACAATTTTCAAATTTTAATTACCCAAATCTAACAATTTCAACCACAATTTTGCAAGTTTAAGTGACGGAGGATGCCCATTCCACTACTACTTGTGATTACCTCCACAATTACTAAATTTTTTTCTGCTTGTTGTTTTGGCTTAGTGCAGCTAGCAGTACCATGCAATTCACCGCAGATAACACAAACTGCAGGTAAATTGCAGTAAGTTTTTGTATGGCCATATTCTTGGCAATTATGGCACTGTACAGGACCTGAACGCTTACGTGGCTCTTCAACTGTGATTTTTCGGTGTAACAGAAACTTTACGCTATAAATTGCATGGATTTCATTTTTTTCAATTGTATGTCATTCGGCTCCAGTTCAATTCGAAATAGGGGTTGGGCGACCTTTTCTCTGTTAATTATATTAGTAACATTTTTTACCTTAAATCCGTGGTCTAGAAGTGCACATTTTACTTCTTAGGGCTCAACATATGAATCTATGCCCTTTAGTACTATCTGTAGGCCTTTAGCACTCTTAAGTTGGTATGTGTAAAAGTTTGTTTTATTTTTTTCAAAATCATTTACAATTTTTCGGAAATTGTTTTCATCATATATTTGGATTTTAGTTTTATCAATATTACCTCGTTTAATTGGAATTACGTAAAAAGTATTTTCACCAATGGTCGACAGTAGTTTTGTTAGAAGCGCGTTAGAATTTTTTTCCCTCACATATATAGGTGGTGGCTTAAAAGACTTCTGAGATGATGAAGCGGTCTTGTCGTTATTGTCTTGCAATAATGAAAAACGATTTTGGTTCTTCGTGGATGATGCGCTGTTATCCCTAGACATCTTTGAAACAGATGACATTTTAGAAGAATTCGGGCTTCGCCCACGCTTTACCACGGTTATATATCTGTCCATTCCGACTTGTACCTTTGGTTTTGAGATAATGTTATCTGTAGTGATTACTTGGTTAGGTGATGAACAGCCCGAAGTGAATGATTTCAATTGCTTAAGTGACGAAGTACTAGGCAACTGTAATGTTAAAGAATCACTAGTAGGCATTGGACAAAGCGAAGTTGATCGCTGTCGAAAAAGTGGATTTGTTGTTAGAAAAAGTCTATCATCAGATTTTTATTCTTATTAAGAGCTTCCGAACTCACAGTAAGTCTATCATCAGGTTTTTTATTTTTATTGTTATCATTATGAGCATCAGTACTCACGGTAAAATAGGCATTTCTGCCGTTATAACTCACTTCACATTTATTTGTTTTGAGGTACTCATATAGAGTATTCCCCAAGGGCACTTTTGTTTGTTTGTTTTTTTTTTTTGATTACGGTTTTTTTTGTTTTTGTTATTTATGACTATGTAAAAAAATATTAACAAAGCAATTAATGCTTATTTATCAAAGTTAATAATATGTATTACAAATATTTTCTTTTGTGATATTTTTTTGTTTAGTATGTATGTATGTAAGAAAAAACTCCGCTATGACGTTAGTTCACTATGAAGGTACAACGAGAACTGAGTTTGATAATTTGAAAACAAATTTTAGTCACTTTTTTAATACTGATTTATATTCAAAACAACAAATTATTTCTTTTAATTGAGTAAAAATTTTCTTTGCTTAGACGTACATATTTTCATTTGTGCTTTGTAGTCTTATTTGTTGTATGATTTTAGTAAGTAAAAGGTAAAAATTAATATTTTTGAAATTTTTAAAATGAAATCCGTTTTCAGTTTAAAACAAATTATAATCACTTTTTTAATTCTAATATTCTTTTTCACAATCTGTTTTTTAGTTCAATACTACAAATTATTTCTATTAATTTTGTAAAACTCACTTGTATATTTCACTAAGTATACATTTTCTTTTGTTTGTTTTGATTATTGTGCTAAAAATTTAATAGGCACACTACATTTGTGTATTTTTAACAGTATGCAAACGAGATATTTTACTTGAAATCTTTTGCATGTACATTGGTCAGGAACAGAGAATAAGATAAACAAAACAAAATAAAGACCAAAAATTAACGAACGAACAAGACCAAGATAACAAAAAGTACAAAGAGAATAATAAAGACCAAAAGAACAAGAAAGACTAAAATAACAACAAAGACCAAAAAGGAACAACTAGTCTGAACTAGTTCACATCGTTCACTTATGGGAATAGTTCAATTGAACTAGTTCGTTCTTTTTGAGCCCAACCCTAGTATGTACATATATAAAATAAGTCTGAGTTTTTACAACAAAAAACTGAATATTATTTTTTCAAGGTAGCATATTGTTGTTGTAGTAGTTGTTCAATTCAACACAGAATACAAACTCTTATTTATGCGTAAGTATGTATGTATGTATGTACGAATGCTTACAGCATAGACTACTAAATTAGACACGACACCGGCGAATTCAAGATAATTCGCTTTATCTGAATTTTGCGGTAGAGATAGCAAATATATTTAGTTATTTACAAAATAAAAATTTTCTTGGCAGGAATTGGCGCAAATTGGATAAAAAATGATTTTGCGCCAAAATCCTTGCCAAAGTTGGTAATTTGTGGACAAAATTTGGTAGATTATCTTGTCCACATATTACCAACAGTGAGAAGAGTGAACAAAACAAAAGTGATTGTGAAAAAAACATGTATTACTGGTAGCATAGACTACTAAATTAGACACGACACCGGCAAATTCAAGATAATTCGCTTTACCACGATTTTGCGGTAGAGATAGCAAATATGGCTAATTTCTATGCCTTTCTCTGTCATATTATCTTGATAAAAAGACATTTAGTTATTTACCAAATAAAAATTTTCTTGGCAGGAATTGGCGCAAATTGGATAAAACATGATTTTGCGCCAAAATCCTTGCCAAAGCTGGTAATTTGTGGACAAAATTTGGTAGATTATCTTGTCCACATATTACCAACAGTGCGAAAAGTGAACAAAACAAAAGTGATGGTGAAAAAACATGGATTACTGGGAGCGTTACACAACAAAAGTGAAAACGTAAGTGTATATTTATTTTTTCTTTTAGCTATTTATAATAAATTTTAATAATATATTCTTATTTTCCAGGAGCTGCAGATGTTCTATTGGTTGTGCTGCAGGATAGAAGATGAATTCGTTCCCGCCAGACCCAACTAAGTAAATAATTTACATGAAAACTTCTGTGCAAAGTGAATTTTTAAGGTGAAATTTCAGTGTGGAATTTTGTACATTGGGAGGAACAAATGATGTTCTGGTATAATGTACAAATCCTTAGGTTAACATGTCTCGAAGAAAAGAATAAATTGTCCAATTTACAAACTCCGCGGTTAACATTTTGTCGTGCTTTGATTAATTGAAACCAATTTGGTTCGTTTTTGCAAGTGCCTTACGCAAACAAGTAGTTTATATGGCTAATATGTACAGATAAAGTTAAGTGTATTTGTGGAATCTAGCACATTGGAAGGGACAATGATGTCCCTGTTCAATGAACAACAGCACAGGTTAACCAGTCGTATAAAAATATAGTGTTCAGATCTTTTGCATTCCAAGTATTTTGTTCCTTTTGTGTTTTTTGCTAGTTCTCAACAAAAATAAGTGATTTCTATCTTCGAAAAGTGAATTGTTTCTGTGAAATTTTGTGCATTGGAAGAGTAAGTGACGTTCCTGTCCAATGTACAAATACGTTGGTGAACAAATCGCTTAAAAAAGAAGAGTTCCGATCAATTGGAATCAAAATGTGAATGACAAATGTGTGCATGCATACATATAAAGTGAATTGAAAGGGTGGAATTTTGTACATTGGAAAGAACGATGATGGTTATATCCAATGTTCAAAACCACAAGTTAAGTCGTTCTGTGTCCTATTGTACAAGTATTTGATACGAAGAATAAATAACTTTGCAATAAATGAAAAGCCCTACAGCAACAGAATATTTTTGAAGAGATATAATTTTTGCTTTATATCTAAATATAAAATTTCAATAATACAAATATTTTTATTATACTTTTATTTACATATGTGAACGTCAACAAGAAAACCCAGAAGAATCTGAAAGAAATAGCTGTACCAAACCTTATTCGATCCCTAAAAGTCTAACTGGAAAGATAAAAATGCATTTAAGAAGGAAGAATGTTCGCAAAGAAAACAACTTTAGACTTTGATGGCATTAGTAAATGAATATTTATTTGTTTTTACATAAACTGTTTAATTGTCATTATCAAAAATCAAAGTTATTTAAAAGATGTTAATTAATTATATTAGTAAATATTCTAATTTTGTTTTTCAGTTTATAAAATTTTGGAATTTATTTTTGTTTAGATATCCACATTTTCTTTTTTAACAATTTAATATGATTCAAAAATATAAATACATTTATACAGACACTAAAAAAATTAAAAATAAAAAAAATTTAAAAATTGGACATATGTACATACATATAACTTCTTTTAAGATTTTTTTACTATAAATTGGGGTGAGTATACGCTTAAGTAAGAAATAACTTGTTTCTACATTATGTTAATAAGAATAATTTTGTATGATAATTTAATTAATAATAATAATAATTAATTTTTAAGATATCGCTGCAATACATAATGTTGCACTTAACAGCCAGCTCTAACTCTCCTAATTTTTTATGCAGATTTGCCATTTGATATACCCACCACATTTTCAAATCTATCTAGTTTTTCATACGTCTCTCATAAAAGAAAAATAGTTAAAGAAAGCATGTATTAAAATAATATATATATGCATATGTATATATTTTTAATGTAAAAGAAAAACTAATATGAATTGAATAAACATTTAAAACCTTACCTAAGGCTTTTCTATAACTTTGTATGGTAACATTCGTGTTTTTCAGCTATATAAATTCATTACACATTAACATCCAAGCCGCCAGGTATTTGGGATTTAGTTTTAAGGCTCTTTCAAAGCATGTAATACCCATAAAACGACCACATCCTCATAAGAACCTGCTTTCAATACTACACCATGCATATACATGCCACAACCATCCAAACGTCCCCGAGAGTATTCAGCTTTTATAGTTGCGAACAAATCTGCCACATCTAGCTAAAAATGGATGCATATATCTGATCATTTGGTATAAACATTCGACCAGTATTTGTTTCTGATCTTGTTGCATTTACCAACAAAGAGACCAAACGATTTTCTGAAATAAATAATAGAACAATTAATATTTCAAATACCGAAATATTTTTGATATAAAACTTACCGTTTTTGTGCATTTACAAAACAAGCTGACTTGCAGGAACCTTCGGAACTGGTTTCGTGGCTCGGCCAAACCAATATAAGGTACTGGATTAATTTGCAACCCAACGTAGAGTGTTAATAATTTTTTATTAACTTACGGATCCAAAAAACGTTGGCCGGGTCGAATTTTAGGCATGATAGTATGCGTACATTTTTAATTGGTATCACGCTATTGCACAAAAGCAGCTTTTGAGGCGGCCCGGCCAAAGCAATGTAAGTGCTGGGATAGTTTGCTTGGTGTTATACGCACTTGTGTAGGCACTTGCGGCTCTCGGAGTTCTCGTGGTACCTTCATAGCGAACAGTCGATTAGCGGAATTTTTTCTTACATACCAAACAAACAAAAAATACAAAAAAATATTCGTAGTACATATTATTCGTAATAGGTACATAGTGACTTTAATAAATAAGCCTTATTGCTTTGATAATATTTTTTACATAGTGGAAATAACAAATACAAAAAAAAACGCAAACAAAAAAAACATTAATAGTGACATTGAGGAATACTCTATACGAGTAACTCAAAAACAGACAAACAATCATAAATTACAAAAAAAAACCGTAAGCAAAAAAACACAAAAAGTGCCCTTGAGGAATACTCTATATGAGTGCCTCAAATACAAAAAATTATGAAGTGAGTTCTAACGGCAGAAATGCCTATTTTACTGTGAGTGCTGAAGCTCTTCATGAAAAAAATAGAAATAATAAATCTAATGAAAGTGTTTTTTTAACGGCAAAACCAATTTTTCGGCAGCGATCAACTTCGCTTTGTTCAATGCCAAATAGTAGTGATTCATTAACATTACAATTGCCTAGTACTTCTTCATATAAGTCAGTAATATCATCCCCTTCAGGCTCGTATTCGTCACTTAACAAAGTTATCACTACAGATAACAGTATTTCAAAACCCAAGGTGCAAGTCGGTATGGCCAGATATATATAACCGTGGTAAAGCGTGGGCGAAGCCCGAATTCTTCAAAAATTTCATCCGCTCCAAAGATGTCTAGGGATAACAGCGCATCCTCAACTAATCGCCAAAACCGTTTTAAAATTTTGCAAGCTGAAAACGACAAACCCGATGTATCGTCGAATAAAACATCCAAGCCGTCATTAACCTACTTGAGAGAGAAAAATTCAAATGCCCTTATTAAAAAATTAATTTCGGTCATTGGTGAAAATAAATTCCACATTGTCCCAATAAAACGTGGCAACATCGATGAAACGAAAATTCAAATTTATGACGAAAAGGATTTCCGCAAAATGGTTTCTGGATTTGAAACAAATAAAACAAGCTTCTACACATACCAGCTTAAGAGCGCTAAAGGCCTGCAGATCGTACTGAAGGGCATAGATTCTTATGTTGTCCCTGAAGAAATAAAAGATGCACTCGTCCTCCAGGGATTTAAGGTAAAGAATGTATCTAACATAATGAACAGAGAAAAGGTACCCCAACCCCTATTTCGTGGTTAACTGGAGCCGAATGATATACAGTTGAAAAAAGACGAGACTCATCCTATTTATAGCCTAAAATACCTTTTATACAGAAAAATCACAGTTGAAGAGCCACATAAGCGTGCAGGTCCCCTGCAGTGTCATAATTGCCAAAAATATGGCCATACAAAAGCTTACTGCAATTTACCTACAGTGTGTGTTATCTGCGGTGAATTGCACGGTACTGCAAGTTGTAACAAACCAAAAGATCAAGCGGAAAAAAATTCAGTAATTGTGGAGGTAATCACAGGTAAGCAGGCTATGGTGCAAAAACCTAAATTAGCTCCAGCTCAACCATTAAACGCGTACTCCGTCACTTTTGCTCCAGTGAGCCAACCAGTTACTTCACGTGTGTCGTATGCCGATGCTGCTAAGGCTAGTTCTATTCCCACACAAAATGTTTCACCGCCTAATAATTCAACAAATGCAAATTCAAGCTTTAACTTTAGTCGCATTGAAGCTACTATTGAGAATCTGGTGCTAACTATAAACAACTTTACAACAAATATGACTACCATGATGCAAGAAATGCTGAGAATGCAGAATACTCTGCTTCAAGCATTAATTAACAAGCAACTAACACGTTAAAAATATGTTTCTGGAACGCAAACGGCATTCGCCAACATAAAAATGAACTTGAGCACTTCCTTACGGAAAAAAATATTGATATAATGTTGGTCTCTGAGACTCATTTGACTTCTAGAAGCCTCTTTAAAATGAATGGCTACACTTTATATGATACAAAGGACCCTAGAGGGAGAGCATGCGGTGGATCAGCAGTTCTAATAAAGTCAAGACTCAAGCACTATATGCTTGACAACATTTGTGAAGAACATCTACAAGCAACAAATATCTGCATTGAAAATTTTTGTACAAATTTCGTGATATCTTCAATTTACTCCCCTCCCAGATTTTCAATCACTGAGAACCAATACGAGAAATTCTACAAATCTCTTGGACCTTGTTTCGTAGCAGCTGGCGACTATAATGCTAAGCATACGTTCTGGGGTTCGCGTCTTATTACGCCTAGAGGTAGGGCGTTGTTCAACACAATTTCAAAAATGGGCTTGGATGTTATTTCGAGTAGGGAGCCTACTTACTGGCCTACTGACGTACGAAAAATTCCGGATGTTATAGATTTCGGCGTCATAAAAAATATTTCTAGGGAATTAATTCACGTTGAAGCTTCCCTAGATCTCTCGTCCGATCACTCTCCCACGATCGTTACAATCTGTAGCCCACTACGAAGCGCTTTACCTCACCCATATATCAAGATGATATATCTTGTTAATTGGCTGGTATTCAAAAAGTATCTTAGTAGTCATTGCACGGAAAATATTACGCTAAGAACACCCAATGATATTGAATCGAACATTGCAAATCTTAACGAGAATATTAAACAAGCTTCTGAGCATGCCACTACTTCCCATCCGCATACTGGGTTCAATAAAATTTATTCTACAGACGTTGAACATCTCCTACGTGAAAAAAGAAGAGCTAGAAGGGAATGGCAACAGCACAGACCACCTCAACACAAAATCAGATTTAAAGAGTGCACTAAACGACTCCAAGAGTTGCTTGCATCTGAAAAAACTGCATTTTTTTAAAATTATCTGGAAGGCCTTGATGTCACACCAGCATCTAATTACTCTTTGTGGGGCGCTGCTAAAAAGCTTAAAACACCCGTTGAGTTTAAGCCACCTCTGCGCACATCTACCGGAAGTTGGGCAATAAGCGATACTGAAAAAGGTAACATATTTGCTGAGCATTTAAAATCCGTATTTACACCAAATACATGTACCGGTGTTGCTGATTTGCCGAGTGTAGTTGCTCTACCCCCTCGACCCTTAAAATTTACGATGTGTGATGTACAAAAGCTAATTGCCGAACTCAACCCGAACAAAGCTCCCGGTATGGATGGAATTAGTAACCAGATGCTGATTAAGTTACCTCATACTGCAATTAGAATCCTGTTATTAATTTTTAATGCCATTTTACGACTGGAGTATTATCCAGACTGCTGGAAGCTTGCCAAAGTTAAAATGATTCCAAAGCCAGGTAAAGATCTCACCAAGGCTGAGTCATATAGGCCAATAAGTTTACTGTCAACAATGTCAAAGCTTTTTAAAAAGTTACTCATGACAAAATTGTCTTCAATTTTAACTGATAATGGATGCATCTCGGACCATCAATTTCATTTTAGAAGCCAGCATAGCACCATTGAGAAAACGCAAAGATTGGTTCAATTTATCAGAAAAACATTTGAGGAAAAGAAGTATTGTTCTGCCCTGTTTATTGATGTTTCTCAGGCATTTGATAAAGTGTGGCATGAAGGCCTGATTTTGAAATTGAAGACAATAAACATTCTAAATCTTATGGAAAGTTACACTCTTGCACGAAAATTCACAGTTGTGGAAGGACACTTTATGAGTATACCTGAAACTATCTCATCCGGTGTGCCACAGGTCTGGGGCCATTTTTATATTTGATTTATACTTGTGATATGCCTGTGAGCAGTAGTATCCACACTTCTACATTTGCCGACGATACCGCCTGCCTTAGTATGCACGAAAACCCTTATGAGGCATCCCGAAAACTCCAGGAACACATTAGCCAGATGGAACTATGGTTAAACTTATGGAGAATTAAGGTAAATGAACAAAAGTGTGTCCATATAACATTTACCTTACGAAGAGATACTTGTTCCCCCATTCGGATTAATAATGAAGTTGTTCCTCAACATTCACATGTGAAATATCTTGGTATACACCTCGATCGACGGCTTACATGGAAACATCACATTGACTATAAGTTAACTCAAATAAAACTAAAATTAACTCAGGTACAGTGGCTGATTGGCAGAAATTCAACACTCAGCCTAGACTGCAAACTTTTAATATACAAGTCGCTTTAAAGCCAATATGGTGCTACGGTATCCAGTTATGGGGCACTGCTTCTGCTTCCAATGTAGAGAGAATTCAACGAAGACAAAACAAAATTTTAAGGTTAATAACATCTGCTCCATGGTACATTAAGAATTCAAATATACATCGTGATTTAAATATGCCACTAGTGACTGAAGAAATTGCAAAGTACGCAGGCAAATATCTAACAAAACTCGAGTCACATCCTAATCCGCTTGCTCGTAATATTTTGAACTTTACGAACAAAACTATGTTTACGTTTTTAAAACATTTATTTATTTTCATGTGAGTGACAACAAAAGAGCTTTTAGTTTCCTACACTCATAAAATTTTTAATGTAAAATTTATTAAAATTCAGTCTACATATTTTTCATTTCACTTTAACGAAAATCCTATTCAATTTTTAATGTTGATATGTTAACTGGCTTAAAACCCAAAGAAAATTTTTTTCATTTATTTTTCACTTTAACTTACAGAAATAAATAAATAAACGAGAAAATGTGTAAGACTTTCTCCGCTATGCAAAAAAAATTACTTGTGCTTGAAGTGAACATTAAATCAAAATTTCGATACAAAAACCGGTTTTAACGTACACTTGAAATATACGTTAGTTTTTTCTTTGAGTTCTATTTAAAGAAAAAAATGTCTCTTGTTTCTGTAATGTTTTTGTTACCAAATTCAGTATAACAAAATAATATTTGCATTATTTTTCATAATTTAACTATCAAACAAATTACAAAAATTTTTAGCATTGAGTCAAAATAAAGTAAGAGTTCAAATAAATAAATAAATACAATAGAAACCCACTATCAAGTCAGCTATTAGTAGTTTACTTCTAAAATCACCACTATTTTCAGAATAGTACATGTATTCAGTACCTTTTTACGAACCGAAAGTCGTAATATTTATCGATGTATCTATTATTCTACGGTAATGATAATGTGACTCTTTATTTTTTCCAATAGTGCACATCTGCGTTTTACTCGCCATTTTATTTTATACAATGTGATTTAAAGTAGAATATACATATAAGTAGAATTAAAGACAAACTAAATTAATTTGGGATTGTTTTTTTTTACTTTTTTACTTCAAACGACAGCGAATATTATTAAAATATGTATATCACTCAATAGCAACCTCGCTAAGTTTTCGTAATATTTATTATAGTGATAAGGTTATCGTAACAAAAGTTACTGAATCCAGGTACAGGTCCGATGAATTTTAAAGTGTGTATTTATACAAGTTCTATGCTGAGCAGACACAGTCATGTTAACAAGGCAAGCGTAGGTTAAGGGATCTTTTGTCCGCAAGATGCATTTAAAATGCAGTTTTGCGCTGCGTATTACAGTTTCATTGGTAATGGATACAACAGTTTTGTCATAAAATTACCCATGCCTATGTATGTACATATGTATATACATACGTTTTTTCTCTACATTTTATGATTTGTGAAGGATATATAAGATTCGGCACAAGCCGAATATATCACTCTTACTTGATTTTAATAACTACTTCTTTGAGCATACATTCGTATGTATGTATATACATATTTACTTCACCACAAAAGGTGTTAAAAATGCTGTTCTTTTACTTTGGTTTTGCAGATACTCGTACATCACCACAACCATATAGTATTCAGCAGGTCCTGCCTGAATTGACACCATCGCTCCAGCCATTTTCACCTTTCAGCGCAAACACTCACAACACACCATCGCCCTACCATTCGTCGACGTTGAGCAATCAACTGTTGATTTTGCCCAACCAACAGTGCAATAAGTGTGGCACTAATCCTCTACCAGCACCAATGGGTATCGCAGATTATAGTGCGTTTGACCAACAGACGCAGCAACAATGTTTTGGCAATAATTTTGCAAGCGCGGGCACAACCCATTGGGACACAAAATTAAACGAAACAGCTATTGAAAGTAATCATATGCATGACTTCAACAACGTAAATACGTTTAAAATGCTCAATATTTTAATTTCTACAAATTCAACCAATGCAACTAGAGATAATGCGAGTGTCACTAATGGAAATGTAACTTCGAATCACTTTGTGAGTAACAAAATTTATTGACATTAATTTCTTATTGATATTGACAATTGAATTTTCACATATAAATAGCATCACAACCAAGATCACATGCAGCAACAGTACTCACATCAAACTCCAATTGATGCTAACAACAACAACGCTGGTGTTACCGACATAGCTGTGAACGCCACGGATGCTAATAACAGAAATAACTCTAATTCTAACAATAACGAACATGGTCTCAGCAATCTTTTAAATTTTGACAGTGAACAATTAGTTCGTATTAATTCTGAGGATCAACAAATGTTGGGACTTAATTCTGAAGACCTACAGATTTCAAATCTATCAATAACAACAAAATGATTTGCAAAAGTGTTCTAACCACCTTTCTTATTTTCTTACTTTCATTATTCTGAATTCTTTAATTTTATTTAAGTGCAAATAAAATTTTTATATACAAACATATGTGAATATATGAACAAAAAAGTTTTTTAAAGCCAAAAATATTGCGTTTCTATTTTAAATCATTTTTATAAAATTACTTTTGAAACATTGGATCGAGTGAATAAAAGTGTAGCTTATATTACAAAGTACCAATCACTAGCACTAACTTTAACTTTTCAGTAGTAGCTATCGTGAAAAAGCTTAAACTACAAAAAGTGTGAATAAGTCTTTGCTAGTGCTGAATAGCTAGTACTGAAAAATGGTGGCAACAACTAGGAAATAGACAATTAAGTAAATTTAATTTATACATGAAAACTAAAGTGTAATAACAAAAATTAAAATTTTAATCAGAAATAATTCATAGTTAGGCTCAAGTTCTGTAATTTCAATTCTTATTGAATGAAATATTTTTATTAATTAATATGAGTTTCTAAAGAAGAGAAGAAAAATTAAACTTAGACTTTAAGCTGGGGGAAATACCGATACTTTTCTGTGCAGCCACGCACTTCATCAGCACCCTAGTCTATATACTTGGGTAGAGATTCTTATTAACATCAGCTATTTAACTTAAATGTACAATGAAACGGAATATGAGAAACGATTGTTGTGTGTACAATTGATTTACCTTTGGTAAACACATTTATAAGTATCACTATTAATTTTCTGTTTTTTCCAATTTTTCATTTTTCTATTTAGGTTAGCACGAAATTATTTTACTCTACCTCAGTATGTTTAACTATTCTTACTTATCTTTTTACGATCATCACATTAATTATTTTTACTTATTCGATGTACCATCGGTACATGCATGTAAGTATTATTGTAGTGGTCAATGTTACTTATTGTTGCATTCTACAGTTTTTACTTGGATTTCCAGCATTCTGAAACTGTGATGGCCAAGTGAACAGTGATTGTCAAGTGAACATATTTTTGTCACGTGCCCATGATATATTAAGTGAGAAATTTTTAGATATTTTTTAAATGAACTGTAGTGAATTTTAATCAGAAATAATTCATAGTTAGGCTCAAGTTCAGTAATTTCAATTCTTATTGAATGAAATATTTTTATTAATTAATGTGAGTTTCTAAAGAAGAGAAGAAAAATTAAACTTAGACTTTAAGCTGGGGGAAATACCGATACTTTTCTGTGCAGCCACGCACTTCATCAGCACCCTAGTCTATATACTTGGGTAGAGATTATTATTAACATCAGCTATTTAACTTAAATGTACAATAAAACGGAATATGAGAAACGATTGTTGTGTATACAATTGATTTACCTTTGGTAAACACATTTATAAGTATCACTATTAATTTTCTGTTTTTTCCAATTTTTAATTTTTCTATTTAGGTTAGCACGAAATTATTTTACTCTACCTCAGTATGTTTAACTATTCTTACTTATCTTTTTACGATCATCACATTAATTATTTTTACTTATTCGATGTACCATCGGTACATGCATGTAAGTATTATTGTAGTGGTCTATGTTACTTGTTGTTGCATTCTACAGTTTTTACTTGGATTTCCAGCATTCTGAAACTGTGATGGCCAAGTGAACAGTGATTGCCAAGTGAACATATTTTTGTCACGTGCCCATGATGTATTAAGTGAGAAATTTTTAGATATTTTTTAAATGAACTGTAGTGAATTTTAATCAGAAATAATTCATAGTTAGGCTCAAGTTCAGTAATTTCAATTCTTATTGAATGAAATATTTTTATTAATTAATGTGAGTTTCTAAAGAAGAGAAGAAAAATTAAACTTAGACTTTAAGCTGTGGGAAATACCGATACTTTTCTGTGCAGCCACGCACTTCATCAGCACCCTAGTCTATATACTTGGGTAGAGATTCTTACTAACATCAGCTATTTAACTTAAATGTACAATGAAACGGAATATGAGAAACGATTGTTGTGTATACAATTGATTTACCTTTGGTAAACACATTTATAAGTATCACTATTAATTTTCTGTTTTTTCCAATTTTTCTATTTAGGTTAGCACGAAATTATTTTACTCTACCTCAGCATGTTTAACTATTCTTACTTATCTTTTTACGATCATCACATTAATTATTTTTACTTATTCGATGTACCATCGGTACATGCATGTAAGTATTATTGTAGTGGTCTATGTTACTTGTTGTTGCATTCTACAGTTATTACTTGGATTTCCAGCATTCTGAAACTGTGATGGCCAAGTGAACAGTGATTGCCAAGTGAACATATTTTTGTCACGTGCCCATGATGTATTAAGTGAGAAATTTTTAGATATTTTTTAAATGAACTGTAGTGAATTTTAATCAGAAATAATTCATAGTTAGGCTCAAGTTCAGTAATTACAAAATTATTCAGTCATTTAAAAAGTATCTAAAAATTTCTTACTTAATACATCATGGGCACGTGACAAAAATATGTTCACTTGGCAATCACTGTTCACTTGGCCATCACAGTTTCAGAATGCTGGAAATCCAAGTAAAAACTGTAGAATGTAAGAACAAGTAACATAGACCACTACAATAATACTTACATGCATGTACCGATGGTACATCGAATAAGTAAAAATAATTAATGTGATGATCGTAAAAAGATAAGTAAGAATAGTTAAACATACTGAGGTAGAGTAAAATAATTTCGTGCTGACCTAAATAGAAAAATGGAAAATTGGAAAAAACAGAAAATTAATAGTGATACTTATAAATGTGTTTACCAAAGGTAAATCAATTGTATACACAACAATCGTTTCTCATATTCCGTTTCATTGTACATTTAAGTTAAATAGCTGATGTCAATAAGAATCTCTACCCAAGTATATAGACTAGGGTGCTGATGAAGTGCGTGGCTGCACAGAAAAGTATCGGTATTTCCCCCAGCTCAAAGTCTAAGTTTAATTTTTCTTCTCTTCTTTAGAAACTCACATTAATTAATAAAAATATTTCATTCAATAAGAATTGAAATTACTGAACTTGAGCCTAACTATGAATTATTTCTGATTAAAATTCACTACAGTTCATTTAAAAAATATCTAAAAATTTCTCACTTAATACATCATGGGCACGTGACAAAAATATGTTCACTTGGCAATCACTGTTCACTTGGCCATCACAGTTTCAGAATGCTGGAAATCCAAGTAATAACTGTAGAATGCAACAACAAGTAACATAGACCACTACAATAATACTTACATGCATGTACCGATGGTACATCGAATAAGTAAAAATAATTAATGTGATGATCGTAAAAAGATAAGTAAGAATAGTTAAACATACTGAGGTAGAGTAAAATAATTTCGTGCTAACCTAAATAGAAAAATTAAAAATTGGAAAAACAGAAAATTAATAGTGATACTTATAAATGTGTTTACCAAAGGTAAATCAATTGTATACACAACAATCGTTTCTCATATTCCGTTTCATTTTACATTTAAGTTAAATAGCTGATGTTAATAAGAATCTCTACCCAAGTATATAGACTAGGGTGCTGATGAAGTGCGTGGCTGCACAGAAAAGTATCGGTATTTCCCCCAGCTTAAAGTCTAAGTTTAATTTTTCTTCTCTTCTTTAGAAACTCACATTAATTAATAAAAATATTTCATTCAATAAGAATTGAAATTACTGAACTTGAGCCTAACTATGAATTATTTCTGATTAAAATTCACTACAGTTCATTTAAAAAATATCTAAAAATTAAAATTTTTAAAAACGTCCAATATATCTAGAAAATATGTGAAATGCTCTAAATGACCTTTCAAACAGAAAAAGCTGAATCAAAACCGGTCCAGTCGTTTGGTATGTACGTGGACTCGTACAGACACACGGATACACAAACACAATTCAAACTTATTTTTTTATGAATGTTTTTTATTTATTGTATCTTCATATATGAACTAACAATAAGTATTCAAATCTTAAATCTAACATATAATTAATAGGCCCGACAAATGCCAGACATAACTAAGTGATAGTTGTAAATAATACATAAGTAGTGATAAGCCAAAAAAAATTTCAAGCAACTTCATTCGGAGTTTTTAGTATTAGAGCCCTTGTATCTCTCTTTTTTAAGCGGATGTGTCCAGTAAAGTTTAAAATATTACGATCAAGCGGATTAGGATATGAGTCGAGTTTTGTTAGATATTTGCCTGCGTATTTTGCAATTTCTTCAGTCACTAGTGGCATATTTAAATCACGATGTATATTTGAATTCTTAATGTACCATGGAGCAGATGTTATTAACCTTAAAATTTTGTTTTGTCTTCGTTGAATTCTCTCTGCATTAAAAGCGGAAGCAGTGCCCCATAACTGGATACCGTAACACCATATTGCCTTTAAAAGCGACTTGTATATTAAAAGTTTGCAGTCTAGGCTGAGTGTTGAATTTCTGCCAATCAGCCAATGTACCTGAGTTAATCTTAGTTTCATTTGAGTTAACTTATAGTCAATGTGATGTTTCCATGTAAGCCGTCGATCGAGGTGTATACCAAGATATTTCACATGTGAATGTTGAGGAACAACTTGATTATTAATCCAAATGGGGGAACAAGTATCTCTTCGTAAGGTAAATGTTATGTGGACACACTTTTGTTAATTTACCTTAATTCTCCATAAGTTTAACCATAGTTCCATCTGGCTAATGTGTTCCTGGAGTTTTCGGGATGCCTCATAGGGGTTTTCGTGCATACTAAGGCAGGCGGTATCGTCGGCAAATGCAGAAGTGTGGATACTACTGCTCACAGGCATATCACAAGTATAAATCAAATATAAAACTGGCCCCAGTATACTCCCTGTGGCACACCGGATGAGATAGTTTCAGGCATACTCATAAAGTGTCCTTCCACAACTGTAAATTTTCGTGCAACAATGTAACTTTCCAAAAGATTTAGAATGTTTATTGGTAAGTATGTCTTCAATTTCAAAATCAGGCCTTCATGCCACACTTTATCAAATGCCTGAGAAACATCAATAAACAGGGCAGAACAATACTTCTTTTCCTCAAATGTTTTTCTGATAAATTGAACCGTTGCGTTAGCTCAATGGTGCTATGCTGGCTTCTAAAACCAAATTGATGGTCCGGAATGCACCCATTATCAGTTAAAATTGAAGACAATTTTGTCATGAGTAGCTTTTCAAAAAGCTTTGACATTGTTGACAGTAAACTTATTGGCCTATATGACTCAGCCTTGGTAAGATCTTTACCTGGCTTTGGAATTATTTTAACTTTGGCAAGGTTCCAGCAGTCTGGATAATACTCCAGTCGTAAAATGGCATTAAAAATTAATAACAGGATTCTAATTGCAGTATGAGGTAACTTAATCAGCATCTGGTTACTAATTCCATCCATACCGGGAGCTTTTTTCGGGTTGAGTTCGGCAATTAGTTTTTGTACATCACACATCGTAAATTTTAAGGTTCGAGGGGGTAGAGCAACTACACTCGGCAAATCAGCAACACCGGTACATGTATTTGGTGTAAATACGGATTTTAAATGCTCGGCAAATATGTTACCTTTTTTAGAATCGCTTCTTGCCTAACCTCCGGTAGATGTGCCCAGAGGTGGCTTAAACTCAACGGGTGTTTTTAGCAGCGCGCCAAAAAGAGTAATTAGATGCTGGTGTGACATCAAGGCCTTCCAGATAATTTTTAAAAGATGCAGTTTTTTCAGATGCAAGCAACTCTTGGAGTCTTTTAGTGCACTCTTTAAATCTGATTTTGTGTTGAGGTGATCTGTGCTGTTGCCATTCCCTTCTAGCTCTTCTTTTTTCACGTAAGAGATGTTCAACGTCTGTAGAATTGATTTTATTGAACCCAGTATGCGGATGGGAGATAATGGCATGTTCAGAAGCTTGTTTAATATTCTCGTTAAGATTTGCAATGTTCGATTCAATATCATTGGGTGTTCTTAGCGTAATATTTTCCGTGCAATGACTACTAAGATATTTTTTGAATCCCAGCCAATTGACACGATATATCATCTCTGGGTAAAGCGCTTCGCAGTGGGCTACAGATTGTAACGATCGTGGGAGAGTGATCGGACGAGAGATCTAGAGAAGCTTCAACGTGAATTAATTCCCTAGAAATATTTTTTATGACGCCGAAATCTATAACATCCGGAATTTTTCGTACGTCAGTAGGCCAGTAAGTAGGCTCCCCACTCGAAATAACAACCAAGCTCATTTTTGAAATTGTGTTGAACAACGCCCTACCTCTAGGCGTAATAAGACGCAAACCCCAGAACGTATGCTTAGCATTGTAGTCGCCAGCTGCTACGAAACAAGGTCCAAGAGATTTGTAGAATTTGTCGTATTGGTCCTCAGTGATTGAAAATCTGGGAGGGGAGTAAATTGAAGATATCACGTAATTTGTACAAAAATTTTCAATGCAGATATTTGTTGCTTGTAGATGTTCTTCACAGATGTGGTCAAGAATATAGTGCTTGAGTCTTGACTTTATTAGAATTGCTGATCCACCGCATGCTCTCCCTCTAGGGTCCTTTGTATCATATAAAGTGTAGCCATTCATTTTAAAGATGAGTCTCAGAGACCAACATTATATCAATATTTTTTTCCGTAAGGAAGTGCTCAAGTTCATTTTTATGTTGGCGAATGCCATTTGCGTCCCAGAAACATATTTTTAACGTGTTCATGGCTTGTTAATTAATGCTTGAAGCATTCTCAGCATTTCTGGCATCATGGTAGACATATTTGTTGTAAAGTTGTTTATAGTTAGCACCAGATTCTCAATAGTAGCTTCAAGGCGACTAAAGTTAAAGCTTGAATTTGCATTCGTTGAATTATTTTGCGGTGAAACATTTTATGTGGGAATAGAACTAGCCTTAGCAGCATCGGCATACGATACACGTAAAGTAACTGGTTGGCTCACTTGAGCAAAAGTGGCGGAGTACGCGTTTAATGGTTAAGCTAGAGCTAATTTAGGTTTTTGCACCATAGCCTGCTTGACGAAAGAGTACACAGGATATCCTCTGTAGTTAGTGGTGTGATTACCTCCACAATTACTGCATTTTTTCCGCTTGATCTTTTGGTTTGGTACAACTTGCAGTACCGTGCAATTCACCGCAGATAACACACACTGTAAGTAAATTGCAGTAAGCTTTTGTATGGCCATATTCTTGGCAATTATGACACTGCACGGGACCTGCACGCTTATGTGGCTCTTCAAATGTAATTTTTCTGTATAAAAGGTATTTTAGGCTATAAATAGGATGAGTCTTGTTTTTTCAACTGTAAATCATTCGGCTCCAGTTCAACACGAAATATGGGTTGGGGTACCTTTTCTCTGTTCATTATGTTAGATACATTCTTTACCTTAAATCATAAGAATCTATGCCCTTCAATACGATCTGCAGGCCTTTAGCTCTCTTAAGCTGGTATGTGTAGAAGCTTGTTTTATTTGTTTCAAATTCAGAAACCATTTTGCGGAAATCCTTTTCGTCATAAATTTTAATTTTAATTTCATCGAAGTTGCCACGTTTTATTGGGACAATATGGAATTTATTTTCACCAATGACCGAAATTAATTTTTTAATAAGGGCATTTGAATTTTTCTCTCTCAAGTAGATTGGTGGCGGCTTGGATGTTTTATTCGAGGATACATCGGGTTTGTCGTTCTCATCTTTCAAAATTTTAAAACGGTTTTGGCGATTAGTTGAGGATGCGCTGTTATCCCTAGACATCTTTGGAGCGGATGAAATTTTTGAAGAATTCGGGCTTCGCCCACGCTTTACCACGGTTATATATCTGTCCATACCGACTTGCACCTTGGGTTTTTCTGTAGTGATAACTTTGTTAAGTGACGAATACGAGCCTGAAGGGGATGATATTACTGACTTATCTGAAGAAGTACTAGGCAATTGTAATGTTAATGAATCACTACTATTTGGCATTGGACGAAGCGGAGTGGATCGCTGACGAAAAATTGGCTTTGCCGTTAAAAAAAAACACTTTCATTGGATTTATTATTTCTATTTTTTTCATTAAAAGCTTCAGAACTCACAGTAAAATATGATTGTTTGTCTGTTTTTGAGGTACTCGTATAGAGTATTCCTCAATGTCACTATTTATGTTTTTTTGTTTGCGTTTTTTTGTATTTGTTATTTCCACTATGTAAAAAATATTATCAAAGCAATAAAGCTTATTTATTAAAGTCAGTATGTACCTATTACGAATAATATGCACTACGAATATTTTTTTTTATAATTTTTTGTTTGTTTAATAAGAATGTAAGAAAAAATTCCGCTAATCGACTGTTCGCTATGAAGGTACCATTCAAACTTATAGCACTCCTTTTTTGTCTAGGGTTAACATGCTATATGTCTAAAACTATGCGACCAAACAATTGTCTGAATATTAATATTGATATGAGTGGATGGAAAAATAGTCTCAAATTGTTATTATATAAGAAATGATAGTTTGCAAAATATGTATGGGTAGTTGTATTAAACTATGTAGATATACATACATACATACATATGTACATATCGTGCAATAACCGCCAAAAACGCTTAAACCACATTATTTTCGAACACTATTTTTTATGATAACCGAAAATTGTGTCGCTTAAGCTTTTTTGGCGGTTATGGCATCCCATTTACTTTAAAAATTGCTAAAGCATTGTTAAGCAATTGCCTAATTTAGGCATACACGTTTAAAAACTGCATTCTTAGCCGAAAATTTATAAATCGGCTTTATATATTTTTAGCAATAGAGATTTATCTTAAATAAATAAAAGGAGCAGTCATATTAAAATTAATATGAAAATAAGCCAAAACATTTATTTTCAGTCATTGGTGAGAATAAATTTCACATCGTTCCAATAAAACGTGGTATTATTGATGAAACCAAAATTCAAATTTATGATGAAAAAGATTTTCCCAAACTGATTACTGAATTTGAAAAAAGTAAGACAAGTTTCTACACATATCAGCTTAAAAGTGCTAAAGGCCTGCAGATCGTATTGAAGGGCATCGATTCCTATGTTGCTCCCGAAGAAATAAAAGATGCACTCTTCCTCCAGGGATTTAAGGTAAAAAATTTATCTAACATAATAAATAGGGAGAAGATTCCTCAACCTCTATTTCGCGTCGAACTTGAGCCAAACGATATAAAATTGAAAAAACGAGACTCATCCAATTTACAATTTAAAATATCTCATACCGAAAAATAACAGTTGAAGAACCACACAAGCGTTCTGGACCCGTACAGTGCTATAATTGTCAAGAATATGGTCACACAAAAACTTACTGCAAGTTACCTTCATTTGTGTTATCTGCGGTGAATTGCACGGTACTGCTGGTTGTACTAAGCCTAAAGATTTAGCAGAAAGAAAATGTAGTAATTGTGGAGGTAATCACACCGCTAACTACAGAGGTTGTCCTGTCTATTCTTTCGTTAAACAGACTATGGGGCAAAAACCTAAATTAGCTCCAGCACAAACAGCAAACGTTTACTCCGCCACTTTTACTCAAATAAGCCAACCTGTCACTTCACGTGTATCGTATGCCGATGCAGCTAAGAGTAGTTCTATTCCCACACAAAATATTCCGCCTCAAAATAATTCAGCGAATGCAAACTCAATCCTTAATTTTAGTCGCCTTGAAGCTACTATTGAAAATCTAGTGCTGACTATAAATAATTTTACAACAAATATCACTAGCATGATGCAAGAAATGCTACGAATGCAGTCTACACTGCTTCAAGCATTAGTTAACAAGCCATGAACACGTTAAAGATAAGTTTCTGGAACGCAAACGGCATTCGCCAACATAAAAATGAACTTGAGCACTTCCTCACGGAAAAAAATATTGATATAATGTTGGTTTCTGAGACTCATTTGACTTCAAGAAGTCTATTTAAAATTAATGGGTACATTTTATATGATTCAAAGGACCCAAGAGGAAGAGCTTGCGGGGAATCAGCAATTTTAATAAAGTCAAGACTCAAGCATTATATTCTTGATAACATTTGTAAAGAACATCTACAAGCAACGAATATTTGTATCGAAAATTTTTGCACAAATTTTGTCCTATCATCAATTTAGTCCCTCCTAGATTCGCAATTACTGAGGATCAACACGAGGATTTCTACAAATCTCTTGGCCCTTGTTTCGTAGAAGGTGGAGACTATAATGCAAAACATACTTTCTGGGGTTCGCTCCTTTTCACACCTAGAGGACGAGCGTTGTTCAACACAATTTCGAAAATGGGCTTGGACGTCATTTCGAGTGGAGACCACTTAATGGCCTAATGACATACATAAAATTCCGGATGTTATAGATTTTGGCGTCATGAAAAACATTTCTAGGGAATTAATTCATGTTGAAGGTTCCCTAGATCTATCGTCCGATCACTCTCCCACGATCGTTACAATCTGTAGCCCACTGAGAAGTGCTCTACCTCACCCATAGTGAAAATGGTCAGTCGTGTTAATTGGCTGCGATTCAAAAAATATCAAAGTAGTCGTTGCACTGAAAACATTAAGCTAAGAACTCATGATGATATTGAATCTAATATTGCTAATCTTAACGAAAATATTAAGCAGGCTGATGACCATGCCACTTCCTCCCATCCGCAGACTGGGTTTAACAGAATATATTCTACAGATATAGAACATCTCGTATGTGCAAAAAGAAGAGCTAGAAGAGAATGGCAACAGCACAGATCACCCCAAAATAAAAATAGATTAAAAGAGTGCACTAAAAGACTCCAAGAACTTATTGCATATGAAAAAACTGCATCTCTTAAAAACTATCTGGAAAATCTCGATGTCACACCAGCATCTAATTACTCTTTGTGGCGCGCTGCGAAAAGAATTAAAACACCCGTTGAGTTTAAACTACCTCTGCGCACTTCTACCGGAGTTTAGGCCAGGAGTGATATTGAAAAAGGTAACTTTTTTGCAAAGCATTTAAGATCCATATTTACCCCAAATACATGTACTGGTGTTGTTGATTTCCCGAGTGTAGTTGCGCTACCCCCTCGACCCATAAAATTTAAAATGTGTGATGTACAAAATCTAATTGCAGAACTAAACCCGAAGAAAGCACCGGGTATTGATGGAATTAGTAACCAAATGCTAATAAAATTGCCTCGTATTGCATTTAGAATCATGTTATTAATTTTTAATGCCATTTTACGACTAGAGTATTATCGCCAGAGCTGGAAGCTTGCAAAGTTAAAATGATTCCAAAGCCGGGCAAAGATCTTACCAAGGTAAAATCCTACAAGCCAATAAGTCTGCTATCAACAATGTCAAAACTTTTCGAAAAACTGGTCATGTCAAAATTGTCCCCAATTTTAATTGGTAGTGGGTGCATCACAGACCATCAATTTGGTTTTAGAAGTCAGTATAGCAACATAGACGCATACATTGATTCAATGTATAAGAATAACATTGAGGAAAAGAAGTGCTGTTCTGCGCTGTTTATTGACGTTTCGCAGGCATTTGATGAAGTGTGGCATGAAGGCCTAATTTTAAAATTAAAATCATATCTACCAATAAATTTGGTGAATTTATTAGAAAGTTACATTACTACCAGGAAGTTCATGGTTGTGGAAGGAGATTTCATGAGGCCAGTTTTGTATTTGATTTATACTTGTGATATGCCTTTGAGCAGTAATATCCATACATCTACGTTTGCTGATGATACAGCCTGCCTAAGTATGCACGAAAATCCTCATGAGGCTTCCCGATATCTACAAGAACATATAACACAACTGGAACTATGGTTAAAATTATGGAGAATTAAGGTCAACGAGGAAAAGTGTGTTCAGGTAACATTTACCCTGCGAAGAGATACTTGTTCACCAATTCGATTCAACAATCAAGTTGTTCCTCAGCATTCACATGTAAAATACCTTGGTATACACCTTGATCGACGACTTACATGGAAACACCATATTGACTCAAAGCTAATACAAATGAAACTTAAACTAACTCAGATATATTGGCTGATTGGTAGAAATTCAAGACTCAGCCTAGACTGCAAACTTTTATTATACAAGTCGCTTTTGAAGCCAATATGGTGCTACGGAATTCAGTTATGGTGCACTGCTTCAGCTTCTAACGTCGAGAGAATCCAGCGAAGGCAAAACAAAATTTTACGTTTGATAACATCGGCTCCATGCTACATCAAAAATTCAAATATACATCGTGATTTGAATATGCCACTACTGATTGAAGAAATAGCAAAATACGCAGGCAAATATTTAACAAAACTCGAGTCACATCCTAAGCCGCTTGCTCGTAACATCTTGAATTTTACTGGTCACATCCCTTTGAAAAAGAAGTATACAAGGGCTCTTATACTCAACACTCCAGATGGGATTGCTTGAAAATAATTTTTTTCTCTTTTTTTTTGATTATCACTACTTATGTATTATTTATAACTATCACTAAGTTTATGTCCGACAGTGGTCGAGCCTAACACTTATTATTTAAATTTAACATTTAAATACTTATTGTTAGTTCATAATTGAAGATACAATAAATAAATAAATGTATTTAAAAAAAATGTACCAACGTTTAAAAAAAGTCAGGACCAAAATTAAAAAAAAATTTTCAAGTCAAATAACTTGGAAACTGTAAGAGATAAAATGGTGCTCTGAGCATGTTTTATTTTTGTTTTTTAGCGTTGGTTGTCGCGCTGAAATAAATATAATAAATATTAAGATCTGTCGATATTTACAGAAGTTCCAAGCTCCGAAAGAATTACAACAACCGCGATTTTTTCTTTCCAAAACAGTTAGCTTTTTTAAATCGGTTCAATAGTTCAAAAGTTGCGGTCTTTTTATCACTTTTTTTTGTCAGGACACTGTGCGTCAGATGGAATTTCAGTGATATGACATTTTGGTTTTAATGGATTATGATCATATTTCGATTTGTTGCATATTTCACAATTGTTTATATTTTTGTTAATTAAGGTTTTAAGATTCCTAAAATAAATTTTCTTTTCAATCCCTCTTAAACATGTTTTATTTTTGCTTCTTACCGTTGATTGTCGCGCTGAGAAAAATATTAAGATCGGTCGATATTTACAGAAGTTACAAGTTCCAAAATAATTTCGACAACCGCAGTTTTCCACTTTGAGGCTCATTGGAGCTATCCTGTCGACAACTGCAGTTTTCCAATTTAAGGCTCTTTGGAGCTATCCTGCCTTACAAGCGAGTGCCTCCAAACATACTTTCTGAATATTCCAACAATTCTTCTTTCCAAAATAGTTAGCGTTTTTGAAATCGGTTCACTAGTTCAAAAGTTGTGGTCTTTTTACCACTTTTTTCTATTCATGCCCCTGAGCGTCGGATGGAGTTTCAGTGTTATGATATTTTGGTTTTAATGGATTACGATCATATTTTGGTTTGTTGCATATTTCACAATTGTTTATATGTTTGTTAATTAAGGTTTTAAGATTCCTAAAATAAATTATCTTTTCAATTTCTCATAATTTTCTGTTAAACCATCGTGTCCAGTTTCCCTTTTGTAGTATTTGGCTATTTGTTTATAATTTTCGTCCTCACTACTCATCTCTTTTGTATGGTGACTATATCTGTAAAACTTTATATTATTATCAAAAATTTCAATCAAATTAAGCTGAAGTTAGTTAAAAAATGCATCACTCAGTTCAGAAAATATTCCTACTCTTCCCTTTTTAAGAAATCTTCTAAAAATGTCAGTAATAAAATTGGATTGGATGTCATCTCTACTAAGACAAATCTTTCTCTTGCCATTGACTACTTCTATTTCTTTCACTTCAGTGTGTTCAGTTAAAATTAATTGGGTTTGAAATCTGTTCACCACTGTATCTACGGTTGGAAAATTGTCATTTTGGTCTCCCTCGTGTCAATGAATCGTACTTACTTACTCGTATGTTTAAGTTGTCATTAACTACATGATTCTCATCATTTATCCCATGAAGTTTACCTGTGTTTCCATCGATCCTACTCAGAAAATCTACTAATTTGTTCTGTTTACCTTTTATATGATTGATTTCTTTATTGTATTCTCCAAATTCCATAAGCCATCTCTGCAGCCTAAAGTTTATCTCCTTACTTTTGTGTTTTGCATAGAGACAGACTTAAGGCTGATGGTCTGTTGCCAGATCAAAGTGTCTTCAGTATAGGTATGGTCTGTAATATTTGACATCGCAGAAAATGGCCAATAATTCTTTTTCAACTGTATCATAATTCTTTTCGTGGTCATTGCGGGTTCTAAACTGACATGTTGACCTCCTTGCATGAGCAGAGCTCCTATTGCGCAACCACTTGCATTTGTAACTTATTTAATTTTCCTATTGTAATATGGATTCTCACAAAAACATCAAGTGAAAAAGGTCAAGTTCCTATCCAAAATTTCTTCCATTAGAAGTAGTGAAATATAAATTTTGACCAAGTTCTTTCTTGCACAATACATATCACTATAATCTGCTATGTATTTTATAAATATGAAATAGTCAGGGTTTCATATCATATCTAGGCAACCTGTTTCAGATTTTTCTGGTTCAGTGCTCACCTAGATCTACTCGTGTAACAAATTTCAGCTCTCTAGCCAGAGCGGAAGTGCTTCATCAATTTGATGAGGTTGTCAGTGGTAAGTGGTCAGTGGTTATGTCTTATAAAATGCGCTTTTTGCACCTCCAGATCTCAGGAACCTTTTGCTCTAAAACTTTTTCAAACTTTGCATATGACGAAACATGGATTTATTCTAATTATGAATTAAATTTTAGAATTTTACGACGGCGCGGAATAAAGTTATCAGGGGGATAAAAACACGAGAAATGGCTTCCTGTAAATATACAAACTGCGTGCATAGGCTGGAACTTGGCCTGGCGAACTGCCCTGCGCCTAGATATTTAGGTGTAGGCGGGTTAATTAGCTGCCTTTTTAGTTTTTCAAATGCATCAATGTATTGTGGATAATTTTATTGACTTAAGTGTTTTTTCTTATATATTTTGTCATTTATTTGCAATTTTAGAATTATCTCAGATACGTTTTCTATAATATCCCATGGGTCCGAGGACGGATTTGATTTGTGTTTGTGTTTCAGGAAGATTAAGCTTCTGTATGCTTTTCTTTTTTGGAGGATTTGATTTAACACCATCCGTTGTTAATATGTGATCTAAATATTCCATCTCTTTTGCATAGAATTTGCATTTATCTACTTGGATTTTTAAAGTATGCGCTCTTAGTCTGTCATATGCCTTTTAGATATTTAAGATGTGTTCTTCTTGACTTGTGCTGAAGATTAAAATATCATCCAAGTACATAACGCAGACTTTATTAATCAGAGATTTTAATACCAAATTCATTAGATTTTGAAAGGCATTCCTTAGCCCGAATGGCATGCGAACAAATTCATAGCACCCTAACAGGGTTGAAAATGCTGTCTTTTTTTCAATCCTCGTTTTTTATTATTATTTGGAGAAAACCTTTGGCTAGGTCAAGGGTAGTGAAATTTTGTGACCCTCCAAGCTTATCAAGTATGCCTTCAATATTCGGGATAGGGAACTTATCGTGCACCGTGATTTCATTGAGTTTGCGGTCAATTTGGTAGTCAATTACTATTCGGCACTTTTTTGGGGACTATCCAAATGCGAGAATCATATGGAGAGTTATTCTTTTTAATTTTCACAATGGGTCAGATTGGGTCTCCGAGTGGAGGTGCGGTAGAGCACCACGCTTCCTAACCTTCTCTCTTTAATAATATTTTGTTGCAGCATTTCTTTCATCTAACGGTTTATATCCTCCTTATGAATCTGAAGATATCTGTATATTTTAGAATATACAGAATTATTTGTCTTGGTGATGATTTCATGCTCTATTTCGTGAGTATCACTTACGAAAAAAAAATATATCGAAATTTTTATCTATCAGGTTTTTAGTTTTCTAAGTTCATAAGAGTTTATTCATTACATCATTGATTTTTGATCCCTCTAGGGTATACATTTTGTCATAATCGTACGGACAAAAGTTGCAAAATTTAATTTTATTATTATTAATTTCAATGTATTCCTCACCTTTATTTATATTAGCCTTTGAAATTTTTAGAATCTTTTGGCATATTAAGCCTTAAAATTTTTGTTTTTTGAAATCCGTCAATTTTCAGCTCATGAGATTGTTGTCTGCGGTGTTTCTGTAGTCCAATTTAACTCGTTTGTATTGTGGAAGTGTTTCTTTGCTTATTAACGTCGTTGCTGATCGTCTGTCTACTAAGCATTTTATTTTAGTGTTCCCTGTTGTTAGTTCTACTAACGGTAAACTTTTCTTCGTCGATATGATCGACTTCCATTGTCTCTACATTGTTTTATCTAAATTGATTTCTTTCTTGTCCTGATGTCTGTCCACGCTGTTCGTTTCTAGGAAAGTTTGAATAGCGGTATAGTGCTGTATTGTTGGACTGCCTAATTTGTCCAAAGTTATTTTTATGCATAACCTGTCCAGAGTTGTTTGTTTGTCTAAATTGTTCAGAATTGTTTGTCTGCCTAAATTGCTTTTGGTTGTTAGATTGACCTGAATAACTGGTGTATGGTGTCCGATGGGATGGGATTGACTGTATTGTCCCCTATTTGGTATTTGTTTGTTGTGTGAATAATAAGTGGTTTTTTTAATGATCCCTGTTTCTTCTAATGTATAAAAATCTGATCTTATACTAGTTATGCTTTCACTATATATGATGTTTGACATGTAAGGCTGTATATTACTTAGAAATGTTTTTGAAATCATGCTTTCATTATGCTTCGGATTAAACTAAACAGGCTTGTTAGTATCCTGTTCGTACTTTTCATTCAAATTATTTAAAATAAGAGCATTTTTTATAGTAATATTGACTTACATTGTAATTCTACCCTTTACCAAAAAATGGTAAAAGGGTATATATAGGTTTGTCATTCCGTTTGTAATTTCTACAATATTAATAAGCGACACATAAAGTATATATATTCTGGATCCTTATGCATACGGAATACGAACAAGCGATGTCCGTCTGTCCGTCTGTCTGTACGTGAAATCGGTTTTCCCAAGCTCCCAGAACAGCTAGAGACTTCGTTGTTGGACTGGTGTGTCAGAAATTTTCCGAAAAATTTTGCTATTGAAAATCAGAAAAATCGGGCGGACGGTTTCAGTGCTAGAAAACTCAAACTATATTTTCCCATAGAAAATAACTACCGAAAACAAGTTTTTATTACTTTTTTATTAAATTAACTTATTTTATACTTCCGTATGAATAAAATTAATATTTATAATTAGAAAAAAAATTTTTAAATTTAACAAATTAAAAAAAACGTTTCTAGGGTTGGACAACTTTAACTTTTTTCCTAATAATTAAACATATATCATGTTTTAGGAAGAAGGCTATTTTCTCAGGAACGGTAAGAGCTACGGGTCTGAAATTTGGACAGTGTTTGTAGAAGTTTGGTCGCTACAACAACAAATATATAAAAGCTAAAAATTAAAGGGTGTTCCAAAATGAGCGACTAAAACTTTTAAAATCCCATGTAATATACATACAATTGTATGTACATATGTATATTGACACTTGAAATTTGTAAAATTAGTGTAATTTTATATAGACTAACACAATTAACACTAAAATTAAAAAAAATTTTAATTAAAGGGTGGTCCATCAGTTAATGAAATTTTGACTATGTAATTTTGACAAATTGCTATATCTTGGAAACTGTAAGAGTTAAACTCTTGATATTTTCAAAAACGGTCAAACTAAAAAATCCGAAAATTATAAAATCGCCAAAACGAAAAAAATCGCTAAAATGAAAAAAAACGCTAAAATTAAAAAAAACGCCAAAAACTGAAAAAAATCGCCAAAACAAAGAAATAAATGCGTATATGAACAAAAATCGCAAAAAAGTAAAAAAAAATCGCCGAAATGAAAAAAATCGCCAAAACGAAAATAAATCGCAAAAATTAAAAAAAATCGCCAGAACGAAAATAAATCGCCAAAATTAAAAAAATCGCCAGAACGAAAATAAATCGCCAAAATTAAAAAAAAACGCCAAAAAACGAAAAAAATCGCCAAAACAAAAAAAATTGCCTATATGAAAAAAAAAATCGCCAAAAATTAAAAAAATCACTTATATAAAAAAAACGGCAAAAATCTCCAAAATTAAAAAAAAACGCCAAAAACCGAAAAAAATCGACAAAACGAGAAAAAAGTGGTATAACAAAAAAAATTCCCTTAATGACAAAAATCGAAACAAATCGCCAAAACAAAAAAAAATTGCCTTTATGAAAAAAAATTGCAAAAAATTAAAAAAAAATGTCTAAATGAAAAAAAATCGCCAAAATCAAAAAAAAAATCGCCAAAACGAAAAAAAATCGCCAAAATCCAAAAGAATCGCCAAAACGAAAATAAATCGCCAAAATTAAAAAAACGCCAAAAACCAAAAAAAATCGCCAAAACAAAAAATGCCTATATAAAAAAAATCGCCAAAAATTAAAAAAATCGCTTATATGAAAAAAAATCGCCAAAAATCTCCAAAATTAAAAAAACCCCAAAAACCGAAAAAAGTCGCAAAAACGAGAAAAAACTGTCAAAACAAAAAAATTTCCCCAATGACAGAAACCCGTAAAAATCGCCAAAACAAAAAATTCTTATATGTACAAAAATCGCCAGAAATTCAAAAATTGCTTAAATTAAAAAAAACGCCAAAACGAAAATAGATCGCCAAAATTAAAAAAACGCAAAAAACCGAAAAAAATCGCCAAAACGAGAAAAAAGTGTCATAACGAAATAAAAGCGCAAAAAACCGAAAAATTTGCCTATATGAATAAAATCGCCAAAAAATAAAAAAACGCCTAAATGAAAAAAAATTGTCAAATCAAAAAAATTGCCAGAACGAAAAAGATCGGCAAAATTAAAAAAAACGCCAAAAACCGAAAACAATCACCAAAACGAGAGAAAAAGTTTATTTATTGTATCTTCAAATATGAACTAACAATAAGTGATCAAATCTTAAATCTAAAATATAATTATTTTGCCCGACCAGTGTCGGCCAAAACTTAGTGATTGTTTAAATAATACAAAGTAGTGATAATCAAAAAGGAAAATTAAATTAAAGTTGTGTAATATGTTCTTGTAGATATCGGGAAGCCTCATGAGGATTTTCGTGCATACTTAGGCAGGCTGTATCATCGGCAAACGTAGATGTATGGATATTACTGCTCAAAGGCATATCACAACTATAAATCAAATATAAAACTGGCCTCGTGAATTGTCCTTCCACAACCGTGAACTCCCGGGTAGTAATGTCACTTTCTAATAAATTCACCAAATTTATTGGTAGATATGATTTTAATTTTAAAATTAGGCCTTCATGCCACACTTTATCAAATGCCTGCGAAACGTCAATAAACAGCGCAGAACAGTACTTCTTTTCTTCAAATGTTCTTCTTATACATTGAACCAATCTATGCGTTTGTTCAATGGTGCTATGCTGACTTCTAAGACCAAACTGATGGTCTGGGATGCACCCACTACCAATTAGAATTGGGGACAATTTTGACATGAGCAGTTTTTCGAAAAGTTTTGACATTGTTGATAGCAGGCTTATTGGCCTGTATGATTCTGCCTTGGTAAGATCTTTGCCCGGCTTTGGAATTATTTTAACCGGTGCTCTCTTCGGAATGAGTTCAGCAATTAAATTTTGTACATCACACATTTTAAATTTTATGGGTTGAGGGGGTAGCGCAACTACACTCGGGAAATCAACAACACCAGTACATGTGTTTGGATTTAATACGGATCTTAAATTTTTTGCAAGCAAGTTACCTTTTTCAATATCACTCCTGGACCAAACTCTGGTAGAAGTGCGCAGAGGTAGTTTAAACTCAACGGGTGTTTTAATTCTTTTCGCAGCGCGCCACAAAGAGTAATTAGATGCTGGTGTGACATCGAGATTTTCCAGATAGTTTTTAAGAGATGCAGTTTTTTCATATGCAATAAGTTCTTGGAGTCTTTTAGTGCACTCTTTTAATCTATTTTTATTTTGGGGTGATCTGTGCTGTTGCCATTCTCTTCTAGCTCTTCTTTTTGCACATACGAGATGTTCTATATCTGTAGAATATATTCTGTTAAACCCAGTCTGCGGATGGGAGGAAGTGGCATGTTCATCAGCCTGCTTAATATTTTCGTTAAGATTAGCAATATTAGATTCAATATCATCATGAGTTATTAGCTTAATGTTTTCAGTGCAACGACTACTAAGATATTTTTTGAATCGCAGCCAATTAACACGACTGACCATTTTCACTATGGGTGAGGTAGAGCACTTCTCAGTTGGTTACAGATTGTAACGATCGTGGGAGAGTGATCGGACGATAGATCTAGGGAACCTTCAACATGAATTAATTCCCTAGAAATATTTTTCATGACGCCAAAATCTATAACATCCGGAATTTTATGTATGTCATTAGGCCATTAAGTGGGCTCCCCACTCGAAATGACGTCCAAGCCCATTTTCGAAATTGTGTTGAACAACGCTCGTCCTCTGGGTGTGAAAAGGCGCGAACCCCAGAAAGTATGTTTTGCATTATAGTCTCCAGCTTCTACGAAACAAGGGCCAAGAGATTTGTAGAAATCCTCGTATTGATCCTCAGTAATTGCGAATCTAGGAGGGGACTAAATTGATGATAGGACAACATTTGTGCAAAAATTTTCGATACAAATATTCGTTGCATGTAGATGTTCTTCACAAGTGTTGTCAAGAATATAATGCTTGAGGCTTGACTTTATTAAAATTGCTGATCCCCCGCAAGCTCTTTCTCTTGGGTCCTTTGAATCATATAAAATGTAGCCATTAATTTTAAATAGACTTCTTGAAGTCAAATGCGTCTCAGAAACCAACATTATATTAATATTTTTTTCCGTGAGGAAGTGCTCAAGTTCATTTTTATGTTGGCGAATGCCGTTTGCGTTCCAGAAACTTATCTTTAACGTGTTCATGGCTTGTTAACTAATGCTTGAAGCAATGTAGACTGCATTCGTAACATTTCTTGCATCATGCTAGTGATATTTGTTGTAAAATTATTTATAGTCAGCACTAGATTTTCAATAGTAGCTTCAAGGCGACTAAAATTAAGGATTGAGTTTGCATTCGTTGAATTATTTTGAGGCGGAATATTTTGTGTGGGAATAGAACTACTCTTAGCTGCATCGGCATACGATACACGTGAAGTGACAGGTTGGCTCATTTGAGTAAAAGTGGCGGAGTAAACGTTTGCTGTTTGTGCTGGAGCTAATTTAGGTTTTTGCCCCATAGTCTGTTTAAAGAAAGAATAGACAGGACATCCTCTGTAGTTAGCGTCGCTAGATCTTTAGGTTTAGTACAACCAGCAGTACCGTGCAATTCATCGCATATAACACAAACTGAAGGTAACTTGCAGTAAGTTTTTGTGTGACCATATTCTTGACAATTATGGCACTGTACGGGTCCAGAACGCTTGTGTGGTTCTTCAACTGTTATTTTTCGGTATAAGAGATATTTTAAATTGTAAATTGGATGAGTCTCGTTTTTTTCAATTTTATATCGTTTGGCTCAAGTTCGACGCGAAAGAGAAATTGAGGAATTTTCTCCCTATTTAATATGTTAGATACATTTTTTACCTTAAATCTCTGGAGGACGAGTGGATATTTTATTTCTTCGGAAGCAACATAGGAATCGATGCCCTTCAATACGATCTGCAGGCCTTTAGCACTTTTAAGCTGATATGTGTAGAAACTTTTTTTACTTTTTTCAAATTCAGTAATCAGTTTGCGAAAATCTTTTTCTTCATAAATTTAAATCTTGGTTTCATCAATGTTACCAGGTTTTATTGGAACGATGCGAAATTTATTCTCACCAATGACTGAAATTAAATTTTTTATAAGAGCGTTTGAATTTTTTTCTCTCAAATAGATTGGTGGCGGATTGGATGTTTTGTTCGTAGATACATCGGGTTCGTTGTTGTCATCTTGCAATATTTGAAAGCGATTTTGGCGGTTAATAGAGGATGCGCTGTTATCCCTGGATATTTTTGGAGCAGATGAAATGTTTGAAAACTTTGTGCTTCGCCCGCGCTTTACCACTGTTATATATCTGTTATATATCTGTTATATATCTGTATATCCATTCCCACTTGGACCTTGGGTTTTTGGCTTCTCTTAACTTCAATAAAAACTTGGTTAAGTGATGACTACGAGCCCAAAGCGGATGATATCGCTGAGTTAAATGTAGAAGTACTAGGCAACGGTAATGTTAACGAATCACTAGTTGGCATTGGACAAAGCGAAGTTGATCGCTGACGAAAAAGTGGTCTCGCCGTTAAAAAAAAGTCTACCATCAGATTTCTTATTTATTTTGTTATCACTAAGAACTTCAGATCTCTCAGTAAGTCTATCATCAGATTTTTTTACTTTTATTATTTTCATTAAGAGCTTCAGAGCTAACACTAAAATAGGCATTTCTGATTAGAACTCACTTCACTGTTATTTGTTTTTGAGGTACTCATATAGAGTATTCCTCAAGGGCTTTTTTGTTTTTGTTATTTATGACTATGTACAAAAATATAAGCAACGCAAATAAAGCTTAATTTATCAAAAACAATATGTATTCCGAATATTTTTCGTTTGATTTTTTTTGTTTAGTATGAAATAAAAACTCCGCTAAATCTACTGTTCACTATGAATGTACAACGAGTATTGAATCGTTGGTACATTACTTCTTTATTGCTTGCAAAAATCAGTTAGTTTTGTGGTTTTTGAAAGAAAAGTATATAACAATTTATATGAAAACAGAATTTTTTTGATATATCAAAAATTTTAGCAAGGAATAATTTTGCAATAAATACCTATTTTACAAGAAACGGATACAAAAGCAATACAAATATAAGGTAAAAACATTACCATAATAAGGGTGTGCGCGCAGGCGTCTTTTCTCTTGTGGGTATATATACTGTCTGTATATATTAATTCTTATATGTTTGAGCCTGAGACTCTGAGACTCATTTGACTTCAAGAAGCCTTTTTAAAATTTATGGCTGCACCTTATGTCATTCAAATGACCCGACAGGAAGAGCATGCGTTGGATCAGTAATTCTAATAAAGTCAATACTCAAGTACTATATTCTTAACAACATTTGTGAAGAACGCCTACAAGCAACAAATATTGGCATTGAACGTTTTTGTACAAATATCTTGATATCATCAATTCACTCCCCTCCCAGATTTTCAATCACTGAGAATCAAGATGAAGATTTCTTCAAATCTTTTGGAACTTTTTTTATAGCAGCTGGCGACTAAAAAGCAAAACATTAGTTCTTGGGTTCACGTCTTATTACAACCAGAGCTCGAGCATATTTCGACAAAATTTCAAAAATGGCTTGGATGTTATTTTGGGTGGGGAGCCCACTTACTGGCCTACGGGCATACAAAAAATTCCGGATGATATAGATTTTGGAGTCATGAAAAATATCTCAAGGGATTTAGTTCAAGTTGAAGCATCACGATCACGATCGTTACAATTTGTGGCCCATTAAGAACTGACTTACCTGACCCATATGTTTATATGATCAACCGTGTTAATTGGCTGGGGTTCAAAAAATACCTCATTAGTCATTGTACGGAAAATATTAAGCTAAGAACACCAGGTAATATTGAATCTAACATTGCAAATCTTAACAAAAATATTAAACATATTGCTGAACATGCAACTACATCCCATCCGCAGACTGGGCTTAATAGAATTTATTTTACAGACATTGAACGCCTCGTACGTAAAAAAAACAGCTAAACGGAAATGGCAACAGCACAGATCACATCAAAATTAAATTATATTTAAAGAATGCATATGAAAAAACTGCACCTCTTATAAATTATCTGGAAAATCTCAATGTCACACCAGCATCTACTTATGTGGCGCCCTTCAAGAAAGCTTAAAACACCCGTTGAGCTTAAACCACCTCTGCGCACTTCTACCTGAGTTTGGGCAAGGAGTGATATTGAAAAAGGTAACTTATTTGCTTAGCAATTAAAATCCGTATTTTTTCCAAACACATGTACTGGTGTTGTTAATTTGTCGAGGGCAGTTACTCTTCCCCCTCGACCCATAAAATCTAAGACGCGTGAGGTTCAGAAACTAATTGCTGATATCAATACGAAGAAAGCTATAAATATTGATGGAAGTAGTAACAATATGCTGATGAACTTGCCTCATATTGCAATTAGAACTCTGTTATTAATTTTTAATGCAATTTTACGACTGGAGTATTATCCACACAGCTGGAAACTTGCAAAGATAAAAATGATTCCAAAGCCAGGCAAAGACCTTACCAAGGTTGACTCATATAGACCAATGAGTTTACTTTCAACAACGTCAAACCTCTTTGAAAAATTACTCATGATAAAATTGTCCCCAATTTTAACTGATAATGTGTGCATCCCGGACCATCAATTTGGTATTAGAAGTGAGCATAGTACCATTGAACAAACCCATAGATTGGTTCAATTTATAAGAAAAACTTTTGAAGAAACGAAGTATTGCTCTGCACTGTTTATTAATGTTTCTCTAGCATTTGATAAAGTGTGGCATGAAGGCCTAATTTTAAAATTAAAGACTTACCTACCAGTTAACATTCTAAATCTTTTGATAAGTTACATTATTGCCAAAAAGTTCACTGTTGTGTGCCATAGGGGAGTATCCTGGCGCCAGTTTTGTATTTGATATATATAATTGTGATATGCCAGTGAGCAGTAATAAACACACTTCTACATTTGCCGATGATACAGCCTGCCTTAGTATGCACGAAAACTCTCAGGAGGCATTCCGATTTATTCAGGAACATATTATGCAGCTGGAACTATGGTTAAACTTATGGAGAATAAAGGTAAATGAACAGAACTGTGTTCAGGTAACATCTTTCCTACGAAAAGATAATTGTTCTCCCATTAGAATCAATAATCAAATTGTTCCTAAACATTCACATGTGAAAAACTTTGGTATACACCTCGATCGAAGGAAACGCCACATTGACTCTAAGCTAACACAAATGAGAGTAAAGTTAGCTCAGGTACATAGGCTTATTGGTAGAATTTCAACTCTCAGTCTAGATTGCAAGCTTTTGATATACAATTCGCTTTTAAAACCTATATGGTGCTACGGAATTCAAATATGCTTCCGCATCGAATGTAGAAAGAATTCAACGGAGACAAAACAATATTTTAAGGTTAACATTAACATCTGATCCATGGTACATTACGAGACACATCCTAATCCGCTTGCTCGGAATATAGTAACCTTCACTGGACACATTCGCCTATAAAAGAGACACAAGGGTTCTTTTACTCAACACTCCAGATGGGACTGCCTAAAAATATATTTATTTTTCCTTTTCGATTGTCACTACTTTTGTATTACTTATAACAATTACGAAGTTAATGTCCGACACTGGTCGGGCCTAATAATTATATTTTAGCTTTAAGACTTGATAACTTATTGTTAGTGCATGTTTGAAGATACAATAAATAAATACATGTATTAAACAAATATTAAATTTAATTAATTTTAAGTTACATAAATCATAAGTGTTGTATGAACTATGTAATTGTTTTCTTTAAATAAATGAATTTGAGATACAAATATGTACTAATATTTTAACTGTAATAATTTGACCTTTTTAGTTTATTTTCTTATGTTTTTTAAGCTCGAAGTCGTTTTTATAAAATTATATTTATAAATTTATAGCTTTTAATATATCAATCGAAAAATATATCATCGAAAAAATTAATTACAATTTAATAAAAACGACCTCGGGATTAACAAACATAAATAAATGTGTACATATATGTAGGTATGTAAATACAATGTATGCACTTAATGCAGATTTTGTATCAGTAAATTAATATTTTTGAGTAAAGTATTTTAAATATGGTGCATTTCTCGTGGTACCTTCATAGCGAACAGTCGATTAGCGGAATTTTTTCTTACATACCAAACTAACAAAAAATTATACAAAAAAATATTCGTAGTACATATTATTCGTAATAGGTACATAGTGACTTTAATAAATAAGCTTTATTGCTTTGATAATATTTTTTACATAGTGGAAATAACAAATACAAAAAAAGCAAACAAAAAAAATATAAACAGTGACATTGAGGAATACTCTATACGAGTAACTCAAAAACAGACAAACAATCATAAATTACAAAAGCAAAAAAAACCGTAAGCAAAAAAACACAAAAAGTGCCCTTGAGGAATACTCTGTATGAGTGCCTCAAATACAAAAAAATATGAAGTGAGTTCTAACGGCAGAAATGCCTATTTTACTGTGAGTTCTGAAGCTCTTAATGAAAATAATAGAAATAATAAATCTAATGAGTGTTTTTTTAACGGCAAAACCAATTTTTCGTCAGCGATCAACTTCGCTTTGTCCAATGCCAAATAGTAGTGATTTATTAACATTACAATTGCCTAGTACTTCTTCATATAAGTCAGTAATATCATCCCCTTCAGGCTCGTATTCGTCACTTAATAAAGTTATCACTACAGATAACAGTATTTCAAAACCCAAGGTGCAAGTCGGTATGGACAGATATATAACCGTGGTAAAGCGTGGGCGAAGCCCAAATTCTTCAAAAATTTCATCCGCTCCAAAAATGTCTAGGGATAACAGCGCATCCTCAATTAATCGCCAAAACCGTTTTAAAATTTTGCAAGATGAAAACGACAAACCCGAGGCATCGTCGAATAAAACATTCAAGCCGCCACCAATCTACTTAAGGGAGAAAAATTCAAATGCACTTATTAAAAAATTAATTTCGGTCGTTGGTGAAAATAAATTCCACATTGTCCCAATAAAACGTGGCAACATCGATGAAACGAAAATTCAAATTTATGACGAAAAGGATTTCCGCAAAATGGTTTCTGAATTTGAAACAAATAAAACAAGCTTCTACACATACCAGCTTAAGAGCGCTAAAGGCCTGCATATCGTATTGAAGGGCATAGATTCTTATGTTGTCCCTGAAGAAATTAAAGATGCACTAGTCCTCCAGGGATTTAAGGTAAAGAATGTATCAAACATATTTAACAAAGAAAAAGTACCCCAACCCCTATTTCGTGTTGAACTGGAGCCAAATGATATACAGTTGAAAAAAAACGAGACTCATCCTATTTATAGCCTTAAATACCTTTTATACAGAAAAATCACAGTTGAAGAGCCACATAAGCGTGCAGGTCCCGTGCAGTGTCATAATTGCCAAGAATATGGCCATACAAAAGCTTACTGCAATTTACCTACAGTGTGTGTTATCTGCGGTGAATTGCACGGTACTGCAAGTTGTACCAAACCAAAAGATCAAGCGGAAAAAAAATGCAGTAATTGTGGAGGTAATCACACCGCTAACTACAGAGGATGTCCTGTGTACTCTTTCGTCAAGCAGGCTATGGTGCAAAAACCTAAATTAGCTCCAGCTCAACCATTAAACGCGTACTCCGCCACTTTTGCTCAAGTGAGCCAACCAGTTACTTCACGTGTATCGTATGCCGATGCCGCTAAGGCTAGTTCTATCCCCACACAAAATATTTCACCGCCAAATAATTCAACGAATGAAAATTCAAGCTTTAACTTTAGTCGCCTTGAAGCTACTATTGAGAATCTGGTGCTAACTATAAACAACTTTACAACAAATATGACTACCATGATGCAAGAAATGCTGAGAATGCAGAATACTCTGCTTCAAGCATTAATTAACAAGCCATGAACACGTTAAAAATATGTTTCTGGAACGCAAACGGCATTCGCCAACATAAAAATGAACTTGAGCACTTCCTTACGGAAAAAAATATTGATATAATGTTGGTCTCTGAGACTCATTTGACTTCTAGAAGCCTCTTTAAAATGAATGGCTACACTTTATATGACACAAAGGACCCTAGAGGGAGAGCATGCGGTGGATCAGCAATTCTAATAAAGTCAAGACTCAAGCACTATATTCTTGACAACATTTGTGAAGAACATCTACAAGCAACAAATATCTGCATTGAAAATTTTTGTACAAATTTCGTGATATCTTCAATTTACTCTCCTCCCAGATTTTCAATCACTGCGGACGAATACGAGAAGTTCTACAAATCTCTTGGACCTTGTTTCGTTGCAGCTGGCGACTACAATGCTAAGCATACGTTCTGGGGTTCGCGTCTTATTACGCCTAGAGGTAGGGCGTTGTTCAACACAATTTCAAAAATGGGTTTGGATGTTATTTCAAGTGAGGAGCCTACTTACTGGCCTACTGACGTGAGAAAAATTCCGGATGTTATAGATTTCGGCGTCATAAAAAGTATTTCTAGGGAATTAATTCACGTTGAAGCTTCCCTAGATCTGTCGTCTGATCACTCTCCCACGATCGTTACAATATGTAGTCCACTGAGAAGCGCTTTACCTCACCCATATGTCAAGATGATAAACCGTGTTTATTGGCTGGGATTCAAAAAATATCTTAGTAGTCATTGCACGGAAAATATTACGCTAAGAACACCCAATGATATTGAATCGAACATTGCAAATCTTAACGAGAATATTAAACAAGCTTCTGAACATGCCACTACCTCCCATCCGTATACTGGGTTCAATAAAATTTATTCTACAGACGTTGAACATCTCGTACGTGAAAAAAGAAGAGCTAGAAGGGAATGGCAACAGCACAGATCACCTCAACACAAAATCAGATTTAAAGAGTGCACTAAACGACTCCAAGAGCTGCTTGCATCTGAAAAAACTGCATCTTTCAAAAATTATCTGGAAGGCCTTGATGTCACACCAGCAACTAATTACTCTTTGTGGCGCGCTGCTAAAAAGTTTAAAACACCCGTTGAGTTTAAGCCACCTCTGCGCACATCTACCGGAGGTTGGGCAAGAAGCGATACTGAAAAAGGTAACATATTTGCTGAGCATTTAAAATCCGTATTTACACCAAATACATGTACCGGTGTTGCTGATTTGCCGAGTGTAGTTGCTCTACCCCCACGACCCTTAAAATTTACGATGTGTGATGTACAAAAACTAATTGCCGCACTCAACCCGAAAAAAGCTCCCGGTATGGATGGAATTAGTAACCAGATGCTGATTAAGTTACCTCGTACTGCAATTAGAATCCTGTTATTCATTTTTAATGCCATTTTACGACTGGAGTATTATCCAGACTGCTGGAAGCTTGCCAAGGTTAAAATGATTCCAAAGCCAGGTAAAGATCTTTCCAAGGCTGAGTCATATAGGCCAATAAGTTTACTGTCAACAATGTCAAAGCTTTTTGAAAAGCTACTCATGACAAAATTGTCTTCAATTTTAACTGATAATGGGTGCATCCCGGACCATCAATTTGGTTTTAGAAGCCAGCATAGCACCATTGAGCAAACGCATAGATTGGTTCAATTTATCAGCAAAACATTTGAGGAAAAGAAGTATTGTTCTGCCGTGTTTATTGATGTTTCTCAGGCATTTGATAAAGTGTGGCATGAAGGCCTGATTTTGAAATTGAAGACATATGTACCAATAAACATTCTAAATCTTTTGGAAAGTTACATTGTTGCACGAAAATTTACAGTTGTGGAAGGACACTTTATGAGTATGCCTGAAACTATCTCATCCGGTGTGCCACAGGGGAGTATACTGGGGCCATTTTTATATTTGATTTATACTTGTGATATGCCTGTGAGCAGTAGTATCCACACTTCTACATTTGCCGACGATACCGCCTGCCTTAGTATGCACGAAAACCCTGATGAGGCATCCCGGAAACTCCAGGAACACATTAGCCAGATGGAACTATGGTTAAACTTATGGAGAATTAAGGTAAATGTACAAAAGTGTGTCCATATAACATTTACTTTACGAAGAGATACTTTTTCCCCCATTCGGATTAATAATCAAGTTGTTCCTCAACATTCACATGTGAAATATCTTGGTATACACCTCGATCGACGGCTTACATGGAAACATCACATTGACTATAAGTTAACTCAAATAAAACTAAAATTAACTCAGGTACATTGGCTGATTGGCAGAAATTCAACACTCAGCCTAGACTGCAAACTTTTAATATACAAGTCGCTTTAAAGCCAATATGGTGCTACGGTATCCAGTTATGGGGCACTGCTTCTGCTTCCAATGTAGAGAGAATTCAACGAAGACAAAACAAAATTTTAAGGTTAATAACATCTGCTCCATGGTACATTAAGAATTCAAATATACATCGTGATTTAAATATGCCACTAGTGATTGAAGAAATTGCAAAATACGCAGGCAAATATCTAACGAAACTCGAGTCACATCCTAATCCGCTTGCTCGTAATATTTTGAACTTTACTGGACACATCCGCTTAAAAAAGAGAGATACAAGGGCTCTAATACTAAACACTCCGAATGAAGTTGCTTGAAATTTTTTTTTTTTTTTTTTTGCTTATCACTACTTATGTATTATTTACAACTATCACTTAGTTAGGTCTGGCATTGGTCGGGCCTATTAATTATATGTTAGATTTAAGATTTGAATACTTATTGTTAGTTCATATATGAAGATACAATAAATAAAAAAACATGCATAAAATAAAAATAAAAAAAATATGGTGCATTTCTAGCGTTACGTGACACGTGCACGACAAAAGGTTGGAAAAAAATTCCAAAAATCATGTTTGATAAAAATTTTTTTCTTGCATTTGAGAAGCGATAGCTCTATATTCAGGGAAAAAATGCTAAAAATCAAACATAAGGATTTCAAAATATCTGTCGATACGTTACAAAAAACAGAAATGGGGTTTGACTTGACTAACAAAATTGCTTAACTCTGTGAATTGGGCAAATATTTTGAGACAAAGCTTTTTTGTTAAGACTTGACTGATATACATTTATTTTCCTAACCTTCTAGATTAAAAAATCTTTTTATTTTTTTTCCTGTTAGCCTTAAGGTCCAGTTAGCCGACTGTAATGGAATGTAACTGCAACGGTAGGAAACAGCTGATTGAGATTGTTATGTGAAAAGTAATGAAAAAGGCTACAGAGATGTAATCGTAATGTAAGAATTTTTACATTACTTTTAACATAACAATATAGACCAGCTGCTTCCTACAGTTCAATTATATTCCATTACAGTCGACTAACTGAGATTTAAGTATCTGTCGTTACGTTTATGGCATGATGTTACTTGAATTTCTAGTCGATATTTTTTTTGATTTAAAATTAAGAATATGATTTTCAAAGTTGTAAGAATTTAAAAAGTGCTATCTGCAATTCTTGAATATTTTAGTAGACAAAATAAAACTGTTATTTTCTCGAAGTCCGAGAGCAATAACTGTATTTGCTTAACACTAGTAGAATTAAGATTTTTTTTATGCATGTTTTTTTATTTATTGTATCTTCATATATGAACTAACAATAAGTATTCAAATCTTAAATCTAACATATAATTAATAGTCCCGACCAATGCCAGACATAACTAAGTGATAGTTGTAAATAATACATAAGTAGTGATAAGCAAAAAAAAATGTTTCAAGCAACTTCACTCCGAGTGTTTAGTATTAGAGCCCTTGTATCTCTCTTTTTTTAACGGATGTGTCCAGTAAAGTTCAAAATATTACGAGTAAGCGGATTAGGAGGTGACTCGAGTTGTGGTAGATATTTGCCTGCGTATTTTGCAATTTCTTCAGTCACTAGTGGCATATTTAAATCACGATGTATATTTGAATTCTTAATGTACCATGGAGCAGATGTTATTAACCTTAAAATTTTGTTTTGTCTTCGTTGAATTCTGTCTACATTCGAAGCAGAAGCAGTGCCCCATAACTGGATACCGTAACACCATTGTAGCGTGTTCTATCTATCACTACGACTAACATTGCGTAGTAAACATTTAAAGTCAACTTGACCACAACATACATAACATCCAATGGCATTGAAATTATTTTTGTGCACTGGACATTTGACACTCATGCAATCGGGCAAATACCGCTGCATGAAGTGTTAGACAAATGCATTTGACAGACTGCAACGTAAATATGTATTTTGTACAGATGCTATTTGACACTCGCCAGTCTGATCAAAGGCTGCATCATAATGCACTTGAATGAATCATAATTAATAACCACATGTGTTTATATAATAAATATAAACAATACAAAATCCATGTTTTCCAAATTTCTTATGAGACACACGCCGCACGCCTACCGTGGGAAACTAAAAGGAACAATTTGCTTATTGAGCATATACCTTTTCTTTCCCCTCTTATGTTAAGATAGGTTAAGCTTTATTCTCATAACTAGTATATAAGACAATGTATTTTTATTTTAAAATTAATCATTAAACAACATTCCTAGAGCTCCTAGCTGAGCTCAGGAAATAATTATTTTATTTTATTTAAAATAAATTAAATAAAAATAAACTAAATAAAAATTTTATTTAAACAACCTATTACATGGCGATCCTGCCAGTTTTAAAATGCCCTAAGAGAGCGCCAAATTGAGACCCGACGGACAGCCAAGTTTCCGTCGGAAGAGTGTTTATCTAAAAGTCACTGGAAATATTGTCATCAGTTCTATCCACCGCAGGAAGTAGTGCCTCTAAAAATGCCATAGCTGACTGATCTATATTACGTTCAACTCAGCTGATACAACAAGTAAAAATTCACTAATTATATGGAAAAAATGACATCACATTGGACCTAAAGCTATAACCATAGCGGAGTACCACAGAAGAATTCAACACAAAAAGGAACAACAATTAACAGCAATACCAACAATACAAAAACCAAAAAGAAGAGGCGGAGTAACACAAAAACTTAAAAGGGAAAAAGCGATACTGTTGAAGCTCATCAACAGTGAACCACCACCATCCTGGGAAGCCTCCACTGAAATTTTTTTTTTTTTATGCATGTTTTTTTATTTATTGTATCTTCATATATGAACTAACAATAAGTGTTCAAATCTTAAATCTAACATATAATTAATAGGCCCGACCAATGCCAGACATAACTAAGTGATAGTTATAAATAATACATAAGTGGTGATAAGCAAAAAAAAAATTTTTTTTCAAGCAACTTCATTCGGAGTGTTTAGTATTAGAGCCCTTGTATCTCTCTTTTTTAAGCGGATGTGTCCAGTAAAGTTCAAGATGTTACGAGCAAGCGGATTAGGATGTGACACGAGTTTAGTTAGATATTTGCCTGCGTATTTTGCAATTTCTTCAGTCACTAGTGGCATATTTAAATCACGATGTATATTTGAATTCTTAATGTACCATGGAGCAGATGTTATTAACCTTAAAATTTTGTTTTGTCTTCGTTGAATTCTCTCTACATTGGAAGCTGAAGCAGTGCCCCATAACTGGATACCGTAACACCATATTGGCTTTAAAAGCGACTTGTATATTAAACGTTTGCAGTCTAGGCTGAGTGTTGAATTTCTGCCAATCAGCCAATGTACCTGAGTTAATCTTAGTTTCATTTGAGTTAACTTATAGTCAATGTGATGTTTCCATGTAAGCCGTCGATCGAGGTGTATACCAAGGTATTTCACATGTGAATGTTGAGGAACAACTTGATTATTAATCCGAATGGGGGAACAAGTATCTCTTCGTAAGGTAAATGTTATATGGACACACTTTTGTTCATTTACCTTAATTCTCCATAAGTTTAACCATAGTTCCATCTGGCTAATGTGTCCTTGGGGTTTCCGGGATGCCTCGTCAGGGTTTCCGTGCATACTAAGGCAGGCGGTATCGTCGGCAAATGTAGAAGTGTGAATACTACTGCTCACAGGCATATCACAAGTATAAATCAAATATAAAAATGTCCCCAGTATACTCCCCTGTGGCACACCGGATGAGATAGTTTCAGGCATACTCATAAAGTGTCCTTCCACAACTGTAAATTTTCGTGCAACAATGTAACTTTCCAAAAGATTTAGAATGTTTATTGGTAAATATGTCTTCAATTTCAAAATCAGGCCTCCATGCCACACTTTATCAAATGCCTGAGAAACATCAATAAACACGGCAGAACAATACTTCTTTTCCTCAAATGTTTTTCTGATAAATTGAACCAATCTATGCGTTTGCTCAATGGTGCTATGCTGGCTTCTAAAACCAAATTGATGGTCCGGGATGCACCCATTATCAGTTAAAATTGAAGACAATTTTGTCATGAGTAGCTTTTCAAAAAGCTTTGACATTGTTGACAGTAAACTTATTGGCCTATATGACTCAGCCTTGGAAAGATCTTTACCTGGCTTTGGAATCATTTTAACCTTGGCAAGCTTCCAGCAGTCTGGATAATACTCCAGTCATAAAATGGCATTAAAAATGAATAACAGGATTTTAATTGCAGTATGAGGTAACTTAATCAGCATCTGGTTACTAATTCCATCCATACCGGGAGCTTTTTTTGGGTTGAGTTCGACAATTAGTTTTTGTACATCACACATCGTAAATTTTAAGGGTCGAGGGGGTAGAGCAACTACACTCGGCAAATCAGCAACACCGGTACATGTATTTGGTGTAAATACGGATTTTAAATGCTCAGCAAATATGTTACCTTTTTCAGTATCGCTTATTGCCCAACCTCCGGTAGATGTGCGCAGAGGTGGCTTAAACTCAACGGGTGTTTTTAGCAGCGCGCCACAAAGAGTAATTAGATGCTGGTGTGACATCAAGGCCTTCCAGATAATTTTTAAAAGATGCAGTTTTTTCAGATGCAAGCAACTCTTGGAGTCGTTTAGTGCACTCTTTAAATCTGATTTTGTGTTGAGGTGATCTGTGCTATTGCCATTCCCTTCTAGCTATTCTTTTTTCACGTACGAGATGTTCAACGTCTGTAGAATAAATTTTATTGAACCCAGTATGCGGATGGGAAGTAGTGGCATGTTCAGAAGCTTGTTCAATATTCTCGTTAAGATTTGCAATGTTCGATTCAATATCATTGGGTGTTCTTAGCGTAATATTTTCCGTGCAATGACTACTAAGATATTTTTTGAATCCCAGCCAATTAACACGATTTTTCATCTTGACATATGGGTGAGGTAAAGCGCTTCTCAGTGGGCTACAGATTGTAACGATCGTGGGAGAGTGATCGGACGAGAGATCTAGGGAAGCTTCAACGTGAATTAATTCCCTAGAAATACTTTTTATGACGCCGAAATCTATAACATCCAGAATTTTTCGTACGTCAGTAGGCCAGTAAGTAGGCTCCCCACTCGAAATAACATCCAAGCTCATTTTTGAAATTGTGTTCAACAACGCCCTACCTCTAGGCACAATAAGACGCGAACCCCAGAACGTTTGGTTAGCATTGTAGTCGCCAGCAGCTACGAAACAAGGTCCAAGAGATTTGTAGAACTTCTCGTATTGGTCCTCAGTGATTGAAAATTTGGGAGGGGAGTAAATTGAAGATATCACGAAATTTTTACAAAAATTTTCAATGCAGATATTTGTTGCTTCTAGATGTTCTTCACAAATGTTGTCAATAATATAGTGCTTGAGTCTTGACTTTATTAGAATTGCTGATCCACCGCATGCTCTCCCTCTAGGGTCCTTTGTATCATATAATGAGTCTCAGAGACCAACATTATATCAATACTTTTTTCCGTAAGGAAGTGCTCAAGTTCATTTTTATGTTGGCGACTGCCGTATGCGTTCCAGAGTATTCTGCATTCTCAGCATTTCTTGCCTCATGATAGTCATATTTGTTGTAAAGTTGTTTATAGTTAGCACCTAATTGTCAATAGTAGCTTCAAGGCGACTAAAGTTAAAGCTTGAATTTGCATTCGTTGAATTATTTGGCGGTGAAACATTTTGTGTGGGAATAGAACTAGCCTTAGCAGCATCGGCATAAGATACACGTGAAGTAACTGGTTGGCTCACTGGAGCAAATGTGGCGGAGTACGCGTTTAATGGTTGAGCTGGAGCTAATTTAGGTTTTTGCACCATAGCCTGCTTGACGAAAGAGTACACAGGACATCCTCTGTAGTTAGCGGTGTGATTACCTCCACAATTACTGCATTTTTTTCCGCTTGATCTTTTGGTTTGGTACAACTTGCAGTACCGTGCAATTCACCGCAGATAACGCACACTGTAGGTAAATTGCAGTAAGCTTTTGTATGGCCATATTCTTGGCAATTATGACACTGCACGGGACCTGCACGCTTATGTGGTTCTTCAACTGTGATTTTTCTGTATAAAAGGTATTTAAGGCTATAAATAGGATGAGTCTCGTTTTTTTTAACTGTATATCATTTGGCTCCAGTTCAACACGAAATAGGGGTTGGGGTACTTTTTCTTTGTTAAATATGTTTGATACATTCTTTACCTTAAATCCCTGGAGGACAAGTGCATCTTTTATTTCTTCAGGGACAACATAAGAATCTATGCCCTTCAATACGATTTGCAGGCCTTTAGCGCTCTTAAGCTGGTATGTGTAGAAGCTTGTTTTATTTGTTTCAAATTCAGAAACCATTTTGCGGAAATCCTTTTCATCATAAATTTGAATTTTCGTTTCATCGATGTTGCCACGTTTTATTGGGACAATGAGAAATTTATTTTCACCAATGACCGAAATTAATTTTTTAATAAGGGCATTTGAATTTTTCTCTCTCAAGTAGATTGGTGGCGGCTTGGATGTTTTATTCGAGGATACATCGGGTTTGTCGTTCTCATCTTGAAAAATTTTAAAACGGTTTTGGCGATTAGTTGAGGATGCGCTGTTATCTCTAGACATCTTTGGAGCGGATGAAATTTTTGAAGAATTCGGGCTTCGCCCACGCTTTACCACGGTTATATATCTGTTCATACCGACTTGCACCTTGGGTTTTGAAATACTGTTATCTGTAGTGATAACTTTGTTAAGTGACGAATACGAGCCTGAAGGGGATGATATTACTGACTTATATGAAGAAGTACTAGGCAATTGTAATGTTAATGAATCACTACTATTTGGCATTGGACAAAGCGAAGTTGATCGCTGACGAAAAATTGGTTTTGCCGTTAAAAAAACACTTTCATTAGACCTATTATTTTTATTTTTTTCATTAAGAGCTGCAGAACTCACAGTAAAATAGGCGTTTCTGCCGTTAGAACTCACTTCATAATTTTTTGTATTTGCGGCACTGATATAGAGTATTCCTCAAGGGCACTTTTTGTGTTTTTTTTTGCTTACGGTTTTTTTTGTTTTTGTAATTTATGATTGTTTGTCTGTTTTTGAGGTACTCGTATAGAGTATTCCTCAATGTCACTGTTTGTATTTTTTTTGTTTGCGTTTTTTTTGTATTTGTTATTTCCACTATGTAAAAAATATTATCAAAGCAATAAAGCTTAATTATTAAAGTCAGTATGTACCTATTACGAATAATATGTACTACGAATAATTTTTTGTATAATTTTTTGTTTGTTTGTATGTAAGAAAAAACTCCGCTAATCGACTGTTCGCTATGAAGGTACCACGAGAAAGGACCTCCACTGAAATGTGGAACAAAATTAATCTACTGGAGGAAACTTTGGAGCAATTAAAAAGAAAAAAGTGTAAGCACCAACAAATTTTTTTATCTTATATAACAAAAAAAATCATAAAACGCATTGCGTCTAATCCGCAATCGTAAGGCCTGTAAGCGTTAACCGATCGAGGAAAATTTTTTTTTTGGGATTTTTAATATAAATATATATACTTACATATATAAATAAAATTTATTAAACTTAATATAATATCTTGTACGGCCATTATAATGGATAATATAAATAGAAAACAAACCAAAAAACATATTAATGTTATTTTTGAAGAAGAAGGAATTTCATTGGAACAACAAGTAAAATATTTAGCACAGATTTGGAAGATAATAGGAATGCCAGGTGTCCCAAATGAGGACAATATTTTAAACAATACTCATGTAGAAGAAATGACAGTTCGTGCAATAAAGTGGTAGAACGCATAGAAAAAGAAAGTAATAAGCACCAATAATTCAGTAAAATAAATAAATTTTAAATATGGGTAAAACAGAATCAAAAATGGAAAAAGCCAATGCTAACGTGATTGCCAATTTGGAAATCATTGATCATAAGTCAGAAATAAATTCATTATGGTTACTAATGCTAATATTAGTAATAATTTCAGCAATAAACTTGTTGCTTAAAATATATTTGTCACATAAAAGAGCTCTAAGAAAAAAGTATTTCAGTAAAGCAAACGATTTAGACAAAATATAACCAAATTAAACTTTTTACCAATTTTTCTTTTTAATTTACTGATGGAATGGAAAGATATTTTGAATAAGGCACGAATTATAAAAGAAGATTTAGAACGGTCATATAAGTGTATCAATATTGATAGACCAATTAAAAATTAAACAATTATTCATCATTTTCAAAATATTCTTACAAAATTAGAAGAAATAAGAGTTTTATTTAATGTTTATTACAATAGACTAACAGTAGCTCACCAAAGAGCAGCAGACGCATTTTTCCTTGATTTAACAAGCAGAATTTCAAAATTAGCTGATAAAAAAATCGATACAAATCGAACTACCAAATTCAATACACGAAAGTGTAATATTTAATATTTCTATGCCTATAACTGAATCCAAAATGACTCAAACTGTAGTGGACTTTTTGAACACAGCATCAAAGCTGATTATAGACTTTGATGGAAAATCAGAAAATTTACGATCCTTTGTTGACTCCTTGTCCTTAGTAGATTCAATAAAAGGTACTCACGAAGCAGTTGCAGTATCACTAATAAAAACAAAATTAAAGGGAACTGCAAGAAATCTAATCAGCAATGAATCAACTATATCAGAAATAATAAACAAACTAAAAAATAGCGTGAAGGGAGATGTCTGTGGAAGTATTAACAGTAAAAATTTTAAATATAAAACAAAACAATAAAACTGCTAACGCTTATTGCAGTGAAATAGAAAATTTAACCAAGGCATTAGAAACCGCATACATTTCAGATGCATTGTCATGCGACCTAGCCACAAAGTATTCCACACAAACTGCCGTAAAGGCATTGTTAAAGAACATACATACATACATTTACTTTCATAAATAAAATAAATAAAAAGACAACATAGTTTACAATCATACATACATACATTCATACACAACTATAAGTTATTAACATTTAATTAATTGCTTACACATCATAAGGTTCATTAACCATTGCTAAGGAAATTTGCTTATTATTTAATTGTTTAAATACAAGGTGCATTTACCTCATTTATAAATTAGGTCATGTTATTGTGTTTACTCAAACAATATTAATATTGCATATGTTATTATCTATAAGCTAAGCACTTTTATTAATTTTTAATTTTATATAAAAGAAAGTCAAAATAAATCATATTTTTAAGTTGTTTTCAATAAGCATATCAAGAGTGTTTTATTACTGAACGGCTTCCTTCAAGTTACAAGTGCTTGTAAGGAATAACTATTTGGGAATTTAGTGCTAGTTCAGATTTATGTGTTTGAACTAATCAACACTAGCCCATTCACAAACATTTTGGTGACCCCGACGTGATCTATAACAGGATCAAAATTCAATCGATAACTACATATTATCACTAGGACATCACTAAGCAGTTGGTATTGCTTAGATTCTCCAATCAGTGGATACCATTTATTCAACTTCATCAAAAGTTAAACCAAGTCATCCTCTGGTCCCACATCAAGGCGAATATGGGGAGTCTACAAGCTCTTATGATCCAGCAGGAGGAAAGGGCAACTGAAATAGACAAGATTATTGCTAACATCAAGAAGGCCCCACAGGATCGAAGGAATCTAGAATTTTACAAAATCAAGTCCGATGAGTTAGCGAAACTTTGGAAAGACTTTGAGAAAACAGAGAACACCATTCGTAGAGATCAAACACTTCCTGACAATGATTCGTATATTGTGAGAAATTTGAACGGGTCTTTTGGAGAAAGGTATAGCACTGCTATGGAAAATATCGACGTTCAAATTAAGAAACTAACTGAGGGCACATAGCCATTGCCAGCATTAAGAACTTCAGAAACTTCATTGAGCAACCAGAATACACTAGTTCAAGGACTAGCCAGACGAGTGACTGCCCGTATGATTGCCTTAACACGGCTATTACAAACGTTGACACCATTAGAGGAAGATCAACTGCCAGAGTTTTATACAATCAAGGCAGACACAATAAAAAATCTATGGAATCAAGTCCAAACCTTGTATGATGAGGTATGGCAACAGACCGAAGATCCTTCAACATTAGGATTAAATCAAAATGAATATAATGATTTGGAAGACTTACTGCAACATACATTAATACAACTCGCAGTAAATACAAATGAACAAAAGGAGAGCGGTGTTAACGAACGTAGCGTAGCATGTTCAACACAATTACGAGCAGAGCTATCATCATACAGTTCACTACCGCTTCCAAAAATTGTTATTCCCCACTTCAACGGAGACTATTTGAAGTGGATCCAATTTTCCGAACTATTTCAAGAAATGGTACACAAACAACCGCTTCCAAGCGTACAGAAAATGTGGTATCTCAAAGCCAATTTGTCAGGGGAGGCTGGCAAACTGATAAGTCACTTAGCTTTATCAGAAGAAAACTACACCACAACGTGGTCGCTACTTTATGAACGGTACAACAACAAAAGAGTACTGGTAGCTACATTGATTTAAAAAATTCTGAATCAGCCCAAGGGAACATTATCTCTTGCATCAATAAAGGCTCTTCATGATACCACAAAGGAATGCTTGCTGGCATTGAACAATTTAAACATCGACACATTGTCATGGGATACCATACTTATTTAATTATTGCTGAAAAAACTCGAACAAACCATTTACATTCGATTCATGCAATCTCTTCAAAAGCCAAAAGAAGTGCCTACAATTAGTGAATTGTTGTCGTTTCTAGAGAGGCAATTCGAATCAATGGAATCGATTGGGCACAAAGAAAAATCAACCAATCATCAAACTACAAGCAAGGCTACAACTGATATAGCATCAGGAGAAGGTAGCACCAAATGTAAGCTGTGCAACAACAGTAACCATCGCATTCACCATTGTAAGCAATTCATTGCAATGACAGAACATGACCGACTAAAATGGGTACAACAACACGGATTATGTGTGAACTGTTTCAAGGCCAATCATTCAGCAAAGGCATGTCCTCATGGTAATTGCAAGAAATGTAATAATAAACACAACACGTTATTACACTTGCCACCAAAATCACAGCATATAGGTATCTCAAGTTCACCCCTTCAGTTGACTAACCAAAAACAACAAGAGACTACAAGCAACGCAGTTGCAGTCTCTTCAGCCTCGACTGCATCTGAATCTAGGAACCACAGCTACGTCATCTTAGCTACGGCAAGAGTCATCATCAAGGCCGCAAATGGCAATTCAAGTGAATTTAGAGCCATACTAGACTCAGGATCACAAGTCAACATTGTGAGTGAACGACTTATAAAAAAATTATCCCTTTCAACTACAGAAGCCCCATTATGTATTGATGGTGTTGGAAGAATCCAGAAAAAAGCACATAAACGCATTAATGTGCAAATGTTATCCAGAGATCATAACGTCTCAACAAACTTGGAAGCCTTCGTGCTACCCAGCATCATTCCAGCGCAACCGAGTCATATTATCGATGTTTCACATTGGAAAATTCCAAAGGGCATTCATCTGGCGGACCCCAAGTTTAACATGCCAGAGAAAATTGATATTCTTCTTGGCGCCGAGTTCTACTTCAGTCTGATACAACCTGGCACGATAAAGTTAAGCGACAGTCTTCCAATACTTCAAAATACGTCACTTGGGTGGGTTGTAGGTGGCTCAATCAAAGAGCACACCCCATCTTGCTCATCCTCGCCATTGACGTGCGCAGTATTTGGTAATGAAAGGTCATTAGAAGAATCAATAGAACAACTATGGAAACTCGATGAAGTAGAAACGAACGCGAAAATATTGTCTCCGGCAGAAAAACTGTGTGAAAATCATTTCAACCAACATATAAGGAATAATTCTGATGGGCGCTTCATCGTCAGCTTACCATTTAAAGAGAATCCAACTGCACTAGGCCACTCACACCAATTGGCTTACAATAGATTCATTAGTTTGGAAAATCGGCTCCATAAGAACGAAAATATGAGACGTGAGTACATTAAGTTTATGAGAGAATATGAGGAATTGGGTCACATGGAAAAGGTTAATATACACAATATACCTAATCCAAGATATTTTATTCCACATCATTGCGTGCTAAAGCCCGAGAGTACATCAACAAAACTTAGAGTAGTGTTCGACGCGTCCGCTAAAACGTCAACAGGATACTCGTTAAATGACTTAATGTATACTGGCCCTACTGTACAAAGTGATTTATTTTCGATCCTACTTAGATTTCGCATGCCTAAATTCGTATTTACAACTGACATCGAGAAAATGTATCGTCAAATACTAATCAACCCAGCCGACCATCAGTATCAGTTGATCATTTGGAGAGAGGATCCTTCATCACCAATTAATTATTACAGGTTGAACACCGTCACCTTCGGCACTAGAGCAGCTCCATACTTGGCCACAAGGTGCTTACAACGTATTGCAGAAGAAAATACAGCACGATACCCACTCGGCTCTCAGATGCTAAGAGACAACTTTTATGTGGATGATGGTCTCGGTGGCTCAGATAGTCTAAATTTGGCAACTGAGACTCAATGGCAACTACAAATGATACTGCAAGAACATGGCTTCATCCTGAAAAAATGGTGCTCAAATAATGAAAGGCTGCTGAAAGATATACCCCACAGTGACAGAGTAGTTGATTTAGATCTTGATGGCAACAGTAATAAAACAATAAAAACTTTGGGCTTACATTGGGTGCCCCAAGATGATCAGTTTTGCATCAAAGTAAAACTCAATGAACTTCAAGTAATCTCAAAACGGACAGTTACATCAGAACTTGCAAAATTATTTGATCCTCTGGGCCTCCTTGCTCCTGTTGTTGTCAAGGCAAAAATCTTCATTCAACAATTGTGGCAGCATTCGTTAGATTGGGATGAACCATTACCTCATAATCTTCAAATGACTTGGGAGAGTTTCCAAAATGATTTGAAAACACTAGATGAGTTCAAAATTGCGAGACATATATTTTATGGTGGCGTTCCAGTAAAAACACAGCTTCATATATTCGCAGATGCATCTGAAAAGGCCTATGGTGCAGTTGTATACATTCGCGCAAAACTTAAAAATGGAACAATAATTGTTCGACAGCTATGTGCAAAATCAAGAGTAGCCCCTGTGAAACAACAAACATTACCTCGATTAGAGCTATGTGCTGCGGTAATAGCAGCCCAACTCGCTCATCGAGTAAAAACGGACCTGTCCCTACAAAATCAATCTATGTTCCTGTGGACTGATTCCGAAATTGTTTTATCATGGATTAACTCACAATCATCTTCTTATAAAACGTTTGTGGCTAATAGAGTTTCAACCATTCAGTCATTAACAATAGCAGACCAGTGGCGTCATGTAAAATCAAAAGATAATCCTGCTGACATTTTATCGCGAGGAGTGCAACCAGCCAATCTAACTAACAATGGATTGTGGTTTCAAGGACCAACGTTCCTTCATGGCAAGGAGGTAATATGGCCATCAAAATTCCCACATCAATTACCCAATACAGACGACATCGAAATGAAAAAGACAATTATAGCAGCCACAACAACATCAAGCACTGACTTCATTTATAGAATCAACCATAAAAATTCATTTTGAACCTTGCAAAGAATTCTAGCATATGTCCTCAGATTCATAAAAAACAGTAGAATGTCTATTGCAAGTCGACCAACACATTCATCAATTACGCCAAAGGAGTTAGACGATTCCCTTTACATAATTGTTAAGGCAATACAGTCTTCAGAATTCGCAACAGAGATAACACAACTACTAAAGGCCGAGATAATTAACAAAAATAGCTCACTTAACAGCTTAACACCATTTTTGGATAAGGAAGGCATACTTCGAGTAGGAGGGCGGCTAAAACATTCCAATTTACATCCAGATATGAAACATCCAATAATACTACCATACAACGATCTTTGGCAAGGCTCTTGTTTATTATGATACATGAAGACAATAAACATTGTGGAACGACTGCAATGCTGAATACAATAAGACAAAAATTTTGGCCAATTAAAGGGAAAATAACAGCTCGAGCCGTCATTCAAAAATGTGTAAGATGTACTAGAGCACGGCCACTGCTTTATCAACAAATAATAGGCAATCTACACCAACCTAGAATCACACCTGCTCGACCATTTATTAATTCAGGTGTGGACTATTGTGGTCCATTCTGGATACATTACAAAGTGAGGGGCAAACGGCCAACGAAAGCTTACATAGCGTTATTTTGCTGCTTTGCCACAAAGGCAGTTCACTTAGAGCTGGTGTCTGATCTATCAACAGAGTCATTCATTGGTGCCCTTAAAAGATTTATAGCTCGTCGTGGTCATTGTCAAAACATTTATTGTGACAACGCCACAAATTTTGTAGGAGCAAAGAACACTTTATCGGAAATATCTAAAGCAATACATGCTGATAAGGCATAAGAGGCAATAATATCCGCTTCGAGCTCTAAGGGGATACACTTTCATTTTATCCCACCAAGAGCTCCCCACTTTGGAGGCTTATGGGAGGCCGCCGTGAAGTCAGCAAAGCACCTTTTGATACGCAGTGTGTCAACCGAATCATTAACCCATGAAGAGTTGGAGACAATAATCATAGAAGTAGAAGCAATATTGAATTCACGTCCACTAACACCGCTCTCAAATGATCCGGACAATCTCGAAGCCATTTTCTGATTGGCGAAGCACTTACTGCTCAAGTAGATAGCAGAGCAGAAAATCTGAAGATTTCAGGCGTGTCTCACTGGAAGTTAGTTTCACAATTAAAACACAAATTTTGGAAAAGGTGGTCTACCGAATATTTAAACGAACTTCAACAACGCTACAAATGGAAAACTAAGGCCAACAATCCCAAACCAGGGGATATGGTGATAATCAAAGAAGACAATCTACCTACAATGAAATGGCCACTAGGAAGAATTGTCACTGTTTATGCTGGAGATGACGGCGCGGTGAGAGTGGCCGATGCACAGTGGCTGAAAATCGTTTTTCATTGGCCAAAATTCTGTAACTTTTGAACTGATCAAAATATTGAAGTAATTTTTATTTTAGTGGATAGATATTTAGTTCAGTTTGACTCAGTTTTAATTACATTAAAATTGATTGAGGACTTTTTAAGGAATTCTAGCTCAAAGTTGAACTTTTGAATTTTTTTAACTTTTAGAGTGAAATATGGGTTTATTATTTTTTTATTTATTAAAAAATTTAATATATGGAAATTAGTAATAATTATAAATATGTTTTGTAATAATGGAATTTATTTAATGTTACACTCAAAAAAAATTTTACACTAAAAAAAAATAGTAAAATCAACGATTTTGCTATTATTACTAAAAAATTAAAAATTTTTTGCTGTCTAATTTGCAATTTTGTTTACACTCAAAGAATAGTTACACTTAAAAAAAAACTTTAATAATATTATCTAAAAATATTGCTATTACTACAGAAAAATTTATTATTTTTTGCTGTCAAATTTGATCATTTTAAAAAACATATTAAAAATAAAAACTGCAATAAATTTTAATAGCATTTGTAACAATGGTAGGTTCTGTTTATTATTATTTTTTACTAATAGTATGCTTTTCGTACCTTAAATAACAATGAAAGGCAATTATGATTATTATTCATTTGACTCAAATATTGATTGTAAATATTCCATATTTTGTTCTGTGCTATTTCTGTTCTTTAGTAGTTTTTTGGCTTCTTCATCTAAATCCCGATGTTCCACTTTCCATTGATTTCGAATACTGGAGATGAACGGATCTGACGTTGCCAATAATATATTAAATAGATCTCCATTTGTTGAATTTCGTGAAATTTTTCTAGTATTGTGCTCTCTATAAAATCTGTAATCCTTGTTTCTTTTTTCCTGAGCCTCCTCTGATAGATCTCCAAGTGGCACCAAATGATATTTAATGATATCTTCTCCATGATAAAGGATTTTATGAACTGTTGCAGACATATTTCTCCATGGGTAGTTGGTTGTATATATTTTTGCAGTTTCCTTAGCATAATCTCCAAATTTTCTAGAGTCAATTTCTTCATTGCACGCAAGTACTTCTAGGATTATTTTAAACCTGAAAATAAGGTTTAAATCCACTCCTGTTATTTCAGATGCTGTTTCTGGATCTGAAAAGAATCTTCTTGCGGTATTGCCATCATTTGTATTGCCTGACCCTTGTTTTGGCTGATCTATAATCAATCCTAATTTGCGATATTCATCTAGAACATGTTTCTTTTTTGAACTTCTTAACTCTTTGTTGGTTTCGTTGTTTCTTATTGATCCTGAAGACCCGAAATCCAAATCATAACTGATTTTTAGTATGTGTTCCATAAGTCGTATTCTTGCATGTAGTGGTGATAATCCAAATTCATATGCATCGGTATTATCTAATGATTTTGTCGGGACTTGGTTTAATTGGGTTGATGTTGCTTGGCATATAATGCAGCTGGATGCAGCCTTCGTGTTAGTCAAAGCCTGACCTACTTTTCCATCTATCATTGTCAGCACTAATTGGTAGCTTACTTCAGTTTGCTGCCCATCTAACTGTAATTGTAATGGCTGTAGTGTTGCAATTTGGGCCTTGATATCACTAACTTCTTTGTTAATGGCATCATGAGTTTCTTTTTTGAATTCAAATTTAATTGGCCTGCAGTATTTCGTAGAAGATGGTGTCTCATTTTTCCAAATATCCATTGTTTGCGTTGTACTAGTCGAAGGCTCTGAATCTTCCAAAATCTTTTTCAATCGCAATGGTACAAATGATACCATGAACATATCTGAGTCCGAAATATGTTCACATACAGCTTGTTTGTATTGTTTTTGTCCCGAGGAACCATCACATCCCCATTTACAAAAAAGAATTAACTTTGTGTTTCCATATTTCTTTAACTCATTTCCTGTTATTGATTGTAGCAAGCGTTCGGCTGTGTGATCAAGTAGAGATTGTAGTTGTACCTCTGCCGAAATTGGTGTGATTGTAATAGTGTCCTTTGATGGCAAACAGTCTATTTTAGCAGCGGTTATGTAATGATATGCTGGATACATATTTGACCCTTTTTCAATCGCACGCAGTCTGAGCTTAATATATTGCTGTTTTGTTAATTTCAAATCCAGAAATAATGCTAATGCCTCCTCATTTGTGTACTGTATTGCATCACTCGGAGTTGGTATACTTTTAAGAATCCGTTTTGTTCTCACTGGACTAGCTTTAACAACTTTTTCAATGATATCCACTTTTGATAATTGGTTCTGTGATCGTAATTGATGTAGGAAAGATTCTTTTATATTTGTACAACCAATTGCATCGTTAAAATCTTTAAGTTTCCGCCTCTTAGATCTATCACTGCAGTTGCCCATTAATGATTTGCGTGGTCTTCCAGCCTTATCTTGCTTTGCTGTTTCTGCAGCGACAGTAAGTTGGCCTTCTAACCAGTTTGCACTTTTTATATAAAAGTTTTGTTTACTGTAGCTAACTTCTTTGTAGCGTTGTTTTAGTGCTTTGACGAAATTAGATAATTGCTCTTGCATTTCGGTGCTACACGAATTTAAGTTTAATTTTATTTTAACGTAACTAAGAACATCTTCCTGGTTTTTGTTTCTAAAATACTCTTCGGCCAGTTCTTTATAACTGAAGCTCTCCATATTTATCTGAATATTTTTATTTGTTATATTTTATCCGTACAATTAAAGGATTAACTTATTACTGAGTAATCCCTTATGGAATCCGTAGTTTTATACATTTTTAGATACATGTTATTCACACATTGATCTTAAATTTCATAGCAGGTAGTGCTTAAATTGAACAAAACTGCACATGTTATTCAGACCTTAATATCAGGTAAAACTGATTAGTATCTCGCCAATATGGGGTTGTTTTTTATCTTTAGTGGTTTAATGTCGCCATTATTGTTATAAAAATGTTTATGACTTTGGTTGACCCTAACATTTGATAACAGGTAAATTCAGAAAGAGATCATATGTTTACTGTAGAACCTATTGTGATAATTTTATGACTTATTTTTTGCTGATCAAAACAAAGCCATTAAACCCTTTCGCAGGTATTATATTTAATTTTTTTCGTTTTACATAGTCTAAAGTAAAAAAAAACAAACTTTTAGGCAAAAAAGTAAAAATTTAAGACACTATTGTATACGAGTACTTATAGGGCTGTTTAAATTAATTTGAATTTTTTTTAGAGTAATTTCATTAAAATGAAAAAAGTGTTCTACCCACGGGTCGTCACGGGTGCAAAAGTATATATAGCGTTAAAGAGGACACTTTCTCCTGGTGGTATACGTTTCTTGTTCCCTTTTGTTCCCTAGAAGTTCTATTCCACTAAAATTTAAATTTGAGAAAAATATAGTAGTTTCATAAATATTTCATAACGCCCGTAATATTAAACGCTAGAGCTGTGACCACTTACAACAACTAAAGACTATAGTCCTACCAACATTATAAAAAAGACCGCAGGCCGTTATCGATGATAGCTTGCGAGTAGTAACCATTTATTTTTGATAAAAAACAAAAGAAAAACACCTTTTTCTGAAATTAAAAAAACGGTTGAGTTTGACAGCATGCCACGCCCACAATTATCAATAGTTTAACCTAAGTTTTTGGCTACCTTAATCTGGATATATTAGCTACAAAAAGGCGTAAAAATTTTAAAAATCGGTGACAAAAAAAATTAGACTTTTGGCCAATGAAAAACGATTTTCAGCCACTGTGCGATGTAAAAACAGCAACAGGAATCTTCAAACGACCTATTCACAGATTGGCTCCACTGTGTCAAGAAGAGGAAAGTGAAACAGTGCTGGAACGACCGATGTCAAATAACCATGAAAAAGATGTCATTCCACTAAAGAGGTTTAAGCCGACGATAAATTCCGTAGCACTCACTATAATCATATCCCTTCTTCTCCTTCCTATTGCCCTATGCAACAACTTAGTGATAAAGCAGTTCCAGGATGATTCAGGGTTGTATTTTGAGGGAATAGGTACCGCAAAACTAAATACAGCAGAATGGAAATTAATGGTGTACTATGACCTTACCCCGTTTTCAGCTGAACTTAATTCATTATCAGTGGGCTTGGAAACTTTGCAGCAACTGTGTCCTGCGATACAAAGATACCCAATGTGCAAGATTTTGGTGAATAACTTAAGGCAAATCAAAAATGAATTATATCAAGAAGATGATTTAATCAGCCACGGACGTACAAAAAGGTCGCCATTTAATATAGTCGGCAATATTGCCCGGTCACTGTTTGGTGTTCTTGATTCGGAGTATGCAGAAGAAATGTCAAGGACTATTAACACAGCCAAAACAGAGCAGGACCACATTATAAAATTGTTAAGAAATCAAACATCAATAATTGATTCAACCATAAACGTTATCAAACAAGATGAAATAAACTCACAGCAGAAGATTACCGAGCTTCTAAAAATGGTTGATGAAAACAAGAATGAATTGTTTAAGGAAGCTTCACAAGCCAGTAACTTTCAAATCATTGGACTCCTCTCAACACATTTAACATTAGTAGCAATAAACCTACAAAAAATTGAGGCGGAAATCATAAATGTACTTGCCGACGTTCACAATGGAAAAATTAGTCCTCTTTTGTTATCCCCTCAGCAATTAAAAAAGGAAATGGCTACAATCAAGATTCACCTTCCAGCAACTTACACGCTTCCAATAACAGAAGATAATTTGATGGATCTATATAAACTGATGAATGCTAAGGGTGCAGTAACAAGAAAAGAAGTGATTTTTGAAATTAAAATACCTCTAATTAATCAACAAATCTTTGAGTTATTTAAAATAGTACCAGTTCCGACAGTCAAAAACAATACTTTAATTGCTATTAAACCAGACATGTCATACTTTGCCATAGATGCACACAGAGATGAATATATTCCGTTTACGACAGATGATGTATCTAACAGTATCATGACAAAAAACAAAGAGTACATTTGCAAAAATAAGCAATCTAAGTTCAAAAGGAATTCTGAGGTTGATCTTTGTGAGATCAATATATTCAACAATCGATCCACAGCCAACTGCAACCTCAACAAGATCCCAGGTCCAGCAGCCTGGATTCAATTAAATCAACTAAACAAGTGGATTTTTGCTACTACTGTGGAAATTGAATCATCCATGGTATGTGGCAGGGAAACTACGCTATTCATAATTAAAAACACTGGACTAATGGAAGTTGGTCCCGACTGCGTAATCAAAAACAATTTTGTAACAATACAAGGACATTTTGGTATTACAAATAGTGTCCATGCATCATATGTTAAATTAAAGCATATTGACTCAATAAGTAGGCCAGAAGAAATAGAAAGGATATTTAATACTACAAGCCATCATTTCAATACGCAATTAGACCAGCTAACAAACCTTCAAAAACAATTGAATGAGGCAAATCTAGAACATTTACCCGAAGTTATTAACTCTAATAGTCAACATCATCATGCAGTAAGCTACACCGCATTAGTCCTATGCTTAATAACATTAATTATTTTGCTCATATGGAAAATACACAACAAACAAAGGCAAACCTACCAAAATGCACCGAGGCCCGCATGTCGATCAAGACCAGCAACCATAGATACTTCAAGAGTTTGAATCTGTCCCATCAACCAGTACAGCGTCCAGAACTTATTTGAACCGTGTTCAACGCGGCGGAGAATGTTAAAGAACATATGTACATACATACATTTACTTTCATAAATAAAATAAATAAAAAGACAACATAGTTTACAATCATACATACATACATTCATACACAACTATAAGTTATTAAAATTTAATTAATTGCTTACACATCATAAGGTTCATTAACCATTGCTAAGGAAATTTGCTTATTATTTAATTGTTTAAATACAAGGTGCATTTACCTCATTTATAAATTAGGTCATGTTATTGTGTATACTCAAACAATATTAATATTGCATATGTTATTATCTATAAGCTAAGCACTTTTATTAATTTTTAATTTTATATAAAAGAAAGTCAAAATAAATCATATTTTTAAGTCGTTTTCAATAAACATATCAAGAGTGTTTTATTATTGAACGGCTTCCTTCAAGTTACAAGTGCTTGTAAGGAATAACTATTTGGGAATTTAGTGCTAGTTCAGATTTATGTGTTTGAACTAATCAACACTAGCCCATTCACAAACAGGCATTAACTAAAAACTGCACCATAGATAAAGTTAAGCTTATCATGGAAGCAGGTCAATTCAATAGCATGAACGATGCTATTAGTAAATTTGTCAATAGTTGTACAGACGCCACAGGTCAGCAAAATACCATTTTGTACTATGGACAAAAGTACAAATCTGCAAACAGTTGTCGTGGTAATAACACACAATCACGTGGAAGAAATGATTACCCACGTAGAAATAATAACAACAACTATAATAATAACAATAATAATAATAGCAATTATTACAGAAACCGACAAAGATTTAATAATAATCGTAGGAACAATAACTACGTAAGAGCAACAGAATCAAATGAAAACAATTCGGAAAACTCCGAAATTCCCCCAGGATCAAATCAGTGAAAATTTACCATCTAAATCTAAACTTGAGCTTCTTTATAAATATTCAATTAGACAATACTAACACTACACTCATACTCTTAGTAGACAAAATCAAAATTCTTTAAACAAAACCAAATTAACACTAATAAAACAACAACTTTAAGTAAAATAGGTCAGGATAACATCAAATCGATTGGAAATACATTTTGCGATTTAAAATTGAAAAAATTTTTAATACCACATTACTTCCAGGTAGTAGATAATAATTTTCCGATACCATGCGATGGAATCATTGGCATGGATTTTATCAAAAAATATAACTGTATATTGGATTTCAACCAAGATAATGATTACCTTATCCTTAGACCATTTAATATACCACATACACTAGATATACCGATTACGAATAACTGCAATGAAATTAATATACCTCCAAGATGTGAAGTAATACGTCAAGTAAATTTTACCAATTCAAATAACGAATTATTAATTCCAAATCAAGAAATTGAACCAGGTGTTTTTATACCAAATACATTACTTAAATGTGACAAAGCATTTATTCGTATTCTAAACACTAATAACACCATTACTAAAATCAAACAAAGTAACATAAAAACTGAAAACATCTCTGATTATGAAATTATCAAAGAAAATTTAGGCAAAAACTCTAAAAGAAAATCAGAAATATTAAAAATTTTACAGAAACATTTTCCACAACAATTTAAAACAACATTAACAAAACTATGTTCAACATATAGTGATATTTTCGGTTTGGAATCAGAAACAATAACAACTAATAATTTTTATGAACAAAAATTGAGAGTAAAAGATAAAGAACCATTATATATTAAAAATTATCGTATACCACATACACATAAAGAAGAAATTGACAAACAAGTGAAAAAATTAATAGACGATAAAAATATATAACAGTCCAGTCTTGTTAGTACCAAAGAAATCACTTCCTAACTCTGACCAGAAAAGATGGAGACTTGTCATAGATTACAGACAAATAAATAAAAAATTAATTGCAGATAAATTCCCATTACCTAGAATTGATGATATATTAGACCAACTAGGTAGAGCAAAATATTTTTCCTGTTTAGACTTAATGTCAGGCTTTCACCAGATCAGTTTAGAAAAAAACTCTAGAGACTTAACAGCTTTTTCAACCAACAATGGTTCATACAGATTTACTAGATTACCTTATGGTTTAAAAATAGCACCCAATTCTTTTTAACGAATGATGACACTTGCTTTCAGTGGTTTAAAACCAGACCAAGCTTTTCTATATATGGATGACTTAGTCATACTGGGATGCTCCGAAAAGCACATGCTTTCGAATTTGAAAAACGTTTTCGATCTATGTCGAAAGTACAATCTTAAATTACATCCTGAAAAATGTTCATTCTTCATGAGAGAAATAACATATTTTGGTCACAAATGTACAGATAAAGGAATATTACCAGACGATAGTAAATATTCAATGATTGAAAACTATCCAACACCAACTAACGCAGACAGTGCAAAGAGATTCGTAGCATTTTGTAATTACTATCGAAGATTCATTAAAAATTTTTCTGAATACTCCAGACATTTAACAAAATTATCCAAGAAAAATACACCATTTGAATGGACAAAAGACTATTTTGCGTTTAAATATCTTAAGAAAGCATTAATGAGTCCAACCTTATTACAGTATCCTGATTTTTAGAAGGAATTTTGTATAACAACAGATGCAAGTAAGTACGCTTGTGGTGCGGTTTTGACACAGGAATATGATGGTAAACATTTACCTATTGCTTATGCGTCAAAGACATTCACAAAGGGAGAAAGTAACAAATCAACCATTGAGCAAGACTTAACTGCAATTCATTGGGCAGTTACCCACTTCAGACCATATATATATGGAAAACATTTTCTTATCCATACTGATCATAGACCGCTTTCTTATTTATTTTCAATGAAAAACCGTAGCTCAAAGTTGACAAGAATTAGACTAGATTTAGAAGAATATAACGTTACAGTAGAATATCTTAGGGGAAAAGATAACTATGTCGCCGACGTTCTATCGCGAATTACAATAAATGAGCTAAAAGACATGAATAATAAAATTTGTTCTATATTAAAAGTCACGACTAGATCGATGACCAATACAAAAGACAAGTATAGTAATACACTAAATGAACAGCATAAAAATAAAAATAATGATAAGCCCAGTATATATGTACCTTTAACAAACACTGACGTCAGAAAATACTATAAACTAAAGATTTCCCCGGAAGATGTTATATCAAACGTGGAAAATCTATAGTAACATATATACATATTAATGATTTGTTTACTAAAGAGAATTTTGACTTAGGACAATTTTTCTCTAGGCTCGAAAAAGTGACCGGTAAACACAATATATATAATTTACAAGTGGCACCTAGTGAGAAAATTTTCGAATTTATCTCAATAAATGATTTTAAAGAAATGGGCAATAAATATTTAAAAAATATAAAAGTAGCGCTACTAAATAAGGTGACCCAAATTGATAGTAAGAATGCCAAGGCAATTCTTGAAATTATGCTGAAATATCACGATGATCCCATAGAAGGAGGACATTGCGGAATATATAGAACATTAGAAAAAATAAAAAGATATTACTATTGGAAAAATATGTCCAAGGACATATCTAAATACGTAAAAACATGTCACAAATGTCAAACTGCTAAAACCCTAAAACATAACAAAAGTCTAATGACTGTGACACCAACGCCAACAAAACTATTTGATACGGTATTGGTAGACACAATAGGACCATTCCCAAAATCATTATTTGGAAATTAATACACAATCACAATAATATGTGATTTAACTAAATATTTAGTTACTATACCAATAAGAGACAAAAGCGCTAAAACAATCGCTAAGGCAATATTTGAAAATCTTATACTTACCTATGGTCCGATGAAGACGTTCATTTCGGACATGGGAACAGAATATAAGAATTCTATATTAACAGAACTATGTAATCTACTAAAAATTTAAAAATTAACTTCGGCAGCTCATCACCACCAAACAGTAGGCACAATAGAAAGAAATCATAGAACTTTCAATGAATATGTACGTTCCTACATATCTATAGACAAATATGATTGGGACGAATGGCTAAAATAGTTTACTTATTTTTTTAATACAACACCTTCAAAAATTCATAATTATTGTCCTTATGAGTTAGTCTTTGCAAAAACTCCTAACAGTTTTGAGATTTTTAATGTAGATATAGTAGAACCATTATATAATATAGAGGACTATGCCAAAGAAACAAAATTTAGATTAGAAGTAGCATATAAGAGGGCCCAACAATTATTAGATAGAAATAAACTTAAGCAAAAATTAAACTATGATAGGGATATAACTGATTATAACTTTAAAATAAGAGATCTAGTATTACTGAAAAATGAAGCAGGTCATAAGTTAGAAACCCAATATAAAGGACCTTACAAGATTAAGAAAATAGATTTAAGAAATAATGTAACCTTAGTAGATAAGAAATCAAACAAAGAGCAAATAGTTCATAAGAATAGACTTAAGCCATATAGAACTAAATAAGTTAATATATAAGTATGTCCGAACTACAAAAATATAAATAAATAATTCTACTCTATTATATAATTTAAAGTAACAAATTGTAAAAGAATGTCCATGAAACTAACGTTATATGAACATTCTTATAAAAGGTGGAGGTGTAGCGTGTTCTATCTATCACTACGACTAACATTGCGTAGTAAACATTTAAAGTCAACTTGACCGCAACATACATAACATCCAATGGCATTGAAATTATTTTTGTGCACTGGACATTTGACACTCATGCAATCGGGCAAATACCGCTGCATGAAGTGTTAGACAAATGCATTTGACAGACTGCAACGTAAATATGTATTTTGTACAGATGCTATTTGACACTCGCCAGTCTGATCAAAGGCTGCATCATAATGCACTTGAATGAATCATAATTAATAACCACATGTGTTTATATAATAAATATAAACAATACAAAATCCAAGTTTTCCAAATTTCTTATGAGACACACGCCGCACGCCTACCGTGGGAAACTAAAAGGAACAATTTGCTTATTAAGCATATACCTTTTCTTTTCCCTCTTATGTTAAGATAGGTTAAGCTTTATTCTCATAACTAGTATATAAGACAATGTATTTTTATTTTAAAATTAATCATTAAACAACATTCCTAGAGCTCCTAGCTGAGCTCAGGAAATAATCATTTTATTTAATTTAAAATAAATTAAATAAAAATAAACTAAATAAAAATTTTATTTAAACAACCTATTACACCATATTGGCTTTAAAAGCGACTTGTATATTAAAAGTTTGCAGTCTAGGCTGAGTGTTGAATTTCTGCCAATCAGCCAATGTACCTGAGTTAATTTTAGTTTCATTTGAGTTAACTTATAGTCAATGTGATGTTTCCATGTAAGCCGTCGATCAAGGTGTATACCAAGATATTTCACATGTGAATGTTGAGGAACAACTTGATTATTAATCCGAATGGGGGAACAAGTGTCTCTTCGTGAGGTAAATGTTATATGGACACACTTTTGTTCATTTACCTTAATTCTCCATAAGTTTAACCATAGTTCCATCTGGCTAATGTGTTCCTGGAGTTTTCGGGATGCCTCATCAGGGTTTTCGTGCATACTAAGGCAGGCGGTATCGTCGGCAAACGTAGAAGTGTGGATACTACTACTCACAGGCATATCACAAGTATAAATCAAATATAAAAATGGCCCCAGTATACTCCCCTGTGGCACACCGGATCAGATAGTTTCAGGCATACTCATAAAGTGTCCTTCCACAACTGTAAATTTTCGTGCAACAATTCAAAATCAGGCCTTCATGCCACACTTTATCAAATGCTTGAGAAACATCAATAAACAGGGCAGAACAATACTTCTTTTCCTCAAATTTTTTTTTGATAAATTGAACCAATCTATGCGTTTGCCTAATGGTGCTATGCTGGCTTCTAAAACCAAATTGATGGTCCGAGATGCATCCATTATCAGTTAAAATTGAAGACAATTTTGTCATGAGTAGCTTTTCAAAAAGCTTTGACATTGTGGACAGTAAACTTATTGGCCAATATGACTCAGCCTTGGTAAGATCTTTACCTGGCTTTGGAATCATTTTAACTTTGGCAAGCTTCCAGCAGTCTGGATAATACTCCAGTCATAAAATGGCATTAAAAATGAATAACAGGATTCTAATTGCAGTATGAGGTAACTTAATCAGCATCTGGTTACTAATTCCATCCATACCGGGAGCTTTTTTTGGGTTGAGTTCGACAATTAGTTTTTGTACATCACACATCGTAAATTTTAAGGGTCGAGGGGGTAGAGCAACTACACTCGGCAAATCAGCAACACCGGTACATGTATTTGGTGTAAATACGGATTTTAAATGCTCAGCAAATATGTTACCTTTTTCAGTATCGCTTATTGCCCAACCTCCGGTAGATGTGCGCAGAGGTGGCTTAAACTCAACGGGTGTTTTTAGCAGCGCGCCACAAAGAGTAATTAGATGCTGGTGTGACATCAAGGCCTTCCAGATAATTTTTAAAAGATGCAGTTTTTTCAGATGCAAGCAACTCTTGGAGTCGTTTAGTGCACTCTTTAAATCTCATTTTGTGTTGAGGTGATCTGTGCTATTGCCATTCCCTTCTAGCTATTCTTTTTTCACGTACGAGATGTTCAACGTCTGTAGAAGAAATTTTATTGAACCCAGTATGCGGATGGGAAGTAGTGGCATGTTCAGAAGCTTGTTTAATATTCTCGTTAAGATTTGCAATGTTCGATTCAATATCATTGGGTGTTCTTAGCGTAATATTTTCCGTGCAATGACTACTAAGATATTTTTTGAATCCCAGCCAATTAACACGATTTTTCATCTTGACATATGGGTGAGGTAAAGCGCTTCTCAGTGGGCTACAGATTGTAACGATCGTGGGAGAGTGATCGGACGAGAGATCTAGGGAAGCTTCAACGTGAATTAATTCCCTAGAAATACTTTTTATGACGCCGAAATCTATAACATCCAGAATTTTTCGTACGCCAGTAGGCCAGTAAGTAGGCTCCCCACTCGAAATAACATCCAAGCTCATTTTTGAAATTGTGTTCAACAACGCCCTACCTCTAGGCATAATAAGACGCGAACCCCAGAACGTTTGGTTAGCATTGTAGTCGCCAGCAGCTACGAAACAAGGTCCAAGAGATTTGTAGAACTTCTCGTATTGGTCCTCAGTGATTGAAAATTTGGGAGGGGAGTAAATTGAAGATATCACGAAATTTGTATAAAAATTTTCAATGCAGATATTTGTTGCTTCTAGATGTTCTTCACAAATGTTGTCAATAATATAGTGCTTGAGTCTTGACTTTATTAGAATTGCTGATCCACCGCATGCTCTCCCTCTAGGGTCCTTTGTATCATATAATGAGTCTCAGAGACCAACATTATATCAATACTTTTTTCCGTAAGGAAGTGCTCAAGTTCATTTTTATGTTGGCGACTGCCGTATGCGTTCCAGAGTATTCTGCATTCTCAGCATTTCTTGCCTCATGATAGTCATATTTGTTGTAAAGTTGTTTATAGTTAGCACCTAATTGTCAATAGTAGCTTCAAGGCGACTAAAGTTAAAGCTTGAATTTGCATTCGTTGAATTATTTGGCGGTGAAACATTTTGTGTGGGAATAGAACTAGCCTTAGCAGCATCGGCATAAGATACACGTGAAGTAACTGGTTGGCTCACTGGAGCAAATGTGGCGGAGTACGCGTTTAATGGTTGAGCTGGAGCTAATTTAGGTTTTTGCACCATAGCCTGCTTGACAAAAGAGTACACAGGACATCCTCTGTAGTTAGCGGTGTGATTACCTCCACAATTACTGCATTTTTTTGCGCTTGATCTTTTGGTTCGGTACAACTTGCAGTACCGTGCAATTCACTGCAGATAACACACACTGTAGGTAAATTGCAGTAAGCTTTTGTATGGCCATATTCTTGGCAATTATGACACTGCACGCTTATGTGGCTCTTCAACTGTGATTTTTCTGTATAAAAGGTATTAAAGGCTATAAATAGGATGAGTCTCGTTTTTTTTCAACTGTATATCATTTGGCTCCAGTTCAACACGAAATAGAGGTTGGGGTACTTTTTCTTTGTTCAATATGTTTGATACATTCTTTACCTTAAATCCCTGGAGGACGAGTGCATCTTTTATTTCTTCAGGGACAACATAAGAATCTATGCCTTTCTTACGATCTGCAGGCCTTTATCGCTCTTAAGCTGGTATGTGTAGAAGCTTGTTTTATTTGTTTCAAATTCAGAAACCATTTTGCGGAAATCCTTTTCGTCATAAATTTGAATTTTCGTTTCATCGATGTTGCCACGTTTTATTGGGACAATGTGGAATTTATTTTCACCAATGACCGAAATTAATTTTTTAATAAGGGCATTTGAATTTTTCTCTCTCAAGTAGATTGGTGGCGGCTTGGATGTTTTATTCGAGGATACATCGGGTTTGTCGTTCTCATCTTGCAAAATTTTAAAACAGTTTTGGCGATTAGTTGAGGATGCGCTGTTATCCCTAGACATCTTTGGAGCGGATGAAATTTTTGAAGAATTCGGGCTTCGCCCACGCTTTACCACGGTTATATATCTGTCCATACCGACTTGCACCTTGGGTTTTGAAATACTGTTGTCTGTAGTGATAACTTTGTTAAGTGACGAATACGACCCTGAAGGGGATGATATTACTGACTTATCTGAAGAAGTACTAGGCAATTGTAATGTTAATGAATCACTACTATTTGGCATTGGACAAAGCGAAGTTGATCGCTGACGAAGAATTGGCTTTGCAGTTAAAAAAACACTTTCATTAGATTTATTATTTTTATCTTTTTCATTAAGAGCTTCAGAACTCACAGTAAAATAGGCGTTTCTGCCGTTAGAACTCACTTCATAATTTTTTGTATTTGAGGCACTCATATAGAGTATTCCTCGAGGGCAGTCTTTGTGTTTTTTTGCTTACGGTTTTTTTTTTGTAATTTATTATTGTTTGTCTGTTTTTGAGGTACTCGTATAGAGTATTCCTCAATGTCACTGTTTATATTTTTTGTTTGCGTTTTTTTTTGTATTTGTTATTTCCACTATGTAAAAAATATTATCAAAGCAATAAAGCTTATTTATTAAAGTTAGTATGTACCTATTACGAATAATATGTACTACGAATAATTTTTTGTATAATTTTTTGTTTGTTTGGTATGTAAGAAAAAATTCCGCTAATCGACTGTTCGCTATGAAGGTACCACGAGAACTGTAGAATTAAGATGTCTTCTGTAAATTGTACTATTAATCAAAATTAAGTTATAACCCATGCACTTTGAGAAAATAAAATTTTTTTGCGCTCTTCTAAAATTTTCAAGCCTTACAGGTAGCATTTTTTTAATATAAGCCCTCGATATTTGTTATCTATCTACAGTTACTAGCTTTTACCGACAGATGCGGTTGCGTTGTATTTTGCAAACTAAACTTAAAATTTATAAATGTTTTGTTAATTGTTTGCGCAATATTACAAGTTTTATTTCGTATACAGCTTGTCTACTTTTTTTAAGTTCCAAGTACAACAATTTCATTTATATATTGTCACGTATGTATAGCAGGCAATTTTAGACCCAAAATTGCTGCTAAAAATTTTAACAGCCTTGTATAACAGTTTTAAGAGCTTGTAAATATTTTCTGATTTATTTATAAAAAAATTTTTATTGTTAGTGAAGGTCTATGACAACTATCGTAAGGCAAGTTGTTAAATAAGCGCTAACCACCTAATTCAGTGAGAAGAATCAGGACGTTTTTGTTTGAAAATACTTCTGAGCTCTTATGTTTGAATTCAGTAAATTATTTTCTTCAAAAATAGTGGTTGTCTTTGATAATGAAAAATAAAAATATTATTGGCATGTTTTTATAACATAAAAATTAAATTAAAGTATTATACAATAGTTTGAAAAATAAATGACAAAATTTGAGTTGGAAATAATGTTTGAAACAAAACCATAAAGCAAATACACGTACTTTCTAGCATATACAATAACTAATTTTTGTTTGAAAGAATCATAAGTGCTGGTCTTTTTCGTCCATAGACAAGATGGCACAATCGTCGAACAGAATTAGGGCATTAATAAACATAAAATATTTTTTGTTAATAACTAGGTTAAACATTACCGTCTCTTTTAAGAGTTAACGTAAACTTTAACTGACAATCCTGATACAAAACTTGCCGTTAGAGTCCCTGCTTTTAATTATACAATGTAAAAATGGCCGTAAGAGATATATAACAGGTTGAACGAGTTCCACTTATGTAAGTTCTTTTGAAGATTTTGTTGTTAATATTTAAACAATGTTACTTATACCTTCATAGTGAACGGTCGGTTAACGGAAATTTGCGTACTTAAAAAACAAACAAAAATTATAAAAAAAAATATTCGTAGTAAATATTATTCGTAATAGGTACATACATACTGACTTTAATAAATAAGCTAGCTTTATTTGTTTTGATAATATTTTTTACAGAGTCATATGTAACAAAAACAAAAAAAAAATACAAATAAAGTGCCATTTAGGATTACTCTGTATGAGCATCTTAAAAACAAAATATTGTGAAGTGAGCTCTAACAGCAGAAATGCCTATTTCACTGTGACTTCTAAAGCTCTTCATGAAAACAATAAAAACAAAACATCTGATTTGTAGCTTACTGTGAGTTTTGAATCTCTTAATGAAGACAATAAAAATAAAAAACCTGATGAAAGAGTTTTTCTAACGGCAAGGCCACTATTTCGTCAGCGATCAATCTTACTTTGTCCAATGAGAACTAGTGATTTCCACACGTGGTCATCCCTTAACCAAGTTGTCAACAGTAGCCCAAAACGCAAGGTCCAAGTCGGAATGAATAGATATATAACTGTGATAAAGTGCGGGAGTTACGTCAGCACGACTACACTGGCAAAAATAATAAGAGGTAAATCGCGCAAAAGCCACTGCATTTTAAAATGTAAGAATCAATTTTATATTAAAACACATTCATAGTGAACAGTCGAGTTAGCGGAGTTCTTATTTCATACTAAACAAAAAAAAATCAAACGAAAAATATTCGGAATATATATTGTTTTTGATAAATTAAGCTTTATTTGCGTTGCTAATATTTTTTTACATAGTTATAAATAACAAAAACAAAAAAACCGCAAACAAAAACAACAACAAACAAACAAAGTGCCGATGAGTAATACTCTATATGAGTACCTCAAAAACAAATAACTGTGAAGTGAGTTCTAATGGCAGAAATGCCTATTTTACTGTAAGCTCTGAAGCTCTTAAGGAAAATAATAAAAATAAAAATCTGATGAATGACTTTCTGAGAGCTCTTAATGATAACAAAATAAATATGAAATCTGATAGTAGACTTTTTTTTAACGACGAGACCACTTTTTCGTCAGCGATCAACTTCGCTTTGTCCAATGCCAACTAGTGATTCGTTAACATTACCGTTGCCTAGTACTTCTACATTTAACTCAGCGATATCATCCGCTTTGGGCTCGTAGTCATCACTTAACCAAGTTTTTATTGAAGTTAAGAGAAGCCAAAAACCCAAGGTCCAAGTGGAAATGGATATACAGATATATAACAGATATATAACAGATATATAACAGTGGTAAAGCGCGGGCGAAGCACAAAGTTTTCAAACATTTCATCTGCTCCAAAAATATCCAGGGATAACAGCGCATCCTCTATTAACCGCCAAAATCGCATTCAAATATTGCAAGATGACAACAACGAACCCGATGTATCTACGAACAAAACATCCAATCCGCCACCAATCTATTTGAGAGAAAAAAATTCAAACGCTCTTATAAAAAATTTAATTTCAGTCATTGGTGAGAATAAATTTCGCATCGTTCCAATAAAACCTGGTAACATTGATGAAACCAAGATTTAAATTTATGAAGAAAAAGATTTTCGCAAACTGATTACTGAATTTGAAAAAAGTAAAAAAAGTTTCTACACATATCAGCTTAAAAGTGCTAAAGGCCTGCAGATCGTATTGAAGGGCATCGATTCCTATGTTGCTTCCGAAGAAATAAAATATCCACTCGTCCTCCAGAGATTTAAGGTAAAAAATGTATCTAACATATTAAATAGGGAGAAAATTCCTCAACCTCTATTTCGCGTCGAACTTGAGCCAAACGATATAAAATTGAAAAAAACGAGACTCATCCAATTTACACTTTAAAATATCTCTTATACCGAAAAATAACAGTTGAAGAACCACACAAGCGTTCTGGACCCGTACAGTGCCATAATTGTCAAGAATATGGTCACACAAAAACTTACTGCAAGTTACCTTCAGTTTGTGTTATATGCGGTGAATTGCACGGTACTGCTGGTTGTACTAAACCTAAAGATCTAGCGACGCTAACTACAGAGGATGTCCTGTCTATTCTTTCTTTAAACAGACTATGGGGCAAAAACCTAAATTAGCTCCAGCACAAACAGCAAACGTTTACTCCGCCACTTTTACTCAAATGAGCCAACCTGTCACTTCACGTGTATCGTATGCCGATGCAGCTAAGAGTAGTTCTATTCCCACACAAAATATTCCGCCTCAAAATAATTCAGCGAATGCAAACTCAATCCTTAATTTTAGTCGCCTTGAAGCTACTATTGAAAATCTAGTGCTGACTATAAATAATTTTACAACAAATATCACTAGCATGATGCAAGAAATGCTACGAATGCAGTCTACACTGCTTCAAGCATTAGTTAACAAGCCATGAACACGTTAAAGATAAGTTTTTGGAACGCAAACGGCATTCGCCAACATAAAAATGAACTTGAGCACTTCCTCACGGAAAAAAATATTGATATAATGTTGGTTTCTGAGACTCATTTGACTTCAAGAAGTCTATTTAAAATTAATGGGTACATTTTATATGATTCAAAGGACCCAAGAGGAAGAGCTTGCGGGGAATCAGCAATTTTAATAAAGTCAAGACTCAAGCATTATATTCTTGATAACATTTGTGAAGAACATCTACAAGCAACGAATATTTGTATCGAAAATTTTTGCACAAATTTTGTCCTATCATCAATTTAGTCCCCTCCTAGATTCGCAATTAATGAGGATCAACACGAGGATTTCTACAAATCTCTTGGCCCTTGTTTCGTAGAAGGTGGAGACTATAATGCAAAACATACTTTCTGGGGTTCGCTCCTTTTCACACCTAGAGGACGAGCGTTGTTCAACACAATTTCGAAAATGGGCTTGGACGTCATTTCGAGTGGAGACCACTTAATGGCCTAATGACATACATAAAATTCCGGATGTTATAGATTTTGGCGTCATGAAAAATATTTCTAGGGAATTAATTCATGTTGAAGGTTCCCTAGATCTATCGTCCGATCACTCTCCCACGATCGTTACAATCTGTAGCCCACTGAGAAGTGCTCTACCTCACCCATAGTGAAAATGGTCAGTCGTGTTAATTGGCTGCGATTCAAAAAATATCTTAGTAGTCGTTGCACTGAAAACATTAAGCTAAGAACTCATGATGATATTGAATCTAATATTGCTAATCTTAACGAAAATATTAAGCAGGCTGATGAACATGCCACTTCCTCCCATCCGCAGACTGGGTTTAACAGAATATATTCTACAGATATAGAACATCTCGTATGTGCAAAAAGAAGAGCTAGAAGAGAATGGCAACAGCACAGATCACCCCAAAATAAAAATAGATTAAAAGAGTGCACTAAAAGACTCCAAGAACTTATTGCATATGAAAAAACTGCATCTCTTAAAAACTATCTGGAAAATCTCGATGTCACACCAGCATCTAATTACTCTTTGTGGCGCGCTGCGAAAAGAATTAAAACACCCGTTGAGTTTAAACTACCTCTGCGCACTTCTACCAGAGTTTGGTCCAGGAGTGATATTGAAAAAGGTAACTTGTTTGCAAAAAATTTAAGATCCGTATTAAATCCAAACACATGTACTGGTGTTGTTGATTTCCCGAGTGTAGTTGCGCTACCCCCTCAACCCATAAAATTTAAAATGTGTGATGTACAAAATTTAATTGCTGAACTCATTCCGAAGAGAGCACCGGTTAAAATAATTCCAAAGCCGGGCAAAGATCTTACCAAGGCAGAATCATACAGGCCAATAAGCCTGCTATCAACAATGTCAAAACTTTTCGAAAAACTGCTCATGTCAAAACTGTCCCTAATTCTAATTGGTAGTGGGTGCATCCCAGACCATCAGTTTGGTTTTAGAGGTCAGCATGGCACCATTGAACAAACGCATAGATTGCTTCAACGTATAAGAAGAACATTTAAGGAAAAGAAGTACTGTTCTGCACTTTTTATTGACGTTTCGCAGGCATTTGATAAAGTGTGGCATGAAGGCCTAATTTTAAAGTTAAAATCATATCTACCAATAAATTTGGTGAATTTATTAGAAAGTTACATTACTACCCGAAAGTTCACGGTTGTGGAAGGAGAATTCATGAGTGTGCCCGAATCTATATCATCCGGTGTGCTACAGGGGAGTATCCTGGGGCCAGTTTTGTATTTGATTTGTACTTGTGATATGCCTTTGAGCAGTAATATCCATACATCTACGTTTGCTGATGATACAGCCTGCCTAAGTATGCACGAAAATCCTCATGAGGCTTCCCGATATCTACAAGAACATATTACACAACTGCAACTATGGTTAAAATTATGGAGAGTTAAGGTAAACGAGCAAAAGTGTGTTCAGGTAACATTTACCCTGCGAAGAGATACTTGTTCCCCAATTCGAATCAACAATCAAGTTGTTCCTCAGCATTCACATGTAAAAGACCTTGGTATACACCTTGATCGACGACTTATATGGAAACACCACATTTTCTCAAAGCTAATACAAATGAAACTTAAACTAACTCAGATATATTGGCTGATTGGTATAAATTCAACACTCAGCCTAGACTGCAAACTTTTATTATACAAGTCGCTTTTGAAGCCAATATGGTGCTACGGAATTCAGTTGTGGGGCACTGCTTAAGCTTGCAACGTCGAGAGAATCCAACGAAGGCAAAACAAAATTTTAAAACAAACAAACAACTCTGGACACGTTATGCATACAAATAATTTTGGATAAATTAGGAAGTCCAACAATACAGCACTATACCGCCATTCATACTTTCATAGAAACGAACAACGTGAGCACACATCAGGACAAGTAAGCAATCAGCTTGGACAAAATCGTGTAGAGCCAATGGAAGTCCATCGACGAAAAAAGGTTTCGGTCACCAGCCGCAAAGCTAATTTACCGTTAGCAGAACTAACAATAGGGAACACTAAAATAAAATGCCTAGTAGACACAGGATCATCAACGACGTTAATAAGCAAAGAAACACATTCACATGAGAAACAATATTTATTTTCCAAAACATTAAACGGACTTATGGATGTAAATTACGAAATTATTACAGAAACACCGAAAGACAACAATCTCATGTGCTGGAAATTGACGGATTTCAAAAACCAAATAATAATAAAAAGCGAGGATTGAAAAAAGACGGCATTTTCAATCCTATTAGGGTACTGCAAATTTGTTCGCATAATATTCGGGTAAAGAATGCATTTCAAAATCTAATGAATTTGGTATTAAAATCTCTGATTAATAAAATCTGCGTTGTTTACTAACAACGGATGGTGTTAAACCAAATCCTCCAAAAATGTAAATCAAACAGAAGCTTAAGCTTCCTGAAACACAAAAACAAATCAGATCCTTCCTTGGACCCATGGGATATTACAGAAAACGTATCCGAGATAATGCTAAAATTGCACATAACGTGACAAAATATCTTAGAAAAAACACTAAAGTCAATAAAAATTATCTACAATATATTGATGCGTTTCAAAAACTAAAAGGGAGCTTATTAACCCGCCACCAGCTAAATATCTAGGCGCAAGGCAGTCCGCCCGGCCAAGTTCCAGCCAATGTACGCAGTGTGTATATTTACAGGGAGCCATTTTTACCCCCCTGATAACTTTGTTCCCCGCAGTCGTAAGATTCTAAAATTTAATCCATAATTAGAATAAATCCATGTTACCTCATATGCAAAGTTTGGACAAGTTTTAGAACAAAAGGTTCCTGAGATATGGAGGCGCAAAAAGTGCATTTTTTGAGACATAACCACTGACAACTTACCACTGACACACTTATAAAATTGATGAAGCACTTCCGCTCTAGCTAGAGAGCTGAAATTTGTTACATCAGTAGATCTAGGTGAGCAATGAACTAGAAAAATCTGAAAACACGGAAATTTTAACCAGGGGCGGGGCTACGCCCATAAAACTGAAATTTGTGCTAATGAGCTGATATTCGATACAGAGCCATAAACTAAAAAAATTTAAAAAACCTGAAAATTTTAGCCAAAAGAGCGGGGCTACGCCCATAAAGGTTTCAATTAGAAAACCGATTTTATTGAAATTTGGCATGTTTATTGCGATAATGCAAGGCTATAATTTGTTCGTTAAAAAGTGGGCGTTGACACGCCCATAAAATTTAAGCCTCATACTTCATGTACTACGGCTCAGCCTATTTAGATTCATATTTGATGTAGGTAGTATTATACGTTTGCAACGAAACTTGACACGAACGATAAGCACTGGCCGAAAATAAGCTTGAGTTTGAAAATGTTTAATCTACTTCGGTTTATCATATTTTAGAAGAAAATTAGCATGAATTATAAGCTCTGTTCAAAACAATATCGTGACTTTAAAATAGTGGGAGGGGTAAAACTCATAAAATTTAAAGGTTTAATTCAGGCTAGAGAAGTTTTATACACAGGTAAGTGTAGATTAGAAAGCCAATGAAAAAACTTTAAACAGGTTGCCTAGATATGATATGAAACCCTGACGATTTCATATTTATAAAATGCATGGCAGGTTATAGTGATATGTATTGTGCAAGAAAGAACTTGGTCAAATTTTATATTTCACTACTTCTAATGGCCGGATTGGAACTTGGCCTTTTTCACTTGATGGTTTTGTGAGGATCCATATTACAATAGGAAATTTAAATAAGTTACAGATGCAAGTGATTACGCAATAGGAGCTGTGCTCATGCAAGGAAGTCAACATATCAGTTTAGAACTCTCAATGACCACGAAAAGAAAATAGATACTGTTGGCCATTTTCTGGGATGTCAAATATTACAGACCATACCTACCTATACGGAAGACACTTTGATCTGACAACAGATCATCAGCCTTTAGTTTGGCTCTATGCAAAACACAAAGGTAAGGACATAAACTTAAGGCTACAGAGATGACTTATGGAGTTAGGAGAATACAATAAAGAAATGAATCATATAAAGGGTGAAGAGTAATTTGTTCTCTAGATTTTCTGAGTATGATCGATGCAAACACAGGTAAACTTCATGGGATAAATGATGAGAATCATGAAGTAAAAGACAACTTAAACACACGAGTAAGTAAGTATGATTCATTCACACGAGGGAGACCAAAATTACAATTTTCCAATCCTAGATACAGATTTCAAACCCAATTAATTTTAACTGAACAGACTGAAGTGAAAGAAATGGAAGTAGTCAATGGAAAGAAAAAGATTTTTATTAGTAGAGATGACATCCAATCCAATTTTATTACTGACATTTTTAGAAGATTTCTTAAAAAGAGAAGAGTAGGAATATTTTCTGAACTGAGTGATGAATTTTATAACCAACTTCAGCTTAAGTTGATTGAACTTTTTGATAATAACATAAAGTTTTACTTATATAGTAACCATACAAAAGAGATGAGTAGTGAGGACGAAAATTATTAATAAATAGCCAAATACCACTAAATGGAAACTGGACATAGTGGTTTAACAGAGAAATTAAAAAGGTAATTTATTTTAGGAATCTTAAAACCTTAACTAACAAACATATAAACAATTTTGAAATATGCAACAAACCAAAATATGATCGTAATCCATTAAAACCAAAATATCATATCACTGAAAATGTATCACACGCACAGTGTCGTGACAAAAAAAAGTGATAAAAAGACTGCAACTTTTGAACAAGTGAACTGATTTTGATGAAACTAACTGTTTTGAAAGAAAAAAATGCGTTTGTCGAAATTCTTTCGGAGCGATAAATCTTAATATTTATTTTTTAATTGTTGGTACATAACTTCTTTATTACTTGGCAAAAATCAGTGAGTTTTGTGGTTTTTGAAAGAAAAGTATATATAACAATTTATATCAAAACAGAATTTTTTTGATATATGAAAAATTGTAGCAGGGAATAATTTGGCAATAAATATATATTTTACAAGCAATGGATACAAAAGCAATACAAATATAAGGTAAAAACATTACCATAATAGGGGTGTGCATGCAGGCGTCTTTTCTCTTGTGGGTATATATACTGTCTATGTATATTAGTTTTTATATCTTTGAGCTAGTCTCTGAGACTCATTTGACTTCGAGAAGCATTTTTTTAAAATTTATGGCTACATCTTATATGATTCAAATGAACCGACAGGAAGAGCATGCGGTGGATTAGCAATTCTAATAAAGTCAATACTTAAGTACTATATTCTTGACAACATTTGTGAAGAACATCTACAAGCAACAAATATTGTACAAATATCTTGATATCATCAATTCACTCCCCTCCCAGATTTTCAATCACTGAGAATAAAGATGAAGATTTCTTCAAATCTCTTGGAACTTATTTTATAGCAGCTGGCGACTTAAAAGCAAAACATAAGTTCTGGGGTTAACGTCTCAACATAGTTAGACACACTTTCAAAAATTGGCTTGAGCGTCATTTTTGGTGGAGGACCTACGGGCATACAAAAAATTCCGGATGATATAGATTTTAAGGTCATGAAAAATATCTCAAGGGATTTAGTTTAAGTTGAAGCTTCTGTATATCTCTCGTCCAATCACTCTCTCACGATCGTTCCAATTTGTGGCCCATTAAAAACTGACTTACCTGACCCATATGTTTATATGATCAACCGTGTTATTTGGCTGGGGTTCAAAAAATACCTCAGTAGTCATTGTACGGAAAATATTAAGCTAAGAACACCATAATAATATTGAATCTAATGTTGCAAATCTTAACGAAAATATTAAACAGGTTGCTGAGCATGCAACTACCTCCCATCCGCAGACGGGGTTTAATAGAATTTATTCTACAGACATTGAACGCCTCGTACGTAAAAAACAGCTAGACGGAAATGGCAACAGCACAGATCACCTCAAAATTAAATTAAATTTAAAGAATGCACTAAACGACTCCAGGGGCTGCTTGCATATGAAAAAACTGCACCTCTTATAAATTATCTGGAAAATCTCAATGTCACACCAGCATCTACTTATTTGGCGCACTTCAAGAAAGTTTAAAACACCCGTTGAGTTTAAACCACCTCTGCGCACTTCTACCGGAGTTTGGGCCAGGATTGATATCGAAAAAGGTAACTTATTTCCTTAGCTATTAAAATCCGTATTTTCCCCAAACATGTGTACTTGTGTTGTTGATTTGCCGAGGGTAGTTGCTCTTCCCCCTCGACCCATAAAATCTAAGACGCGTGAGGTTCAGAAACTAATTGCTGATATCAATCCGCAGAAAGCTCCAAATATTGATGGAATTAGTAACAATATGCTGATTAACTCATATTGCAATTAGAACTCTGAACTCTGTCTTTGAAAAATTACTCATGATATAATTGTCCCCAATTTTAACTGATAATGTGTGCATCCCGGACCATCAATTTGGTTTTAGAACTCAGCATAGTACCATTGAACAAACCTATAGATTGGTTCAATTTATAAGAAAAACTTTTGAAGAAACGAAGTATTGCTCTGCACTGTTTATTGACGTTTCTCAGGCATTTGATAAAGTGTGGCATGAAGGCCTAATTTTAAAATTAAAGACTTACCTACCAGTTAACATTCTAAATCTTTTGATAAGTTACATTATTGCCCAAAAGTTCACTGTTGTGTGCCATAGGGAAGTATCCTGGCGCCAGTTTTGTATTTGATATATATAATTGTGATATGCCTGTGAGCAGTAATAAACACACTTCTACATTTGCCGATGATACAGCCTGCCTTAGTATGCGCGAAAACTCTCAGGAGGCATTCCGATTTATTCAGGGACATATTATCCAGCTGGAACTATGGTTAAACTTATGGAGAATAAAAGTAGTAGTGGAATGGGCATCCTGCGACAATTAAACTTGCAAAATTGTTGGCTGAAATTGTTAAATTGTGGCTGAAATTGTTAAATTTTGGGCTGAAATTGTTAAATTGTTGCTGAAATTGTTAAATTCTTGGAAATTTGTTTTTTCGGCGGCGCTTTGATGTTTTTTGTTTACATTAGGAGTTTTTTGTTTACATTAAGAGTTTTTTGTTTACATTAACTGTATGTCTGTCTGTTTGTCTGTCTCTCTGACTGTCCGCCTGACCGTGGGAATTTTTGTGTGGAATATTTTGTGTGAATGTATTAAGGTGACTCATAGTTCAGAGGTTTTTATGTGTGTATATGCCAACGGCAAAACATGAGTATTATTTTTTCCTAATACCGAAGGGAAAATCATGGAAATTATTTGTCCTTATGCCGACGGGAAAACGTGAAAGTTATTTTTTCTAAGGCTAATATAGGTGTTGGTAGACTGTGATTTGGGTGGATGGGTGTTTGTAGGTGTTGTAATATGTAACCGTAGGAGTTTGTGGATGTATCTGTCTGCAGGAATTTAAGCAAGTCTTTGATAAGCAGGGGGGCGGGGTGTAGTTGAGGTAGATCGATTACATGCATGCATGTATGCCTGTGAGAATTTAATCCTGATCGTGATTTGAGGTGGGTGGGGGTGTTGTGGAGGTAGATGGATCGCCTGTATGTGTGTGTGTGTGTTTGTTTGTTTGTGTATGTGTGTGTGTGTGTTTGTGTATGTGTGTGTGTGTATATATTTTCTGTAGGAGCTTAAGACTGATCGCGATTTATTAGGGGCGAGGTATTCTAGTAATATGTAACCAGGGGAATCTGTATGTTTGTATGTATGTAGGAGCTTAAGGCTGACTATGATTTGGGTGGGTAGGGTTGTTGACGTAATATGTAGCCATAGGGATTTGTAGGTGTGTTTGTCTGTAGGAGTTTAAGGCTGGTCGTAATTTGAGGTGGGTGAGGATTTTTATGAGGTAGATTGATTGTGTATATGTATGTATGGCTGTGAGAATTTAAGATGATTGTGATTTATTATAGGCGATATGTTCTTGTTATATGTAGCAGTGGGAATCTATATCTATATATGTCTGTGGGAGTTTAAGACTATCCATAATTCAGGTAGGTGAGAGTGTTCTGTTGTTGAGATTAATTTTATATATTGTATATGTATGTATGTATGTATGACCATAGGAACTTGTGAATGTATAACTGTGAGGATTTCAGGCTGATCTTGATTTGTGAGGGCGGAGTGTTGTTAAAATTTTCTTGGATTTTTCTTAGATGAATCCTGCTATGTGTGTGTGTGTGTATGCGTGTGTATATGAGTTTCTCGTACTGGTATTTATATGTAGGTAGCAATAAATTGTTTTCAATATCGACATTTGGTACTATAAAATACTATCATATATCTGAACTTCCCTAATCCTAGTATGTTTTTGTACTTACGATTGCTTTATATTTTTTCATGCTTAAATTTGTCTTGCGTTAAAGTCTGCCTTTGACAAATTTGTTTATATTACAGATTTTGTTTGTTTAACTACATCCACCTTCTTTGACTGGACGACTTTTCGACACACAGAAAAAAAAGACCAACTTAAAATCAGTAAAAACCATGTTGAATTAATAAGAAACATTAGCGAAGGTTTAGTCATATTGAAATTTTTTATTTCAATATGGAAAAATATTAATTTACAGTATTCATTTATTAAACTCATTAGTTTTTAGGTATCTCAACATACATTTTCTATTATTGAATTAATGTGACGCATTCTTATTTTTACGCAGCATAATTTCCTTTAGTGTAGACCAAGCGAATTTATGCTTAATATATTTTCATGATGTAGATATGTAAGTGTGATTGTTAAGATCTAATATATACTTGAGCATTGATAAGAAATTTGATGTGTATACATACATATCTACAAATTGATTTTATGTTTGCATGTACATATGTATGTATGTACATACAAATAAGTGTTTATATCAATCTTTGAATACATATTTTTTTCGTCATGTCATGTCTTTTGTTGTTGTTGCTGCTGCTGATGTTGCTGTGTATAGATGAGAAATATCTTCAGCTTTTTTACTTGAAATTAAAAAAAAACGTTGTTTTAATTTTCATTTGCATTTACTTAAAAGTTAGTGAGGATTTTCTATTTTAAGTAAAGCTGAATTCCTGAAGATACATACTCTAAAGTAATAGTAACTATAACAGAAATATTTCCTATATTTAATTTAAATTTGCTTAAAGTTGATGCAGCCTATATAGTCAACGTTAGAAATTTTTGGAGGGTGTACATTACAAAACCTTTCAAAAATGTACATATAAACATTTTTAAATGACACTGATTCAACACCTCCAGCTTTGGTGATAACAGTTTTTTTTTTGTTAGCCAGTTTGCTTGGTTTAACTTTTTTTATTTTTTTTTTGATAAACATTTAAAATCAAAGGGGAGTTTTATAATGAAATTGTTATTTTCATAATTGATGAAAACAAACGCTACTTTTTTTCCAATGAAATCAATTGAATTACTTTTGAAACCTTAGTCCTCTATAAAATTTATGTTTATTTTACACATGGCTTAATTTATAAGACTTTAAAAATTTGTCCTTCGGTGGTTATTATTATTATTATACGATTATGAATAAGAATACAGTAAGCTGGTGTCTTTGCTTACTGTTTCAAATTAACATTTTATTCAATTGGTCTCCTATTGAATAAAATTAGCTTTTTGTCTTAAACTCTGATGCAGCTGGAGATTCCTTCATACTTATATGTAACAGCTTTTTTGGAATTTTAGATACATATAATATAGAATTGAATAATATTTGTTTTTGATTTTTATGTTAAGAAGTATAGATATGAATGTACTTTTAAATTAGTTAAACCATAATAAACAAACTAATTTTCTTCTTGAATAGCGATCAACAGAAAATAAAGTCGTTTTCTAAGAATTTAAATCTACTCTCTTGACGGTTTCTGTAGTATAGAGTAACCGCGTATACTACACGAATTAATTAATTAGGGATAATACGATATATATGTATTTATTTTATGAAGGCTGATCGTCTTTAGCTTTTATTTGATGTTCTAGAAGACACGATTTTTTCTCATTTTATTAAAGTTCAGCTTATTGTATTCATATTTTTGATATCTTTAATTTCATTGTGCTTTGTGTGTCTGTTAGCAGACTGTACGTATAAGTTAATCAGTCACTCTTTATTTTTATTTATTTTTCCTTTTAATGTGTCACTAATTTTTGATTTTACTACTTCAAATAGAGAACATTTACATATGTATATAATTTTTAAAAGTATACATATACATACATAAATATATGTATGTATGTATGTAAAAATTAGTTCATATCCAAGGAAACACATGTTTAGTAATCAACTATTGTAGAAAATCGATCATAAAGAACTCACTTACCTCCACCAGCAAGCAATTCACCATAAGTATTTGCATAAAGTGTCAGAAACATTGGAATATCTATGTTTGGGAGAATTTTACCTCAAGTGTTTCAACATGAGGTTTACTGGTTGACCCCTTGAAGTAATTCTTGTTAACGTAGGCTTGATGGTATTGCATGCAGATGTAATGATTTTTCACTTAAACAAGGGGCTCTCACCATCAATCATACCCTATACAACACATTCATGAGTTGTATTGATCCAGATACAATTGCTGTCGAATTCATTATTAAAAAAGAGTTTTTCATCATCATCTAACAGCTTTATTCATATTTTTTTCTTAGCATGCATGCCTTAGCATGCTTCTATCGATAATGACGCGAGAGTCCGGGATGTAGTGGTGTTTCAAAAATCTATACTATTAGATTTTACGAATCCACTCTTTTGAATTTTTTGCACAGTAGATACATATATACATATGTAATTCATTTGCAAAAATTTTTATAACGTGAGGAATTTTTTTAATTATTCATACGTCGACATGCTTTCATTTTTTCAGTAAATTTATTTGATACTCATACAGATACAGATATAAAGTAATATCTGTTTAGATTGCATTTTATAATTTATGCATGCTTCAGCATGATTCTTGTCCATATTTATTCAATAAATTTTTTTGATACTCATTTATACACATCTACATTCTTAAAGAATGGATACCAAAGTCCAATTTCTTTAGTTTATTTATATTTTCTAAAGATCTGATAGCTAAAGAAATAAACAAAGTAAATATCTTTTATAATAGTCCCATATTCGTATTTTAAAATTTAGAGCTTTCAAAATGGAAAATGTGTATACATATTTTACTACTAAGAGTTCTCGTGGTACCTTCATAGCGAACAGTCGATTAGCGGAGTTTTTTCTTACATACAAACAAACAAAAAATTATACAAAAAATTATTCGTAGTACATATTATTCGTAATAGGTACATACTGACTTTAATAAATAAGCTTTATTGCTTTGATAATATTTTTTACATAGTGGAAATAACAAAAACAAAAAAAAACCGAAAACAAAAAAAACACAAACAGTGACATTGAGGAATACTCTATAGGAGTAACTCAAAAACAAATAAACAATCATAAATTACAAAAACAAAAAAACCGTAAGCAAAAAAACACAAAAAGTGCCCTTGAGGAATACTCTATATGAGTGCCTCAAATACAAAAAATTATGAAGTGAGTTCTAACGGCAGAAATGCCTATTTTACTGTGAGTTCTGAAGCTCTTAATGAAAAAAATAAAAATAATAAATCTAATGAAAGTGTTTTTTTAACGGCAAAACCAATTTTTCGTCAGCGATCAACTTCGCTTTGTCCAATGCCAAATAGTGATTCATTAACATTACAGTTGCCTAGTACTTCTTCATATAAGTCAGTAATATCATCCCCTTCAGGCTCGTATTCGTCACTTAACAAAGTTATTACTACAGATAACAGTATTTCAAGACCCAAGGTGCAAGTCGGTATGGACAGATATGTAACCGTGGTAAAGCGTGGGCGAAGCCCGAATTCTTCAAAAATTTCATCCGCTCCAAAGATGTCTAGAGATAACAGCGCATCCTCAACTAATCGCCAAAACCGTTTTAAAATTTTGCAAGATGAGAACGACAAACCCGATGTATCCTCGAATAAAACATCCAAGCCGCCACCAATCTACTTGAGAGAGAAAAATTCAAATGCCCTTATTAAAAAATTAATTTCGGTCATTGGTGAAAATAAATTCCACATTGTCCCAATAAAACGTGGCAACATCGATGAAACGAAAATTCAAATTTATGATGAAAAGGATTTCCGCAAAATGGTTTCTGAATTTGAAACAAATAAAACAAGCTTCTACACATACCAGCTTAAGAGCGCTAAAGGCCTGCAAATCGTACTAAAGGGCATAGATTCTTATGTTGTCCCTGAAGAAATAAAAGATGCACTTGCCCTCCAGGGATTTAAGGTAAAGAATGTATCAAACATATTTAACAAAGAAAAAGTACCCCAACCCCTATTTCGTGTTGAACTGGAGCCAAATGATATACAGTTGAAAAAAAACGAGACTCATCCTATTTATAGCCTTAAATACCTTTTATACAGAAAAATCACAGTTGAAGAGCCACATAAGCGTGCAGGTCCCGTGCAGTGTCATAATTGCCAAGAATATGGCCATACAAAAGCTTACTGCAATTTACCTACAGTGTGTGTTATCTGCGGTGAATTGCACGGTACTGCAAGTTGTACCAAACCAAAAGATCAAGCGGAAAAAAAATGCAGTAATTGTGGAGGTAATCACACCGCTAACTACAGAGGATGTCCTGTGTACTCTTTCGTCAAGCAGGCTATGGTGCAAAAACCTAAATTAGCTCCAGCTCAACCATTAAACGCGTACTCCGCCACTTTTGCTCCAGTGAGCCAACCAGTTACTTCACGTGTATCGTATGCCGATGCTGCTAAGGCTAGTTCTATTCCCACACCAAATGTTTCACCGCCAAATAATTCAACGAATGCAAATTCAAGCTTTAACTTTAGTCGCCTTGAAGCTACTATTGAGAATCTGGTGCTAACTATAAACAACTTTACAACAAATATGACTACCATGATGCAAGAAATGTTGAGAATGCAGAATACTCTGCTTCAAGCATTAATTAACAAGCCATGAACACGTTAAAAATATGTTTCTGGAACGCAAACGGCATTCGCCAACATAAAAATGAACTTGAGCACTTCCTTACGGAAAAAAATATTGATATAATGTTGGTCTCTGAGACACATTTGACTTCGAGAAGCTTTTTCAAAATAAATGGCTACACTATGTATGACACAAAGGACCCTAGAGGGAGAGCATGCGGTGGATCAGCAATTCTAATAAAGTCAAGACTCAAGCACTATATTCTTGACAACATTTGTGAAGAACATCTACAAGCAACAAATATCTGCATTGAAAATTTTTGTACAAATTTCGTGATATCTTCAATTTACTCTCCTCCCAGATTTTCAATCACTGAGGACCAATACGAGAAGTTCTACAAATCTCTTGGACCTTGTTTCGTTGCAGCTGGCGACTACAATGCTAAGCATACGTTCTGGGGTTCGCGTCTTATTACGCCTAGAGGTAGGGCGTTGTTCAACACAATTTCAAAAATGGGTTTGGATGTTATTTCAAGTGGGGAGCCTACTTACTGGCCTACTGACGTACGAAAAATTCCGGATGTTATAGATTTCGGCGTCATAAAAAGTATTTCTAGGGAATTAATTCACGTTGAAGCTTCCCTAGATCTGTCGTCTGATCACTCTCCCACGATCGTTACAATCTGTAGTCCACTGAGAAGCGCTTTACCTCACCCATATGTCAAGATGATAAATCGTGTTAATTGGCTGGGATTCAAAAAATATCTTAGTAGTCATTGCACGGAAAATATTACGCTAAGAACACCCAATGATATTGAATCGAACATTGCAAATCTTAACGAGAATATTAAACAAGCTTCTGAACATGCCACTACCTCCCATCCGTATACTGGGTTCAATAAAATTTATTCTACAGACGTTGAACATCTCGTACGTGAAAAAAGAAGAGCTAGAAGGGAATGGCAACAGCACAGATCACCTCAACACAAAATCAGATTTAAAGAGTGCACTAAACGACTCCAAGAGTTGCTTGCATCTGAAAAAACTGCATCTTTCAAAAATTATCTGGAAGGCCTTGATGTCACACCAGCATCTAATTACTCTTTGTGGCGCGCTGCTAAAAAGCTTAAAACACCCGTTGAGTTTAAGCCACCTCTGCGCACATCTACCGGAGGTTGGGCAAGAAACGATACTGAAAAAGGTAACATATTTGCTGAGCATTTAAAATCCGTATTTACACCAAATACATGTACCGGTGTTGCTGATTTGCCGAGTGTAGTTGCTCTACCCCCACGACCCTTAAAATTTACGATGTGTGATGTACAAAAACTAATTGCCGAACTCAACCCGAAAAAAGCTCCCGGTATGGATGGAATTAGTAACCAGATGCTGATTAAGTTACCTCGTACTGCAATTAGAATCCTGTTATTCATTTTTAATGCCATTTTACGACTGCAGTATTATCCAGACTGCTGGAAGCTTGCCAAGGTTAAAATGATTCCAAAGCCAGGTAAAGATCTTTCCAAGGCTGAGTCATATAGGCCAATAAGTTTACTGTCAACAATGTCAAAGCTTTTTGAAAAGCTACTCATGACAAAATTGTCTTCAATTTTAACTGATAATGGGTGCATCCCGGACCATCAATTTGGTTTTAGAAGCCAGCATAGCACCATTGAGCAAACGCATAGATTGGTTCAATTTATAAGAAAAACATTTGAGGAAAAGAAGTATTGTTCTGCCCTGTTTATTGACGTTTCTCAGGCATTTGATAAAGTGTGGCATGAAGGCCTTATTTTAAAATTAAAATCATATTTACCAATAAATTTTCTGAATCTTTTGGAAAGTTACATTGTTGCACGAAAATTTACAGTTGTGGAAGGACACTTTATGAGTATGCCTGAAACTATCTCATCCGGTGTGCCACAGGGGAGTATACTGGGGTCATTTTTATATTTGATTTATACTTGTGATATGCCTGTGAGCAGTAGTATCCACACTTCTACATTTGCCGACGATACCGCCTGCCTTAGTATGCACGAAAACCCTGATGAGGCATCCCGAAAACTCCAGGAACACATTAGCCAGATGGAACTATGGTTAAACTTATGGAGAATTAAGGTAAATGAACAAAAGTGTGTCCATATAACATTTACCTTAAGAAGAGATACTTGTTCCCCCATTCGGATTAATAATCAAGTTGTTCCTCAACATTCACATGTGAAATATCTTGGTATATACCTCGATCGACGGCTTACATGGAAACATCACATTGACTATAAGTTAACTCAAATGAAACTAAAATTAACTCAGGTACATTGGCTGAAAATGAAATTCAACACTCAGCCTAGACTGCAAACTTTTAATATACAAGTCGCTTTTAAAGCCAATATGGTGTTACGGTATCCAGTTATGGGGCACTGCTTCTGCTTCCAATGTAGAGAGAATTCAACGAAGACAAAACAAAATTTTAAGGTTAATAACATCTGCTCCATGGTACATTAAGAATTCAAATATACATCGTGATTTAAATATGCCACTAGTGACTGAAGAAATTGCAAAATACGCAGGCAAATATCTAACTAAACTCGTGTCACATCCTAATCCGCTTGCTCGTAACATTTTGAACTTTACTGGACACATCCGCTTAAAAAAGAGAGATACAAGGGCTCTAATACTATATACTCCGAATGAAGTTGCTTGAAAAAAAATTTTTTTTGCTTATCACTACTTGTGTATTATTTACAACTATCACTTAGTTATGTCTGGCATTGGTCGGGCCTATTAATTATATGTTAGATTTAAGATTTGAATACTTATTGTTAGTTCATATATGAAGATACAATAAATAAAAAAACATGCATTAAAAAAAAAAAAAAAAAATATTTTACTATAAAAACTGATAATATGATGTGTTGCTGAATATTACACTGTGTTTTACTTCATTTTGAATGCTTAAGTTTTCTCAATATTTCATACTAACAAACAAGTTTAGAGAATTACAATACATTAAGTTAATTATCTTTCCTAAGACCTATCATTCTTAATCAATTATTCAAAAACAAGAAAAACTAGATTTTTCCTTTGTAATTCTATTTTTATATAATTTTATATAGAAACATTTTATCATCTTCAAATTACTGTATACTATATTTAGCAGTTTTTTCTTGAACTTTTATATTTTATACACTAAGTAAGTCTTTATATATCAATCCACTTATATGAACCATTAATGGTAAATTCTTTTCACATCAGTTCTTTTCTTAAATCATTCTACTATTGATGCTTTCATATTGAGTAATGTTAAATCCTATATTTGTGAATGAATTTTCCAAAGTGTTTTTTAAAAAATTCTTTACCATCATCTGCTTTTAAGTTTTTTGGTATTCGTACTAGTTCAAAAATATTTTCCATTACCTTGGTTTTTTAGAGTGCAGCCTTTATTTTCAACGATACTGACCATATAAAGTTTGAGAACGTGACAATTACAGCCTACAACATTCAATAATTTATATTTTCTGTAGTATAGTCCTCAATTTCAACTAAATCAGCTTACCAATTATCATCCATTTCTTTCATTATATTTCTACAATACACAATCAATTTTAGATATTGCTTATAGAGTTGGTTTACTAAATTTCATTGACATTGAGTTGTTTTCCAGATTTTTTGGAGTGTTGTGGCATACTTGATACCCTTTCAGCTATTTATACTAATATCTAGTGAATTTTCCAATCTATTCCTTATCAATTCAATTTAATATGTCTTTCAAATCATAATTTCATTTTTAGAATGTCTTTCAATTTTATAACTCACTTCTATGCCTATTTTATTTCACGTTGTATTACATCAATTTGCATTAAAACATTCTAGAATATTAATACCCTAAGCCATATTATTATATTGTCATTTAGTTTGTCGATTTCAGTTTCTAGAAACAATTTTTTGATAACATCGTTCTCCGTCAGTGAACGATGATGACTCTGTATGTATACATTAGTAATAATTAAAATCTTTTTATAGATTTGGAGTTCAAATTTATCATAATATTTGGTATTTTATGAAACATTAGAGAAAATACTCCTGGTGTAAGAGCCCATATTTGGCCACTAACTTGTATTTTATCTTCATTCAGTTTGAGGTTACTATCACCAAATTTCCATTCACTATTTAAATTTTTATATGGGCCATAGTTTGTATATAATTTATTTCTTCCTTCCAAGACTGATACATCAGTATAAGTGTCTTCGGATTTGGAAGTCTGTGAGTACAATCATCATCCTCATCATCATTCACACTATTAGCATCATTTTTAATAAGATGGTGTCATCAAATATTGTTCCTTCTGCTAGTTTCTTTGGTGTACTTGTCTCTATCTTGACTGATGGGTTTTCAGGCTTTAAACTTATATTGTTTTCAACTTCTGTCTTGGTTTTACTTTATTCGTTCATGGACATTCTGTTAATTTTTTTAGAACTATTTATGAATTCTTTGAGAGATTCTGGTATAGGTTTAAATGTTAATTGTCTCTCAGTTGTTCTCGTGTATCTATTTCAACAGTTTTTATACTACGAAGCTTTTTCTTCAATACATTTCTTGTCAACACCAACTGCTTTAAAACTTTCTCATCCATGTTTGATAATTGTAAATAACAGGTAACAGCTATCAGCTTATCAGGAGCTGGTCTGGTTTTCAGATCAGCTTTTCAGGACCTGGTCTGGTTTTCAGATCAGATTTTTAGGACCTGGTCTGGTTATCAGATCAGCTTTTCAGGACCTGGTCTGGTTATCAGATCAGCTTTTCAGGACCTGGTCTGGTTTTCAGATCAGCTTTTAAGGACCTGGTCTGGTTTTCAGATCAGCTTTTTAGGACCTGGTCTGGTTATCAGATCAGCTTTTCAGGACCTGGTCTGGTTATCAGATCAGTTTTTCAGGACCTGGTCTGGTTTTCTGATCAGCTTATCAGGACCTGGTCTGGTTTTCTGATCAGCTTATCAGGACTTGGTCTGGTTTTTAGATCAGCTCATCAGGAGCTGGTCTGGTTTTTAGATTCCCTTATCACGAGCTGATCTGGCTTTCAGATCAAGTTATCAAATACCAGATTAGGCTATCAGGTAGCTGATCTGTAAAGCAGATCAGACTATCAGGAGCTATTCAGATTTCTAGATCAAGCTATCTGGTCCAGATTACATTATCAGTATACAAGTGGCTGACCATTTATAACATTTAGATGTATGAAGTTTAGGGTCAGATGAAATACGAAAAGGTAAACTTTTATGCAGTAAAATTGTTTTCTATAACGATCATCGTTTAATCAATATCTTTGCTTATAATCAAAAATCCCTTTTTCTCCTTTATATTTTTCTCACCTTACCTAACATTACAAATACATTATGACAATCTCGTATCAAATGTTTGAGCATTCTGCTATAAGTTTTACATAAGTAGAATGATTCAAGATTCAAGATTATCTCACCCTTTAAAAAATATGCTTCTCACACACAACATCGTTAAATATCATATTAGAATTACTTTTGCCTTTTTTAATAGAAATAACAGATTCACTATCTACAAATGTGTAATATCCCATTATTTTAATTGAAAAAATTAATTTCTACTGCTATTCATATTTAAGTTGATATAGAGACTTTGAGTATAAATATGTAGATATTTTAAAATTTTAGTCCACAAGGACTTTCTAGCAAGCCAATCATATCATTTTTTTTCGCAATTTGACAGACCAACTATTCTTGCATGAAAATAATTTCGTAGACGGGAAACTAGGGTTTATTTTTGAACTAACGTTCGATGGTTCATCAAAATTTCATATCAAGCTATTTATATTTATGTTGTTTTGACCATGAGTATGGATCAATATTTATGAAATCCATTTCATAAATATTGGTGCATACTCATAGTCAAAACAAAGTATGCTTTAAGTGCTTAAAACCAGTATATCCATAAAAATTATGGTTTTAAACTCTTAAATTATACTTTGTTTTACTAACCACATTTGGTAACTAAGTACATTTTATAAACATTATCTCTTATTATAGAAACAATAAAAGATATTATTTATGAAATGTACTTAGTTACAAAATGCGGTTAGTATAACCACATAAATATGTGTAGCTTGATATGAAATTTTGATGATTCATCAATATTTCGTACCAACCTATTTTTAGGTTGTTTTGACTATGGGAATGACCCAATATTTATGAAATGTACTTCATAAATATTATTTCTTATTATAGAAGAAATAATACAGGGTGGCCCAGAAAGACCGAAGTGGTGTGAATTCCTTATAACTTTTTATTTAAGACATATTTTTTTAATTTTTTGTTTTTTAAATACAGTAAATTTATAGGGAATATTTTTAGATTATTTATTAAAAATTGTATCCCGCAAGTGGTGGCCATTTTCTGCTTCGCACAAATGTGCTCTTTCCATTTCCATTATTCATAACTTATTTATGAGTGACGAAGCCCATTTCCAATTAAATGGGTTTGTTAACAAGCAAAACTTTAGGATATGGGCTAAGGAAAACCCGAGAGTACTTCATCAACGACAATTACACCCAGTTAAGTGTACTGTTTGGTGCGGTGTTTCTTCAGAAAAGATCATTGGTCCATATTTTTTGGAAAATGAAAGAGATGTCGCCATTTCCATCAATGGTGATCGATATCGGGCCATGTTGGAAAATTTTGTAAGGCCAGCCGTGGAATACCATCCGCAAATATGGTTCCAACAGGATGGAGCCACAGCGCACACTCCGAGGGCCACAATGGCTATTTTACGCGACATCTTTGGGGAAAGAATAAATTCGCGTAGAAGCAATTTTAATTGGCCTCCGCGTTCCCCGGATTTAACCGCTCCAGACTGTTTCCTTTGGAGTTATTTAAAAGGGAAAGTTTATGTTAATAAGCCTAGGACTATTGAGGAATTAAAAACCAATATTCCAGACGAAATTAACAACATAACACCGGAAGTTTTGCGAAAGGTCATGGAAAATGTGTTGAAAAGAGATCATTTGTGCGAAGCAGAAAATTGCCTCCACTTGCGGGATATCATTTTTAACAACTAATCTAAAAATATTCCCTATAAATTTACTGTATTTAAAAAACAAAAAATTAAAAAAATATGTCTTAAATAAAAAGTTATAATGAATTTACACCACTTCGGTCTTTCTGGGCCACCCTGTACATTTCATAAATAATGCCTCCTACTCATAGTCAAAACAAAGTATATTTTAAGAGTTTAAAAACAGTATTGTCATTCAAAATACTGATTTTAAACTCTTACAGCCTTAATTATAAAACTTATTAAGGCTTTGTAATGGCTTTTTAAAAGAAATTTTCATACAAAAATTTCTTTTAAAAAGCTTTTATAAAGCCCTAATAATTTTATAAATAAGTCTGTTAAAATATACTTTGTTTTACTGACCACATTTTTGTAACTAAATACATTTCATAAATATTGATGCATACTCACAGTCAAAACAAAGGATATTTTTATGGTGTTTTGATTATGAGTATGGATCATTATCTCTTATTATAGAAAAAATAAACTAATGCACCTATACGATTTTAGAAAATATTTTCTGATATCGTATAGCTGTATTATTATATTTTTTATAATAAGAGATAATATTTATAAAAGGCATTTAGTTACACAAATGCGGTTAGTAAAACAACCTCAAAAAAGGTTGGTACGAAATTTTGATGAATCATCGAACGTTAGTTCAAAAATAAACCCTAGTTTCCCGTCTACGAAATTATTTTCATGCAAGAATAGTTGGTCTGTCAAATTGCGAAAAAAAATGATATGATTGGCTTGCTAGAAAGTCCTTGTGGACTAAAATTTGAAAATATCTACATATTTATACTCAAAGTCTCTATATCAACTTAAATATGAATAGCAGTAGAAATTAATTTTTTCAATTAAAATAATGGGATATTACACATTTGTAGATAGTGAATCTGTTATTTCTATTAAAAAAGGCAAAAGTAATTCTAATATGATATTTAACGATGTTGTGTGTGAGAAGCATATTTTTTAAAGGGTGAGATAATCTTGAATCTTGAATCATTCTACTTATGTAAAACTTATAGCAGAATGCTCAAACATTTGATACGAGATTGTCATAATGTATTTGTAATGTTAGGTAAGGTGAGAAAAATATAAAGGAGAAAAAGGGATTTTTGATTATAAGCAAAGATATTGATTAAACGATGATCGTTATAGAAAACAATTTTACTGCATAAAAGTTTACCTTTTCGTATTTCATCTGACCCTAAACTTCATACATCTAAATGTTATAAATGGTCAGCCACTTGTATACTGATAATGTAATCTGGACCAGATAGCTTGATCTAGAAATCTGAATAGCTCCTGATAGTCTGATCTGCTTTACAGATCAGCTACCTGATAGCCTAATCTGGTATTTGATAACTTGATCTGAAAGCCAGATCAGCTCGTGATAAGGGAATCTAAAAACCAGACCAGCTGCTGATGAGCTGATCTAAAAACCAGACCAAGTCCTGATAAGCTGATCAGAAAACCAGACCAGGTCCTGAAAAGCTGATCTGATAACCAGACCAGGTCCTAAAAAGCTGATCTGAAAACCAGACCAGGTCCTGAAAAGCTGATCTGAAAACCAGACCAGGTCCTGAAAAGCTGATCTGATAACCAGACCAGGTCCAGAAAAGCTGATCTGATAACCAGACCAGGTCCTAAAAATCTGATCTGAAAACCAGACCAGGTCCTGAAAAGCTGATCTGAAAACCAGACCAGCTCCTGATAAGCTGATAGCTGTTACCTGTTATTTACAATTATCAAACATGGATGAGAAAGTTTTAAAGCAGTTGGTGTTGACAAGAAATGTATTGAAGAAAAAGCTTCGTAGTATAAAAACTGTTGAAATAGATACACGAGAACAACTGAGAGACAATTAACATTTAAACCTATACCAGAACCTCTCAAAGAATTCATAAATAGTTCTAAAAAAATTAACAGAATGTCCATGAAAGAATAAAGTAAAACCAAGACAGAAGTTGAAAATAATATAAGTTTAAAGCCTGAAAACCCATCAGTCAAGATAGAGACAAGTACACCAAAGAAACTAGCAGAAGGAACAATATTTGATGACACCATCTTATTAAAAATGATGCTAATAGTGTGAATGATGATGAGGATGATGATTGTACTCACAGACTTCCAAATCCGAAGACACTTATACTGATGTATCAGTCTTGGAAGGAAGAAATAAATTATATACAAACTATGGCCCATATAAAAATTTAAATAGTGAATGGAAATTTGGTGATAGTAACCTCAAACTGAATGAAGATAAAATACAAGTTGGTGGCCAAATATGGGCTCTAACACCAGGAGTACTTTCTCTAATGTTTCATAAAATACCAAATATTATGATAAATTTGAACTCCAAATCTATAAAAAGATTTTAATTATTACTAATGTATACATACAGAGTCATCATCGTTCACTGACGGAGAACGATGTTATCAAAAAATTGTTTCTAGAAACTGAAATCGACAAACTAAATGACAATATAATAATATGGCTTAGGGTATTAATATTCTAGAATGTTTTAATGCAAATTGATGTAATACAACGTGAAATAAAATAGGCATAGAAGTGAGTTATAAAATTGAAAGACATTCTAAAAATGAAATTATGATTTGAAAGACATATTAAATTGAATTGATAAGGAATAGATTGGAAAATTCACTAGATATTAGTATAAATAGCTGAAAGGGTATCAAGTATGCCACAACACTCCAAAAAATCTGGAAAACAACTCAATGTCAATGAAATTTAGTAAACCAACTCTATAAGCAATATCTAAAATTGATTGTGTATTGTAGAAATATAATGAAAGAAATGGATGATAATTGGTAAGCTGATTTAGTTGAAATTGAGGACTATACTACAGAAAATATAAATTATTGAATGTTGTAGGCTGTAATTGTCACGTTCTCAAACTTTATATGGTCAGTATCGTTGAAAATAAAGGCTGCACTCTAAAAAACCAAGGTAATGGAAAATATTTTTGAACTAGTACGAATACCAAAAAACTTAAAAGCAGATGATGGTAAATAATTTTTTAAAAAACACTTTGGAAAATTCATTCACAAATATAGGATTTAACATTACTCAATATGAAAGCATCAATAGTAGAATGATTTAAGAAAAGAACTGATGTGAAAAGAATTTACCATTAATGGTTCATATAAGTGGATTGATATATAAAGACTTACTTAGTGTATAAAATATAAAAGTTCAAGAAAAAACTGCTAAATATGGTATACAGTAATTTGAAGATGATAAAATGTTTCTATATAAAATTATATAAAAATAGAATTTTAGAGGAAAAATCTAGTTTTTCTTGTTTTTGAATAATTGATTAAGAATGATAGGTCTTAGGAAAGATAATTAACTTAATGTATTGTAATTCTCTAAACTTGTTTGTTAGTATGAAATATTGAGAAAACTTAAGCATTCAAAATTAAGTAAAACACAGTGTAATATTCAGCAACACATCATATTATCAGTTTTTATAGTAAAATATGTATACACATTTTCCATTTTGAAAGCTCTAAATTTTAAAATACGAATATGGGACTATTATAAAAGATATTTACTTTGTTCATTTCTTTAGCTATCAGATCTTTAGAAAATATAAATAAACTAAAGAAATTGGACTTTGGTATCCATTCTTTAAGAATGTAGATGTGTATAAATGAGTATCAAAAAAATTTAGTGAATAAATATGGACTTCAGCAAGAATCATGCTGAAGCATGCATAAATTATAAAATGCAATCTAAACAGATATTACTTTATATCTGTATCTGTATGAGTATCAAATAAATTTACTGAAAAAATGAAAGCATGTCGACGTATGAATAATTAAAAAAATTCCTCACGTTATAAAAATTTTTGCAAATGAATTACATATGTATATATGTATCTACTGTGCAAAAAATTCAAAAGAGTGGATTCGTAAAATCTAATAGTATAGATTTTTGAAACACCACTACATCTCGGACTCTCGCGTCATTATCGATAGAAGCATGCTAAGGCATGCATGCTAAGAAAAAAATATGAATAAAGCTGTTAGATGATGATGAAAAACTCTTTTTTAATAATGAATTCGACAGCAATTGTATCTGGATCAATACAACTCATGAATGTGTTGTATAGGGTATGATTGATGGTGAGAGCCCCTTGTTTAAGTGAAAAATCATTGCATCTGCATGCGATACCATCAAGCCTACGTTAACAAGAATTACTTCAAGGGGTCAACCAGTAAACCTCATGTTGAAACACTTGAGGTAAAATTCTCCCAAACATAGATATTCCAATGTTTCTGACACTTTATGCAAATACTTATGGTGAATTGCTTGCTGGTGGAGGTAAGTGAGTTCTTTATGATCGATTTTCTACAATAGTTGATTACTAAACATGTGTTTCCTTGTATATGAACTAATTTTTACATACATACATACATATATTTATGTATGTATATGTATACTTTTAAAAATTATATACATATGTAAATGTTCTCTATTTGAAGTAGTAAAATCAAAAATTAGTGACACATTAAAAGGAAAAATAAATAAAAATAAAGAGTGACTGATTAACTTATACGTACAGTCTGCTAACAGACACACAAAGCACAATGAAATTAAAGATATCAAAAATATGAATACAATAAGCTGAACTTTAATAAAATGAGAAAAAATCGTGTCTTCTAGAACATCAAATAAAAGCTAAAGACGATCAGCCTTCATAAAATAAATACATATATATCGTATTATCCCTAATTAATTAATTCGTGTAGTATACGCGGTTACTCTATACTACAGAAACCGTCAAGAGAGTAGATTTAAATTCTTAGAAAACGACTTTATTTTCTGTTGATCGCTATTCAAGAAGAAAATTAGTTTGTTTATTATGGTTTAACTAATTTAAAAGTACATTCATATCTATACTTCTTAACATAAAAATCAAAAACAAATATTATTCAATTCTATATTATATGTATCTAAAATTCCAAAAAAGCTGTTACATATAAGTATGAAGGAATCTCCAGCTGCATCAGAGTTTAAGACAAAAAGCTAATTTTATTCAATAGGAGACCAATTGAATAAAATGTTAATTTGAAACAGTAAGCAAAGACACCAGCTTACTGTATTCTTATTCATAATCGTATAATAATAATAATAACCACCGAAGGACAAATTTTTAAAGTCTTATAAATTAAGCCATGTGTAAAATAAACATAAATTTTATAGAGGACTAAGGTTTCAAAAGTAATTCAATTGATTTCATTGGAAAAAAAGTAGCGTTTGTTTTCATCAATTATGAAAATAACAATTTCATTATAAAACTCCCCTTTGATTTTAAATGTTTATCAAAAAAAAATAAAAAAAGTTAAACCAAGCAAACTGGCTAACAAAAAAAAACTGTTATCACCAAAGCTGGAGGTGTTGAATCAGTGTCATTTAAAAATGTTTATATGTACATTTTTGAAAGGTTTTGTAATGTACACCCTCCAAAAATTTCTAACGTTGACTATATAGACTGCATCAACTTTAAGCAAATTTAAATTAAATATAGGAAATATTTCTGTTATAGTTACTATTACTTTAGAGTATGTATCTTCAGGAATTCAGCTTTACTTAAAATAAAAAATCCTCACTAACTTTTAAGTAAATGCAAATGAAAATTAAAACAACGTTTTTTTTAATTTCAAGTAAAAAAGCTGAAGATATTTCTCATCTATACACAGCAACATCAGCAGCAGCAACAACAACAAAAGACATGACATGACGAAAAAAATATGTATTCAAAGATTGATATAAACACTTATTTGTATGTACATACATACATATGTACATGCAAACATAAAATCAATTTGTAGATATGTATGTATACATATCAAATTTCTTATCAATGCTCAAGTATATATTAGATCTTAACAATCACACTTACATATCTACATCATGAAAATATATTAAGCATAAATTCGCTTGGTCTACACTCAAGGAAATTATGCTGCGTAAAAATAAGAATGCGTCACATTAATTCAATAATAGAAAATGTATGTTGAGATACCTAAAAACTAATGAGTTTAATAAATGAATACTGTAAATTAATATTTTTCCATATTGAAATAAGAAATTTCAATATGACTAAACCTTCGCTAATGTTTCTTATTAATTCAACATGGTTTTTACTGATTTTAAGTTGGTCTTTTTTTTTCTGTGTGTCGAAAAGTCGTCCAGTCAAAGAAGGTGGATGTAGTTAAACAAACAAAATCTGTAATATAAACAAATTTGTCAAAGGCAGACTTTAACGCAAGACAAATTTAAGCATGAAAAAATATAAAGCAATCGTAAGTACAAAAACATACTAGGATTAGGGAAGTTCAGATATATGATAGTATTTTATAGTACCAAATGTCGATATTGAAAACAATTTATTGCTACCTACATATAAATACCAGTACGAGAAACTCATATACACACGCATACACACACACACACATAGCAGGATTCATCTAAGAAAAATCCAAGAAAATTTTAACAACACTCCGCCCTCACAAATCAAGACCAGCCTGAAATCCTCACAGTTATACATTCACAAATTCCTATGGTCATACATACATACATACATATACAATATATAAAATTAATCTCAACAACAGAACACTCTCACCTACCTGAATTATGGATAGTCTTAAACTCCCACAGCCATATATAGATATAGATTCCCACTGCTACATATAACAAGAACATATCGCCTATAATAAATCACAATCATCTTAAATTCTCACAGCCATACATACATATACACAATCAATCTACCTCATCAAAATCCTCACCCAGCTCAAATTACGACCAGCCTTAAACTCCTACAGACAAACACACCTACAAATCCCTATGGCTACATATTACGTCAACAACCCTACCCACCGAAATCATAGTCAGCCTTAAGCTCCTACATACATACAAACATACAGATTCCCCTGGTTACATATTACTAGAATACCTCGCCCCTAATAAATCGCGATCAGTCTTAAGCTCCTACAGAAAATATATACACACACACACATACACAAACACACACACACATACACAAACAAACAAACACACACACACACATACAGGCGATCCATCTACCTCCACAACACCCCCACCCACCTCAAATCACGATCAGGATTAAATTCTCACAGGCATACATGCATGCATGTAATCGATCTACCTCAACTACACCCCGCCCCCCTGCTTATCAAAGACTTGCTTAAATTCCTGCAGACAGATACATCCAAAAACTCCTACGGTTACATATTACAACACCTACAAACACCCATCCACACAAATCACAGTCTACCAACACCTATATTAGCCTTAGAAAAAATAACTTTCACGTTTTCCCGTCGGCATAAGGACAAATCATTTCCATGATTTTCCCTTCGGTATTAGGAAAAAATAATACTCATGTTTTGCCGTCGGCATATACACACATAAAAACCTCTAAACTATGAGTCACCTTAATACATGCACACAAAATATTCCACACAAAATTTCCCACGGTCAGGCGTACAGTCAGAGAGACAGACAAACAGACAGACATACAGTTAATGTAAACAAAAAACTCTTAATGTAAACAAAAAACTCCTAATGTAAACAAAAAACATCAAAGCGCCGCCGAAAAAACAAATTTCCAAGAATTTAACAATTTCAGCAACAATTTAACAATTTCAGCCCAAAATTTAACAATTTCAGCCACAATTTAACAATTTCAGCCAACAATTTTGCAAGTTTAATTGTCGCAGGATGCCCATTCCACTACTACTAATAAAGGTAAATAAACAGAACTGTGTTCATGTACATATCTTTCCTACGAAAAGATAATTGTTCTCCCATTAGAATCAATAATCAAATTGTTCCTAAACATTCACATGTGAAATACCTTGGTATACACCACGATCGAAGGCTTACATGAAAACGCCACATTCACTCTAAGCTAACACAAATGAAAGTAAAGTTAGCTCATGTAAGTAGTAGTGAAATACCAATCCGGGCGACGATTAAAATTGTTAAATTGTGGCTGAAATTGTTAAATTGTGGCTAAAATTGTTAATTTTGGGTAATTAAAATTTGAAAATTGTTGAATTCTTGGAAATTTGTGAAATTTGATACCTGCGAGCGAGGGTGGTTGAATAAGTCCGTCCAAATTTTTGTTTACATAAGGAGTTTTTTGCTTACATTAACTTTGTGGGAACGGGTGATTTTTTTTGGGTAGTATTAATTGTGATAACGGGTGCTTTTTTTGTGGGTGTGGATTAAGGGATTTTATAAGATTAAGATTTCACAAGTGTATATGCCGACGGGAAAATCATGAAAATGATTTTTCCTAATACCAATGGGGAAATAGTGATTATTAATTTTTCCTAATGCCTACGGCAATGCATGATAATTTTTCCTAATGCCTACGGCAATGCATGATAAATTTTCCTAATGCTTACGGCAATGCATGATAATTTTTCCTAATGCCTACGGCAATGCATGATAATTTTTCCAAATGCCTACGGCAATACATGATTATTATTTTTTATAATGCCGACGGCAAAACACATTTTTATTTTTTTTTCAAATGCCGACGGCAAAACATGATTATTATTTTTTTTCAAATGCCGACGGCAAAACATGATTATTATCTTCTAATACCAAAGGGAAAATTGCCAGTGTTGCCAGACTATAGAAATTTGTTATCGTAATACTATATCAGTAATATCAGAGAAAATAGATTTGGTGACTACTACGCGATTCTCATATGAATCGGGAGAATGTGTGTATGATTTCCTCACGCTAATAAATTGTTTATAAATAAAATAATTAAATAAATTAATAAACAATTAATTTAATTATTTTATTTATGTATAAAATATTCTCTTGTATATGAACACCCTATACTTGTGTGTGTATGATCCAGCTTGTTTGTCTCTGGTATTTACTTATTTGTTTAAAAAATATAATTGTCTACGATTATTTTAAAGCAGCAAAGTTTCAATTAAGTACAATCATAAACAGAGAAATAAAAAAAGTAAAAATTTGCAAGTAAGCAATAAAGTTAACTCTCCTCCTCCCCACTTCCTTCTCTTTCATTTATGTAGTTTGTATTTGAAATAAGAAAACACTTGTACATTCTTTTATTTGGTATTCATTTATTGTTTAACATTTTTTTAAATTTTATAATAATATATAAATTCTTATTTTAAGAAGTAAAAAAGTTCATTTAAAGCAAGACATTTCTTTTGTTAGTAAAATAGCATTTTTTAATGCGCAAACACCAAAATTATGATAACTACAATAAAGATATTCTGGATACTTGATTTCCATTTGTTTAAAGTTGATGCAGCCTATATCCTCAACGTTAAAAATTTTTCGGTGTAACATTTTTTCCAACCATCGTTTTTTTTCTTCACCTTTTACATAAATTTTAGAACATCTTGCGTTGGCTTTTAAAAAAATTGCAAAGGCTTTGAAATGAGACTGATCCAGCAGTCCAGTTTAGGTGATGATAGTTTTTTGTTAGTCACTTTGATTCTCTTTGCTTTTTTATTGACAACCATTTAAAATCAAATGGGGATTTTATAATGAAATGGTTATATTCATAATTGTTGAAAACAATCGCTACTTCTTTTGCGATGAAATCATTTGAATTACTCTTGAAACCTTGTGCGTCTATAAAAATTATGTTTTTATCCATATTACTCAATTTATAAGACTTTTCGAACTTGTCCTTTGATAGGTATATATTCTATTATACGATCATGAATAAGAATGCAGTAAGCTGTTGTCTTTGCTGCAATATTAGTTGCTGTTCCAAATTCTATTTTTATATCAATCGGTCCATTATTGAGTGATTCATTCTGATGACTGACATCTACTACAATAATAGGAGCTTTTGTCTTAAACTCTGGTGCAGTTAGAAGCGGTTGAGATTCTTTCATATAATAACTTTGTTGAAATCTTATATACATATCATATAGAATTGCATATCGTTCATTTTTGAACTTTATGTTAAGATCATCATATGGATATGAGACTGAATTTAAATGTACTTTTAAATTAGTCAAATCACAATGAACAAACTTATTTTCTTGTTGAAAAGCAATCAATACAAAACGTGGACATTCTCTATTTGCAGCCAGTTTAACATTCAAAATATGGCTAGTTCCTATGTTTAATTGTGGATTAATAGGACAATCCCAACTGCGAAATGCCATAGGTATAGAAGCATCATTATTAATAATTTTTATCATATTCAATTTGCTAAAGTCCGATAATTGTACATGTGGGATTCTCCATGAGATGAGTGAAATTGTAAGTTTAGCTTTTTCAGTAGAAACACTCGAGCGCACAAGATTTTCATCGTTTTTATTGCGCAAGAGTATCAATTCATGTTTTCCATTTAGTATAACTTTGTTGTAGTCTTCAGCGAATCCTAGAAGCATTTTTAGAGGTACATAGAAATTGAAAAATCCATTTACAAGAGTGACATCGTCAATTTTGTTCCATCCAGCATTTTGTATCACGTTGCTTTCAGTTGGTGACATAAAAACCAAATTTTTTATGGTGCTTGTGGCTCCTAAATATCTTGTAGGATCAATTTCAATTCCATTGAGCTCACAGCGAATTTCATCAAGCAGATATGCCACAAAGTTGTTTTTTAATATAAAGTTCTCCGAAGATGACGAAGATTTGGTGTTATTATCAACGGCAACAAACCCCTCCACATAAATGTAGCTCTCACTGGGTAGCACGTACAAATCTTGATTTTGTATTGAAATTCTAATTTCATCATTATTGTTGTAAGACTGTAAGTATGGTACATATGTATGATAGTCCTTTTTGATTATATTTTCATCAGACAAAGGCTTATCTAAGACATCTATTATTGAACTCATTGTGTCTTTATTTTCAAATTCAATGACTTCAGAAACTTTTTATTTGATGATGTTAGAGATTTTTGTTGAGCTGTTCGCTTTAATGTTGTTGTTGTTGTTTTTGCTGCTATATTTTTAAATGTATTTGTGTTTTATATTAGCATTATTTAGTTGGCCTTAATTGTATTTGTATTGTAATTTCCTCTCCTCGGAAATTAATTAAATCACCGTGTTGATCAAGTACGCGTAGAGCTAGTGAACTTATCTCTCTGGTGTTCACAGGTAAATAGATGAGATTTCTTGGAACCTCGCCTATTTTATAGCCTGGAGGCACATTTATCGGAAATTCATGAAGTGTATGCGATTTGGAGTTATTCATATATGTCTTAATAGCGATACTACTTTCTGGAAGATCTGAGTAATAATATTTGTTTGGTGTTAGGATTTTGCTATTGAATCCTAAAAGTTTTCCAATTGTGTTGTCTTTATTAAAATATACAGGATTCTTGTAACTATTAACTTTAACTTGCATTGTGTTGTTATTGGCTTCAATAAAAATCTTATTTGCTGGACAAAGTCGTTTGTATTGCTCTTCTATAAAATTAACTATATCATTTAATTCGTAAGATCCAATTGGTATTTCAATTTTATGCTGTCCTATATGGAACATATTGTTGTAAGTGTCTACATTTGGAATACTCTTGTATGAATGAAAATCAGTTAGAGCACACTCATATGCACCATGTTATTCAATAGGAGGAAAGTAACTAGCAGATAATTCTGATGAGTTAGAGCTCAGAGTAAGTGTTATTGACATTATAACAGACTGATTACAATTAAATAAAGTTTAGTACACAGTATGGTTTATAAGCATAATTTACATATTTATTTCATTTTCTTATTTTAAAATTAACATTAGTTTCTTAATATTAATGCTAATGTTCTTCTTGATATGATGCTGTTGGTGATTTAGTTTTTCTTCCAACTATAATATTTCATCTTTACTTATCCAAGAATTGTGTTGATCTGAAAATCCTAGCCATTTAACATATACTTCCTTCGTTTTAGTTTTGAGAACCTTTTCAACTAGATATGTATTTGGAAATCTAGTTTTTGAAAGTTCATCAGTATAGAATCCACCTTTAATAGGATTACCAAGATAATCTTCTAATATGTATGTTGCAGGATTTGTATTTTGAACTTTGGTAATTGTGAATATTTCTGTGGTCCAATTTGGAGTATAACCTTTTTCAAAGATATGCTTATATTTACTTATGCGAACATGATCTCCTACATTAAATTTCGACATTTTATACATCTTCAAATGACTGTATACTGTTTTAAGCAGCTTTTGCTCATTTGTTGAGTTGACTTTAATAGGAGACATTTTAATTGTGCGATGAAATTTTTTATTGTATGCATTAACTAAATCTTTGTGTATATCAATCCACTTATATGAACCATTATAGCTAAATTCTTTCCACTTCATTCCTTTCAATGTTCTATTAAATCGTTCTACAATTGATGCTTTCATACTGCTATATGTTGAGTAGTGATCAATGTCGTATTTATGCATTAATTTTTCAAAGTTTTTGTTGAAAAATTCTTTACCATCATCTGTTTGTAAGTTTTTTGGTACTCGCCCCAATTCAAAAATATCTGCCATTGCCTTGGTTGTTTCGAGTGCAGTTTTTGTTTTTAGCGGTACTGCCCATGCAAATTTTGAAAATGTGTCGATTACAGTTAACAAAAATCGATAATTTTTATTTTCTTTAGAATAGTTTCCCATTTCAACTAAATCAGCTTGCCAAAGATCATCAATTCCTTTCATTACAACTCTGCGACGCACAAAATGTTTTCGTGCTTGCTTATGGAGTTCGTTTACTAAATTTCTTTTTGAAGACATTAAGTTGTTTTTACAGATTTTTTGGAGAGTGTTGTGATCTACTTGACGGACTTTCACCTATTGATACAAACATGTAATTTTCCAATCTATAAATTTTTTCATTCAGCTGCTCAATTTGTTCTTCAAAGGATGTTTTCATTTTTTGGATATCTTTTTCAATTTTATAATTTTCTTCTATATCTAATTTTATTTCACGTTGTAGTTCTTCGATTTGCATTTGAAGATCTTCTTGAATTACAGTATTGTCTGCCCTAAAGTATGTTAATAATTTCTCTTCTAGTTTTTCGATTTGAGTTTGCAGAAACAATTTATTGATAACATCGTTTTCCTCCCGAGCTTTTGCAAAATTTTTGATCCTTTTGTTTTGGACATCAATGTTGTTGTTCGTATCCACAAATAACCCCAACAGTTTAGGTGCATTTTTCAAAGAAATTATGTTGCTAGTATCGTTTAAGTAGTGTCCAAATTTATCAACAGACATGCTTTATATACTTTATTAAAGTTAATGTATTATATTCGCTTCACGTAGCTCTTCAATAATTGATACAATCTCGTTATTGTGATTAGTATGACCTGCACCTTGTGATGCGAGCAGTAGTCGAAGTCGATCTACTAACTCATTTGGATTATCCCAGTATATATAGTTGTTCTTATGAATATTAAATTCCATCATTCCATCACCTAAATAGCTACCTTTTGGCTTAGATCCTGTTGATTGGGGTAAATTCTTCTGGTTTTTTTCGTCAATAAATTTCTTAATAATATGTATATATATATCCTCTAGTACCCTTTATTTGACCATCAGGTGTATAGTCTCTTCTATATGCATTAGTAGTAATTAAAATCATTTTATAGATTTCGAGTTCAAATTTATCATAATTTTTTGGTATTTTATGAAACATTAGAGAAAATAGCCCTGGTGTTAGAGCCCATATTTGACCACCAACTTGTATTTTATCTTCATTAAGTTTAAGCTTACTATCACCAAATTTCCATTCATTATTGAAATCTTTATGTGGACCATAGTTTTTATCTAGTTCATTTCTTCCTTCCAAGACTGATAAGTCAGTATAAATATCTTCTGTATTGGAAGTCTGTGAGTAAGAATCATCATCATCATCATCGTCATCATCATTTACAGTATTAGCATCATTTAATGAGATGGTATTATCAAATATTGTTCCTTCTGCTTGTTTCTTTGGTGTACTTGACTCTATCTTGACTGATGTTTTTTCAGGCTTAAGACTTGTTTTGTTTTCAACTTCTGTCTTCATTTTACTTTCTTCTTTCATGGGAATTCTTTTAATTTTTTTAGAACTATTTATGAATTCTTTGAGTGGTTCTGTTATAGGTTTAAGTGTATCTCTTAGTTGTTCATGTGTATCTATTTCACCAGTTTTTATACTACGAAGCTTTTTCTTTACGACATTTCTTGTCAACACAAATTGTTTTAAAATTTTCTCATCCATGTTTAATAATAGTAAATAACAGGTATCAGCTATTAGATCAGGTATCAGCTTTTCAGGACCTGGTCTGGTTTTCAGATCAGCTTTTCAGGACCTGGTCTGGTTTTCAGATCAGCTTTTCAGGAGCTGGTCTGGTTTTCAGATCAGCTTTTCAGGACCTGGTCTGGTTTTCAGATCAGCTTTTTAGGACCTGGTCTGGTTTTCAGATCAGCTTTTCAGGACCTGGTCTGGTTTTCAGATCAGCTTTTTAGGACCTGGTCTGGTTTTCAGATCAGCTTTTCAGGACCTGGTCTTGTTTTCAGATCAGCTTTTTAGGACCTGGTCTGGTTTTCAGATCAGCTTTTCAGGACCTGGTCTGGTTTTCAGATCAGTTTATCAGGTAGCAGCTCAGCTTATAGCAATTAGATGTATGAAGTTTAAAGCTAGATTAATAACTAAAGTGAATGTTTATCAAGAGTAGTTTATATAGTTATGAAATAGTCAAATTGCTTTCTGTAGCGACCATTATTTAATTCATTATCTTTGCTTATCGCCAAAAATCCATATTTATCCTTCCAACACTCTCGACAAATTTCTTGGAACTTTTCATAACTCATATCGCTGCCAACATGATCCCTATAAACATGCTTCATATTTGTCCCATCTTGCTTAAACATTATAATAACATTTGCATTGTCTCTTATTAAATGCTTGGGAATTCTAGTATAAGTTTGACACAAGTAGAATGAATCAACATCCCTATGTCGCCCCATACACAAATATGTACGTATATTATTCTGCTTTTCACATGCAACATCATCAAATATCATAATTGAATTAGTTTTAGCTTCGTCAGGTGGAATAACTGATTCATGTATAATATCCCATTCCTTTAATTGGTGAAATTAGTTCCTTTAGGTATTCATATTTGGGCTGATATAAAGATTTTGAGTATAAATAGATGTTTTCAAACTTGAGTCCATTAGGACTTTCTAGTAAGCCAATCATAACATTAGTCTTTCCACAATTTGATGGTCCCACTATTAGAGCACGAATAGAATTTGGTAAGAGGGGGCTGTGCTTTATTTTTGAAGTAATGTTCGATGATTCATCAATATTACGAACTAAAATATTTTTATGTTGTTTCACTAAATGCATTTTTGTAACTAAATGCATTCCATAATTGTTACCTCTTATTATAGAAAAAATTAGATAATATGGATATACGATATCAGAAAACGTTTAGTCATAAAAACACCTTCGTTGGAGGAGGTATAGTAGATAAAATAATAAACGCTCTACCTGTTGAGCTTCATCTTCCTGGATATCAGTACTGTGGACCTAGAACAAAACTACAAAAACGTTTAAATCGAGGTGACAAAGGAATTAATTTATTGGACTCTGCTTGTAAAGTACTAGACATAAAGCTGATAAAATACTGGAAAATTCAGCTGGGAATCCAGTTTTATCAAAAGATAGTAGTCTTGCTGAAAAATCATTTGCATATATGGTTACTTACGCAATGAAAGTCAAAACAAAATTTGGTATGGGTGTGGAGAAAAAGAAAAATGTTGGAAAGAACAAGCTAAATGATAAAAACTGTTTAGAACATCAATTAGAGCTGCAACAAAAATACTAAATAAGGAAAAGCCATTAGATATTAACTCAGCTATTAAAATTGCACGAAAAACTATCAACAAATCATTAAAAGGAAGAAAATCTCAAATTATAGTACCACGTGTAATACGTGTTCCAAGAATTGGTGGATTTTTGCCTCTAATACCGATTTTAACTGCTCTGGGTGCAATTGGTAGTCTAACAACTGGAGGTGCTGCCATAGCTAAAGCTGTAAATGCAACAAAGAATGCCAAAAATCAACTTGATGAAGCAACTAGACATAATAGAGCGATGGAATCTATAGCAGTTGGCAAAGGACTTTACTTAAAACCATATAAAAAAGGTTATGGCTTAGTTCACAAAAAAGAATCAAAAAGCTCTTAGAGATGCTGCCCAACAGACCACTATCTGATGTGGACCTAAACCGTTTCTCTATAAATATTCCATATTTTAGAGAAGTTTTCATGTTGAATACTCTACCAAAACGAGCAAAGAAAATTGAATGTGGAATAATCAACTTAGATGTATCAACAGGACCTGGTACACATTGGGTAGCATATTATAAAAACAACAATGAAAAAGAATATTTCGATAGCTTTGGAAACTTACAACCTCCTTCAGAAGTAGTCAAATATCTTGGTACAAATGTAAAATACAACTATAATCTACATCAGAATTTTAATACATTTACCTGTGGTCACTTATGCCTTAAATTTCTTTATGAAATAACTGAAAGTATTAAATAAAACCACAAACATTTATATCTTACAAAACTCTTTAATGTCTTTTTATTTATAATTTAAAATACATAGTTAATATATTTTATTGCCAAATAGGAAATTGGGAATTTTGAATTAGAAATTCACTCAGCTCACTCTCAACGATTAGATTTTCTTCACCTTCTCTGCTTAAGCAATAAGATCCACTGGATAGATCTTTAATATCGTCATCTGTTAAAATATTATACCGTTTAGGCAGGAACATTATGTGTTTATTCATTTCCACTTTTAATGTTGGTCCATATTTAGTTGTTACACATACCACATTTCTAATAGTATATTTCGTTGATGATTCCAGCTCCTTTATGTGGATTAAAGTTTTGCTGTTTAGATCATTAAATTTTGAAATTAGATTTGTTGTGGAGTCCATTTTTTTACTTAGTTCTTCTCACTTTGAATGTTTAACTGGAAATGATCTTAAAAGAAGGGATGATGACTTCAAGAAGACTAATCAAAAATAATTATGGTGAAATAGTGAATAAGTGGTGGATAGTGATAGACAGAAAGAGATAGTTATAGAGAAAAAAAGGATAGAGAGAGATAGAGTGCTAAAAATAAATATGGAATAGAGATGATGGTATAGATTTTTTAAAGATTAGGAGATACTACTTTAAAAATTTACTGAGAAAATTAGTCTTTAAGGAACCTTCCAACATTCATCATCATTCATTTATCAGCAAATACATAAAATGAGCCAAATTAGACGTACTCTAAACCAATTTATGAGAGATTTTAAAAGCTTCAGACTTTCTGATCATTGGGAGATGATAAAATTTATCCAAAATATGTTGGATGAGAACGAAGAATATGGAGTTATGAAAGATGAAGACAACACAGAAGGGCACTTCAAAAGCTGTCCTTGGTATGATCCTAAGTGTGAGGAAGGACCCGATACTTGTAGATGTACAATATATTCTTTACGAAAAAGTATATTAGAACATCTAATAATTGGAGACTACGAAATGTTTCCATCATTATAAATAAAATAAATAAAAATTAAATTAAATTGTATTATTAAAAGAAACAAAAGAAATAAATATAAAATAAAATTGTATTATTAAAATATTCCTCGTTTTGTATTATTTTTTCTAAAGGAAAATTAGGAATCATCTGTTTGTAAGTTTTTTGATATTCATCTCAATTGAAAAATATTTTGCATTGTCTTTTTTTCACTTTATGATATTTAATGGAATTTAATAATATTGTGAAATTCAATTTCTCTTGTACAGAACTTTCAAAGAAAACAAGACTGAGCATGCTTAAATGATATGAAAACAAGACTGTGCATGTTTAAGCGATATGAAAACAAGAATTTGCAAATAAGCAAAAACAAAAAATTTTTTGATCCAACGAAGTAAAACCGGTAAAGAAATGAACACCAGTCACATATTTCATTCTTTTTTCAATATTTTATTTCAAATTTTTTCTTAAAAATTTATTTACATATGTACAATCATTTTTCTTGATAAATAAATTAATAGGATTTTATAATTATAATTATATAATTTTAAAAACAATAAATAGGATTTCATATACATCAATTTTTCTTAGTAACAAAGATTTTATATACAATTTAAAAATTTAAAACTAATTAACTAAAAATTAATACATTTTAACCATTTTCTTGCATTCTAGCAATCTCATCTAGTTCATATAGTAATCTCATGTCAAGTTCATATTCAGGGTTAGTTTCCTTAATACGATAATTATATTATGCATATGTGTTAATGTTATTTGACATAATTTTCCTCTTATCGTCTCCAAAACTTAATACTACCTTATTTAATTCACTATTATATATTTGATGCAGCTTAGATTTAAATGTTAACATATTATCATATACATTGGTCTTATTGAATAAAAAATTTTTATAAGTAGCTAAACTATATTTATCTAATATGACTCTCTTTACCCCCTTCGATTTCTTTACATCATGTTGATCTTGAACACTAAATGAATACATTTTAGATCGCAACCCGACAAACTCTTTCATTATGTTTCCACAATTTTCGTCTTTCATCATACCCAGCACCTTTTTATTAACTAGAGGAAAATTATAAATGTTGTCTGTAGGATAGTCCGATGTATCAAATTGTTCTTGTATGTCATTTTTTATGTCAGCATAAAAGTCGTCCGTCTTTATTGAATATATAAAAGAGTCCGTGTCCATATAGTTTAAGGATAGTTTTGTTTTAAACTTAGGTTGCATGTACCCGTAATGGAAATTATACATTTTCCATTTGGACAGCTCGAGTACACAAAATCCTAAGTAAATTGGTTTATTGTAGCAGGTTTTGACTCTCGTCATTTCAATTGCTACCAGGTCCTCGGAAAATATAGATAAACTATGAAAATTTTGTTTTGATATCCAATCTTGGGCCCCCAAATTATTCCGATTCGTTTTCTCCCAACTATTGACAATTTTAACATCTCTCCTCTTGTCCACATTTTCCATGGTTTTACCATACACTGCATTATTGAGTAGTTTGAAAAATTTTTTTTCTAAAGCATTTTTAGCAGTGGCCCTATGTCTGGATATTGTTTAAATGCGAGAATACGATGAGTTTTCTTTAAAACTAAGCCATATTCTAAACACTGTTTTAGAACTCTAAAGTGTATCACATAAGATTGCTTTGTAGAGAAATCGGTTATCAACTTGTTATACTTCGCTTGCATAGGTTTCTTATTTTCAGCGCAAAAAGGAAGATCATTATGCAAGGCATGTAAATGAGAGGGATAATCCAACGTGACCTCATATACATAACCGTGTAATAGGTTGTTATCAAAAAAGAGTTTTATTTTTAATTTATTTAATTTATTTATTTTATTTACTTTAAATATAAATATTATTTCCTGAGCTCAGCTAGGAGCTCTAGGAATGTTGTTTTATGATTGATCTTAAAATAAAAATACATTGTCTTATATACTAGTTATGAGAATAAAGCTTAACCTATCTTAACATAAGAGGGAAAAGAAAAGGTATATGCTTAATAAGCAAATTGTTCCTTTTTAGTCTCCCACGGTAGGCGTGCGGCGTGTGTCTCATAAGAAATTTAGAAAACATGGATTTTGTATTGTTTATATTTATTATATAAACACTTGTGGTTATCAATTATGGTTCATTCAAGTGCATTATGATGCAGCCTTTGATCAGACTGGCGAGTGTCAAATAGCATCTGTACAAAATACATATTCACGTTGCAGTCTGTCAAATGCATTTATCTAACACTTCATGCAGCGGTATTTGCCCGATTGCATGAGTGTCAAATGTCCAGTGCACAAAATCATTTCAATGCCATTGGATGTTATGTATGTTGCGGTCAAGTTGACTTTAAATGTTTACTACGCAATGTTAGAAGAATGTTCATATAACGTTAGTTTTATGGACATTCTTTTACAATTTGTTATTTTAAATTATATAATAGAGTAGAATTATTTATTTACATTTTTGTAGTTCGGACATACTTATATATTAACTTATTTAGTTCTATATGGCTTAAGTCTATTCTTATGAACTATTTGCTCTTTGTTTGATTTCTTATCTACTAAGGTTACATTATTTCTTAAATCTATTTTCTTAATCTTGTAAGGTCCTTTATATTGGGTTTCTAACTTATGACCTGCTTCATTTTTCAGTAATACTAGATCTCTTATTTTAAAGTTATAATCAATTATATCCCTATCATAGTTTAATTTTTGCTTAAGTTTATTTCTATCTAATAATTGTTGGGCCCTCTTATATGCTACTTCTAATCTAAATTTTGTTTCTTTGGCATAGTCCTCTATATTATATAATGGTTCTACTATATCTACATTAAAAATCTCAAAACTGTTAGGAGTTTTTGCAAAGACTAACTCATAAGGACAATAATTATGAATTGTTGAAGGTGTTGTATTAAAACAATAAGTAAAATATTTTAGCCATTCGTCCCAATCATATTTGTCTATAGATATATAGGAACGTACATATTCATTGAAAGTTCTATGACTTCTTTCTATTGTGCCTACTGTTTGTTGGTGATGAGCTGTCGAAGTTAATTTTTCAATTTTTAGTAGATTACAAAGTTCTGTTAATATCGAATTTTTATATTCTGTTCCCATGTCTGAAATGAACGTCTTCATTGGACCATAGGTAAGTATAAAATTTTCAAATATTGCCTTAGCGATTGTTTTAGCGCTTTTGTCTCTTATTGGTATAGTAACTAAATATTTAGTTAAATCACATATTATTGTGATTGCGTATTCATTTCCAATTAATGATTTTTGAAATGGCCCTATTGTGTCTACCACTACCGTATCAAATGGGTTTGTTGGCGTTGGTGTCACAGTCATTGGACTTTTGTTATGTTTTAAAGTTTTAGCAGTTTGACATTTATGACATGTTTTTACGTATTTAGATATGTCCTTGGACATATTTTTCCAATAGTAATATCTTTTTATTTTTTCTAATGTTCTATATATTCCGCAATGTCCTCCTTCTATGGGATCATCGTGATATTTCAGCATAATTTCAAGAATTGCCTTGGCATTCTTACTATCAATTTGGGTCACCTTATTTAGTAGCGCTACTTTAATTTTATTTAATATTTTATTGCCCATAAGTTTAAATTCATTAATAGAGATAAATTCGAAAATTTTCTCACTAGGTGCCACTTGTAAATTATATATATTGTGTTTACCGGCCACTTTTTCGAGCCTAGAGAAAAATTGTCCTAAGTCAAAATTCTCTTTAGTAAACAAATCATTAATATGTATATATGTTACTATAGATTTTCCACGTTTGATATAACATCTTCCGGGGGAAATCTTTAGTTTATAGTATTTTCTGACGTCAGTGTTTGTTAAAGGTACATATATACTGGGCTTATTATTATTTTTATTTTTATGCTGTTCATTTAGTGTATTACTATTCTTTTCTTTTGTATTGGTCATCGATCTAGTCGTGACTTTTAATATAGAACAAATTTTATTATTCATGTCTTTTAGGTCATTTATTGTAATTCGCGATAGAGCGTCGGCAACATAGTTATCTTTTCCCCTAAGATATTCTACTGTAAAGTTATATTCTTCCAAATCGAGTCTAATTCTTGTTAACTTGGAGCTTGAGTTTTTCATTGAAAATAAATAAGAAAGTGGTCTATGATCAGTACGGACAAGAAAATGTTTTCCATATATATATGTTCTGAAGTGGGTAATTGCCCAATGAATTGCAGTTAATTCTTGCTCAATGGTTGATTTGTTACTTTCTCCCTTTGTGAATGTCTTTGATGCATAGGCAATAGGTAAATGTTTACCATCATATTCCTGTGTCAAAACCGCACCACAAGCGTACTTACTTGCATCTGTTGTTATACAAAATTCCTTAGTAAAATCAGGATATTGGAATAAAGTAGGACTCATTAGTGCTCTCTTAAGATATTTAAACGCAAAATCACAGTCTTTTGTCCATTCAAATGGTGTATTTTTCTTGGATAATTTTGTTAAATGTCTGGAGTGTTCAGAAAAATTTTTAATGAATCTTCGATAGTAATTACAAAATGCTACGAATCTCTTTGCACTGTCTGCGTTAGTTGGTGTTGGATAGTTTTCAATGATTGAATATTTACTATCGTCTGGTAATATTCCTTTATCTGTACATTTGTGACCTAGGTATGTTACTTCTCTCATGAAGAATGAACATTTTTCAGGATGTAATTTAAGATTGTACTTTCGACATAGATCGAAAACGTTTTTCAAATTCGAAAGCATGTGCTTTTCGGAGCATCCCAGTATGACTAAGTCATCCATATATAGAAAAGCTTGGTCTGGTTTTAAACCACTGAAAGCAAGTGTCATCATTCGTTGAAAAGAATTGGGTGCTATATTTAAACCATAAGGTAATCTAGTAAATCTGTATGAACCGTTATTGGTTGAGAATGCTGTTAAGTCTCTGGAGTTTTTCTCCAAACTGATTTGGTGAAACCCTGACATTAAGTCTAAACAGGAGAAATATTTTGCTCTACCTAGTTGGTCTAATATATCATCAATTCTAGGTAATGGGAATTTATCTGCAATTAATTTTTTATTTATTTGTCTGTAATCTATGACAAGTCTCCATCTTTTTTGGTCAGAGTTAGGAAGTGATTTCTTTGGTAGTAACAAGACTGGACTGTTATATTCAGAATAAGAAGGTTCAATAATTTTATCATCTATTAATTTTTTCACTTGTTTGTCAATTTCTTCTTTATGTGTATGTGGTATACGATAATTTTTAATATATACTGGTTCTTTATCTTTTACTCTCAATTTTTGTTCATAAAAATTATTAGTTGTTATTGTTTCTGATTCCAAACCGAAAATATCACTATATGTTGAACATAGTTTTGTTAATGTTGTTTTAAATTGTTGTGGAAAATGTTTCTGTAAAATTTTTAATATTTCTGTTTTTCTTTTAGAGTTTTTGCCTAAATTTTCTTTGATAATTTCATAATCAGAGATGTTTTCAGTTTTTATGTTACTTTGTTTGATTTTAGTAATGGTGTTATTAGTGTTTAGAATACGAATAAATGCTTTGTCAGGTTTAACTAATATATTTGGTATAAAAACACCTGATTCAATTTCTTGATTTGGAATTAATAATTCGTTATTTTAATTGGTAAAATTTACTTGACGTATTACTTCACATCTTGGAGGTATATTAATTTCATTGCAGTTATTCGTAATCGGTATATCTATTGTATGTGGTATATTAAATGGTCTAAGGATAAGGTAATCATTATCCTGGTTGAAATCCAATATACAGTTATATTTTTTGATAAAATCCATGCCAATGATTCCATCGCATGGTATCGCAAAATTATTATCTACTACCTGGAAGTAATGTGGTATTAGAAATTTTTTAAATTTTAGATCGCAAAATGTATTTCCAATCGATTTGATGTTACCCTGTCCTATTCCACTTAAAGTTGTTGTTTTGTTAGTGTTAATTTGGTTTTGTTTAAAGAATTTTGATTTTATTAATGAAATGTCTGCTCCCGTGTCTAGTAAGAGTGTGAGCGAGGTATCAGTATTGTCTAATTGTATATGTATAAAGAAGCTCAAGTTAAGATTTAGATGGTAAATTTTTACTGATTTGATCCTAGGGGAATTTCGGAGTTTTCCGAATTGTTTTCATTTGATTCTGTTGCTCTTACGTAGTTATTGTTCCTACGATTATTATTAAATCTTTGTCGGTTTCTGTAATAATTGCTATTATTATTATTGTTATTATTATTGTTGTTCTTATTATTTCTACGTGGGTAATTATTTCTTCCACGTGATCGTGTATTATTACCACGGTAACTGTTTCCAGACTTGTACTTTTGTCCATAGTACAAAATAGTATTTTGTTGACCTGTGGCGTCTGTACAACTATTGACAAATTTACTAATAGCATCGTTCATGCTATTGAATTGTCCTGCTTCCATGATAAGCTTAACTTTATCTATGGTGCAGTTCTTAGTTAATGCCTTTACTGCAGTTTGTGTGGAATACTTTGTGGCTAGGTCGCAAGCCAATCCATCTGAAATGTATGCGGTTTCTAATGCCTTGGTTAAATTTTCTATTTCACTGCAATAAGCGTTAGCAGTTTTATTGTTTTGTTTTATATTTAAAATTTTTGCCGTTAATACTTCCACAGATTCTCCCTTGACGCTATCTTTTAGTTTGTGTATTATTTCGGATATAGTTGATTCATTATTGATTAGATTTCTAGCGTTTCCTTTTAGTTTTGCTTTTATTAGAGATACTGCCACAGATTCGTGTCTGCCTTTTATTGATTCTACCAAAGATAAGGAGTCAATAAAGGAGCGCAAATTTTCAGATTTTCCATCAAAGTCTGTAATGAGCTTTGATGCTGTGTTTAAAAAGTCTACTACTGTTTGAGTCATGGTGGTTTCAGTTATAGGCATTAAAATATTATATGTTACACTTTCGTGTAATGAATTTGGTAGTTCGATCTGTATTGATTTTTTATGGGCTTGTTTTGAAATTCTGTTTGTTAAGTCAAAGAAAAATGCGTCTGCTGCTCTTTGGTGAGCTACTGTAAGCCTGCTGTAATAAACGTTAAGTAAAACTCTTATTTCTTCTATTCTTTTAAAAATGTTCTGAAAATGGTGACTAATTGTTTCGTTTTTAATAGGTCTATCAATATTGAGGCATTTGTATGAACGTTCAAAATCTTCTTTTATAATTCGAACCTTATTTAATATATCCTTCCATTCCATTAGTGAATATCAACAACATCAAAAATTAGCTATAACGATTAATTCTGCTTATATTTTGTCTAAATTGTTTGCTCTACTAGCATATTTCTTCTTCTTCAAAAATAACATTAATATGTTTTTTGGTTTGTTTTCTATTTACGTTATCCATTATAATGGCCTTACAAAATTAATTACAAAAAAAATATTATCATACTTTAAAGTTATTTTTGTTAAAATCTAATTAAAAAAAAATAATATATATATATATATATATATATATATATGTATAGTTTGTCAACGGCGGTTAACGCCTACTGACCTAAGAGTGCGCCGCAATTAGTGCACTTCTTTGTTTGTTATACCTATTTATTTTTTGCTGTCTTTACCTCATGTTGTAGCACATCATAATTCAACTACGATTTTCGTTATATATTGTTGTGTTGTTGTTGGTATCAACTCGATTGTTGTAAATATCTTCCAATTTTGTAGTTACCGCAAACTGCAAATGCATTAAGCTGTTGTAGTTGTTGCTCTCTGGTTGTTTTCCCTGGTGCTGATGTTCTTGTAGATTTGTTGGCTAGTTGTTGTTGTTTCGTCTGATTAATTCTGCCTTTTGGCAAGGCGGACATCTTCCACTGACAGATCGTTTTTGGCTGGTCTGTCAGGACTCAAAGATTTTCTTTCTTTTGCGCCTTACGGTCGCAACTGGCAAGATTTATTGTATTTTGGCAGTATAAATAATTTTATTTTATTCTGGGTGCAGAGTTTTAGCACTTCCATGTTGGCAGGATCGCCATGTAATAGGTTGTTATCAAAAAAGAATTTCATTTTTAATTTATTTAATTTATTTATTTTATTTACTTTAAATATAAAGATTATTTCCTGAGCTCAGCTAGGAGCTCTAGGAATGTTGTTTTATGATTGATCTTAAAATAAAAATACATTGTCTTATACACTAGTTATGAGAATAAAGCTTAACCTATCTTAACATAAGAGGGAAAAGAAAAGGTATATGCTTAATAAGCAAATTGTTCCTTTTTAGTTTCCCACGGTAGGCGTGCGGCGTGTGTCTCATAAGAAATTTAGAAAACATGGATTTTGTATTGTTTATATTTATTATATAAACACTTGTGGTTATCAATTATGATTCATTCAAGTGCATTATGATGCAGCCTTTGATCAGACTGGCGAGTGTCAAATAGCATCTGTACAAAATACATATTCACGTTGCAGTCTGTCAAATGCATTGCACAAAATAATTTCAATGCCTTTGGATGTTATGTATGTTGCGGTCAAGTTGACTTTAAATGTTTACTACGCAATGTTAGTCGTAGTGATAGTTAAAACACGCTACAACCGTCTCTTCCATTATCAGCTATGCTAATTGGATCCAGATTCAGCTCGTCTTGCGATAACCATCTGAATCCACCATGAGGAAGATATTCCGACATTGCCCAACCGTAAAGGTTATTTGCGTCTAAGTAGACAAGAAATTCTGATGGTTTTGATGCATCGAAATCTTCCAAATATTTGTTATTCGCTTTCGCATATCTTTGGCTACACTGTACGATCCCCCCACGTATACCTTTTTTCATAAAATTGTACATGTCTATGTCTGTCAATAATTCTAATTAAATTTTTGTATATTTGAGCATTGTATCCCAGGAAAGGCCAGGTGCTGTATAATATTGGCATGGATCGAGCTAATAAATACCCTTACAAACTTTTCTAAAGTTCTCAAAAATATCTGTCAGTAAGAGGACATCTGTTTTTAAGTGAAGTTTCATGTAGTCTTTCATATTTTTGCAACCAAAAGTATTCCATACCTCTACAGCATGTGAGTATTCCTCTAAAGAACACTCTTTATTGTTCAACTTATTAAAGAAATCACTGCGTGAAGGGAGCTGACACTCATCCAATTTTTGAAATGAATTTAGGTACTCATAGGGGAAAATACCTTTTTTCTTAATAAGCTGAAACTCGTTTTCTGACTGAAATAAGGACCTTATAGTGCTAAAATCATTATCCGACAAATTGCAGGCTAATGATTCCAAACTTTCAGCCATAAAACGTATTGTATCAAGAAATCTTATTTCAAGCTTATGACCATCACTCATTTCTGAAAATTGGTAGAGGGATATATAAAGCTCCTTATTGAGAGAGAGTACTTCCAGCTGCATTGAAATTTCACCTAGTTCTTTAATAAAAAGATGTGAGTCATAGTTTGAATAATTATGAAAGTAAACTGGTATAAACTTGGGAATTTGGTAATTTAAATTACACTTATTGTGGGCTGCACCTCTATATTTACCACTAATGTGGCAATGATCTCTAACGCGATCTTTAACTAAAATTTTTTGACAAATATGACAATTTACCGCACTATAAAAATTATAAACATCAGAAGGGGATAAAGTATCCATTTGCCTATTATTAACTTAATAGTTATTATAAATATCCTCACAATCTTTAACTAAATATGAGACGAATTTTTTTGAGGCATCTTTCCCAGTATAAACCCTTAACTTATCTAACTTACTGTTACGGAGACACTTAATATAATAACTAAATGCACAAGAAGTGTGCTTTTTGATTAAACTAGTTTTATTACTTACCTTATCACTAATATCTTCCAGTCAGCGTAAACCACAAAGGGGACATCCATTTTCCTTTGATGTCCCTTAAAGCTGAGAATTGCATCCGGACCTGATGGCATACTTGTCACGATTTTGCCGCATTCAGCCTTATGATTATGCATAACGTTTTCCCTGTGAGTGTACTGGAGACAGGTGTTGCAGAACTGTAGTTTGTGTCCATCCTGCGTTATCTGACTTCGTAAAAGTCTGTGAATAATAAAAAATAGTTAAAAATTTATTAGTAAAATGTATCTATTATAAAATATATAAAACAAGTATATGTATCATTAAATTAAAGTGTAGTATAATTTTTTAACTTACTTTGGTATGTCCTTTATCAAAATATAGTGATGAACTTCACCATTCTCCAAAAGAAGCAAGTTTACATGGGTAATTTTCTCGTCCTTAGTCACATAAAAGGAACCAATGATTTGATTTGCCTCCTCATCATACCCAAATACATTAACGCTTCTTGTAGGATTGTTCACCTCAAACACGTTAATTTTTTTTAGAGCTAATGGGAAGCTTAAATTTTTGAAATTTAGCACTTCACCATTTCGCGTAAAAATAATATCTGCAGAAATAACCTGAATACCATAAGAACAGCAACGTTCTTGATTGTATTTGGTTGTATACATGGCAGCAATCAAACACCATTTGAAGCAGTATTCATCATCGTTTTGTATATTGATGCTAGCAAATTTGCTTACTAGTTTTTGAGGTGTGGATATCCAACTTGATCCTTCGACGAGCGACGATTTGTTGATGTTGATTTCTGCTCGGACTATGCGTGATAAAGTCCAACCAGAATCGCGCTCTTCAAATTCGGACATTTTGGTTGAAATCTTCTCAATCTGCTTACGGAATATTTCTTTTATGTTGTCTGCCTTCGTCACCAAACTCATTTTAGCTACATGTGTTATAACACACAACTCCAAATCTTCTTCAACAATTTTGATATACTCCGCCACAATACTCACATGAAATTTAATAATTGTATGCTTACACAAAGTCATGTGAAGTCTCTCAATAAAAATATTTATGTTTTCCTTAATAAACTCTTCCAGAAGAAGTTGGTCCTTTCTATTTAGAATAGCATATGTGGCGATATGATTCTTGAAGGCTTTCGATATTTTGAAACATCTCACATTCTCTGCTACTTCTTCTGTCCTAGAATGTGAAGCACTCATTGGAGTTGGCAGAGTTTCTTCTCTTCTTTCTTCTTCTTCTCCATCATTTTCCGGTAAACTTATGTCCATAGCATCGTTGTACAAATTCCCTCCATGGATATCCACACCTTGTTGTTGAGCTTGTTGTTGCTGGTGCTCTTGTTGATGATAATTAAGAGGTTGCCATTGCATCAAATTGGAATACTGCTGCATTTGATTATCTGGTATGACGGGATTATAATTGTAACTTGGGTACTCATATTGCATTGGCACTCCTAATCCCAAAAACTGATTATTCCATGGCATACCGTATTGTTGATAATTCATTGGTACTTGATATTGATGGTAATGTAGAGAAGGATGTTGTGATGATGAGACATATTTAGGTGTTGTTGATAGTTTTCAAGAGATGTCTGCGGTTGTTCTTGATTTCTGTTCCGGCTTACGACCACTTGATCCTGCACACTTTGATTTTTGACATGATCCAAAAAGGACTTTTGGTATTTATATATGTACCTTATGGCATCTTTCACACTGATAACCTGAAGAACTCATTTTTAATTATTTTATTGTTATTATTTCACTTTAACACAATTTCTTATGATGGTTGTAAATACAATAAAGTACTGATGTGATGGTTAGCAAAGTTGGCGTATTTATACAAAAATTAGTAGCAGTATCCTTGCAGAATATTTACTTTTTGTTTCTCTGCTGATGACTGTACTTAATTGAAACTTTGCTGCTTTAAAATAATCGTAGACAAAGAAAATGATTATGTTGCAAAATATAAATGTATTCTACAAAATATTTTACGCACAAGCATCCTCAGTCATACATACAAATACACATACAAATATACATACATATACAAATATACATACATACATACAATTATATTTCTTAAACAAATAAATAAATACCAGAGACAAACAAGCTGGATCATACACACAAGTATAGGGTGTTCATATACAAGAGAATATTTTATACATAAATAAAATAATTAAATTCATTGTTTATTAATTTATTTAATTATTTTATTTTTAAACAATTTATTAGCGTGAGGAAATCATACACACATTCTCCCGATTCATATGAGAATCGCGTAGTAGTCATCAAATCTATTTTCTCTGATATTACTGATATAGTATTACGATAACAAATTTCTATAGTCTGGCAACACTGGCAATTTTCCCTTTGGTATTAGAAGATAATAATCATGTTTTGCCGTCGGCATTTGAAAAAAAATAATAATCATGTTTTGCAGTCGGCAATTGAAAAAAAATAAAAATGTGTTTTGCCGTCGGCATTTGAAAAAATAATAATCTTGTATTGCCGTAGGCATTTGAAAAAAATAATAATCATGCATTGCCGTAGGCATTAGGAAAAATTATCATGCATTGCCGTAGGCATTAGGAAAAATTATCATGCATTGCCGTAGGCATTAGGAAAAATTATCATGCATTGCCGTAGGCATTAGGAAAAATTATCATGCATTGCCGTAGGCATTAGGAAGAATTATCATGCATTGCCGTAGGCATTAGGAAAAATTAATAATCACTATTTCCCCATTAGTATTAGGAAAAATCATTTTCATGATTTCCCCGTCGGCATATACACTTGTGAAATCTTAATCTTATAAATGCCCTTAATCCACACCCACAAAAAAATCACCCGTTATCACAATTAATACTACCCAAAATAATCACCCGTTCCCACAAAGTTAATGTAAGCAAAAAACTCCTTATGTAAACAAAAATTTGGACGGACTTATTCAACCACCCTCGCAGGTATCAAATTTCACAAATTTCCAAGAATTTAACAATTTTCAAATTTTAATTACCCAAATTTACCATTTTCAGCCACAATTTAAAAATTTCAGCCACAATTTAACAATTTTAATCGGCGCCCGGATTGGTATTTCACTACTACTCAGGTACATTGGCTAATTGGGAGAATTTCAACTCTCAGTCTAGATTGCAAGCTTTTGATCGCCTATATGGTCGCTTTTAAAACCTATGTATATGGTGCTACGGAATTCAAATATGTTTCCGCTTCCAATGTAGAAAAAATTCAACGGAGACAAAACAATATTTTAACGTTAATAACATCTCATCCATGGTACATTACGAATTCAAATTTACATTGTGATTTAAAAAATCCTTCAACGACTAAAGAAATTGCAAGATTCGCAGGCAAATACTTAACAAAACTCGAGACACATCCTAATCCGCTTGATCGTAATATTTTAAACTTTACTGGACACATTCGCCTAAAAAAGAGAGAAAAGGATTCTTCTACTCCACACTCCAGATGGGACTGCCTGAAAATACATTTATTTTTCCTTTTCGATTGTCACTACTTATGTATTATTTATAACAATCACGAAGTTAATATTCGACACTGGTCGGGCCTAATAATTATATTTTAGCTTTAAGACTTGATAACTTATTGTTAGTTCATGTTTGAAGGTAAAATAAATAAATACATATATATAAAATTTAACAACGCTTGGCGTTGCGTTTTACAAAATTAGGCCCTTAGTGTCCGTACAGCATGCTTCGTGCGCAAGTCAAAGTCGCACTTTACTGAATTTATTTTTAGTAAATGGAAATGGAAGTAAAATTTATCGCTAAAGTACACTCCTAACTATAAAATTAATTAAGGAACATGTTCCGCTCCATTTCCCGTTCAGCACAAAGGCTGAGCAAATTTTAGAAAATTCTTTAGGAATAAACGTTTACATAATGGCTCGACATATACTTTTTGCAATGGGATGTTTAAATTGAGAAATTTTTGTAAAATAAAGGATTATTGAATAAAACAATATGGTATGGAGGTACAATACTAAAACTATTTTATAGGGTTATTAAAAAAGAAGAGAGAAGTTTGAAGTTCGAAACTGTAGTAAACATAAATTTTTTTTTTGTGAACAAATATTGAACAATTTCGTTTTGAAATTTCTTCGCTTTAGTGAGCATTCGATTTTATCGAATTTCACGTCAAGTGGAATACTAAACATTGTTTTCATTGGATAGTATTTATATAACGGCGTTATTTGTTTATACAGCAACAAAATTACTCTTAATGCAGCAAACTCGTATCTTAATAAATGCGTTTCATAATTAAACTAGAAAAGGTTAGTGTAGTATTACTACTAATATATATAGATGTAATCAATTCCTTAATAATTTCATCCAAACACCGAAGTATACAGAGGTGAACCGTTTCTTTTTTCTCTCGTGAAAACTTGTATTTTTTAAGATACGAGGTTGAAAAAGTAAGGCATCGATATTCAACTTATTGCTAATATCCCAAAAAAATATTCAATCGAAAAATACCGAGAGGCCACTCACTAAAAATTGCACTAGAGCAAAAATTATGAAATTTTTCACAAAATAAATATCTACATATGTATGTGCTTATGTACGTTTGTATGTATCTCTTTACTACATAAACAGCACTTTGGTAAAGTGTATATAAGATTCGACACAGCCGAATATAGCACTCTTACTTGTTTTTTGTAAGCCAATTTGCTTCTTTTCAAAAATAAAAATAAAAAAATCTAACAGCAGAAATGCCTATTTCACTGTGACTTCTGAAGCTCTTCATGAAAACAATAAAAACAAAACATCTGATTTGCAGCTTACACAATGTATGGTTAAGAGTTAACGTGAACTTTAACTGACAGTTCTTCAAACAAAACTTGCCGTTAAAGTCCCTGTTATCGTTTAACTATACATTGTGAAAAGGTACGGTAACTACTTAATTTTAACTAACTGGTATTTACAAAATTTGTATCTTAAATACTAACTCCCTTATGCAAAAACGAATGGTAAATTTAAAGTTGGTTTAACAAACGAATTTTGTATGGCAAAACCGGTTTTAAAGCATGCTTTAACTTTAACAATAGTTTTTGCATAAGAGCATAAATGAATATCATTCTTATCTTATTCTAACTTCTTTGTTCTAAGACGAACTCAAACCATTATGTTTGATTTCGTACTTTCTCTGACCTTGATTATTTACAATATTTTTATGATATCTTATGACCTATAGAATATTTACTTATTTAATGTTTTAGTTGCTTACAATATATATTTGTTATGATCTTTTATGATCTTTGTACTTAGGGATATTTTATGATCTTTTTTACTTTCTTAATTTAGTTGTTTGTATGTTTTGTAATTCTTATCATCTATGGAAAGTTACTTATTTCTTATCTTATATAATATAAACGTGTCAATTATGCGTGGGCGTCATTAACTTTGCATGAGCGTCGACTATGCGTGGGCGTCATTAACTATGCATGAGCGTCGTTAACTCTCCCCTGGGTTAAACGAGAGCGTCCCGATCTCTACTAATTCCTTCAACTTGTTGATTATAATAAATTCTAAAATTTGGTTCTTTATGTTTTCTTTTATATATTAGTACATTTTTGAATATTTTGAGTCCAATATAAATTATACCAAATACTATTGTTATAAAGATCATCATATAAAAAATTTAACGTGTAGGGTGTTCCTCAAATGGTATAATTAACTTCTTCAGTGAATCAATGTTATTAAATGCGTTTTTACGATCTGAGTTTAATATCTTTATAATTTCAAAGTCCTCGTCGTGTTTTATGGGAATTGCCTCTATTAGTCTGTCCTGCAGGTTCCTATAAGTGTTATTGTCTATTCTAACTTTGTCAGTATACGTTACTAATGCTATGTCTGTAGTAGTAGTATTGTCGACTTGATGAATACCATCCAATAGTATAAAACCTTCATCGATTTCCAATAATGGATCATTATATTATTGTAAAACTAAGGCTTTAAGCTGGGGGAAATACCGATACTTTTCTATGCAGCCACGCACTTAATCAGCACCCTAGTCTATCTACTTGGGTAGAGATTCTTATGAACATCAGCTATTTAACTTAAATTTACAATGAAACGGAATATGAGACACGATTGTTGTGTATACAATTGATTTACCTTTGGTAAACACATTTATAAGTATCACTAATAATTTTCTGTTTTTTCCATTTTTTAATTTTTCTATTTAGGTTAGCACGAAATTATATTACTCTACCGCTGCACAGAAAAGTATCGGTATTTCCCCCAGCTTAAAGTCTAAGTTTAATTTTTCTTCTCCTCTTTAGAAACTCACATTAATTAATAAAAATATTTCATTCAATAAGAATTGAAATTACTGAACTTGAGCCTAACTATGAATTATTTCTGATTAAAATTCACTACAGTTTAATTAAAGAAAAAAAATCTAAAAATTTCTCAATTATTGTAAAACTTTACATTTACTATTCTTATTGTTGAGTAGTGGAAGTATGCATGTGTCTGTCTCATTATTTGTTCTACAAATGTTTAGTCATAAATAGTTCTGGCAATGGTTTATTCTTACATAGTCTCTGTTGCATTGAGCGATTTGCTCGTCCGTTTGAATTTTTCCATGTTTGAAGCTAATGGGAGTGATCTTGAAAAGTTTGCAGTGGTTTATTAATATGGGATATTTATAAATAGTTATCAATAAATCTCCAGTTCCAGCCATATGTACATCTGCGTATTCTAAGATATTTATTATAGGTACTGTTGTTAATTCGTGTTGTATTATTTCCTTTACGTCTTCCATATTTAGTGACTCGGATAGGTACTTATTATTTTTTGCTGCGTTTATTGTCCTGGCTAGTGTCAAGAGTTGATCATGTACCTGTTCAATGATGAGGTGGTTTTCTAACGTATGGTTTTGTAGTGTGTCGATTAATTTTTCAATCCTTGAATTTACCCATTTTTGTTTTTCATTATTATTTATTAATTCATTTATTTTTGTTTCCATTAAAATTAAATCGTCATGGTCTGGAACGCCTGTAATAAATTTTAACGCTGATCCTAGGAAGTTCAGAGATCTTGTATGTCTTTTATGTGCGTTAAGTTGGTCTGCCAGTATTTCAATTTTCTTTATCCAAATCATTTCTTGAGGTGTGGGCTTGTAATCTTTCACGACAATTTGTTTATAAGGTAAGAGTATTTTCGTTATATTAGTTACGTGGAATAAATACTAATAGTCATTAAATATAAGTACAAGTAAATTTTTAATTTCCACTTCTCCCTTGGTTTCTGGTGTGACCATCACGAGTAATATCAGGAAGATGATCATCTTTATTAATTGTGTAGTTTTTTATATTATCTTTATGCACAATCTTCCCCCTTGTAGTTAAGACAGTGTCCTCACGGTCTTCCTTTACAATATATTTAATATATCTAGCGTCTTTTTTCATCCTTACACCTTTTATTTTTACAAGAATTTGTTCATTTGGTTGAAAGGTTCGATGTTTAGTACCTTGATTTAGTCTTCCAAGTGTTTTTTCTGATGCCTTTTTTAGTTTTTCGTATATATCCTTTTTATTATATTTTATTTTATTAAATAGGATATAAACTGGTTTTTGTCCTGTGACCGTATGTATGGTGTTATTTAATTCCCTAGTGGTTTTGTAGATTTCTTCAGCTATTGTTGTTTCATTCTGTATTTTAAGTATTCTACTTAATTCCGATATTGTGCTATGAGCGCGTTCGACTTGTCCGTTCGAAGTCGATCTATAGATTGGAGTCTCTATCTTTCTTATTCCATATTTTTCACACATTATCTTTATTGCTGGTGTATTAAGGCATTTTTCATTATCAGTCATTAATCGGGTGCAGTTCGGATAATTATTCGTGATAATTTCTTCAATTTTTTCAGACAGGCGTTGTCTTGAATCTATTTCTCTAAGAGTAATGTATTTTGAAAATTTATCGATAGCGACTAGGAATGTTCTTTTGTCATTGAAGTAGATATCCATGTGTATGTACTCCCCAGGTTTCGTTGGTATTTCGGATTCTTTCAATGGTTCCCTTGTGGGATTTCTTTCATACTTGCCGTATAAACAGGGTGTACATTGTTTGTTAAATGCCTTACATTGTTGTTTTATCTCTGGCCAATAGTGAGTTTCAAGTATTTCTTTCATATTATGTTTGTAACCTCTGTGTGCTCTGTTATGTGTTTTTTTATTATTTCAGTTTGTTAATTTTTTTCTCGAACGTCGATCAATTTTATTGGTGTATATACAAGATTTGTACCGGTAAATGTATTGACTATAATGGGGCTAAATGCTTAAATATTATTCCTTGAAGTGTGTATTGCCGTCACTTTACTGGGATCTACTATCTTTTTTGATTCTATTATTAGGTTTTCTTCATTAGTGAAATTTACTGTATATCTAACCTTGTTTTCGAATACCGTACGTGTTATTGTTTCATTAATTCCTTTGTTTGGTACAAGTTCAATTTGAGTGGCGTATGCATTCATTGGTCGTGCTACTTGTTTAATTTGTTCTGTATACGAACTCTCGGCTGAATGTGTTGTGTCAATGGATGAGGTATTTATTTGTTGTCTAGATAAAGCATCGGCTACAACATTCTGATGGCCTGGCTTATAAACTAATTTTGCTCCAAAATCTTCGATTATTGCCTTCCAACGTTTTAATTTTGGGTTTGGGTTTTTCTCGGATACAGAGTGAGTTAAGATTGATGATCAGCAGGGAAACCGCAAATATGCAATTGCATGTTTTTTCTTGTCTGACATATCAATCCGGAATTAAGATATTTATCCGTTTCACAACTTTTTATGAATTCTGGCATCGATTTGTTAGTGCATGTTTTTGCATATTTTACCCTTTAAAGCATGTTTTTGCATACTTCAGTCTAACACGCATATTTTGAGCATTTTTTGAATTTTTAGAGCATATTTGACGTTTCTAAGCCATATTTTGGTGATTTTTGAAAAAAAATTATTTTAATATTAAAAAAAAAACTTTTTTGGAAAAAATTTCTACTTTTTTCGTCAAAACTTCATTTTGTAGTGAACGAAACTGTAGTATGGGAATGCAATATTTTGCTACCATTATGAAGTTAGACTTTAAAAAAGGCCATTGTGTATGTTCTGGACTCCGAATCGATTACATACGTTTTCTTGTGAAAACGTATGCTACATGTGTTTAAGTTAAAATTTAGAATATACTAATTATTAGTATGTGCTTAACATCCAAATTTAGAACAAAAAAACTTAAAATAAACGATTTAAAATTTTTTAACTTTTACCCACTTGTTTACCCACTTGTTTTCTTGTGAAAAAACGAAACAAGAAAATTAAAAAATTTTAAATCGTCCATATCCAATTTTTTTCTGGTAAATTTTAATGCTGGAACAAATACTACTGATTTTTATTTTCCAAATTTCAACTTAAACAGGTGTAACATGTGTTTTAACATCCTCACTGGACGCTAATTTCAATAAGAACATGGTTTGGTAATTGTGACGAACTCTGCCCCCATTACATCAGTTGAGGTTGAAAAAGAAAGTTTTCAATGTATAGAAGTTTAAGTGAATAGATTTTGTTTATTGCAATAACAATTATAAATAAAAAGCTTATCTTATTCTTCAAAGATTTAAATCTTATATCGTGAAGTAAAAGATAATTTTTTTTTGGTAATAAATTTTTTTATTGTTTCCTTCTTCTGTTTATTTTATTTTTATCTTGTTTTATATGTAACTTTTATTAAATTGCTGAATTAAAATTAGATTTTCATTTCCAAATAATCCAATTTATGTTATTTTTAAGAGCATATTTTTGGGTTTTAGTGCATATTTCGAAGTTTTTAGCGCATATTGAATGCGCATAAAACACTTTTTTTGGAGCATATTTCTGGTTTCCCTGATGATCAGTATAAATGGTAAGATCAGTTGTACCATAAATATAATTCCGAAGTTTTTGTAGTGCCCAAATTATTGCTAGTAATTCCTTCTCATTTGTACTATAGTTTTCTTCTGTTTTGCTTAGTGTTCTGCTAAGAAAAAATATTGGTTTTTTCATTTGAAGAGTTCAACCTGTTCTGTTAAACAGCTTTTAAATTTTTTAAATATTTGTATGGCAGCTTCGTCCAAATTTATTTTTGTTGTGGCACTTTTATTTTTTCCTATTTGTCCGTTATCTCCTCGTAAGTGAACTGTAAGGGGCTTAGCTATGCTGGCGTATCCTTGTTTAAATTTTCTATAGTACCCTGTCGTATCCAAAAATCCTCTTAGGTCCTTGAGCGCTTCTGGTAAGGGATATTTTTCAATTGTTTCCACTTTTTCTGGATTTGTCGAGATTCTGTTATGTTTAATAATGTGTCCCAAGTATTCAACTTCTGTTTGGAAAAACTTGGATTTTTCATTTGATACCCTAAGTGTTGCTTGATTCAAAGCATTGAATATGATATTGATATGTTCCATATGTTCTTCTGGTGTTGAAGAATATATTAATACATCACCAATGTAAGCGTATGCGACCTTGCCAATATATTCTCTCAAGATATCATCAACACATCTTTGAAATATTGAAGGAGCATTCTTTAGTCCGAACGGCATACGCACAAATTTGTACTTGCCACCATTCACAAAAAATGCAGTTTTTTCCCTATCTTCCTTTTTAATCTTAACCTGATGAAATCCTGATTCTAAATCTAAAGTTGTAAAATATTTGGCTTTTCCTAAGTTCTGTATAGTCATGTTTACGTCAGGAATAATATATCTATCTGTTATTGTATTTGAATTTAGTTTTTGAAAATCAACTACCATACGTCGTTTTGGTCGACCTGTTTCATCTACACCCTGCTTAGGAACAGTCCAAATGGGTGAATTATATGGGCTATTACTACGTTGGATTATACCGTATTGTAATAACTTTTTAATTTCCTTATTTACGAAGTCGTTATCCGCTATGGGATATTGGTACTGCTTCGTCCAAATGGGTTCGTCTGTTCTTGTCCTAATCGTGGCTTCAACAGTTGTAGTGAAGGGTAATGGTCTTATGCCATTGTTGTCCTTCATTAAACTATCTATATCTTCTTTATATAATTCGTTACCTATTGTATAGCTTATATTACTAATTTCCTCAATCTTAATCATAGTAAATGTCATGTTTCTACTATCTATTGTTGCGTTCAGCATATTTATTCCATTCCATCCTAATATCAAATCTGTTTTTCCCATGTTATCTAACTCGAAAAAGTCTATATCCGCATCGAAAAATTTTATTGTTTGTTTGGATTGAAATGACTTGCATAGGTTGTATTCTTTGTGGGTAATTTAATTTTAATGATTTCTTTATTTAATTATGGGTTGCTCCAGTGTCTATTAATACATCGTATGATATTTTTTCACCGTCAATCATGGTTACGTGGGGCAACCCGTTTTTTAGTTTAAATACTTAATAACTAGCTTATTTACAGTACCTGGTTCTACAATAATGCTGCTAGCGTCATTTTCAGTGGTGATGTTGTTATTCCTCATAAATTTGTTCTGCTGGAAATTTCCGCTGGATTCTCGGTGTCGTTTCCATGGTTGGTTGTTTGAGTTGAAGTGTGTGGGTCGTCGCTGAATTGTGTTGCCGGAACTTACATCCATAGGTTCTGGTCGTGGTTGTAAATTGTTGGATTGTTGTCTTGCTGGGAACTGTTGCCGTAGTTGTTGGAGAAAATGTTGCCGTGGCTGTTGGAAAAAATGTTGTCGTGATTGTTGTAAAAACTGTTGTCGAGGTTGTTGAGGAAACTGTTTTCTGTGTGTTTCATGCGCTTTCTGTGGATGTTTGGATTCATATGACAGCTTCAAATTCTGGTGTCTATCGTCGTGCTCAATGGTGCGGGCGATAGTATATGCATGTTCTAAATTTTCTGGGGCGTTTGCATATAACGTGGATTATACAAACGTGTTGTTAACTCCTGTTATAAATACTCTGACGGAGTCTTGTTTGACTTGGTCTATCATCGCATTTACGGCTTCTTGTCCATATCCGGACATCGATAGTTTTTAAATTATCAGGCTCAAGCTTTTATTTATTTCGTCGTGGAATTCTTCTAGGGTTTTTCCCCCTGATAACACCTTTTTATTTCTTCCTGTAAAACGTATAGAGGACGTGTATCTGCATAAGTGTAGTCGAGTCTATTTCTAATGGCATCAAAGTTGAAGATAGTACCATGATTTGCCAAGACCTGTGCAGCTGCTCCTTGTTTTTTGTTTTTATTATCTGTAACGCCTGGGAATAAATACTTGTGCCCTTGAGAGGCTCTATACTCTCCATCATGCGAGATGTGTCTTCTCTCCATACTCGGTATTTCATGATTTCACCATCGAATACGGGAACTGACTTAAAAACTTCCAGTTTGACTTCATTGGGGTTTGTTATACTTGTTTATACTGCTTCTAGGGGTGCTGGTCGAGGTTGGTTTATAAGAGGGTTTACGCTTACCTGTTGTAGTTGGTGTTTCAGTGCATTTATTTCCGTTGTATGTTGTTGTACTAAGCTCAGAAGTGTGGCTTGTAGTGTCACCACTTGTTGTGTCAGTACATTGATTTCTACGTTGCTTGTCATTATGTTGTTTGGTTCTTCTTCAAATAATTCCAAAGGACGTGTAATGTCAAAAATTATTCTTCTCTTCATAAATATAAAACTTCTTTTGTTTTTTTCTTAATGTTTTTTAATTAAATATTTTATTAAATAGTTGGCACTATCAGTTTTGTGTAAATTATTTTTTCTATCTTCATATGAAGATTGTATTTTTCCTTTATACAAAGAATTTTTTATTTTTGTCCTTGTATTTATGTTGAGTGTTTTTTTATTTAAAGGAATATACGTTTATAAAAACTATCCTATTATTTATTATATTTTTCTTCATGAAAAATTTCACTTTCTTGCTCCGACAAGGATAACTTTTGGTCCGCTCACTAGAGAACAATTTTAATTGAACTCCTGGCAGGATCGCAAATTAATACCGCTTGTTTAAATTATTTAAAAAAATATATTTTCTTGGACATATATGTGTCTTTATTAATTTATATTTTCTTTAATATAAATTTACGTTAATTCTTGAATTAAAATTATAATGACGATTTAACGCCTTATCTACTTAATTTTAACTAACTCGTATTTACCAAATTTGTATCTTAAATACTAAATGAATATCATTCTTATCTTATACTACTTTCTTAATTTAAGTGTTTGTATATTTTGTAATTCTTATCATCTATGGAAAATTACTTATTTCTTATCTTATATAATATAAACGTGCCCATGCATGTGCGTCAACTATGCGTGGGCGTCATTAGCTATGCATGAGCGTCGACTATGCGTGGACGTCATTAACTATGCACGAGCGTCGTTAACTCACGTGGTCATCACTTAACCAAGTTGTCAACAGTAGCCCAAAACGCAAGGTCCAAGTCGGAATGAATAGATATGTAACTGTGATAAAGTGCGGGAGTTACGTCAGCACGACTTCAATGGCAAAAATAATAAGAAGTAAATCGCTCAACTTAAATTGTACAATTGACACACTTATACAAATTCAGCATTTTGCATAAGCCACTGCATTTTAATTGTCAGAATCAATTTTATATTAAAACACTTTTGCAAAGCATTGATCACTTGAAAATAAGAATTCAATAAACAAAGTTAAGAAAAAACTCAAAACAAAAGTTTTGGGTTTTTCGGGACAATACATTTCATCGTATTTAACTGACGCAGTTGAATGTAGGATCTAACCCCGAAGGATTATACCAACTGCAAAATCCTTTCAAAAAAGGAACTTTTTAAATTAGTTGTGAAATCTTTTCAAATTAAAAGTAATCGTGAACTCTTTTCAAAAATTCGTGAAATCTAAATATATAAATAAAAAAGAGACATTTCAACTAAACTAAATTTTAATAAAAATATTTAAACTCAACAAAAACTTTACGAACACAGTGTTTTAGTGATAAAATCTTTGCTACATTCACCACAACTTCAATAAAGAAGGAAGAAAGTGAGAAGTAAAAACTGATTAAAAATGGAAACAGAAAAACAAATACCAACAACAGCCAACCCTTCTGCGGAGTCACCTGTCCCGGTAACTGAGGGACTTCAGTTACCAGAGGTATCCAAAATAGTGGAGTATAGGGGAATTGAAACTTTTTCTTCCAGTTTTTGAAAACACAGGACTACAAGCATATGTCTTTCAAAGATGCGTAATCAATAAAATACAGGGAGCACCTTTAGATATTATCCGAACATTAGAACCGAATGCGTTTTGGGAGCAAATCAAAAAGGAACTCATCTTTAACTTTGGAGCGAAAAAACTTACCATCAGCTATATAACAACGCTCTATCACTAAAAAATTACAATGTAAGTCAATATTACTATAACATAAGCATTTATTTTAAATAAATTGAATGAAAAATACGAACAGGATACTAACAAGCCTGTTGAGATTAATCCGAAGAATAATGAAAGCATGATTTTAAAAACATTTCGAAATAATATACAGCCTAACATGTCAAACATCATATATAGTAAAAACATAACTAGTATAAGATCAGACTTTTATACATTAAAAGAAACAGGGATCATTAAACAAACCACTTATCACTCACACAACAAACAAATACCAAATAGGGGACAAAACAGTCAATCCAATCACGTCGGACACAATACACCAGTTATTCAGGTCAATCTTAGAACCAAAAGCAATTTAGGCAGACAAAAAATTATGAACAATTTCGACAAACAAACAACTCTGGACAGGTTATGCATACAAATAACTTTAGACAAATAAGGCAGTCCAACAATACAACACTATACCGCCATTCAAACTTTTATAGAAACGAACAACGTGAACAGACATCAGGAAAAGTAAGCAATCAGTTTAGACAAAATCATGTAGAGCGAATGGAAGTCGATTAACGAAGAAAGGTTAGTAGAACTAACAATAGGGAACACTAAAATAAAATGCATAGTAGACACAGGATCATCAACGACGTTAATAAGAAAAGAAACACTTCCACAATATAAACGAGTTAAAATGTACGAACCTTAATTTTCCAAAACATTAAACGGACTATTCGAGGAAGATTGTGAAATTATTACAGAAACACTGGAAGACAACAATCTCATGTGCTGGAAATTGACGGTTTTCAAAAAACAAAAAATGTGACGGCTTAATATTCCAAAACATTCTGAAAATTTTAAAGGCTAATATAAATAAAGATGAAGAATACATTGAAATTAATAATAATAAAAAAAAATTTTGCAAATTTTGTCCGTACGATTATGACAAAATGCATACCCTAGAGGGATCAAAAATCAATGATGTAATGAATAAACTCTTATGAATTTAGAAAACTACGAAACTGTAAAATAAAAATTACGATCTATTTTTTCACCAAGGCATGGCACTAAGTCATATTCACGAAATAAAGCATGAAATCATCACCAAGACAAATAATTCTGTACATTCCAAAAATTGATAAACTTAGAAGGTCACAAAATTTCACTACCCTTGACCTAGCCAAGGGTTTTCTCCAAATAATAACAAAATCGAGAATTGAAAAAAGACAGCATTTTCAACCCTGTTAGGGTACTACAAATTTGTTCGCATGCCATTCGGGCTAAAGAATGCATTTCAAAATCTAATGAATTTGGTATTAAAATCTCTGATTAATAAAATCTGCGTTGTTTACTTGGATGATATTTTAATCTTCGGCACAAGTCAAGAAGAACACATCTTAAATATCTAAAAGACATTTGACAGACTAAGAGCGCATAATTTGAAAATCCAAGTAGATAAATGCAAATTCTATACAAAAGAGATGGAATATTTAGGTCACATACTAACAACGGATGGTGTTAAACCAAAACCTTTAAAAATGTAAAGCATACAGAAATTTAATCTTCCTGAAACACAAAAACAAATCAAATCCTGCCTTGTACCCATGGGATGTTATAGAAAACGTATCCGAGATAATGCTAAAATTGCACATAACGTGACAAAATATCTTAGAAGTCAATAAAAATTATCCACAATATATTGATGCGTTTCAAAAACTAAAAATGCAGCTATTAACCCGCCTACACCTAAATATCTAGGCGCAGGGCAGTTCGCCAGGCCAAGTTCCAACCAATGCATGCAGTATGTATATTTACAGGAAGCCATTCGTCGTGTTTTTACCCCCCCCCCCACCCTACCGACCATACAATTTAAGCCTCATACAATTTAAGCCTCATACTTCATGTACTACGACTCAGCCTATTTAGATTCACAATTGATGTAGGTAGTATTATCCGTTTGCAACGAAACTTGACACGAACGATAAGCACTGGGCGAAAAAAAACTTGAGTTTAAAAATATTTAATCCACTTCGGTTTATCATATTTTAGAAGAAAATTAGCATGAATTATAAGCTCTGTTCAAAACAAAATCGGGACTTTAAAATAGTGGGCGGGGTAATACTCATAAAATTTAAAGGTTTAATTCAGACTAGAGAAGTTTTATACACAGGTAAGTGTAGATTAGAAAGCAAATGGAAAAATTTTAAACAGGTTGCCTAGATATGATATGAAACCCTGACGATTTCATATTTATAAAATGCATGGCAGATTATAGTGATATGTATTGTGCAAGAAAGAACTTGGTCAAAATTTATATTTCACTACTTCTAATGGCCGAAATTTTGGATAGGAACTTGGCCTTTTTCACTTGATGTTTTTGTGAGGATCCATATTACAATAGGAAATTTAAATAAGTTACAGATGCAGGTGGTTACGCAATAGGAGCTGTGCTCATGCAAGGAGGTCAACAATCCTCAATGACCACGAAAATAAATACGATACTGTTGAAATAGAATTATTGGCCATTTTCTGGGATGTCAAATATTACAGACCATACCTATACGAAAGACACTTTGATCTGACAACAGATCATCAGCCTTTAGTTTGGCTCTATGCAAAACACAAAGGTAAGGATATAAACTTAAGGCTGCAGAGATGACTTATGGAGTTAGGAGAATACAATAAAGAAATGAATCATATAAAGGGTGAAGAGTAATTTGTTCTCTAGATTTTCTGAGTAGGATCGATGCAAACACAGGTAAACTTCATGGGATAAATGATGAGAATCGTGAAGTAAAAGACAACTTAAACACACGAGTAAGTAAGTATGATTCATTCACACGAGGGAGACCAAAATTACAATTTTCCAATCCTAGATACAGATTTCAAACCCAATTAATTTTAACTGAACACACTGACGTGAAAGAAATGGAAGTAGTCAATGAAAAGAAAAAGATTTTTATTAGTAGAGATGACATCCAATCCAATTTTATTACTGACATTTTTAGAAGATTTCTTAAAAAGGGAAGAGTAGGAATATTTTCTGAACTGAGTGATGAATTTTATAACCAGCTTCAGCTTAAGTTGATTGAACTTTTTGATAATAACATAAAGTTTTACTTATATAGTAACCATACAAAAGAGATGAGTAGTGAGGACGAAAATTATTAATAAATAGCCAAATATCACTAAATGGAAACTGGACATGGTGGTTTAACAGAGAAATTAAAAAGGTAATTTATTTTAGGAATCTTAAAACCTTAACTAACAAACATATAAACAATTTTGAAATATGCAACAAACCAAAATATGATCGTAATCCATTAAAACCAAAATATCATATCACTGAAATTTTATCCCACGCACAGTGTCGTGACAAAAAAAGTGATAAAAAGACCGCAACTTTTGAAGAAGTGAACCGATTTTGATGAAACTAACTGTTTTGAAAGAAAAAATTGTGGTTGTCGAAATTCTTTCGGAGCTTGTAACTTTTGTAAATATCGACAGATCTTAATATTTATTTGTTAATCGTTGGTACATAACATCTTTATTATTTGGCAAAAATCAGTTAGTTTTGTGGTTTTGAAAGAAAAGTATATACAACAATTTATATGAAAAATTTTTTTTATATATCAAAAATTGTAGCAGGGAATAATTTTGCAATAAATAGCTATTTTTCAAGCAATGGATACAAAAGCAATACAAATATAAGGTAAACACATTACCATAATAGGGGTGTGCGCGCAGGCGTCTTTTCTCGTGTGGGTATATATACTATTTGTATATATTAATTTTTATATGTTTGATCCAGTCTCTGAGACTGATTTGACTTCGAGAAGCCTTTTTAAAATTTATGGCTACACCTTATACATTCATAGTGAACAGTCGATTTAGCGGAGTTTTTATTTCATACTAAACAAAAAAAAATTGTACGAAAAAATATTCGGAATACATATTGTTATTGTTAGCTTTATTTGCATTGCTAATATTTTTTACATAGTCATAATTAACAAAAACAATAAAACCGTAATCAAAAATAATACAAACAAACAAACAAAAGTGCCCTTGAGGAATACTCTATATGAGTACCTCAAAAACAAATAACTGTGAAGTGTGTTCAAATGGCAGACATGCCTATTTTACTGTGAGTTCTGAAGCTCTTAATGAAAATAATAAAAATAAAAAATCTAATGATAGACTTACTGAGAGCTCTGAAGCTCTTAATGATAACAAATTAAATAAGAAATCTGATAGTAGACTTTTTTTAACGGCGAGGCCACTTTTTCGTCAGCGATCAACTTCGCTTTGTTCAATGCCAACTAGTGATTCGTTAACATTACCGTTGCCTAGTACTTCTACATTTAACTCAGCGATATCATCCGCTTCGGGATCGTGGTCATCACTTAACCAAGTTTTTACTGAAGTTAAGAGCAGCCCAAAACCCAAAGTCCAAGTGGGAATGGACAGATATATTACAGTGGTAAAGCGCGGACGAAGCCCAAAGTCTTCCAAAATTTCATCTGCTCCAAAAATGTCTAGGGATAACAGCGTATCCTCTATGAACCGCCAAAATCGTTTTCAAATATTACAAGTTGACAACAACGAACCCGATGTATCTACGAACAAAACATCCAAGCCGCCTCCAATCTATTTGAGAGAAAAAAATTCAAACGCTCTTATAAAAAATTTAATTTCAGTCATTGGTGAGAATAAATTTCACATTGTTCCAATAAAACGTGGTAACATTGATGAAACCAAAATTCAAATTTATGAAGAAAAAGATTTTCGCAAACTTATTACTGAATTTGAAAAAAGTAAGAAAAGTTTCTACACATATCAGCTTAAAAGTGCTAAAGGCCTGCAGATCGTATTGAAGGGCATCGATTCCTATGTTGCTCCCGAAGAAATAAAAGATGCACTCGTCCTCCAGGGATTTAAGGTAAAAAATGTATCTAACATAATAAATAGGGAGAAGATTCCTCAACCTCTATTTCGCGTCGAACTTGAGCCAAACGATATAAAATTGAAAAAAGCGAGACTCATCCAATTTATAATTTGAAATATCTCTTATATCGAAAAATAACAGTTGAAGAGCCACACAAGCGTTCTGGACCCGTACAGTGCCATAATTGTCAAGAATATGGTCTCACAAAAACTTACTGCAAGTTACCTTCAGTCTGTGTTATCTGCGGTGAATTGCACGGTACTGCTGGTTGTACTAAGCCTAAAGATCTAGCAGAAAAAAATGTAGTAATTGTGGAGGTAATCACACCGCTAACTACAGAGGATGTCCTGTCTATTCTTTCGTTAAACAAACTATAAGACAAAAACCTAAATTAGCTCCAGCACAAACAGCAAACGCTTATTCCGCCACTTTTGCTCAAATGAGCCAACCTGTCACTTCACGTGTATCGTATGCCGATGCAGCTAAGACTAGTTATATTCTCACACAAAATATTCCGCCTCAAAATAATTCAAAGAATGAAAACTCAAGCTTTAATTTTTATTCGCCTTGAAGCTACTATTGAGAATCTAGTGCTGACTATAAATAATTTTACAACAAATATGACTAGCATGATGCAAGAAATTCTACGAATGCAGTCTACACTGCTTCAAGCATGAGTTAACAAGCCATGAACACGTTAAAGATAAGTTTCTGGAACGCAAACGGCATTCGCCAACATAAAAATGAACTTGAGCACTTCCTCACGGAAAAAAATATTGATATAATGTTGGTTTCTGAGACTCATTTGACTTCAAGAAGCCTATTCAAAATAAATGGCTACATTTTATATGATTCAAAGGACCCAAGAGGAAGAGCTTGCGGGGAATCAGCAATTTTAATAAAGTCAAGACTCAAGCATTATATTCTTGACAACATTTGTGAAGAACATCTACAAGCAACGAATATTTGTATCGAAAATTTTTGCACAAATTTTGTCATATCATCAATTTACTCCCGTCCTAGATTCGCAATTACTGAGGATCAATACGAGGATTTCTACAAATCTCTTGGCCCTTGTTTCGTAGCAGCTGGAGACTATAATGCAAAACATACTTTCTGGGGTTCGCGTCTTATCACACCTAGAGGACGAGCGTTGTTCAACACAATTTCAAAAATGGGCTTGGACGTCATTTCGAGTGGGTTGCCCACTTACTGGCCTACTGACATACATAAAATTCCGGATATTATAGATTTTGGCGTCATGAAAAATATTTCTAGGGAATTAATTCACGTCGAAGCTTCCCTAGATCTATCGTCCGATCACTCTCCCACGATCGTTACAATCTGTAGCCCACTGAGAAGTGCTCTACCTCACCCATATGTGAAAATGGTCAGTCGTGTTAATTGGCTGCGATTAAAAAAATATCTTAGTAGTCATTGCACTGAAAACATTAAGCTAAGCACTCAGGACGATATTGAATTGAATATTGCTAATCTTAACGAAAATATTAAGCAGGCAGCTGAATGAATGCCACTTCCTCCCACCCGCAGACTGGTTTTAACAGAATATATTCTACAGATATTGAACTTCTCGTATGTGCAAAAAGAAGAGCTGGAAGAGAATGGCAACAGCACAGATCACCCCAAAATAAAATTAGATTAAAAGATTGCACTAAAAGACTCCAAGAACTGCTTGCATATGAAAAAACTGCATCTCTTAAAAACTATCTAGAAAATCTCGATGTCACACCAGCATCTAATTATTCTTTGTGGCGCGCTGCGAAAAGAATTAAAACACCCGTTGAGTTTAAACCACCTCTGCGCACTTCTACCGGAGTTTGGGCCAGGAGTGATATTGAAAAAGGTAACTTGTTTGCAAAGCATTTAAAATCCGTATTTACCCCAAACACATGTAGTGGTATTGTTGATTTCCCGAGTGTAGTTGCGCTACCCCCTCGACCCATAAAATTTAAAATGTGTGATGTACAAAATCTAATTGCTGAACTCAACCCGAAGAAAGCACCGGGCATTGATGGAATTAGTAAGCAAATGCTAATAAAATTGCCTCGTATTGTAATTAGAATCATGTTATTCATTTTTAATGCCATTTTACGACTAGAGTATTATCCCCAGAGCTGGAAGCTTGCCAAAGTTAAAATGATTCCAAAGCCGGGCAAAGATCTTACCAAGGCAGAATCATACAGGCCAATAAGTCTGCTATCAACAATGTCAAAACTTTTCGAAAAACTGCTCATGTCAAAATTGTCCCCAATTCTAATTGGTAGTGGGTGTATCCCAGACCATCAGTTTGGTTTTAGAAGTCAGCATAGCACTATTGAACAAACGCATAGATTGGTTCAATGTATAAGAAGAACATTTGAAGAAAAGAAGTACTGTTCTGCACTCTTTATTGACGTTTCGCAGGCATTTGATAAAGTGTGGCATGAAGGCTTAATTTTAAAATTAAAATCATATCTACCAATAAATTTTGTGAATTTATTAGAAAGTTACATTACTTCCCGGAAGTTCACGGTTGTGGAAGGAGAATTCATGAGTGTGCCCGAAACTATATCATCCGGTGTGCCACAGGGGAGCACACTGGGGCCAGTTTTGTATTTAATTTATACTTGTGATATGCCTTTGAGCAGCAATATCCATACATCTACGTTTGCCGATGATACAGCCTGCCTAAGTATGCACAAAAATCCTCATGAGGCTTCCCGATATCTACAAGAATATATTACTCAACTGGAACTATGGTTAAAATTATGGAGAATTAAGGTAAACGAGCAAAAGTGTGTTCAGGTAACATTTACCCTGCGAAGAGATACTTGTTCCCCAATTCGAATCAACAATCAAGTTGTTCCTCAGCATTCACATGTAAAATACCTTGGTATACACCTTGATCGACGACTTACATGGAAACACCACATTGACTCAAAGCTAATACAAATGAAACTTAAAATAACTCAGATATATTGGCTGATTGGTAGAAACTCAACACTCATCCTAGACTGCAAACTTTTATTATACAAGTCGCTCTTGAAGCCAATATGGTGCTACGGAATTCAGTTATGGGGCACTGCTTTAGCTTCTAACGTCGAGAGAATCCAACGAAGGCAAAACAAAATTTTACGTTTGATAACATCGGCTCCATGGTACATAAAAAACTCAAATATACATCGTGATTTGAATATGCCACTAGTGATGGAAGAAATAGCAAAATACGCAGGCAAATATTTAACAAAACTCGAGTCACATCCTAATCCGCTTGCTCGTAACATCTTGAATTTTACTGGCCACATTCGCTTGAAAAAGAAGGACACAAGGGCTCTTTTACTCAACACTCCAGATGGGATTGCTTGAAAATATTTTTTTTTTGATTATCACTACTTATGTATTATTTATAATCATCACTAAGTTTATGTCCGACAGTGGTCGGGCCTAATACTTATATTTTAGATTTAAAATTTGAATACTTATTGTTAGTTCATAATTGAAGATACAATAAATAAATAAATGTATTAAAAAAAAATAAAAAAAAAACCTTATATGATTGAAATGACCCGACAGGAAGAGCATGCGGTGGATCAGCAATTCTAATAAAGTCAATACTCAAGTACTATATTCTTGACAACATTTGTGAAGAACACCTACAAGCAACAAATATTGGCATTGAACGTTTTTGTAAAAATATCTTGATATCATCAATTCACTTCCCTCCCAGATTTTCAATCACTGAGAATCAAGATGAAGATTTCTTCAAATCTCTTGGAACTTATTTTATAGCAGCTGCCGACTAAAAAGCAAAACATAAGTTCTGGGGTTCACGTCTTATTACAACCAGAGCTCGAGCATAGTTCGACACAATTTCAAAAATGGGCTTGGGATCCGACTTACTGGCATACGGGCATACAAAAAATTCCGGATGATATAGATTTGGAGTCATGAAATATATCTCAAGGGATTTAGTTCAAGTTGAAGGTTCTGTAGATGTCTCGTCCAACCACTCTCTCACGATCGTTACAATTTGTGGCCCATTAAGAACTGACTTACCCGACCCATATGTTTACATGATGAACAGTGTTAATTGACTGTGGTTCAAAAAATACCTCAGTAGTCATTGTACGGAAAATATTAAGCTAAGAACACCAGGTGATATTGAATCTAATATTACCAATCATAACGAAAATATTAAACAGGTTGCTGAAGATGCAACTACCTCCCATCCGCAGACTGTATTTAATAGAATTTATTATACAGACATTAAACACCTCGTACGTAAAAAAAACAGCTAGACGGAAATGGCAACAGCACAGATCACCTCAAAATTAAATTATATTTAAAGAATGCACTAAACGACTCCAAGGGCTGCTTGCATATGAAAAAACTGCACATCTTATAAATTATCTGGAAAATCTCAATGTCACACCAGCATCTACTTATTTGGCGCGCTTCAAGAAATTTTAAAATACCCGTTGAGTTTAAACCGACTCTGCGCACTTCTACCGGAGTTTGGGCCAGGATTGATATCGAAAAAGGTAACTTATTTGCTTAGCTATTAAAATCCGTATTTTCCCCAAACATATGTACTGGTGTTGTTGATTTGCCGAGGGTAGTTGCTCTTCCCCCTCGACCCATAAAATCTAAGACGCGTGAGGTTCAGAAACTAATTGCTGATATCAATCCGCAGAAAGCTCCAAATATTGATGGAATTAGTAACAATATGCTGATTAACTTGCCTCATATTGCAATTAGAACTCTGTTATTAATTTTAATGCCATTTTACGACTGGAGCATTATCCACATAGCTGGAAACTTGCAACGATAAAAATGATTCCAAAGCCAGGCAAAGACCTTAGAAAGGTTGAGTCATTGGAAGTAAACTCTTTCAACAATGTCAAACCTCTTTGAAAAATTACTCATGATAAAATAGTCCCCAATTTTAACTGATAATGGGTGCATCCCGGACCATCAATTTGGTTTTAGAAGTCATCATAGTAACATCGAACAAACCCATAGTTTTGTTCAATTTATAAGAAAAACTTTTGAAGAAACGAAGTATTGCTCTGCACTGTTTATTAACTTTTCTCTAGCATTTGATAAAGTGTGGCATGAAGGCCTAATTTTAAAATTAAAGACTTACCTACCAGTTAACATTCTAAATCTTTTGGAAAGTTACATTATTGCTCAAAAGTTCACTGTTGTGGAAGAAGATTTATGAGTATTCCTGTAACTAGTTCAGTTTTGTATTTGATATATACTTCTGATTTGCCTGTGAGCAGTAATAAACACAATTCTACATTTGCCGATGATACAGCCTCCCTTAATATGCATGAAAACTCTCACGAGCCATCCCGATATATTCAGGAACATATTATACAGCTGGAACTATGGTTAAACTTATGGAGAATAAAGGTAAACGAAACAAACTGTGTTCAGGTAACATATATCCTACGAAAAGATAATTGTTCTCCTATTAGAATCAATAATCAAATTGTTCCTCAACATTCACATGTGAAATACCTTGGTATACACCTCGATCGAAGGCTTACATGGAAACTCCACATTTACTCTAAGCTAACAAATGAGAATAAAGTTAGCTCAGGTACATTGGCTGATTGGTAGAAATTTCAACTCTCAGTCTAGATTGCAAGCTTTTGATATACAAATCATGTTTGAAACCTATATGGTGCAACGGAATTCAAATATGCTTGAGCTTCCAATGTAGAAAGAGTTCAACGGAGACAAAACAATATTTTAACATCTGCTCCATGGTAAATTACGAATTCAAATTTACATCGTGATTTAAAAAGGCTTCTAGTGTTTGAAGAAATTGCAAAATACGCAGGAAAATACTTGACAAAACTCGAGACACATCCTAATCCGCTTGCTCGTAATATTTTAAACTTTACTGGACACATTCGCCTAAAAAAAAGACACAAGGGTTCTTTTACTAAACACTCCAGATGGGACTGCCTGAATATATATTTATTTTTCCTTTTCGATTGTCTAAGTATAACAATCATGAAGTTAATGTCCGACACTGCTCGGGCCTAATAATTATATTTTAGCTTTAAGACTTGATTACTTATTGTTAGTTCATATTTGAAGATACAATAAATAAATACATGCATTAAAAAAATATTAAATTTAATTAATTTTAATTGGATTAAGGCCAATAATAGATGCCAGGTGCCATAACGAAGTATTCACTCATTTAATTGTGCCAAGTTCCCCGTTAGATCGAACTACCTTCATCAAATCTGATTACCAATTGAAATAAACTCGTGTTTATCGGAAACAAAAGTATGATTAAAATGAATGTGTGATTATCAAGTTATTAGATTAAAGCCAATAATAATAAAAAAATTTATTATTTAAATTACTATGTAATTGTTTTCTTTAAATAAATGCATTTGAGACACAAATGTGTACTAATATTTTAACTATATTAATTTGACCTTTTAAGTTTATTTTCTTATGTTTGTTAAGCTCGAAGTAGTTTTTATAAAATTATTTTTATAAATTTATAGTTTTTAATATATCAATTTCAATTGCTTATTTTCTGATAATAAAATAATAAAAACGACCTCGCGCTTAACAAACATAAATAAATATGTACATATATGTATGTATGTAAATACAATGTATGCACTTAATGCAAGTTTTTGTATCAGTAAATTAATATTTTTGAGTAAAGTATTTTAAATATGGTGCATTTCTAGCGGTACGTGACATTTGCACGACAAAAGGTTGTAAAAAAATTCCAAAATCATATTTGAAAAAAGTTTTTTTCTTGCATTTGAGAAGCAATTAAATAGCTCTATATTCAGGGAAAAAATGCTAAAAATCAAACATAAGGATTTCAAAATATAACCTGTCGTTACGTTACAAAAAACAGAAATGGGGTTTGACTTGACTAACAAAATTGCTTAACTCTGTGAATTAAGCAAATATTTTTAGACAAAGCTTTTTTGTTAAGAATTGGCTGATATACACTTATTTTCCTAAGCTTCTAGATTACAAAATCTTTTTCTTTTTTTCCTGTTAGCCTTAAGGTCCAGTTAGTTGACTGTAATGGAATGTAACTGCAACGGTAGGAAACTGCTGATCGAGATTGTTATGTGAAAAGTAATGAAAAAGGTTACAGAGATGTAATCGTAATGTCAGAATTTGTACATTACTTTCAACATAACAATATAGACCAGCTGTTTCCGCAATTAAATTCCATTATAGTCGACTAACTGAGCATTAGGTATCTGTCGTTACGTTATATGGCGTGGTTTAAAACTAAGAAAATGATTTTCAAAATTGTAAGAAAACTATATCGAGGGTTTATATTTAAAAAGTGCTATCTGGAATTCTTGAATATTTTAGTGGACAAAATAAATCTGTTATTTGCTCGAAGTCCGAGAGCAATAAGTGTATTTGATTAACATTAGTAGAATTAACATGTCTTCTGTAAATTGTACTATTCATCAAAATCAAGTTATAACCCATGCACTTTGAGAAAATAACAGTTGTTTGCGCTCTTCTAAAATTGTCAAGCCTTGCAGGTAGCATTCTTTAAATATAAACCCTGGATATTTGTTATCTATCTACACTTACTAGCTTTTACCGACTGCTACGGTTGCGTTGTATATTGCAAACTATACTTAAAACTTATAAATAAATACAAAAATTTATACATTGTCACGTATGTGACAACTATGGTTAAACTTATGGAGAATTAAGGTAAATGAACAAAAGTGTGTTCAAGTAGCATTTACCTTACGAAGAGATACTTGTTCCCCCATTCGGATTAATAATCAAGTTGTTCATCAACATTCTTGGTATACACCTTGATCGACGGCTTACATGGCAACATTACATTGACTCTAAGTTAACTCAAATGAAACTAAAATTAACTGACGTACATTGGCAGAAACTCAACACTTAGCCTAGACTGCAAACTTTTAATATACAAGTCGCTTTTAAAGCCAATATGGTGCTACGGAATTCAGCTAAGGGGTACTGCTTCAGCATCAAGCGTTGATAAAATCAAACGAAGGCAAAACAAAATTTTACGTTTGATAACATCGGCTCCATGGTTTATCAAAAGTTCAAATATACATCGTGATTTTAATATGCCACTAGTAACTGAAGTAATTGCAAAATACGCAGGGAAATATCTAACAAAACTCGTGCCACATGCTAATTGGCTTGAACTTTTTGATGTGTCCAGTAAACATCAGCTTAAAAAAAAGAGATACAAGGGCTCTAATACTAAACACTACAGATGAAGCTGCTTGAAAATACTTTTTTTTGCCTATCACTACTTATGTATTATTAATAACTATCACTAAGTTATGTCCGACATTGGTCGGGCCTGCTAATTGTATTTTAGATTTAAGATTTGAATACTTATTGTAAGTTAATATATGAAGATACAATTAATCAAAAACATGCATAAAAAAATTAAAAAAATAGAAAAAACCGTAACACTTTAAAAAATCACTTAAACGAAAAAAACACCAAAACTAAAAAACCATCAAATTAAAAAAACGCCAAAGACCTAAAAAAATCGAAAAAAACGAGATAAAAAAGCACCAAATTAAAAAACGCTAAAACCTGAAAAAATCACCAAAACGAAAAAAGCACCAAATTGTAAAAAATTCTAGCATTAAAATAAATATTCAAAGTGAAAAAAATTTTTTAATTCAAAAAATCACCAAATTGAAGAAAAGTCAAAAAATTCATATAAACGAAGAAAACACTAAAAAAGTACCAAATTAAAAAACGCTAAAACCTGAAAAAATCACCAAAACGAAAAAAAAAACACCAAATTGTAAAAAATTCCAGCATTAAAATAAATGTTCAAGGTGAAAAAAAATTGTTTAATTCAAAAAATCACCAAATTGAAGAAAAGTCAAAAAATTCATATAAACGCCGAAAACTTACAAAATTTCTAAAATGAGAAAAAAAAACACCAAAACAAAATAAAAGCACCAATTTAAAAATAAATGCAAAAAACCTAAAAAAAATCGCTAAAACGAAAAAAAGCACCAAATTTTAAAAAATTTAGTACTAAAATAATTCACCAAAATGAAAAAATCGCTTAAATGAAAAATATCACCAAAATGTAAAAAATTTACATATTAAAACTAAACGACCCAAGCTTAAAAAATCGCAACAACGAGAAAAAGAAGCACAACTAAAAAATCGCCAGATTAAAAAAATCGCTAAGACGAAAAAAGCACCAAAACAAAAAAAGCACAAAATTAAAAAAAATGCCCAAACCGGAAAAAAAATCACAAAAACGAAAAAAGCACCAAATTGGAAAAAATCTAGCACTAAAATAAATCAACAATGTGAAAAAATCGCTAAACTGCAAAAAAACAGCAAAATAATAGAAAATAATCAAATTAAAAAACGCCAAAACCCTAAAAAAACGCTAGAACGAGAAAAAAGCAAAAAAAAAACTAAAATAAATTCAGTGAAGTGCGACGTTGACCAGCGCACTAATGGTTCCGTACGGACACGATATATGTAATTCAATACGAACTTTAGCCAATATAAAGTATAGTTTTGGCATTTTTTCGTTTTTGGGTTTTTTCGGTTTTAAGCGTTTTTTTAGCTTGGGGTTTTTTTTAATTTATTGACGCTTTCTGAGTTTTGGCACTTTTTTCACGTTTTGGCGATTTTTTTTTTGGTTTTTGAAGTTTTTTTAATACGGCGATTTTTATTATTTTGGCGTTTTTTATTTTGGCGATTTTTTTAAATTTGGCGATTTTTTTTTTAGTTTTGGCGATTTTTTTTCATTTTGGCGGTTTTTCTATTCACATAAACAATTATTTGGTTTTGGTGCATATTTCGCGTTTTGGCGATTTTTTCGGTTCTCGGCGTTTTTTTCATTTTGGCGATTGTTTTTCATTTAGACGATTTTTTTCAGGCATTGGCGTTTTTTTTTGGTTTGGCGATTTTATAATTTTTGGATTTTTTAGTTTTACCATTTTTGAACATTTCAAGAGTTCACCTCTTACGGTTTCCAAGATATAGCAAGTTGTCAAAATTACATAGTCAAAATTGCATTAACTGATGGACCACCCTTTAATTTAAATTTTTTAATATTTTAATGTAAATTGTTGTAGTCTATATAAAAATACACTAATTTTACAAATTTTAAGTGTCAATATACATATTTACTTTTTTGGGATTACATGGGATTTTAACATTTTTCGTCGCTCGGTTTGGAGCACCCTTTAATTTTTAATTGTCATGTATTTGTTGTTGTAGTGGCCAAGGTTCTACATACTCTTTTCAAGGTTCTACATACTCTGTTCCTGAGAAAATACCGTGTGACGGGCAGACGAACAGCGTTCCTTTTTTCACCTTTGGTGTACGGAACCCTAAAAATCGACATATTAAAGAAAATGCCAAAAACCTAAATAAGCCGCTGAAACGAGAAAAAAGCACCAAAACTAAAAAACAAACGCTAAAAACGCAGAAAAAACACCGAAGCTAAACGCTTAAACCCGAAAGAACCCCAAAAACTAAAAAAATTCCAAAAATATATTTTATATAGGCTAAAGTTCATATAGTATTATATATTTGATAAATGGCGTTGATGAATTTTTAATGTATATTGTTAATGTAATATAATTTTGTTCCATATAAAATTTGACAACGCTTGGCGTTGCGTTTTACAAAATTAGGCCCTTAGTGTCCGTACGGCACGCTTCGTACGCAAGTCAAAGTCGCACTTTACTGAATTTATTTTTAGTAAATGGAAATGGAAGTAAAATTTATCGCTAAAGTACAGTCCTAACTATAAAATTAATTAAAGAACATGTTCCGCTCCATTTCCCGTTCAGCACAAAGGCTGAGCAAATTTTACAAAATTCCTCATACATAATGCCGTGACATATACTTTTTGCAATGGGATGTTTAAATTGAGACACTTTTGTAAAATAAAGGATTATTGAATAAAAAATATGGTATGGAGGTACAATACGAAAACTATTTTATATGGTTATTATATGAAGATACAATAAATAAAAAAACATGCATAAAAAAATAGGGTTATTAGAAAAGAAAAGAGAAGTGTGAAGTTCGAAGCTTTAGTGAACATTAAATTTTTTTGGTCAACAAATATTGAACAATTTCGTTTTGAAATTTCTTCGCTTTAGTGAGCATTCGATTTGATCGAATTTCAGGTCAAGTGGAATACTAAACATTGTTTTCATTGGATAGTATTTATATAACGGCGTTATTTGTTTATACAGCAACAAACGAGTAACTTATTCATCAAGTATCTACAATTAAAATTACTCTTAATGCAGCAAACTCGTATCTTAATAAATGCGTTTCATAATTAAACTAGAAAAGATTAGTGTATTATTACTACTAATATATATAGATTTAATCAATTCCTTAATAATTGCATATGAACTTTTATCCAAACACCGAAGTATAAAGAGATGAACCGTTTCTTTTTTTCTCTCCTGAATACTTGTATTTTTTAAGATACGAAGTTGAGAAAGTAAGGCATCGATATTCAACTTATTGCTAATATCCAAAAAAATATTCCATCGAAAAATACCGAGAGCCCACTCACTAAAAAGTGCACTAGAGGAAAAATTATGAATTTTAGTAAAGAGTATATAAGATTCGGCACAGCCGAATATAGCACTCTTACTTGTTTTTGTTAGCCACTTTGCTTCTTTTCAAAAAAAAAATCTAAAAGTAGTTTTATATTGAAATTATCATATTCATAATTGTTGAAAACGATCGCTAAATATTTTGCGATGAAATCATTTGAATTACTTTTGAAACCTTTCACTTTTATAAAAATTATGTTATTTATTTTTTTTCTTACATACTAAAGAAAAAATCATACAAAAAAATATTCGTAGTACATAATATTCGTAGTACATATTTACATATTAACTTTGATAAATAAACTTTTTTTTTCTTTGCTTAAATTAATTTTTTACATAGTCAGAAACAACAAAAAACCGAAAACAAAAAAACTCAAACAAAGGTCTCTTGAGAAATACTCTTTATGAGTACCTCAAAAACAAAAAACTGTGAAGTGAGCTCTAATGGCAGAAATGCCTATTTTACTGTGAGTTCTAAAGCTCTTAATGAAAACAAATCTAATGTGAGACTTACTGTGAGTTCTAAAGCTCTTAATGAAAACAATAAAAATAAAAAATCTGATGATAGACTTTTTCTAACGGTAAAGCCACTATTTCGTCAGCAATCAATCTCACTTTGTCCAATGAGAACAACTGATTCGTTAGCACTACCGTTGCCTAGTACTTCTAAATTTAACTCAGCGATATCATCACTTAACCAAGCTATAAACAGTAGCCCAAAACGCAAGGTCCAAGTCGGAATTAATAGATATATAAATGTGATAAAGTGCGGGAATCCCGTCAGCACGACTTCACCCAACATAAACGTTGGTTGGCAAAACTAACAAGAGGTCAATCGCTCAACTTAAATTGTGCAATTGACACACTTATACAAATTCAGCATTTTGTAAAAGCCACTTCATTTTAATTGTAAGAATCAATTTTATATTAAAACACTTTTGTAAAGCATTGATTGATTAAGAAAAAAACTCAAAACAAACGTTTTGGGAAGTGGAACTGTTTCTTCCAGTTTTTGAAAACACAGAACTACTAGCATATGCCTTGCAAATATTGAAGGCATACTTGACAAACTTGGAAGGTGACAAAATTTCACTACCCTTGAACTAGCCAAGGGTTTTCTCCAAATAATAATAAACAAATAAGAGTGCTATATTCGGCTGTGCCGAATCTTATATACCCTTTACCAAAGTGCGTTTATGTAGTATAGAGATATTTACATAAGCACAGAGATTTGTAGGTACATTATAATTTTGAGAAAAAATGCATACTTTTTTCTCTAGTGCAATTTTTAGGTTTTTGGCATTATGTTTAATTTGGTGCTTTTTAAATTTTGGCGATTTTAGTTTGCTGATTTTTTTAGTTTTGGCGATTTTTTTTCATATAGGCAATTTTTGTTTGGTTTTGGCGATTTTTTTCGGTTCTTGGCGTTTATTTTAATTTTGGCGATTTTTTCGTTCTGGCGATTTTTTTTTTCATTTAAGCGATTTTTTTATTTTTTATATATTTTATTTATTTTTATTTTTTTGTGGCAATTTTTTTATTTTTGACACTTTTTTCTCGTTTTGCCGATTTTTTTCGGTTTTTGGCGTTTTTTTTAATTTTGGCGACTTTTTTTCCTTCTGGCAATTTTTTTGATTTTGACATTTTTTTTGATTTTGACAATTTTTTTTCATTTAGGCGACTTTTTTATTTTTTAGCGATTTTTTGTTTCATATAGACAATTATTTTTTAGTTTTTGCGATTCTTAAATTTTTCGCGTTTTTATTTCTTTTTGGCAATTTTTTTAGTTTTCACACTTTCTTCTCGTTTTGGCGTTTTTTTCGGTTTTTGGCATTTTTTTAATTTTGCCGATCTTTTGTTTCTTCTTTTAAGCGATTTTTTTAATTTTTTGGCGATTTTTTTCGGTTTTTGGCGTTTTATTTTTATTTTGTCGATTTATTTTCGTTTTTTCGATTTTTTTTGATTTTGGCAATTTTTTTTCATTTAGGCGATTTTTTTTAATTTTTGGCGATTTTTGTTCATATAAGAATTTTTTTGTTTCTGCGATTTTTGCGGATTTTTGTTATTTTGGGAATTTTTTTTGTTTTGACACTTTTTTCTCGTCTTGGCGATTTTTTCGGTTTTTGTCGTTTGTTTTAATTTTGGCGATTTTTTTTTCGTTTTGGCGTTTTTTTTTGATTTTGCCGATTTTTTTTCATATAAGCGATTTTTTAATTTTTGGCGATTTTTTTTCAATAAGCAATTTTTTTTTGGTGTTTGGCATTTTTTTTTAATTTTGGCGATTTATTTTCGTTTTGGCGATATTTTTTGATTTTGGCGATTTTTTTCATTTAGGCGTTTTTTTTAATTTTTGGCGAGTTTTGCTCATATAAGAATTTTTTTGTTTTGGCGATTTTTACGGTTTTTGGCGTTTTTTTGTCATTGTGGAAATTAATTTTTAGTTTTAACACGTTTTTCTAGTTTGAGCGATTTTTTTCGGTTTTTGGAGTTTTTTTAAATACAAGCGTTTTTTTCACTTTGGCGATTTTTTTCGTTTTGGCGATTTTTTTTAATTTCTGGCGATTTTATAATTTTCGGATTTTTTAGTTTGACCGTTTTTGAAAATTTCAAGAGTTTAACTCTTACAGTTTCCCAGATATAGCAATTTGTCAAAATACATAGTCAAAATTTCATTAACTGATGGACCACCCTTTAATTTAAATTTTTTTAATTTTTGTGTTAATTGTTGTAGCTTATATAAAAATACACTAATTTTACAAATTTCAAGTGTCAGTATACATATGTACATACAATTGTATGTATATTACATGGGATTTTAAAAGTTTTCGTCGCTCATTTTGGAACGCCCTTTAATTTTTAGCTTTTATATTTTTATTACACTGTCCAAATTTCAGACCCGTAGCTTTTACCGTTCCTGAGAAAATAGCCGTCTTCCTAAAACATAAAATATGTTTAATTATTAGAAAAAAAGTTAAAGTTTTCCAACCCTGGAAAGGTTTATTTAATTTGGTAACTTTTAAAAGTTTTTTTTATTATAAATACCAGTTTTATTCATACCGAAGTATAAAATAGGTTAATTTAATAAAAAAGTAATAAAAACTTGTTTTCGGTAGATATTTTCTATGGGAAAATTGAGTTTGAGTTTTCCAGCTCTGAAGCCGTCTGCCCGATTTTGCTGATTTTCAATAGCAAAACTTTTCGGAAAATTTCTGACACACCAGTCTAAGAACGAAGTCTCTAGCTGTTCTGGGAGCTTGGGAAAACCGATTTCACGTACAGACAGATGGACAGACGGACATCGCTTGTTCGTCTTCGCTATGCATAAGGATCCAGAATATATATACTTTATGTGTCGCTTATTAATATTATAGAAATTACAAACGGAATGACAAACCTATATATACCCTTTTACCATTTTTTGGTAAAGGGTATAAAAACGACGATTGAAAAGAGACAGCATTTTCAACCCTGTTACGGTACTACGAATTTGTTCGCACGCCATTCGAGTGTAGTTGCGCTACCCACTTGACCCATAAAATTTAAAATGTGTGATGTACAAAATCTAATTGCTGAACTTAACCCGAAGAAAGCACCGGGTATTGATGGAATTAGTAACCAAATGCTAATAAAATTGTCTCGTATTGCATTTAGAATCATGTTATTAATTTTTAATGCCATTTTACGACTGGAGTATTATCCCCACAACTGGAAGCTTACCAAAGTTAAAATGATTCCAAAGCCGGGCAAAGATCTTACCAAGGCAGAATCATACAGGCCAATAAGTCTGCTATCAACAATGTCAAAACTTTTCGAAAAACTGCTCATGTCAAAATTGTCCCCAATTCTAATTGGTAGTGGGTGCATCGCAGACCATCAGTTTGGTTTTAGAAGTCAGCATAGCACCATTGAACAAAGGCATAGATTGGTTCAATGTATAAGAAGAACATTTGAAGATAATAAGTACTGTTCTGCACTGTTTATTGACGTTTCGCAGGCATTTGATGAAGTGTGGCATGAAGGCCTAATACTAAAATCATATCTACCAATAAATTTGGTGAATTTATTAGAAAGTTACATTACTACCCGGAAGTTTACGGCTGTAGAAGGAGAATTCATGAGTGTGCCCGAATCTATATCATCCGCTGTGCCACAGGGGAGCATAATGGGGCCAGTTTTGTATTTGATTTACACTTGTGATATGCCTTTGGGCAGTAATGTCCATACATCTACGTTTGCCGATGATACAGCCTGCCTAAGTATGCACGAAAATCCTCATGAGGCTTCCCGATATCAACAAGAACATATTACACAACTGGAACTATGGTTAAAATTATGGAGAATTAAGGTCAACGAGCAAAAGTGTGTTCAGGTAACATTTACCCTGCGAAGAGATACTTGTTCCCAATTCGAATCATTAATCAAGTTATTATTCAACATTCACATGTAAAATACCTTGGTGTACACCTTGATCGACGACTTACATGGAAACACCATATTGACTCAAAGCTAATACAAATGAAACTTAAACTATCTCAGATATATTGGGTGATTGATAGAAATTCAACACACAGCCTAGACTGCAAACTTTTAGTACACAAGTCGCTTTTGAAGCCAATATAGTGCTAGCAATTCAGTTATGTGGCACTGCTTCAGCTTCTTATGTCGAGAGAATCCAACGAAGGCAAAACAAAATTGTACGGTTGATAACATCGGCTCCATGGTACATCAAAAACTCAAATATACATACATCGTGATTTGAATATGCCACTAGTGATTGAAGAAATTGCAAAATACGCAGGCAAATATTTAACAAAACTTGAGTCACATCCTAATCCGCTTGCTCGTAGCATCTTGAATTTTACTGGCCACATCCGCTTGAAAAAGAAGGACACAAGGGCTCTTATACTCAACACTCCAGATGGGATTGCTTGAAAATATTTTTTTTCTATTTTTTGATTATCAATACTTATGTATTATTTATAACTATCACTAAGTTTATGTCCGACAGGGGTCGGGCCTAATACTTATTATTTAGATTTAAGATTTAAATACTTATTCTTAGTTCATAATTGAAGATACAATAAATAAATAAATGTATTTAAAAAAAATTTAAATCAAGTCAAAACCTCCAAAAATGTAAAGCATACAGAAGCTTAAGCTTCCTGAAACACAAAAAGAAATCAAATCCTGCCTCGTACCCACGGGATATTATAGAAAACGTATCCGAGATAATGTTAAAATTGCACATAACGTGACAAAATATCTTAGAAGTCAACAAAAATTATCCACAATATATTGATGCGTATCAAAAACTAAAAAGGAGCTTATTAACCGGCCTACACCTAAATATCTAGGCGCAGGTCAGTTCGCCAATTCACGCACTGTGTATATTTACAGGAAGCCACTCGTCGTGTTTTTACGGCCCCCACCCCCGATAACTTTTTTCCATGCCGTCGTAAAATTGTAAAATTTAATTCATAATTAGAATAAATCCATGTTACCTCATATGCAAACTTTGAAAAAGTTTTAGAACAAAAGGTTCCTGAGATACGGAGGTGCAAAAAGTGCATTTTTTAAGACATAACCACTGACCACTGACACACTCATCAAATTGATAAAGCACTTCCGCTCTAGCTAGAGAGCTGAAATTTGTTACACCAGTAGATATAGGTGAGCACTGAACTAGAAAAATTTGATAACACGGAAATTTTAGCCAGGGGCAGGGCTACGCCCATAAAAACTAAAATTTGTGCTAAAGAGCAGAAACTCAATACAGAGCCGTCACCTAAAAATACTTGAAAACCCCGAAAAGTTTAGCCAGGAGGGCGGGGCTACACCAATAAAAGTCTGAATTAGAAAACCGATTTTATTGAAATTTGGTATGTTTATTGCGATAATGCAAGGCTATAATTTGGTTGTTAAAAAAGTGGGCGTTGATACGCCCATACAATTTAAGCCTCATAATTCATGTACTACGGCTCAGCCTGTTTAGATTCACAATTTATGGAGGTAGTATTATCCGTTTGCAACGAAACTTGACACGAACGATAAGCACAGGCCGAAAAAAAAACTTGAGTTTGAAAATGTTTATGGCCTGTTTTTACATAACAAGTCAGTTCTGAGACGAGCAAGCAGTACACAGGCGAGTACGTAACAAAATGAGTTTTTATACTACACTTGTCTAGTTTACGTTATATTTGGTACCAGTTTTTGTATTTTGAATTTCATTATTACCATGGTATATAATTAGGAATTTGAGTTGCTTTTTTTCTATACTAGCAGCAGTATTGAATGGCAGCCCTAGGAGAAAATCATACAAAATAAAAAACAGCTGCTTTATAATTATAACTCAATATTAGGTCAGTTCATTTACTCTTCAAGCAAAATCGAGTAACTGAATAAATAATGATTATTTTTGCTAGAAGAGCAATAAAGAATGTTTGTTAAATTAGAAAAAGGTTGCATCATAAATTTTGAATTAATAACATCGATGACACAATTTTTTTATTTAAATTTTTTTTACATATTATGAGATCTTAATAAGATTTAACTGAAACAAGCCAAAAATTTTTCGTGCTTCTTGTCTTTCAAGTAGTTAAAATTATTGTATTTGCTCAAATAAATATAAAAAAGACATCCTTCGTTCATTAAAAACAATACGCATAATGTTAAATGTTTACTAATTTGCAGCATTTAATAAAAATGTTCCCAATATTCTTTCCCTAAATACATCTACATTTCAGATAACAATTAGGAATATAGCACAGCAATTTACTCATACATAAAGCAAAATGTTTAGTAAACTTAAAAATTGTGGACACTAGGAAACTTTAGAGCTTAACATCTTTCCATATATTCGAAATGTAGAAAAATTGATTAAAGATATAAACTTAATATATTTTATACACATTGAACCGATATATACTCGCGTTTTTTTAATACGATTCAAAGCATACAATAGAACGAACACCCGACGAATTTACTTAAAAATACTTAAAATTCATGAACATGAAAACTTTAAACGGTATTTCGGCAATCATTAAGACCTCAGACATCGAGCTGAAAATTAACTCCTTCAAGATTTGATGTAAACGAAGGAATTTCACTATAAAACAGCGCACCTCAGTAAAAATGTTTATTTATTATTATTTTCCTTGAGAAAATAAATTTGTGAACAAAATTGAAAATAAAATTGTGATGAAAATATGGTTTATATGTAAAAATGTTTAGATCTATGCTTACAGTTTCCATAATGGTTCCACTATATGATTGTGTGGACATTAATATTTCTTCTTTAACGTATAAAAACATATACACAAGTGCTTATTTTTGGTTGCCTGTATTTGACATTAACAACAATTGGAATTGTTATGTAGAAACCACAAAATAAAAAATTATTACGTTTTTACTCAAAAAAAGTTGACACTTGTTTTATGGAACCCCAAAGCCAATTTTTGTACTCATGTGAACAAAATTTTTGAATTACTTGTAATGTAGAAACATGCCATTAATCTACTTCGGTTTATCATATTTTAGAAGAAAATTAGCAAGAATTATAAGCTCTGTTCGTAACAAAATCGTGACTTTAAATAGTGGAAGGGGTAATGCTCATAAAATTTAAAGGTTTAATTCAAGCTAGAGAAGTTTTATACACAGGTAAGTGTAGATTAGAAGGCCAATGGAAAAATCTTAAACAGGTTGCCTAGATATGATATGAAACCCTGACGATTTCATATTTATAAAATGCATGGCAGTAAGGACCTAAACTTAAGGCTGCAGAGATGGAGTTTGGAGAATACAATAAAGAAATGAATCATATAAAGGGTAAAGAGAACAAATTAGAAGATTTTCTGAGTAAGATCGATGCAAACATAGGTAAACTTCATGCGATAAATGATGAGAATCATGAAGTAAAAGACAACTTAAATACACGAGTAAGTAAGTATGATTCATTCACACGAGGGAGACCAAAATTACAATTTTCCAATCCTAGATACAGATTTCAAACCCAATTAATTTTAACTGAACACACTGAAGTGAAAGAAATGGAAGTAGTCAATGGAAAAAAAAAGCTTTTTGTTAGTAGAGATGACATCCAATCCAATTTTATTACTGACATTTTTAGAAGATTTCTTAAAAAGGAAAGAGTAGGAATATTTTCTGAACTGAGTGATGAATTTTATAACCCACTTCAGCTTAAGTTGATTGAAATTTTTGATAATAACATAAAGTTTTACAGATATAGTCACCATACAAAAGAGATGAGTAGTGAGGACGAAAATTATAAACAAATAGCCAAAGCCTACAAAAGGGAAACTGGACACGATGGTTTAACAGAAAATTATGAGGAATTGAAAAGATAATTTATTTTAGGAATCTTAAAACCTTAATTAACAAACATATAAACAATTGTGAAATATGCAACAAACCAAAATATGATCGTAATCCATTAAAACCAAAATAACACGTCACTAAAACTTCATCCAACGCCCCTTGTCACAGTGGCGTGAAGCAAAAAAAAGTGGTAAAAAGACCACAACTTTTGAACTAGTGAACCGATTTCAAAGAAGGTAACTGGTTTGGAAAGAAGAAGTGTTGGACTTTGCAGAAAGTATATTTGGAGGCACTCTATTGTAAGGCAGGATAGCTCCAATGAGCCTCAAAGTGGAAAACTGCGGTTGTCGAAATTATTTTGGAACTTGTAACTTCTGTAAATATCGACCGATCTTAATATTTTTTTCAGCGCGACAATCAACGGTAAGAAGCAAAAATAACACATGTTTAAGAGGGATTGAAAAGAAAATTTATTTTAGGAATCTTAAAACCTTAATTAACAAAAATATAAACAATTGTGAAATATGCAACAAATCGAAATATGATCATAATCCATTAAAACCAAAATGTCATATCACTGAAATTCCATCCGACGCACAGTGTCCTGACAAAAAAAAAGTGATAAAAAGACCGCAACTTTTGAACTAGTGAACCGATTTAAAAAAAGCTAACTGTTTTAGAAAGAAAAAATCGCGGTTGTCGAAATTCTTTCGGAGCTTGGAACTTCTGTAAATATCGACAGTTCTTAATATTTATTATATTTATTTCAGCGCGACAACCAACGTTAAAAAACAAAAATTAAACTTGTTTATGAGGGATTCAAAAGAAAATTTATTTTAGGAATCTTAAAACCTTAATTAACAAAAATATAAAGAAAAATAGAAACAAATCGAAATATGATCATAATGCATTAAAACCAAAATGTCATATCACTGAAACTCCATCCGACGCACGGTGTTGTGACAAAAACAAAGTGATAAAAAAATCGCAACTTTTGAACTAGTGAACCGATTTTGATGAAACTAACTGTTTTGGAAAGAAAAAATCGCTGTTGTCGAAATTCTTGCGGAGCTTGTAACTTCTGCAAATATCGACAGATCCTAATATTTATTATATTTATTTCAGCGCGACAACCAACGTTAAAAAACAAAAATTAAACATGATCAGAGCACCATTTTATCTCATACAGTTTCCAAGTTATTTGACTTGAAATTTTTTTTTTAATTTTTGATCCTGACTTTTTTTAATAGTTGGTACATAACTTCTTTATTACTTGCAAAAATCAGATAGTTTTGTGGTTTTTGAAAGAAAAGTATATAACAATTTATATGAAAACAAATTTTTTTTTGATATATCAAAAATTGTAGCAGGGAATAATTTTGCAATAAATAGCTGAAAAATAGCAATGGATACAAAAGCAATACAAATATAAGGTAAATTTAAGAAATTTATTATTCAAAATATTGTCATAATTATATTTTAATTTGAAATTTATTTGCTGGTGGTTTAGCTTGGTCTATATACGTATTTCATTGGCGCTTGAATCAAATCATCAGTAGACTTCAACCACAAATTTTGAACAGTCACAAACCTCTTACTTTATGCACAGACTTTCAAAAACTATATGAGAATACATTTGGTTCAAGCGCCAATGAAATACGTATATAGACCAAGCTAAACCACCAGCAAATAAATTTCAAATTAAAATATAATTATGACAATATGTCGAATAATAAATTTCTTAATTGTTAAATTTTAGATTTTATTTTTCATTTTGCCTTGTAATTAATTTTATTGTTATCCAATGGATTTCATGATTTCAAGCGCCAATGAAATACGTATATAGACCAAGCTAAACCACCAGCAAGTAAATTTCAAATTAAAATATAATTATGACAATATTTCGAATAATAAATTTCTTAATTGTTAAATTTTAGATTTTATTTTTCATTTTGCCTTGTAATTACTTTAATTGTTATCCAATGGATTTCTAATTGTATAAAGGTGTAAAAAAATAAAATATTCATATCGAATACAAATTATTTGCTGGGTTTTGTATGAGTTACAAAGCCTACTAAATTTATTTTGTCCTTGTGATCTTCAGAAATATTATTATTTTATGAATTCTCATATAGTTTTTGAAAGTCTGTGCATAAAGTAAGAGGTTTGTGACTGTTCAAAATTTATGGTTGAAGTCTACTGATGATTTGGTTCATGCGCCAATGAAATACGTATATAGACCAAGCTAAACCACCAGCAAATAAATTTCAAATTAAAAAATAATTATGACAATATGTCGAATAATAAATTTCTTAAATGTTAAATTTTAGATTTTATTTTTCATTTTGCCTTGTAATTACTTTTATTGTTATCCAATGGATTTCTAATTGTATAAAGGTGTAGAGAAATAAAATAGATTCATATCGAATATAATATATTTGCTGGGTTTTGTATGAGTTACAAAGCCTACTAAGCTTATTTTGTCCTTGTGATTTTCAAAAATATTATTATTTTATGAATTCTCATATAGTTTTTGAAAGTCTGTGCATAAAGTAAGAGGTTTGTGACTGTTCAAAATTTATGGTTGAAGTCTACTGATGATTTGGTTCAAGCGCCAATGAAATACGTATATAGACCAAGCTAAACCACAAGCAAATAAATTTCAAATTAAAATATAATTATGACAATATGTCGAATAATAAATTTCTTAAATGTTAAATTTTAGATTTTATTTTTCATTTTGCCTTGCAATTACTTTTAGTGTTATCCAATGGATTTCTAATTGTATAAAGGTGTAGAAAAATAAAATAGATTCATATCGAATATAAATTATTTGCTGGGTTTTGTATGAGTTACAAAGCCTACTAAGCTTATTTTGTCCTTGTGATTTTCAAAAATATTATTATTTTATGAATTCTCATATAGTTTTTGAAAGTCTGTGCATAAAGTAAGAGGTTTGTGACTGTTCAAAATTTATGGTTGAAGTCTACTGATGATTTGGTTCAATGAATTCTCATATAGTTTTTTAAAGTCTGTGCATAAAGTAAGAGGTTTGTGACTGTTCAAAATTTATGGTTGAAGTCTACTGATGATTTGGTTCAAGCGCCAATGAAATACGTATATAGACCAAGCTAAACCACCAGCAAAAAATTTCAAATTAAAAAATAATTATGACAATATTGTAATTACTTTTATTGTTATCCAATGGATTTCTAATTGTATAAAGGTGTAGAAAAATAAAATAGATTCATATCGAATATAAGTTATTTGCTGGGTTTTGTATGAGTTACAAAGCCTACTAAGCTTATTTTGTCCTTGTGATTTTCAAAAATATTATTATTTTATGAATTCTCATATAGTTTTTGAAAGTCTGTGCATAAAGTAAGAGGTTTGTGACAGTTCAAAATTTAAGGTTGAAGTCTACTGATGATTTGGTTCAAGCGCCAATGAAATACGTATATAGACCAAGCTAAACCACAAGCAAATAAATTTCAAATTAAAATATAATTATGACAATATGTCGAATAATAAATTTCTTAAATGTTAAATTTTAGATTTTATTTTTCATTTTGCCTTGTAATTACTTTTATTGTTATCCAACGGATTTCTAATTGTATAAAGGTGTAGAAAAATAAAATAGATTCATATCGAATATAAATTATTTGCTGGGTTTTGTATGAGTTACAAGGCCTACTAAGCTTATTTTGTCCTTGTGATTTTCAAAAATATTATTATTTTATGAATTCTCATATAGTTTTTGAAAGTCTGTGCATAAAGTAAGAGGTTTGTGACTGTTCAAAATTTGTGGTTGAAGTCTACTGATGATTTAATTCAAGCGCCAATGAAATACGTATATAGACCAAGCTAAACCACCAGCAAATAAATTTCAAATTAAAATATAATTATGACAATATGTCGAATAATAAATTTCTTAAATGTTAAATTTTAGATTTTATTTTTCATTTTGCCTTGTAATTACTTTTATTGTTATCCAATGGATTTCTAATTGTATAAAGGTGTAAAAAAATAAAATAGATTCATATCGAATATAAATTATTTGCTGGGTTTTGTATGAGTTACAAAGCCTACTAAGCTTATTTTGTCCTTGTGATTTTCAAAAATATTATTCTTTTATGAATTCTCATATAGTTTTTGAAAGTCTGTGCATAAAGTAAGAGGTTTGTGACTGTTCAAAATTTATGGTTGAAGTCTACTGATGATTTGGTTCAAGCGCCAATGAAATACGTATATAGACCAAGCTAAACCACCAGCAAATAAATTATAAAATAAAATATAATTATGACAATATGTCGAATAATAAATTTCTTAAATGTTAAATTTTAGATTTTATTTTTCATTTTGCCTTGTAAGTACTTTTATTGTTATCCAATGGATTTCTAATTGTATAAAGGTGTAGAAAAATAAAATAGATTCATATTGAATATAAATTATTTGCTGGGTTTTGTATGAGTTACAAAGCCTACTAAGCTTATTTTGTCCTTGTGATTTTCAAAAATATTATTCTTTTATGAATTCTTATATAGTTTTTGAAAGTCTGTGCATAAAGTAAGAGGTTTGTGACTGTTCAAAATTTGTGGTTGAAGTCTACTGATGATTTGGTTCAAGCGCCAATGAAATACGTATATAGACCAAGCTAAACCACCAGCAAATAAATTTCAAATTAAAATATAATTATGACAATATGTCGAATAATAAATTTCTTAAATGTTAAATTTTAGATTTTATTTTTCATTTTGCCTTGTAATTACTTTTATTGTTATCCAATGTATTTCTAATTGTATAAAGGTGTAGAAAAATAAAATAGATTCATATCGAATATAAATTATTTGCTGGGTTTTGTATGAGTTACAAGGCCTACTAAGCTTGCATAAAGTAAGAGGTTTGTGACAGTTCAAAATTTGTGGTTGAAGTCTACTGATGATTTGGTTCAATGAATTCTCATATAGTTTTTTAAAGTCTGTGCATAAAGTAAGAGGTTTGTGACTGTTCAAAATTTATGGTTGAAGTCTACTGATGATTTGGTTCAAGCGCCAATGAAATACGTATATAGACCAAGCTAAACCACCAGCAAAAAAATTTCAAATTAAAAAATAATTATGACAATATTGTAATTACTTTTATTGTTATCCAATGGATTTCTAATTGTATAAAGGTGTAGAAAAATAAAATAGATTCATATCGAATATAAGTTATTTGCTGGGTTTTGTATGAGTTACAAAGCCTACTAAGCCTATTTTGTCCTTGTGATTTTCAAAAATATTATTATTTTATGAATTCTCATATAGTTTTTGAAAGTCTGTGCATAAAGTAAGAGGTTTGTGACAGTTCAAAATTTGTGGTTGAAGTCTACTGATGATTTGGTTCAAGCGCCAATGAAATACGTATATAGACCGAGCTAAACCACAAGCAAATAAATTTCAAATTAAAATATAATTATGACAATATGTCGAATAATAAATTTCTTAAATGTTAAATTTTAGATTTTATTTTTCATTTTGCCTTGTAATTACTTTTATTGTTATCCAATGGATTTCTAATTGTATAAAGATGTAGAAAAATAAAATAGATTCATATCGAATATAAATTATTTGCTGGGTTTTGTATGAGTTACAAAGCCTATTAAGCTTATTTTGTCCTTGTGATTTTCAAAAATATTATTATTTTATGAATTCTCATATAGTTTTTGAAAGTCTGTGCATAAAGTAAGAGGTTTGTGACTGTTCAAAATTTATGGTTGAAGTCTACTGATGATTTGGTTCAAGCGCCAATGAAATACGTATATAGACCAAGCTAAACCACCAGCAAATAAATTTCAAATTAAAATATAATTATGACAATATGTCGAATAATAAATTTCTTAAATGTTAAATTTTAGATTTTATATTTCATTTTGCCTTGTAATTACTTTTATTGTTATCCAATGGATTTCTAATTGTATAAAGGTGTAGAAAAATAAAATAGATTCATATCGAATATATATTATTTGCTGGGTTTTGTATGAGTTACAAGGCCTACTAAGCTTATTTTGTCCTTGTGATTTTCAAAAATATTATTATTTTATGAATTCTCATATAGTTTTTGAAAGTCTGTGCATAAAGTAAGAGGTTTGTGACTGTTCAAAATTTATGGTTGAAGTCTACTGATGAGTTGGTTCAAGCGCCAATGAAATACGTATATAGACCAAGCTAAACCACCAGCAAATAAATTTCAAATTAAAATATAATTATGACAAAATGTCGAATAATAAATTTTTTAAATGTTAAATTTCAGATTTTATTTTTCATTTTGCCTTGTAATTACTTTTATTGTTATTCAATGGATTTCTAATTGTATAAAGATGTAGAAAAATAAAATAGATTCATATCGAATATAAATTATTTGCTGGGTTTTGTATGAGTTACAAAGCCTACTAAGCTTATTTTGTCCTTGTGATTTTCAAAAATATTATTCTTTTATGAATTCTTATATAGTTTTTGAAAGTCTGTGCATAAAGTAAGAGGTTTGTGACTGTTCAAAATTTGTGGTTGAAGTCTACTGATGATTTGGTTCAAGCGCCAATGAAATACGTATATAGACCAAGCTAAACCTCCAGCAAATAAATTTCAAATTAAAATATAATTATGACAATATGTCGAATAATAAATTTCTTAAATGTTAAATTTTAGATTTTATTTTTCATTTTGCCTTGTAATTACTTTTATTGTTATCCAATGGATTTCTAATTGTATAAAGGTGTAGAAAAATAAAATAGATTCATATCGAATATAAATTATTTGCTGGGTTTTGTATGAGTTACAAGGCCTACTAAGCTTATTTTGTCCTTGTGATTTTCAAAAATATTATTATTTTATGAATTCTCATATAGTTTTTGAAAGTCTGTGCATAAAGTAAGAGGTTTGTGACAGTTCAAAATTTAAGGTTGAAGTCTACTGATGATTTGGTTCAAGCGCCAATGAAATACGTATATAGACCAAGCTAAACCACAAGCAAATAAATTTCAAATTAAAATATAATTACGACAATATGTCGAATAATAAATTTCTTAAATGTTAAATTTTAGATTTTATTTTTCATTTTGCCTTGTAATTACTTTTATTGTTATCCAATGGATTTCTAATTGTATAAAGGTGTAGAAAAATAAAATAGATTCATATCGAATATAAATTATTTGCTGGGTTTTGTATGAGTTACAAGGCCTACTAAGCTTATTTTGTCCTTGTGATTTTCAAAAATATTATTATTTTATGAATTCTCATATAGTTTTTGAAAGTCTGTGCATAAAGTAAGAGGTTTGTGACTGTTCAAAATTTGTGGTTGAAGTCTACTGATGATTTGGTTCAAGCGCCAATAAAATACGTATATAGACCAAGCTAAACCACCAGCAAAAAAATTTCAAATTAAAAAATAATTATGAAAATATTGTAATTACTTTTATTGTTATCCAATGGATTTCTAATTGTATAAAGGTGTAGAAAAATAAAATAGATTCATATCGAATATAAATTATTTGCTGGGTTTTGTATGAGTTACAAAGCCTACTAAGCTTATTTTGTCCTTGTGATTTTCAAAAATATTATTATTTTATGAATTCTCATATAGTTTTTTAAAGTCTGTGCATAAAGTAAGAGGTTTGTGACTGTTCAAAATTTATGGTTGAAGTCTGCTGATGATTTGGTTCAAGCGCCAATGAAATACGTATACAGACCAAGCTAAACCACCAGCAAAAAAATTTCAAATTAAAAAATAATTATGACAATATTGTAATTACTTTTATTGTTATCCAATGGATTTCTAATTGTATAAAGGTGTTGAAAAATAAAATAGATTCATATCGAATATAAATTATTTGCTGGGTTTTGTATGAGTTACAAAGCCTACTAAGCTTATTTTGTCCTTGTGATTTTAAAAAATATTATTATTTTATGAATTCTCATATAGTTTTTGAAAGTCTGTGCATAAAGTAAGATGTTTGTGACAGTTCAAAATTTGTGGTTGAAGTCTACTGATGATTTGGTTCAAGCGCCAATGAAATACGTATATAGTCCAAGCTAAACCACAAGCAAATAAATTTCAAATTAAAATATAATTATGACAATATGTCGAATAATAAATTTCTTAAATTTTAGATTTTATTTTTCATTTTGCCTTGTAATTACTTTTATTGTTATCCAATGGACTTCTAATTGTATAAAGGTGTAGAAAAATAAAATAGATTCATATTGAATATAAATTATTTGCTGGGTTTTGTATGAGTTACAAAGCCTACTAAGCTTATTTTGTCCTTGTGATTTTCAAAAATATTATTCTTTTATGAATTCTCATATAGTTTTTGAAAGTCTGTGCATAAAGTAAGAGGTTTGTGACTGTTCAAAATTTATGGTTGAAGTCTACTGATGATTTGGTTCAAGCGCCAATGAAATACGTATATAGACCAAGCTAAACCACCAGCAAATAAATTTCAAATTAAAAAATAATTATGACAAAATATAATTATGACAATATGTCGAATAATAAATTTCTTAAATGTTAAATTTTAGATTTTATTTTTCATTTTGCCTTGTAATTACTTTTATTGTTATCCAATGTATTTCTAATTGTATAAAGGTGTAGAAAAATAAAATAGATTCATTTCGAATATAAATTATTTGCTGGGTTTTGTATGAGTTACAAGGCCTACTAAGCTTATTTTGTCCTTATGATTTTCAAAAATATTATTATTTTATGAATTCTCATATAGTTTTTGAAAGTCTGTGCATAAAGTAAGAGGTTTGTGACTGTTCAAAATTTATGGTTGAAGTCTACTGATGATTTGGTTCAAGCGCCAATGAAATACGTATATAGACCAAGCTAAACCACCAGCAAATAAATTTCAAATTAAAATATAATTATGACAATATGTCGAATAATAAATTTCTTAAATGTTAAATTTTAGATTTTATATTTCATTTTGCCTTGTAATTACTTTTATTGTTATCCAATGGATTTCTAATTGTATAAAGGTGTAGAAAAATAAAATAGATTCATATCGAATATATATTATTTGCTGGGTTTTGTATGAGTTACAAGGCCTACTAAGCTTATTTTGTCCTTGTGATTTTCAAAAATATTATTATTTTATGAATTCTCATATAGTTTTTGAAAGTCTGTGCATAAAGTAAGAGGTTTGTGACTGTTCAAAATTTATGGTTGAAGTCTACTGATGAGTTGGTTCAAGCGCCAATGAAATACGTAAATAGACCAAGCTAAACCACCAGCAAATAAATTTCAAATTAAAATATAATTATGACAAAATGTCGAATAATAAATTTTTTAAATGTTAAATTTCAGATTTTATTTTTCATTTTGCCTTGTAATTACTTTTATTGTTATTCAATGGATTTCTAATTGTATAAAGATGTAGAAAAATAAAATAGATTCATATCGAATATAAATTATTTGCTGGGTTTTGTATGAGTTACAAAGCCTACTAAGCTTATTTTGTCCTTGTGATTTTCAAAAATATTATTCTTTTATGAATTCTTATATAGTTTTTGAAAGTCTGTGCATAAAGTAAGAGGTTTGTGACTGTTCAAAATTTGTGGTTGAAGTCTACTGATGATTTGGTTCAAGCGCCAATGAAATACGTATATAGACCAAGCTAAACCTCCAGCAAATAAATTTCAAATTAAAATATAATTATGACAATATGTCGAATAATAAATTTCTTAAATGTTAAATTTTAGATTTTATTTTTCATTTTGCCTTGTAATTACTTTTATTGTTATCCAATGGATTTCTAATTGTATAAAGGTGTAGAAAAATAAAATAGATTCATATCGAATATAAATTATTTGCTGGGTTTTGTATGAGTTACAAGGCCTACTAAGCTTATTTTGTCCTTGTGATTTTCAAAAATATTATTATTTTATGAATTCTCATATAGTTTTTGAAAGTCTGTGCATAAAGTAAGAGGTTTGTGACAGTTCAAAATTTAAGGTTGAAGTCTACTGATGATTTGGTTCAAGCGCCAATGAAATACGTATATAGACCAAGCTAAACCACAAGCAAATAAATTTCAAATTAAAATATAATTACGACAATATGTCGAATAATAAATTTCTTAAATGTTAAATTTTAGATTTTATTTTTCATTTTGCCTTGTAATTACTTTTATTGTTATCCAATGGATTTCTAATTGTATAAAGGTGTAGAAAAATAAAATAGATTCATATCGAATATAAATTATTTGCTGGGTTTTGTATGAGTTACAAGGCCTACTAAGCTTATTTTGTCCTTGTGATTTTCAAAAATATTATTATTTTATGAATTCTCATATAGTTTTTGAAAGTCTGTGCATAAAGTAAGAGGTTTGTGACTGTTCAAAATTTGTGGTTGAAGTCTACTGATGATTTGGTTCAAGCGCCAATAAAATACGTATATAGACCAAGCTAAACCACCAGCAAAAAAATTTCAAATTAAAAAATAATTATGAAAATATTGTAATTACTTTTATTGTTATCCAATGGATTTCTAATTGTATAAAGGTGTAGAAAAATAAAATAGATTCATATCGAATATAAATTATTTGCTGGGTTTTGTATGAGTTACAAAGCCTACTAAGCTTATTTTGTCCTTGTGATTTTCAAAAATATTATTATTTTATGAATTCTCATATAGTTTTTTAAAGTATGTGCATAAAGTAAGAGGTTTGTGACTGTTCAAAATTTATGGTTGAAGTCTGCTGATGATTTGGTTCAAGCGCCAATGAAATACGTATACAGACCAAGCTAAACCACCAGCAAAAAAATTTCAAATTAAAAAATAATTATGACAATATTGTAATTACTTTTATTGTTATCCAATGGATTTCTAATTGTATAAAGGTGTTGAAAAATAAAATAGATTCATATCGAATATAAATTATTTGCTGGGTTTTGTATGAGTTACAAAGCCTACTAAGCTTATTTTGTCCTTGTGATTTTAAAAAATATTATTATTTTATGAATTCTCATATAGTTTTTGAAAGTCTGTGCATAAAGTAAGATGTTTGTGACAGTTCAAAATTTGTGGTTGAAGTCTACTGATGATTTGGTTCAAGCGCCAATGAAATACGTATATAGTCCAAGCTAAACCACAAGCAAATAAATTTCAAATTAAAATATAATTATGACAATATGTCGAATAATAAATTTCTTAAATTTTAGATTTTATTTTTCATTTTGCCTTGTAATTACTTTTATTGTTATCCAATGGACTTCTAATTGTATAAAGGTGTAGAAAAATAAAATAGATTCATATTGAATATAAATTATTTGCTGGGTTTTGTATGAGTTACAAAGCCTACTAAGCTTATTTTGTCCTTGTGATTTTCAAAAATATTATTCTTTTATGAATTCTCATATAGTTTTTGAAAGTCTGTGCATAAAGTAAGAGGTTTGTGACTGTTCAAAATTTATGGTTGAAGTCTACTGATGATTTGGTTCAAGCGCCAATGAAATACGTATATAGACCAAGCTAAACCACCAGCAAATAAATTTCAAATTAAAAAATAATTATGACAAAATATAATTATGACAATATGTCGAATAATAAATTTCTTAAATGTTAAATTTTAGATTTTATTTTTCATTTTGCCTTGTAATTACTTTTATTGTTATCCAATGTATTTCTAATTGTATAAAGGTGTAGAAAAATAAAATAGATTCATTTCGAATATAAATTATTTGCTGGGTTTTGTATGAGTTACAAGGCCTACTAAGCTTATTTTGTCCTTATGATTTTCAAAAATATTATTATTTTATGAATTCTCATATAGTTTTTGAAAGTCTGTGCATAAAGTAAGAGGTTTGTGACTGTTCAAAATTTATGGTTGAAGTCTACTGATGATTTGGTTCAAGCGCCAATGAAATACGTATATAGACCAAGCTAAACCACCAGCAAATAAATTTCAAATTAAAATATAATTATGACAATATGTCGAATAATAAATTTCTTAAATGTTAAATTTTAGATTTTATTTTTCATTTTGCCTTGTAATTACTTTTATTGTTATCCAATGGATTTCTAATTGTATAAAGGTGTAGAAAAATAAAATAGATTCATATCGAATATAAATTATTTGCTGGGACTATTTTTTTAAGCTTTAGGTCAATTTAATATATATTGTTTTTATTTTTAAATTTATAAATCTATATTATATATACCAAAAATGTCAGAAAGGTTAGATAAGTCAGAAATGTATGATAAGACAAAATATAAGATGGCATATAAGATTTATAATACTTTAGCAAATATATTTACCAACACAAAAGATAGGATACAAAAGCTAGATAGATCTAATGTAGTTTACAAAATATCATGTAAAGGAAACGACAACGAGAATTGTGACAAAACGTATGTAGGCACAACTAAAAATAAATTAAGGACAAGAATATCGGGACACAAAACAGATCAACGGTACAGGGATATTAATTCAAATAAGACTGCGTTATCTTCACATTGTTTTAATTTAGATCACTATCCAGATTTTGAAAATATCTCAATTTTGAGTACGGAACTCAATTACAAACGTAGGTATATGTTAGAAATGTTACACATTATAGATGTTCCAACAGATCAGAGAATGAATTTTAGGACAGATACAGCTAATGTAGCGCATAGTTACAGATATTTATTACATAAGAACAAGAATAGGGTTTAAGAAAGTAATACACTACTACATATTTTGTTTGATTATGTTATTATTTTTATAAAATTTTTTTAAAAAATATAAAAATGTATAAAAAAAGATTGTTTAATTAATAAATATAATTAATACACTCTTGTTTATAAATATTCGTAATACGTTTTTAACTATTTATTATATTAAAGTATTAAAAACTGTACCAAAAAATTTTTTTCATTTGTTAAAAATTATTATTTTTTAATATAAATGTATGTTATAGTCTTTTTAATTAAAATTTTGTAAAAACTTCATTACCATTATGAAATATTAAAAACTTATCCCAATGTTGTTACCATTTTTAAAAATTTTAAAGTAAATCAAGATAATTGTACAAAATGTTATGTAAAAGTATTAAAAATATTTTTTATATTTGTTAAAAACTATTCCAAATTTTACATGTTAAAAAGCTTTGCTTCAATTAATATTTAAAATATTTTAATTTTTTTAACATGAACACATATTGTAGACATATACCTTTTTATAAAAATATTTATGACACACACTGTTATTTAGATATATATGTATAAAATAATTTTTGTCCTTGAAAACGAAAAAATCATTCCAAAATAATTAAAAACAAAATATAAAAAATACATATAAAAGAATAGAATAGAATAAATATCCTGAAGAAGTTAGCCAATGGTTAACGAAATATAAAAATAAAAATAAAAAAAATAAAAATAAAAAAAAAAAAAAAAAAAAAAAAAACAATATATATTAAATTGACCTAAAGCTTAAAAAAATAGTTTCATTAAAAAAAAAAAAAAAAAAAAAAAAATAATAAAAACAATATATATTAAATTGACCTAAAGCTTAAAAAAATAGTTTCATTAAATACATAAAAAGGTCGAAAAATTAGATAAACAAATTATTTGCTGGGTTTTGTATGAGTTACAAAGCCTACTAAGCTTATTTTGTCCTTGTGATTTTCAAAAATATTATTATTTTATGAATTCTCATATAGTTTTTGAAAGTCTGTGCATAAAGTAAGAGGTTTGTGACAGTTCAAAATTTGTGGTTGAAGTCTACTGATGATTTGGTTCAATGAATTCTCATATAGTTTTTTAAAGTCTGTGCATAAAGTAAGAGGTTTGTGACTGTTCAAAATTTATGGTTGAAGTCTACTGATGATTTGGTTCAAGCGCCAATGAAATACGTATATAGACCAAGCTAAACCACCAGCAAAAAAATTTCAAATTAAAAAATAATTATGACAATATTGTAATTACTTTTATTGTTATCCAATGGATTTCTAATTGTATAAAGGTGTAGAAAAATAAAATAGATTCATATCGAATATAAGTTATTTGCTGGGTTTTGTATGAGTTACAAAGCCTACTAAGCCTATTTTGTCCTTGTGATTTTCAAAAATATTATTATTTTATGAATTCTCATATAGTTTTTGAAAGTCTGTGCATAAAGTAAGAGGTTTGTGACAGTTCAAAACTTGTGGTTGAAGTCTACTGATGATTTGGTTCAAGCGCCAATGAAATACGTATATAGACCAAGCTAAACCACAAGCAAATAAATTTCAAATTAAAATATAATTATGACAATATGTCGAATAATAAATTTCTTAAATGTTAAATTTTAGATTTTATTTTTCATTATGCCTTGTAATTACTTTTATTGTTATCCAATGGATTTCTAATTGTATAAAGATGTAGAAAAATAAAATAGATTCATATCGAATATAAATTATTTGCTGGGTTTTGTATGAGTTACAAAGCCTATTAAGCTTATTTTGTCCTTGTGATTTTCAAAAATATTATTATTTTATGAATTCTCATATAGTTTTTGAAAGTCTGTGCATAAAGTAAGAGGTTTGTGACTGTTCAAAATTTATGGTTGAAGTCTACTGATGATTTGGTTCAAGCGCCAATGAAATACGTATATAGACCAAGCTAAACCACCAGCAAATAAATTTCAAATTAAAATATAATTATGACAATATGTCGAATAATAAATTTCTTAAATGTTAAATTTTAGATTTTATTTTTCATTTTGCCTTGTAATTACTTTTATTGTTATCCAATGGATTTCTAATTGTATAAAGGTGTAGAAAAATAAAATAGATTCATATTGAATATAAATTATTTGCTGGGTTTTGTATGAGTTACAAAGCCTACTAAGCTTATTTTGACCTTGTGATTTTCAAAAATATTATTCTTTTATGAATTCTCATATAGTTTTTGAAAGTCTGTGCATAAAGTAAGAGGTTTGTGACTGTTCAAAATTTATGGTTGAAGTCTACTGATGATTTGGTTCAAGCGCCAATGAAATACGTATATAGACCAAGCTAAACCACAAGCAAATAAATTTCAAATTAAAATATAATTATGACAATATGTCGAATAATAAATTTCTTAAATGTTAAATCTTAGATTTTATTTTTCATTTTGCCTTGTAATTACTTTTATTGTTATCCAATGGATTTCTAATTGTATAAAGGTGTAGAAAAATAAAATAGATTCATATCGAATATAAATTATTTGCTGGGTTTTGTATGAGTTACAAAGCCTACTAAGCTTATTTTGTCCTTGTGATTTTCAAAAATATTATTATTTTATGAATTCTCATATAGTTTTTGAAAGTCTGTGCATAAAGTAAGAGGTTTGTGACAGTTCAAAATTTGTGGTTGAAGTCTACTGATGATTTGGTTCAATGAATTCTCATATAGTTTTTTAAAGTCTGTGCATAAAGTAAGAGGTTTGTGACTGTTCACAATTTATGGTTGAAGTCTACTGATGATTTGGTTCAAGCGCCAATGAAATACGTATATAGACCAAGCTAAACCACCAGCAAAAAAATTTCAAATTAAAAAATAATTATGACAATATTGTAATTACTTTTATTGTTATCCAATGGATTTCTAATTGTATAAAGGTGTAGAAAAATAAAATAGATTCATATCGAATATAAGTTATTTGCTGGGTTTTGTATGAGTTACAAAGCCTACTAAGCTTATTTTGTCCTTGTGATTTTCAAAAATATTATTATTTTATGAATTCTCATATAGTTTTTGAAAGTCTGTGCATAAAGTAAGAGGTTTGTGACAGTTCAAAATTTGTGGTTGAAGTCTACTGATGATTTGGTTCAAGCGCCAATGAAATACGTATATAGACCAAGCTAAACCACAAGCAAATAAATTTCAAATTAAAATATAATTACCCAGCTAAAAAAATATGTATGGAGCATATATGACATCCCATATATGGTTCGGATCCGAAAAATGAGGGTATATGGGCATATATGATTATATATATTCATACATTTTCATACATGTATGTATGTGTAAATTCCCTCCACAGTATGCAAAATTCATATTCAAAAACTCTTGATTCAGAAAAGCTCAATGCTGTGCAATAAATTAAATTATGAAAATTAATTTTTTTTTAGACTTGAGAGAGAGGTTGTATTTAATGAAACATTTGTTTGGACAAATAATTCAAAACGAACTAAAAGTCATTTCATTCATCAAAAGGTGAATCAATTATTTAAAAAAACACATAAATCATATTCGTACATAACATTTAGCTTAAGAAATCAGATTAAAAACTAATGCAATTAATTATAAAAGAAAAAATAATCCGTCTAACAATAGTTTTCAATACAGTAATATGAACTTTGTTTCCTATCTAGAGAATTTTGTTATTTCCTATAAAATTAATGACTGGATTATCCTTTTGATTATTTGATATATTAAATGGGGCCACAATGTATAAAATCATACAAGAATGGTTTTTTGTAACAAAAAGTTTTTCTTTTTTAAATGTTGAGGGTACGCATATAAACTTTGCACACCGTATGTATTTTTTAATGGATTTCCAATTCAGCAGTGATCAAATTCCAAGCTTTTTTGATTGCAAAAACGATCTTATGTGAGATATCATGTATGTATAAATTCTTATATGGCTCCACATATAAAATCTTATATTTATATATGGATCCACATATGAAGAGCTTCATAATTAAATTTTCATATATGAGCTCATATGTTATAATACATTTCATATATCAGTCCATATATTAGTTCATATATAATAGTTTTGCCATGTACAATCCCATATATTTCCATACATGAATTCATACATATTCATATATAGTTATATACATTCATATATTAAAAATATATGGACCATATATAATTTTTTTAGCTGGGTATGACAATATGTCGAATAATAAATTTCTTAAATGTTAAATTTTAGATTTTATTTTTCATTTTGCCTTGTAATTACTTTTATTGTTATCCAATGGATTTCTAATTGTATAAAGATGTAGAAAAATAAAATAGATTCATATCGAATATAAATTATTTGCTGGGTTTTGTATGAGTTACAAAGCCTATTAAGCTTATTTTGTCCTTGTGATTTTCAAAAATATTATTATTTTATGAATTCTCATATAGTTTTTGAAAGTCTGTGCATAAAGTAAGAGGTTTGTGACTGTTCAAAATTTATGGTTGAAGTCTACTGATGATTTGGTTCAAGCGCCAATGAAATACGTATATAGACCAAGCTACACCACCAGCAAATAAATTTCAAATTAAAATATAATTATGACAATATGTCGAATAATAAATTTCTTAAATGTTAAATTTTAGATTTTATATTTCATTTTGCCTTGTAATTACTTTTATTGTTATCCAATGGATTTCTAATTGTATAAAGGTGTAGAAAAATAAAATAGATTCATATCGAATATAAATTATTTGCTGGGTTTTGTATGAGTTACAAGGCCTACTAAGCTTATTTTGTCCTTGTGATTTTCAAAAATATTATTATTTTATGAATTCTCATATAGTTTTTGAAAGTCTGTGCATAAAGTAAGAGGTTTGTGACTGTTCAAAATTTATGGTTGAAGTCTACTGATGAGTTGGTTCAAGCGCCAATGAAATACGTATATAGACCAAGCTAAACCACCAGCAAATAAATTTCAAATTAAAATATAATTATGACAATATGTCGAATAATAAATTTCTTAAATGTTAAATTTCAGATTTTATTTTTCATTTTGCCTTGTAATTACTTTTATTGTTATCCAATGGATTTCTAATTGTATAAAGATGTAGAAAAATAAAATAGATTCATATCGAATATAAATTATTTGCTGGGTTTTGTATGAGTTACAAAGCCTATTAAGCTTATTTTGTCCTTGTGATTTTCAAAAATATTATTATTTTATGAATTCTCATATAGTTTTTGAAAGTCTGTGCATAAAGTAAGAGGTTTGTGACTGTTCAAAATTTATGGTTGAAGTCTACTGATGATTTGGTTCAAGCGCCAATGAAATACGTATATAGACCAAGCTAAACCACCAGCAAATAAATTTCAAATTAAAATATAATTATGACAATATGTCGAATAATAAATTTCTTAAATGTTAAATTTTAGATTTTATATTTCATTTTGCCTTGTAATTACTTTTATTGTTATCCAATGGATTTCTAATTGTATAAAGGTGTAGAAAAATAAAATAGATTCATATCGAATATAAATTATTTGCTGGGTTTTGTATGAGTTACAAGGCCTACTAAGCTTATTTTGTCCTTGTGATTTTCAAAAATATTATTATTTTATGAATTCTCATATAGTTTTTGAAAGTCTGTGCATAAAGTAAGAGGTTTGTGACTGTTCAAAATTTATGGTTGAAGTCTACTGATGAGTTGGTTCAAGCGCCAATGAAATACGTATATAGACCAAGCTAAACCACCAGCAAATAAATTTCAAATTAAAATATAATTATGACAATATGTCGAATAATAAATTTCTTAAATGTTAAATTTCAGATTTTATTTTTCATTTTGCCTTGTAATTACTTTTATTGTTATCCAATGGATTTCAAATTGTACAGGGTGGCCCAGAAAGACCGAAGTGGTGTAAATTCCTTATAACTTTTTATTTAAGACATATTTTTTTAATTTTTTGTTTTTTAAATACAGTAAATTTATAGGGAATATTTTTAGATTAGTTGTTAAAAATGATATCCCGCAAGTGGAGGCCATTTTCTGCTTCGCACAAATGATCTCTTTTCAACACATTTTCCATGACCTTTCGCAAAACTTCCGGTGTTATGTTGTTAATTTCGTCTGGAATATTGGTTTTTAATTCCTCAATAGTCCTAGGCTTATTAACATAAACTTTCCCTTTTAAATAACTCCAAAGGAAACAGTCTGGAGCGGTTAAATCCGGGGAACGAGGAGGCCAATTAAAATTGCTTCTACGCGAATTTATTCTTTCCCCAAAGATGTCGCGTAAAATAGCCATTGTGGCCCTCGGAGTGTGCGCTGTGGCTCCATCCTGTTGGAACCATATTTGCGGATGGTATTCCACGGCTGGCCTTACAAAATTTTCCAACATGGCCCGATATCGATCACCATTGATGGAAATGGCGACATCTCTTTCATTTTCCAAAAAATATGGACCAATGATCCTTTCTGAAGAAACACCGCACCAAACAGTACACTTAACTGGGTGTAATTATCGTTGATGCAGTACTCTCGGGTTTTCCTTAGCCCATATCCTAAAGTTTTGCTTGTTAACAAACCCATTTAATTGGAAATGGGCTTCGTCACTCATAAATAAGTTATGAATAATGGAAATGGAAAGAGCACATTTGTGCGAAGCAGAAAATGGCCACCACTTGCGGGATACAATTTTTAATAAATAATCTAAAAATATTCCCTATAAATTTACTGTATTTAAAAAACAAAAAATTAAAAAAATATGTCTTAAATAAAAAGTTATAAGGAATTCACACCACTTCGGTCTTTCTGGGCCACCCTGTATAAAGGTGTAGAAAAATAAAATAGATTCATATCGAATATAAATTATTTGCTGGGTTTTGTATGAGTTATAAAGCGTACTAAGCTTATTTTGTCCTTGTGATTTTCAAAAATATTATTATTTTATGAATTCTCATATAGTTTTTGAAAGTCTGTGCATAAAGTAAGAGGTTTGTGACTGTTCAAAACTTATGGTTGAAGTCTACTGATGATTTGTTTCAAGCGCCAATGAAATACGTATATAAACCAAGCTAACCCACCAGCAAATAAATTTCAAATTAAAATATAATTATGACAATATGTCGAATAATAAATTTCTTAAATGTTAAATTTTAGATTTTATTTTTAACTTTGCCTTGTAATTACTTTTATTGTTATCTAATTTTATTGGATTTCTAATTGTATAAAGGTGTAGAAAAATAAAATAGATTCATATCGAATATAAATTATTTGCTGGGTTTTGTATGAGTTACAAAGCCTACTAAGCTTATTTTGTCCTTGTGATTTTCAAAAATATTATTATTTTATGAATTCTCATATAGTTTTTGAAAGTCTGTGCACAAAGTAAGAGGTTTGTGACTGTTCACAATTTGTGGTTGAAGTCTACTGATGATTTGGTTCAAGCGCCAATGAAATACGTATATAGACCAAGCTAAACCACCAGCAAATAAATTTCAAATTAAAATATAATTATGACAATATGTCGAATAATAAATTTCTTAAATGTTAAATTTTAGATTTTATTTTTCATTTTGCCTTGTAATTACTTTTATTGTTATCCAATGGATTTCTAATTGTATAAAGGTGTAAAAAAATAAAATATTCATATCGAATACAAATTATTTGCTGGGTTTTGTATGAGTTACAAAACCTACTAAGTTTATTTTGTCCTTGTGATTTTCAGAAATATTATTATTTTATGAATTCTCATATAGTTTTTGAAAGTCTGTGCATAAAGTAAGAGGCTTATGACTGTTCAAAATTTGTGGTTGAAGTCTACTGATGATTTGGTTCAAGCGCCAATGAAATACGTATATAGACCAAGCTAAACCACCAGCAAATAAATTTCAAATTAAAATATAATTATGACAATATGTCGATTAATAAATTTCTTAAATGTTAAATTTTAGATTTTATTTTTCATTTTGCCTTGTAATTACTTTTATTGTTATCCAATGGATTTCTAATTGTATAAAGGTGTAGAAAAATAAAATAGATTCATGTCGAATATAAATTATTTGCTGGGTTTTGTATGAGTTACAAAGCCTACTAAGCTTATTTTGTCCTTGTGATTTTCAAAAATATTACTATTTTATGAATTCTCATATAGTTTTCGAAAGTCTGTGCATAAAGTAAGAGGTTTGTGACTGTTCAAAATTTGTGGTTGAAGTCTACTGATGATTTGGTTCAAGCGCAAATGAAATACGTATATAGACCAAGCTAAACCACCAGCAAATAAATTTCAAATTAAAATATAATTATGACAATATGTCGATTAATAAATTTCTTAAATGTTAAATTTTAGATTTTATTTTTCATTTTGCCTTGTAATTACTTTTATTGTTATCCAATGGATTTCTAATTGTATAAAGGTGTAAAAAAATAAAATATTCATATCGAATACAAATTATTTGCTGGGTTTTGTATGAGTTACAAAGCCTACTAAGTTTATTTTGTCCTTGTGATTTTCAGAAATATTATTATTTTATGAATTCTCATATAGTTTTTGAAAGTCTGTGCATAAAGTAAGAGGTTTATGACTGTTCAAAATTTGTGGTTGAAGTCTACTGATGATTTGGTTCAAGCGCCAATGAAATACGTATATAGACCAAGCTAAACCACCAGCAAATAAATTTCAAATTAAAATATAATTATGACAATATGTCGATTAATAAATTTCTTAAATGTTAAATTTTAGATTTTATTTTTCATTTTGCCTTGTAATTACTTTTATTGTTATCCAATGGATTTCTAATTGTATAAAGGTGTAAAAAAATAAAATATTCATATCGAATACAAATTATTTGCTGGGTTTTGTATGAGTTACAATGCCTACTAAGTTTATTTTGTCCTTGTGATTTTCAGAAATATTATTATTTTATGAATTCGCATATAGTTTTTGAAAGTCTGTGCATAAAGTAAGAGGTTTGTGACTGTTCAAAATTTATGGTTGAAGTCTACTGATGATTTGGTTCAAGCGCCAATGAAATACGTATATAGACCAAGCTAAACCACCAGCAAAAAAATTTCAAATTAAAAAATAATTATGACAATATTGTAATTACTTTTATTGTTATCCAATGGATTTCTAATTGTATAAAGGTGTAGAAAAATAAAATAGATTCATATCGAATATAAATTATTTGCTGGGTTTTGTATGAGTTACAAGGCCTACTAAGCTTATTTTGTCCTTGTGATTTTCAAAAATATTATTATTTTATGAATTCTCATATAGTTTTTGAAAGTCTGTGCATAAAGTAAGAGGTTTGTGACTGTTCAAAATTTATGGTTGAAGTCTACTGATGAGTTGGTTCAAGCGCCAATGAAATACGTATATAGACCAAGCTAAACCACCAGCAAATAAATTTCAAATTAAAATATAATTATGACAATATGTCGAATAATAAATTTCTTAAATGTTAAATTTCAGATTTTATTTTTCATTTTGCCTTGTAATTACTTTTATTGTTATCCAATGGATTTCTAATTGTATAAAGGTGTAGAAAAATAAAATAGATTCATATCGAATATAAATTATTTGCTGGGTTTTGTATGAGTTACAAAGCCTACTAAGCTTATTTTGTCCTTGTGATTTTCAAAAATATTATTATTTTATGAATTCTCATATAGTTTTTGAAAGTCTGTGCACAAAGTAAGAGGTTTGTGACTGTTCACAATTTGTGGTTGAAGTCTACTGATGATTTGGTTCAAGCACCAATGAAATACGTATATAGACCAAGCTAAACCACCAGCAAATAAATTTCAAATTAAAATATAATTATGACAATATGTCGAATAATAAATTTCTTAAATGTTAAATTTTAGATTTTATTTTTCATTTTGCCTTGTAATTACTTTTATTGTTATCCAATGGATTTCTAATTGTATAAAGGTGTAAAAAACTAAAATATTCATATCGAATACAAATTATTTGCTGGGTTTTGTATGAGTTACAAAGCCTACTAAGTTTATTTTGTCCTTGTGATTTTCAGAAATATTATTATTTTATGAATTCTCATATAGTTTTTGAAAGTCTGTGCATAAAGTAAGAGGTTTGTGACTGTTCAAAATTTGTGGATGAAGTCTACTGATGATTTGGTTCAAGCGCCAATGAAATACGTATATAGACCTAGCTAAACCACCAGCAAATAAATTTCAAATTAAAATATAATTATGACAATATGTCGAATAATAAATTTCTTAAATGTTAAATCTTAGATTTTATTTTTCATTTTGCCTTGTAATTACTTTTATTGTTATCCAATGGATTTCTAATTGTATAAAGGTGTTGAAAAATAAAATAGATTCATATCGAATATAAATTATTTGCTGGGTTTTGTATGAGTTACAAAGCCTACTAAGCTTATTTTGTCCTTGTGATTTTAAAAAATATTATTTTATGAATTCTCATATAGTTTTTGAAAGTCTGTGCATAAAGTAAGAGGTTTGTGACAGTTCAAAATTTGTGGTTGAAGTCTACTGATGATTTGGTTCAAGCGCCAATGAAATACGTATATAGACCAAGCTAAATCACAAGCAAATAAATTTCAAATTAAAATATAATTATGACAATATGTCGAATAATAAATTTCTTAAATTTTAGATTTTATTTTTCATTTTGCCTTGTAATTACTTTTATTGTTATCCAATGGATTTCTAATTGTATAAAGGTGTAGAAAAATAAAATAGATTCATATCGAATATAAGTTATTTGCTGGGTTTTGTATGAGTTACAAAGCCTACTAAGCTTATTTTGTCCTTGTGATTTTCAAAAATATTATTATTTTATGAATTCTCATATAGTTTTTGAAAGTCTGTGCATAAAGTAAGAGGTTTGTGACAGTTCAAAATTTGTGGTTGAAGTCTACTGATGATTTGGTTCAAGCGCCAATGAAATACGTATATAGACCAAGCTAAACCACAAGCAAATAAATTTCAAATTAAAATATAATTATGACAATATGACGAATAATAAATTTCTTAAATGTTAAATTTTAGATTTTATTTTTCATTTTGCCTTGTAATTACTTTTATTGTTATCCAATGGATTTCTAATTGTATAAAGATGTAGAAAAATAAAATAGATTCATATCGAATATAAATTATTTGCTGGGTTTTGTATGAGTTACAAAGCCCATTAAGCTTATTTTGTCCTTGTGATTTTCAAAAATATTATTATTTTATGAATTCTCATATAGTTTTTGAAAGTCTGTGCATAAAGTAAGAGGTTTGTGACTGTTCAAAATTTATGGTTGAAGTCTACTGATGATTTGGTTCAAGCGCCAATGAAATACGTATATAGACCAAGCTAAACCACCAGCAAATAAATTTCAAATTAAAATATAATTATGACAATATGTCGAATAATAAATTTCTTAAATGTTAAATTTTAGATTTTATATTTCATTTTGCCTTGTAATTACTTTTATTGTTATCCAATGGATTTCTAATTGTATAAAGGTGTAGAAAAATAAAATAGATTCATATCGAATATATATTATTTGCTGGGTTTTGTATGAGTTACAAGGCCTACTAAGCTTATTTTGTCCTTGTGATTTTCAAAAATATTATTATTTTATGAATTCTGATATAGTTTTTGAAAGTCTGTGCATAAAGTAAGAGGTTTGTGACTGTTCAAAATTTATGGTTGAAGTCTACTGATGAGTTGGTTCAAGCGCCAATGAAATACGTATATAGACCAAGCTAAACCACCAGCAAATAAATTTCAAATTAAAATATAATTATGACAAAATGTCGAATAATAAATTTCTTAAATGGTAAATTTCAGATTTTATTTTTCATTTTGCCTTGTAATTACTTTTATTGTTATCCAATGGATTTCTAATTGTATAAAGATGTAGAAAAATAAAATAGATTCATATCGAATATAAATTATTTGCTGGGTTTTGTATGAGTTACAAAGCCTATTAAGCTTATTTTGTCCTTGTGATTTTCAAAAATATTATTATTTTATGAATTCTCATATAGTTTTTGAAAGTCTGTGCATAAAGTAAGAAGTTTGTGACTGTTCAAAATTTATGGTTGAAGTCTACTGATGATTTGGTTCAAGCGCCAATGAAATACGTATATAGACCAAGCTAAACCACCAGCAAATAAATTTCAAATTAAAATATAATTATGACAATATGTCGAATAATAAATTTCTTAAATGTTAAATTTTAGATTTTATATTTCATTTTGCCTTGTAATTACTTTTATTGTTATCCAATGGATTTCTAATTGTATAAAGGTGTAGAAAAATAAAATAGATTCATATCGAATATAAATTATTTGCTGGGTTTTGTATGAGTTACAAGGCCTACTAAGCTTATTTTGTCCTTGTGATTTTCAAAAATATTATTATTTTATGAATTCTCATATAGTTTTTGAAAGTCTGTGCATAAAGTAAGAGGTTTGTGACTGTTCAAAATTTATGGTTGAAGTCTACTGATGAGTTGGTTCAAGCGCCAATGAAATACGTATATAGACCAAGCTAAACCACCAGCAAATAAATTTCAAATTAAAATATAATTATGACAATATGTCGAATAATAAATTTCTTAAATGTTAAATTTCAGATTTTATTTTTCATTTTGCCTTGTAATTACTTTTATTGTTATCCAATGGATTTCTAATTGTATAAAGGTGTAGAAAAATAAAATAGATTCATATCGAATATAAATTATTTGCTGGGTTTTGTATGAGTTACAAAGCCTACTAAGCTTATTTTGTCCTTGTGATTTTCAAAAATATTATTATTTTATGAATTCTCATATAGTTTTTGAAAGTCTGTGCACAAAGTAAGAGGTTTGTGACTGTTCACAATTTGTGGTTGAAGTCTACTGATGATTTGGTTCAAGCGCCAATGAAATACGTATATAGACCAAGCTAAACCACCAGCAAATAAATTTCAAATTAAAATATAATTATGACAATATGTCGAATAATAAATTTCTTAAATGTTAAATTTTAGATTTTATTTTTCATTTTGCCTTGTAATTACTTTTATTGTTATCCAATGGATTTCTAATTGTATAAAGGTGTAAAAAAATAAAATATTCATATCGAATACAAATTATTTGCTGGGTTTTGTATGAGTTACAAAACCTACTAAGTTTATTTTGTCCTTGTGATTTTCAGAAATATTATTATTTTATGAATTCTCATATAGTTTTTGAAAGTCTGTGCATAAAGTAAGAGGTTTATGACTGTTCAAAATTTGTGGTTGAAGTCTACTGATGATTTGGTTCAAGCGCCAATGAAATACGTATATAGACCAAGCTAAACCACCAGCAAATAAATTTCAAATTAAAATATAATTATGACAATATGTCGATTAATAAATTTCTTAAATGTTAAATTTTAGATTTTATTTTTCATTTTGCCTTGTAATTACTTTTATTGTTATCCAATGGATTTCTAATTGTATAAAGGTGTAGAAAAATAAAATAGATTCATGTCGAATACAAATTATTTGCTGGGTTTTGTATGAGTTACAAAGCCTACTAAGTTTATTTTGTCCTTGTGATTTTCAGAAATATTATTATTTTATGAATTCTCATATAGTTTTTGAAAGTCTGTGCATAAAGTAAGAGGTTTATGACTGTTCAAAATTTGTGGTTGAAGTCTACTGATGATTTGGTTCAAGCGCCAATGAAATACGAATATAGACCAAGCTAAACCACCAGCAAATAAATTTCAAATTAAAATATAATTATGACAATATGTCGATTAATAAATTTCTTAAATGTTAAATTTTAGATTTTATTTTTCATTTTGCCTTGTAATTACTTTTATTGTTATCCAATGGATTTCTAATTGTATAAAGGTGTAAAAAAATAAAATATTCATATCGAGTACAAATTATTTGCTGGGTTTTGTATGAGTTACAAAGCCTACTAAGTTTATTTTGTCCTTGTGATTTTCAGAAATATTATTATTTTATGAATTCGCATATAGTTTTTGAAAGTCTGTGCATAAAGTAAGAGGTTTGTGACTGTTCAAAATTTATGGTTGAAGTCTACTGATGATTTGGTTCAAGCGCCAATGAAATACGTATATAGACCAAGCTAAACCACCAGCAAAAAAATTTCAAATTAAAAAATAATTATGACAATATTGTAATTACTTTTATTGTTATCCAATGGATTTCTAATTGTATAAAGGTGTAGAAAAATAAAATAGATTCATATCGAATATAAATTATTTGCTGGGTTTTGTATGAGTTACAAGGCCTACTAAGCTTATTTTGTCCTTGTGATTTTCAAAAATATTATTATTTTATGAATTCTCATATAGTTTTTGAAAGTCTGTGCATAAAGTAAGAGGTTTGTGACTGTTCAAAATTTATGGTTGAAGTCTACTGATGAGTTGGTTCAAGCGCGAATGAAATACGTATATAGACCAAGCTAAACCACCAGCAAATAAATTTCAAATTAAAATATAATTATGACAATATGTCGAATAATAAATTTCTTAAATGTTAAATTTCAGATTTTATTTTTCATTTTGCCTTGTAATTACTTTTATTGTTATCCAATGGATTTCTAATTGTATAAAGGTGTAGAAAAATAAAATAGATTCATATCGAATATAAATTATTTGCTGGGTTTTGTATGAGTTACAAAGCCTACTAAGCTTATTTTGTCCTTGTGATTTTCAAAAATATTATTATTTTATGAATTCTCATATAGTTTTTGAAAGTCTGTGCACAAAGTAAGTGGTTTGTGACTGTTCACAATTTGTGGTTGAAGTTTACTGATGATTTGGTTCAAGCGCCAATGAAATACGTATATAGACCAAGCTAAACCACCAGCAAATAAATTTCAAATTAAAATATAATTATGACAATATGTCGAATAATAAATTTCTTAAATGTTAAATTTTAGATTTTATTTTTCATTTTGCCTTGTAATTACTTTTATTGTTATCCAATGGATTTCTAATTTTATAAAGGTGTAAAAAAATAAAATATTCATATCGAATACAAATTATTTGCTGGGTTTTGTATGAGTTACAAAGCCTACTAAGTTTATTTTGTCCTTGTGATTTTCAGAAATATTATTATTTTATGAATTCTCATATAGTTTTTGAAAGTCTGTGCATAAAGTAAGAGGTTTATGACTGTTCAAAATTTGTGGTTGAAGTCTACTGATGATTTGGTTCAAGCGCCAATGAAATACGTATATAGACCAAGCTAAACCACCAGCAAATAAATTTCAAATTAAAATATAATTATGACAATATGTCGATTAATAAATTTCTTAAATGTTAAATTTTAGATTTTATTTTTCATTTTGCCTTGTAATTACTTTTATTGTTATCCAATGGATTTCTAATTGTATAAAGGTGTAGAAAAATAAAATAGATTCATGTCGAATATAAATTATTTGCTGGGTTTGGTATGAGTTACAATGCCTACTAAGCTTATTTTGTCCTTGTGATTTTCAAAAATATTACTATTTTATGAATTCTCATATAGTTTTCGAAAGTCTGTGCATAAAGTAAGAGGTTTGTGACTGTTCAAAATTTGTGGTTGAAGTCTACTGATGATTTGGTTCAAGCGCCAATGAAATACGTATATAGACCAAGCTAAACCACCAGCAAATAAATTTCAAATTAAAATATAATTATGACAATATGTCGAATAATAAATTTCTTAAATGATAAATTTTAGATTTTATTTTTCATTTTGCCTTGTAATTACTTTTATTGTTATCCAATGGATTTCTAATTGTATAAAGGTGTAAAAAAATAAAATATTCATATCGAATACAAATTATTTGCTGGGTTTTGTATGAGTTACAATGCCTACTAAGTTTATTTTGTCCTTGTGATTTTCAGAAATATTATTATTTTATGAATTCGCATATAGTTTTTGAAAGTCTGTGCATAAAGTAAGAGGTTTGTGACTGTTCAAAATTTGTGGTTGAAGTCTACTGATGATTTGGTTCAAGCGCCAATGAAATACGTATATAGACCAAGCTAAACCACCAGCAAAAAAATTTCAAATTAAAAAATAAGTATGACAATATTGTAATTACTTTTATTGTTATCCAATGGATTTCTAATTGTATAAAGGTGTAGAAAAATAAAATAGATTCATATCGAATATAAGTTATTTGCTGGGTTTTGTATGAGTTACAAAGCCTACTAAGCTTATTTTGTCCTTGTGATTTTCAAAAATATTATTATTTTATGAATTCTCATATAGTTTTTGAAAGTCTGTGCATAAAGTAAGAGGTTTGTGACTGTTCAAAATTTGTGGTTGAAGTCTACTGATGATTTGGTTCAAGCGCCAATGAAATACGTATATAGACCAAGCTAAATCACAAGCAAATAAATTTCAAATTAAAATATAATTATGACAATATGTCGAATAATAAATTTCTTAAATGTTAAATTTTAGATTTTATTTTTCATTTTGCCTTGTAATTACTTTTATTGTTATCCAATGGATTTCTAATTGTATAAAGATGTAGAAAAATAAAATAGATTCATATCGAATATAAATTATTTGCTGGGTTTTGTATGAGTTACAAAGCCTATTAAGCTTATTTTGTCCTTGTGATTTTCAAAAATATTATTATTTTATGAATTCTCATATAGTTTTTGAAAGTCTGTGCATAAAGTAAGAGGTTTGTGACTGTTCAAAATTTATGGTTGAAGTCTACTGATGATTTGGTTCAAGCGCCAATGAAATACGTATATAGACCAAGCTAAACCACCAGCAAATAAATTTCAAATTAAAATATAATTATGACAATATGTCGAATAATAAATTTCTTAAATGTTAAATTTTAGATTTTATATTTCATTTTGCCTTGTAATTACTTTTATTGTTATCCAATGGATTTCTAATTGTATAAAGGTGTAGAAAAATAAAATAGATTCATATCGAATATAAATTATTTGCTGGGTTTTGTATGAGTTACAAGGCCTACTAAGCTTATTTCGTCCTTGTGATTTTCAAAAATATTATTATTTTATGAATTCTCATGTAGTTTTTGAAAGTCTGTGCATAAAGTAAGAGGTTCGTGACTGTTCAAAATTTATGGTTGAAGTCTACTGATGATTTGGTTCAAGCGCCAATGAAATACGTATATAGACCAAGCTAAACCACCAGCAAATAAATTTCAAATTAAAATATAATTATGACAATATGTCGAATAATAAATTTCTTAAATGTTAAATTTTAGATTTTATTTTTCATTTTGCCTTGTAATTACTTTTATTGTTATCCAATGGATTTCTAATTGTATAAAGGTGTAGAAAAATAAAATAGATTCATATCGAATATAAATTATTTGCTGGGTTTTGTATGAGTTACAAAGCCTACTAAGCTTATTTTGTCCTTGTGATTTTCAAAAATATTATTATTTTATGAATTCTCATATAGTTTTTGAAAGTCTGTGCACAAAGTAAGAGGTTTGTGACTGTTCACAATTTGTGGTTGAAGTCTACTGATGATTTGGTTCAAGCGCCAATGAAATACGTATATAGACCAAGCTAAACCACCAGCAAATAAATTTCAAATTAAAATATAATTATGACAATATGTCGAATAATAAATTTCTTAAATGATAAATTTTAGATTTTATTTTTCATTTTGCCTTGTAATTACTTTTATTGTTATCCAATGGATTTCTTATTGTATAAAGGTGTAAAAAAATAAAATATTCATATCAAATACAAATTATTTGCTGGGTTTTGTATGAGTTACAATGCCTACTAAGTTTATTTTGTCCTTGTGATTTTCAGAAATATTATTATTTTATGAATTCGCATATAGTTTTTGAAAGTCTGTGCATAAAGTAAGAGGTTTGTGACTGTTCAAAATTTGTGGTTGAAGTCTACTGATGATTTGGTTCAAGCGCCAATGAAATACGTATATAGACCAAGCTAAACCACCAGCAAAAAAATTTCAAATTAAAAAATAATTATGACAATATTGTAATTACTTTTATTGTTATCCAATGGATTTCTAATTGTATAAAGGTGTAGAAAAATAAAATAGATTCATATCGAATATAAGTTATTTGCTGGGTTTTGTATGAGTTACAAAGCCTACTAAGCTTATTTTGTCCTTGTGATTTTCAAAAATATTATTATTTTATGAATTCTCATATAGTTTTTGAAAGTCTGTGCATAAAGTAAGAGGTTTGTGACTGTTCAAAATTTGTGGTTGAAGTCTACTGATGATTTGGTTCAAGCGCCAATGAAATACGTATATAGACCAAGCTAAACCACAAGCAAATAAATTTCAAATTAAAATATAATTATGACAATATGTCGAATAATAAATTTCTTAAATGTTAAATTTTAGATTTTATTTTTCATTTTGCCTTGTAATTACTTTTATTGTTATCCAATGGATTTCTAATTGTATAAAGATGTAGAAAAATAAAATAGATTCATATCGAATATAAATTATTTGCTGGGTTTTGTATGAGTTACAAAGCCTATTAAGCTTATTTTGTCCTTGTGATTTTCAAAAATATTATTATTTTATGAATTCTCATATAGTTTTTGAAAGTCTGTGCATAAAGTAAGAGGTTTGTGACTGTTCAAAATTTATGGTTGAAGTCTACTGATGATTTGGTTCAAGCGCCAATGAAATACGTATATAGACCAAGCTAAACCACCAGCAAATAAATTTCAAATTAAAATATAATTATGACAATATGTCGAATAATAAATTTCTTAAATGTTAAATTTTAGATTTTATATTTCATTTTGCCTTGTAATTACTTTTATTGTTATCCAATGGATTTCTAATTGTATAAAGGTGTAGAAAAATAAAATAGATTCATATCGAATATAAATTATTTGCTGGGTTTTGTATGAGTTACAAGGCCTACTAAGCTTATTTCGTCCTTGTGATTTTCAAAAATATTATTATTTTATGAATTCTCATATAGTTTTTGAAAGTCTGTGCATAAAGTAAGAGGTTCGTGACTGTTCAAAATTTATGGTTGAAGTCTACTGATGATTTGGTTCAAGCGCCAATGAAATACGTATATAGACCAAGCTAAACCACCAGCAAATAAATTTCAAATTAAAATATAATTATGACAATATGTCGAATAATAAATTTCTTAAATGTTAAATTTTAGATTTTATTTTTCATTTTGCCTTGTAATTACTTTTATTGTTATCCAATGGATTTCTAATTGTATAAAGGTGTAGAAAAATAAAATAGATTCATATCGAATATAAATTATTTGCTGGGTTTTGTATGAGTTACAAAGCCTACTAAGCTTATTTTGTCCTTGTGATTTTCAGAAATATTATTATTTTATGAATTCTCATATAGTTTTTGAAAGTCTGTGCATAAAGTAAGAGGTTTATGACTGTTCAAAATTTGTGGTTGAAGTGTACTGATGATTTGGTTCAAGCGCCAATGAAATACGTATATAGACCAAGCTAAACCACCAGCAAATAAATTTCAAATTAAAATATAATTATGACAATATGTCGAATAATGAATTTCTTAAATGTTAAATTTTAGATTTTATTTTTCATTTTGCCTTGTAATTACTTTTATTGTTATCCAATGGATTTCTAATTGTATAAAGGTGTAGAAAAATAAAATAGATTCATGTCGAATATAAATTATTTGCTGGGTTTGGTATGAGTTACAAAGCCTACTAAGCTTATTTTGTCCTTGTGATTTTCAAAAATATTACTATTTTATGAATTCTCATATAGTTTTCGAAAGTCTGTGCATAAAGTAAGAGGTTTGTGACTGTTCAAAATTTGTGGTTGAAGTCTACTGATGATTTGGTTCAAGCGCCAATGAAATACGTATATAGACCAAGCTAAACCACCAGCAAATAAATTTCAAATTAAAGTATAATTATGACAATATGTCGAATAATAAATTTCTTAAATGATAAATTTTAGATTTTATTTTTCATTTTGCCTTGTAATTACTTTTATTGTTATCCAATGGATTTCTAATTGTATAAAGGTGTAAAAAAATAAAATATTCATATCGAATACAAATTATTTGCTGGGTTTTGTATGAGTTACAATGCCTACTAAGTTTATTTTGTCCTTGTGATTTTCAGAAATATTATTATTTTATGAATTCGCATATAGTTTTTGAAAGTCTGTGCATAAAGTAAGAGGTTTGTGACTGTTCAAAATTTGTGGTTGAAGTCTACTGATGATTTGGTTCAAGCGCCAATGAAATACGTATATAGACCAAGCTAAACCACCAGCAAAAAAAATTTCAAATTAAAAAATAATTATGACAATATTGTAATTACTTTTATTGTTATCCAATGGATTTCTAATTGTATAAAGGTGTAGAAAAATAAAATAGATTCATATCGAATATAAGTTATTTGCTGGGTTTTGTATGAGTTACAAAGCCTACTAAGCTTATTTTGTCCTTGTGATTTTCAAAAATATTATTATTTTATGAATTCTCATATAGTTTTTGAAAGTCTGTGCATAAAGTAAGAGGTTTGTGACTGTTCAAAATTTGTGGTTGAAGTCTACTGATGATTTGGTTCAAGCGCCAATGAAATACGTATATAGACCAAGCTAAACCACAAGCAAATAAATTTCAAATTAAAATATAATTATGACAATATGTCGAATAATAAATTTCTTAAATGTTAAATTTTAGATTTTATTTTTCATTTTGCCTTGTAATTACTTTTATTGTTATCCAATGGATTTCTAATTGTATAAAGATGTAGAAAAATAAAATAGATTCATATCGAATATAAATTATTTGCTGGGTTTTGTATGAGTTACAAAGCCTATTAAGCTTATTTTGTCCTTGTGATTTTCAAAAATATTATTATTTTATGAATTCTCATATAGTTTTTGAAAGTCTGTGCATAAAGTAAGAGGTTTGTGACTGTTCAAAATTTATGGTTGAAGTCTACTGATGATTTGGTTCAAGCGCCAATGAAATACGTATATAGACCAAGCTAAACCACCAGCAAATAAATTTCAAATTAAAATATAATTATGACAATATGTCGAATAATAAATTTCTTAAATGTTAAATTTTAGATTTTATATTTCATTTTGCCTTGTAATTACTTTTATTGTTATCCAATGGATTTCTAATTGTATAAAGGTGTAGAAAAATAAAATAGATTCATATCGAATATAAATTATTTGCTGGGTTTTGTATGAGTTACAAGGCCTACTAAGCTTATTTCGTCCTTGTGATTTTCAAAAATATTATTATTTTATGAATTCTCATATAGTTTTTGAAAGTCTGTGCATAAAGTAAGAGGTTCGTGACTGTTCAAAATTTATGGTTGAAGTCTACTGATGATTTGGTTCAAGCGCCAATGAAATACGTATATAGACCAAGCTAAACCACCAGCAAATAAATTTCAAATTAAAATATAATTATGACAATATGTCGAATAATAAATTTCTTAAATGTTAAATTTTAGATTTTATTTTTCATTTTGCCTTGTAATTACTTTTATTGTTATCCAATGGATTTCTAATTGTATAAAGGTGTAGAAAAATAAAATAGATTCATATCGAATATAAATTATTTGCTGGGTTTTGTATGAGTTACAAAGCCTACTAAGCTTATTTTGTCCTTGTGATTTTCAAAAATATTATTATTTTATGAATTCTCATATAGTTTTTGAAAGTCTGTGCACAAAGTAAGAGGTTTGTGACTGTTCACAATTTGTGGTTGAAGTCTACTGATGATTTGGTTCAAGCGCCAATGAAATACGTATATAGACCAAGCTAAACCACCAGCAAATAAATTTCAAATTAAAATATAATTATGACAATATGTCGAATAATAAATTTCTTAAATGTTAAATTTTAGATTTTATTTTTCATTTTGCCTTGTAATTACTTTTATTGTTATCCAATGGATTTCTAATTGTATAAAGGTGTAAAAAAATAAAATATTCATATCGAATACAAATTATTTGCTGGGTTTTGTATGAGTTACAAAGCCTACTAAGTTTATTTTGTCCTTGTGATTTTCAGAAATATTATTATTTTATGAATTCTCATATAGTTTTTGAAAGTCTGTGCATAAAGTAAGAGGTTTATGACTGTTCAAAATTTGTGGTTGAAGTCTTTTGATGATTTGGTTCAAGCGCCAATGAAATACGTATATAGACCAAGCTAAACCACCAGCAAATAAATTTCAAATTAAAATATAATTATGACAATATGTCGAATAATGAATTTCTTAAATGTTAAATTTTAGATTTTATTTTTCATTTTGCCTTGTAATTACTTTTATTGTTATCCAATGGATTTCTAATTGTATAAAGGTGTAGAAAAATAAAATAGATTCATGTCGAATATAAATTATTTGCTGGGTTTTGTATGAGTTACAAAGCCTACTAAGCTTATTTTGTCCTTGTGATTTTCAAAAATATTATTATTTTATGAATTCTCATATAGTTTTTGAAAGTCTGTGCATAAAGTAAGAGGTTTGTGACTGTTCAAAATTTGTGGTTGAAGTCTACTGATGATTTGGTTCAAGCGCCAATGAAATACGTATATAGACCAAGCTAAACCACCAGCAAAAAAATTTCAAACTAAAAAATAATTATGACAATATTGTAATTACTTTTATTGTTATCCAATGGATTTCTAATTGTATAAAGGTGTAGAAAAATAAAATAGATTCATATCGAATATAAGTTATTTTCTGGGTTTTGTATGAGTTACAAAGCCTACTAAGCTTATTTTGTCCTTGTGATTTTCAAAAATATTATTATTTTATGAATTCTCATATAGTTTTTGAAAGTCTGTGCATAAAGTAAGAGGTTTGTGACTGTTCAAAATTTGTGGTTGAAGTCTACTGATGATTTGGTTCAAGCGCCAATGAAATACGTATATAGACCAATCTAAACCACAAGCAAATAAATTTCAAATTAAAATATAATTATGACAATATGTCGAATAATAAATTTCTTAAATGTTAAATTTTAGATTTTATTTTTCATTTTGCCTTGTAATTACTTTTATTGTTATCCAATGGATTTCTAATTGTATAAAGATGTAGAAAAATAAAATAGATTCATATCGAATATAAATTATTTGCTGGGTTTTGTATGAGTTACAAAGCCTATTAAGCTTATTTTGTCCTTGTGATTTTCAAAAATATTATTATTTTATGAATTCTCATATAGTTTTTGAAAGTCTGTGCATAAAGTAAGAGGTTTGTGACTGTTCAAAATTTATGGTTGAAGTCTACTGATGATTTGGTTCAAGCGCCAATGAAATACGTATATAGACCAAGCTAAACCACCAGCAAATAAATTTCAAATTAAAATATAATTATGACAATATGTCGAATAATAAATTTCTTAAATGTTAAATTTTAGATTTTATATTTCATTTTGCCTTGTAATTACTTTTATTGTTATCCAATGGATTTCTAATTGTATAAAGGTGTAGAAAAATAAAATAGATTCATATCGAATATAAATTATTTGCTGGGTTTTGTATGAGTTACAAGGCCTACTAAGCTTATTTCGTCCTTGTGATTTTCAAAAATATTATTATTTTATGAATTCTCATATAGTTTTTGAAAGTCTGTGCATAAAGTAAGAGGTTCGTGACTGTTCAAAATTTATGGTTGAAGTCTACTGATGATTTGGTTCAAGCGCCAATGAAATACGTATATAGACCAAGTTAAACCACCAGCAAATAATATTCAAATTAAAATATAATTATGACAATATGTCGAATAATAAATTTCTTAAATGTTAAATTTTAGATTTTATTTTTCATTTTGCCTTGTAATTACTTTTATTGTTATCCAATGGATTTCTAATTGTATAAAGGTGTAGAAAAATAAAATAGATTCATATCGAATATAAATTATTTGCTGGGTTTTGTATGAGTTACAAAGCCTACTAAGCTTATTTTGTCCTTGTGATTTTCAAAAATATTATTATTTTATGAATTCTCATATAGTTTTTGAAAGTCTGTGCACAAAGTAAGAGGTTTGTGACTGTTCACAATTTGTGGTTGAAGTCTACTGATGATTTGGTTCAAGCGCCAATGAAATACGTATATAGACCAAGCTAAACCACCAGCAAATAAATTTCAAATTAAAATATAATTATGACAATATGTCGAATAATAAATTTCTTAAATGTTAAATTTTAGATTTTATTTTTCATTTTGCCTTGTAATTACTTTTATTGTTATCCAATGGATTTCTAATTGTATAAAGGTGTAAAAAAATAAAATATTCATATCGAATACAAATTATTTGCTGGGTTTTGTATGAGTTACAAAGCCTACTAAGTTTATTTTGTCCTTGTGATTTTCAGAAATATTATTATTTTATGAATTCTCATATAGTTTTTGAAAGTCTGTGCATAAAGTAAGAGGTTTATGACTGTTCAAAATTTGTGGTTGAAGTCTACTGATGATTTGGTTCAAGCGCCAATGAAATACGTATATAGACCAAGCTAAACCACCAGCAAATAAATTTCAAATTAAAATATAATTATGACAATATGTCGAATAATGAATTTCTTATATGTTAAATTTTAGATTTTATTTTTCATTTTGCCTTGTAATTACTTTTATTGTTATCCAATGGATTTCTAATTGTATAAAGGTGTAGAAAAATAAAATAGATTCATGTCGAATATAAATTATTTGCTGGGTTTTGTATGAGTTACAAAGGCTACTAAGCTTATTTTGTCCTTGTGATTTTCAAAAATATTATTATTTTATGAATTCTCATATAGTTTTTGAAAGTCTGTGCATAAAGTAAGAGGTTTGTGACTGTTCAAAATTTGTGGTTGAAGTCTACTGATGATTTGGTTCAAGCGCCAATGAAATACGTATATAGACCAAGCTAAACCACCAGCAAAAAAATTTCAAATTAAAAAATAATTATGACAATATTGTAATTACTTTTATTGTTATCCAATGGATTTCTAATTGTATAAAGGTGTAGAAAAATAAAATAGATTCATATCGAATATAAGTTATTTGCTGGGTTTTGTATGAGTTACAAAGCCTACTAAGCTTATTTTGTCCTTGTGATTTTCAAAAATATTATTATTTTATGAATTCTCATATAGTTTTTGAAAGTCTGTGCATAAAGTAAGAGGTTTGTGACTGTTCAAAATTTGTGGTTGAAGTCTACTGATGATTTGGTTCAAGCGCCAATGAAATACGTATATAGACCAAGCTAAACCACAAGCAAATAAATTTCAAATTAAAATATAATTATGACAATATGTCGAATAATAAATTTCTTAAATGTTAAATTTTAGATTTTATTTTTCATTTTGCCTTGTAATTACTTTTATTGTTATCCAATGGATTTCTAATTGTATAAAGATGTAGAAAAATAAAATAGATTCATATCGAATATAAATTATTTGCTGGGTTTTGTATGAGTTACAAAGCCTATTAAGCTTATTTTGTCCTTGTGATTTTCAAAAATATTATTATTTTATGAATTCTCATATAGTTTTTGAAAGTCTGTGCATAAAGTAAGAGGTTTGTGACTGTTCAAAATTTATGGTTGAAGTCTACTGATGATTTGGTTCAAGCGCCAATGAAATACGTATATAGACCAAGCTAAACCACCAGCAAATAAATTTCAAATTAAAATATAATTATGACAATATGTCGAATAATAAATTTCTTAAATGTTAAATTTTAGATTTTATATTTCATTTTGCCTTGTAATTACTTTTATTGTTATCCAATGGATTTCTAATTGTATAAAGGTGTAGAAAAATAAAATAGATTCATATCGAATATAAATTATTTGCTGGGTTTTGTATGAGTTACAAGGCCTACTAAGCTTATTTCGTCCTTGTGATTTTCAAAAATATTATTATTTTATGAATTCTCATATAGTTTTTGAAAGTCTGTGCATAAAGTAAGAGGTTTGTGACTGTTCAAAATTTGTGGTTGAAGTCTACTGATGATTTGGTTCAAGCGCCAATGAAATACGTATATAGACCAAGCTAAACCACAAGCAAATAAAGTTCAAATTAAAATATAATTATGACAATATGTCGAATAATAAATTTCTTAAATGTTAAATTTTAGATTTTATTTTTCATTTTGCCTTGTAATTACTTTTATTGTTATCCAATGGATTTCTAATTGTATAAAGATGTAGAAAAATAAAATAGATTCATATCGAATATAAATTATTTGCTGGGTTTTGTATGAGTTACAAAGCCTATTAAGCTTATTTTGTCCTTGTGATTTTCAAAAATATTATTATTTTATGAATTCTCATATAGTTTTTGAAAGTCTGTGCATAAAGTAAGAGGTTTGTGACTGTTCAAAATTTATGGTTGAAGTCTACTGATGATTTGGTTCAAGCGCCAATGAAATACGTATATAGACCAAGTTAACCACCAGCAAAAAAATTTCAAATTAAAAAATAATTATGACAATATTGTAATTACTTTTATTGTTATCCAATGGATTTCTAATTGTATAAAGGTGTAGAAAAATAAAATAGATTCATATCGAATATAAATTATTTGCTGGGTTTTGTATGAGTTACAAGGCCTACTAAGCTTATTTTGTCCTTGTGATTTTCAAAAATATTATTATTTTATGAATTCTCATATAGTTTTTGAAAGTCTGTGCATAAAGTAAGAGGTTTGTGACTGTTCAAAATTTATGGTTGAAGTCTACTGATGAGTTGGTTCAAGCGCGAATGAAATACGTATATAGACCAAGCTAAACCACCAGCAAATACATTTCAAATTAAAATATAATTATGACAATATGTCGAATAATAAATTTCTTAAATGTTAAATTTCAGATTTTATTTTTCATTTTGCCTTGTAATTACTTTTATTGTTATCCAATGGATTTCTAATTGTATAAAGGTGTAGAAAAATAAAATAGATTCATATCGAATATAAATTATTTGCTGGGTTTTGTATGAGTTACAAAGCCTACTAAGCTTATTTTGTCCTTGTGATTTTCAAAAATATTATTATTTTATGAATTCTCATATAGTTTTTGTGCACAAAGTAAGAGGTTTGTGACTGTTCACAATTTGTGGTTGAAGTCTACTGATGATTTGGTTCAAGCGCCAATGAAATACGTATATAGACCAAGCTAAACCACCAGCAAATAAATTTCAAATTAAAATATAATTATGACAATATTTCGAATAATAAATTTCTTAAATGTTAAATTTTAGATTTTATTTTTCATTTTGCCTTGTAATTACTTTTATTGTTATCCAATGGATTTCTAATTGTATAAAGGTGTAAAAAAAATAAAATATTCATATCGAATACAAATTATTTGCTGGGTTTTGTATGAGTTACAAAGCCTACTAAGTTTATTTTGTCCTTGTGATTTTCAGAAATATTATTATTTTATGAATTCTCATATAGTTTTTGAAAGTCTGTGCATAAAGTAAGAGGTTTATGACTGTTCAAAATTTGTGGTTGAAGTCTACTGATGATTTGGTTCAAGCGCCAATGAAATACGTATATAGACCAAGCTAAACCACCAGCAAATAAATTTCAAATTAAAATATAATTATGACAATATGTCGATTAATAAATTTCTTAAATGTTAAATTTTAGATTTTATTTTTCATTTTGCCTTGTAATTACTTTTATTGTTATCCAATGGATTTCTAATTGTATAAAGGTGTAGAAAAATAAAATAGATTCATGTCGAATATAAATTATTTGCTGGGTTTGGTATGAGTTACAAAGCCTACTAAGCTTATTTTGTCCTTGTGATTTTCAAAAATATTACTATTTTATGAATTCTCATATAGTTTTCGAAAGTCTGTGCATAAAGTAAGAGGTTTGTGACTGTTCAAAATTTGTGGTTGAAGTCTACTGATGATTTGGTTCAAGCGCCAATAAAATACGTATATAGACCAAGCTAAACCACCAGCAAATAAATTTCAAATTAAAATATAATTATGACAATATGTCGAATAATAAATTTCTTAAATGATAAATTTTAGATTTTATTTTTCATTTTGCCTTGTAATTACTTTTATCCAATGGATTTCTAATTGTATAAAGGTGTAAAAAATAAAATATTCATATCGAATACAAATAATTTGCTGGGTTTTGTATGAGTTACAATGCCTACTAAGTTTATTTTGTCCTTGTGATTTTCAGAAATATTATTATTTTATGAATTCGCATATAGTTTTTGAAAGTCTGTGCATAAAGTAAGAGGTTTGTGACTGTTCAAAATTTGTGGTTGAAGTCTACTGATGATTTGGTTCAAGCGCCAATGAAATACGTATATAGACCAAGCTAAACCACCAGCAAAAAAATTTCAAATTAAAAAATAATTATGACAATATTGTAATTACTTTTATTGTTATCCAATGGATTTCTAATTGTATAAAGGTGTGGAAAAATAAAATAGATTCATATCGAATATAAGTTATTTGCTGGGTTTTGTATGAGTTACAAAGCCTACTAAGCTTATTTTGTCCTTGTGATTTTCAAAAATATTATTATTTTATGAATTCTCATATAGTTTTTGAAAGTCTGTGCATAAAGTAAGAGGTTTGTGACTGTTCAAAATTTGTGGTTGAAGTCTACTGATGATTTGGTTCAAGCGCCAATGAAATACGTATATAGACCAAGCTAAACCACAAGCAAATAAATTTCAAATTAAAATATAATTATGACAATATGTCGAATAATAAATTTCTTAAATGTTAAATTTTAGATTTTATTTTTCATTTTGCCTTGTAATTACTTTTATTGTTATCCAATGGATTTCTAATTGTATAAAGATGTAGAAAAATAAAATAGATTCATATCGAATATAAATTATTTGCTGGGTTTTGTATGAGTTACAAAGCCTATTAAGCTTATTTTGTCCTTGTGATTTTCAAAAATATTATTATTTTATGAATTCCCATATAGTTTTTGAAAGTCTGTGCATAAAGTAAAAGGTTTGTGACTGTTCAAAATTTATGGTTGAAGTCTACTGATGATTTGGTTCAAGCGCCAATGAAATACGTATATAGACCAAGCTAAACCACCAGCAAATAAATTTCAAATTAAAATATAATTATGACAATATGTCGAATAATAAATTTCTTAAATGTTAAATTTTAGATTTTATATTTCATTTTGCCTTGTAATTACTTTTATTGTTATCCAATGGATTTCTAATTGTATAAAGGTGTAGAAAAATGAAATAGATTCATATCGAATATAAATTATTTGCGGGGTTTTGTATGAGTTACAAGGCCTACTAAGCTTATTTCGTCCTTGTGATTTTCAAAAATATTATTATTTTATGAATTCTCATATAGTTTTTGAAAGTCTGTGCATAAAGTAAGAGGTTCGTGACTGTTCAAAATTTATGGTTGAAGTCTACTGATGATTTGGTTCAAGCGCCAATGAAATACGTATATAGACCAAGCTAAACCACCAGCAAATAAATTTCAAATTAAAATATAATTATGACAATATGTCGAATAATAAATTTCTTAAATGTTAAATTTTAGATTTTATTTTTCATTTTGCCTTGTAATTACTTTTATTGTTATCCAATGGATTTCTAATTGTATAAAGGTGTAGAAAAATAAAATAGATTCATATCGAATATAAATTATTTGCTGGGTTTTGTATGAGTTACAAAGCCTACTAAGCTTATTTTGTCCTTGTGATTTTCAAAAATATTATTATTTTATGAATTCTCATATAGTTTTTGAAAGTCTGTGCACAAAGTAAGAGGTTTGTGACTGTTCACAATTTGTGGTTGAAGTCTACTGATGATTTGGTTCAAGCGCCAATGAAATACGTATATAGACAAAGCTAAACCACCAGCAAATAAATTTCAAATTAAAATATAATTATGACAATATGTCGAATAATGAATTTCTTAAATGTTAAATTTTAGATTTTATTTTTCATTTTGCCTTGTAATTACTTTTATTGTTATCCAATGGATTTCTAATTGTATAAAGGTGTAAAAAAATAAAATATTCATATCGAATACAAATTATTTGCTGGGTTTTGTATGAGTTACAAAGCCTACTAAGTTTATTTTGTCCTTGTGATTTTCAGAAATATTATTATTTTATGAATTCTCATATAGTTTTTGAAAGTCTGTGCATAAAGTAAGAGGTTTATGACTGTTCAAAATTTGTGGTTGAAGTCTACTGATGATTTGGTTCAAGCGCCAATGAAATACGTATATAGACCAAGCTAAACCACCAGCAAATAAATTTCAAATTAAAATATAATTATGACAATATGTCGAATAATGAATTTCTTAAATGTTAAATTTTAGATTTTATTTTTCATTTTGCCTTGTAATTACTTTTATTGTTATCCAATGGATTTCTAATTGTATAAAGGTGTAGAAAAATAAAATAGATTCATGTCGAATATAAATTATTTGCTGGGTTTTGTATGAGTTACAAAGCCTACTAAGCTTATTTTGTCCTTGTGATTTTCAAAAATATTATTATTTTATGAATTCTCATATAGTTTTTGAAAGTCTGTGCATAAAGTAAGAGGTTTGTGACTGTTCAAAATTTGTGGTTGAAGTCTACTGATGATTTGGTTCAAGCGCCAATGAAATACGTATATAGACCAAGCTAAACCACCAGCAAAAAAATTTCAAATTAAAAAATAATTATGACAATATTGTAATTACTTTTATTGTTATCCAATGGATTTCTAATTGTATAAAGGTGTAGAAAAATAAAATAGATTCATATCGAATATAAGTTATTTGCTGGGTTTTGTATGAGTTACAAAGCCTACTAAGCTTATTTTGTCCTTGTGATTTTCAAAAATATTATTATTTTATGAATTCTCATATAGTTTTTGAAAGTCTGTGCATAAAGTAAGAGGTTTGTGACTGTTCAAAATTTGTGGTTGAAGTCTACTGATGATTTGGTTCAAGCGCCAATGAAATACGTATATAGACCAAGCTAAACCACAAGCAAATAAATTTCAAATTAAAATATAATTATGACAATATGTCGAATAATAAATTTCTTAAATGTTAAATTTTAGATTTTATTTTTCATTTTGCCTTGTAATTACTTTTATTGTTATCCAATGGATTTCTAATTGTATAAAGATGTAGAAAAATAAAATAGATTCATATCGAATATAAATTATTTGCTGGGTTTTGTATGAGTTACAAAGCCTATTAAGCTTATTTTGTCCTTGTGATTTTCAAAAATATTATTATTTTATGAATTCTCATATAGTTTTTGAAAGTCTGTGCATAAAGTAATAGGTTTGTGACTGTTCAAAATTTATGGTTGAAGTCTACTGATGATTTGGTTCAAGCGCCAATGAAATACGTATATAGACCAAGCTAAACCACCAGCAAATAAATTTCAAATTAAAATATAATTATGACAATATGTCGAATAATAAATTTCTTAAATGTTAAATCTTAGATTTTATATTTCATTTTGCCTTGTAATTACTTTTATTGTTATCCAATGGATTTCTAATTGTATAAAGGTGTAGAAAAATAAAATAGATTCATATCGAATATAAATTATTTGCTGGGTTTTGTATGAGTGTCAAGGCCTACTAAGCTTATTTCGTCCTTGTGATTTTCAAAAATATTATTATTTTATGAATTCTCATATAGTTTTTGAAAGTCTGTGCATAAAGTAAGAGGTTCGTGACTGTTCAAAATTTATGGTTGAAGTCTACTGATGATTTGGTTCAAGCGCCAATGAAATACGTATATAGACCAAGCTAAACCACCAGCAAATAAATTTCAAATTAAAATATAATTATGACAATATGTCGAATAATAAATTTCTTAAATGTTAAATTTTAGATTTTATTTTTCATTTTGCCTTGTAATTACTTTTATTGTTATCCAATGGATTTCTAATTGTATAAAGGTGTAGAAAAATAAAATAGATTCATATCGAATATAAATTATTTGCTGGGTTTTGTATGAGTTACAAAGCCTACTAAGCTTATTTTGTCCTTGTGATTTTCAAAAATATTATTATTTTATGAATTCTCATATAGTTTTTGAAAGTCTGTGCACAAAGTAAGAGGTTTGTGACTGTTCACAATTTGTGGTTGAAGTCTACTGATGATTTGGTTCAAGCGCCAATGAAATACGTATATAGACAAAGCTAAACCACCAGCAAATAAATTTCAAATTAAAATATAATTATGACAATATGTCGAATAATAAATTTCTTAAATGTTAAATTTTAGATTTTATTTTTCATTTTGCCTTGTAATTACTTTTATTGTTATCCAATGGATTTCTAATTGTATAAAGGTGTAAAAAAATAAAATATTCATATCGAATACAAATTATTTGCTGGGTTTTGTATGAGTTACAAAGCCTACTAAGTTTATTTTGTCCTTGTGATTTTCAGAAATATTATTATTTTATGAATTCTCATATAGTTTTTGAAAGTCTGTGCATAAAGTAAGAGGTTTGTGACTGTTCAAAATTTGTGGTTGAAGTCTACTGATGATTTGGTTCAAGCGCCAATGAAATACGTATATAGACCAAGCTAAACCACAAGCAAATAAATTTCAAATTAAAATATAATTATGACAATATGTCGAATAATAAATTTCTTAAATGTTAAATTTTAGATTTTATTTTTCATTTTGCCTTGTAATTACTTTTATTGTTATCCAATGGATTTCTAATTGTATAAAGATGTAGAAAAATAAAATAGATTCATATCGAATATAAATTATTTGCTGGGTTTTGTATGAGTTACAAAGCCTATTAAGCTTATTTTGTCCTTGTGATTTTCAAAAATATTATTATTTTATGAATTCTCATATAGTTTTTGAAAGTCTGTGCATAAAGTAATAGGTTTGTGACTGTTCAAAATTTATGGTTGAAGTCTACTGATGATTTGGTTCAAGCGCCAATGAAATACGTATATAGACCAAGCTAAACCACCAGCAAATAAATTTCAAATTAAAATATAATTATGACAATATGTCGAATAATAAATTTCTTAAATGTTAAATTTTAGATTTTATATTTCATTTTGCCTTGTAATTACTTTTATTGTTATCCAATGGATTTCTAATTGTATAAAGGTGTAGAAAAATAAAATAGATTCATATCGAATATAAATTATTTGCTGGGTTTTGTATGAGTGTCAAGGCCTACTAAGCTTATTTCGTCCTTGTGATTTTCAAAAATATTATTATTTTATGAATTCTCATATAGTTTTTGAAAGTCTGTGCATAAAGTAAGAGGTTCGTGACTGTTCAAAATTTATGGTTGAAGTCTACTGATGATTTGGTTCAAGCGCCAATGAAATACGTATATAGACCAAGCTAAACCACCAGCAAATAAATTTCAAATTAAAATATAATTATGACAATATGTCGAATAATAAATTTCTTAAATGTTAAATTTTAGATTTTATTTTTCATTTTGCCTTGTAATTACTTTTATTGTTATCCAATGGATTTCTAATTGTATAAAGGTGTAGAAAAATAAAATAGATTCATATCGAATATAAATTATTTGCTGGGTTTTGTATGAGTTACAAAGCCTACTAAGCTTATTTTGTCCTTGTGATTTTCAAAAATATTATTATTTTATGAATTCTCATATAGTTTTTGAAAGTCTGTGCACAAAGTAAGAGGTTTGTGACTGTTCACAATTTGTGGTTGAAGTCTACTGATGATTTGGTTCAAGCGCCAATGAAATACGTATATAGACAAAGCTAAACCACCAGCAAATAAATTTCAAATTAAAATATAATTATGACAATATGTCGAATAATAAATTTCTTAAATGTTAAATTTTAGATTTTATTTTTCATTTTGCCTTGTAATTACTTTTATTGTTATCCAATGGATTTCTAATTGTATAAAGGTGTAAAAAAATAAAATATTCATATCGAATACAAATTATTTGCTGGGTTTTGTATGAGTTACAAAGCCTACTAAGTTTATTTTGTCCTTGTGATTTTCAGAAATATTATTATTTTATGAATTCTCATATAGTTTTTGAAAGTCTGTGCATAAAGTAAGAGGTTTATGACTGTTCAAAATTTGTGGTTGAAGTCTACTGATGATTTGGTTCAAGCGCCAATGAAATACGTATATAGACCAAGCTAAACCACCAGCAAATAAATTTCAAATTAAAATATAATTATGACAATATGTCGAATAATGAATTTCTTAAATGTTAAATTTTAGATTTTATTTTTCATTTTGCCTTGTAATTACTTTTATTGTTATCCAATGGATTTCTAATTGTATAAAGGTGTAGAAAAATAAAATAGATTCATGTCGAATATAAATTATTTGCTGGGTTTTGTATGAGTTACAAAGCCTACTAAGCTTATTTTGTCCTTGTGATTTTCAAAAATATTATTATTTTATGAATTCTCATATAGTTTTTGAAAGTCTGTGCATAAAGTAAGAGGTTTGTGACTGTTCAAAATTTGTGGTTGAAGTCTACTGATGATTTGGTTCAAGCGCCAATGAAATACGTATATAGACCAAGCTAAACCACCAGCAAAAAAATTTCAAATTAAAAAATAATTATGACAATATTGTAATTACTTTTATTGTTATCCAATGGATTTCTAATTGTATAAAGGTGTAGAAAAATGAAATAGATTCATATCGAATATAAATTATTTGCTGGGTTTTGTATGAGTTACAAGGCCTACTAAGCTTATTTCGTCCTTGTGATTTTCAAAAATATTATTATTTTATGAATTCTCATATAGTTTTTGAAAGTCTGTGCATAAAGTAAGAGGTTCGTGACTGTTCAAAATTTATGGTTGAAGTCTACTGATGATTTGGTTCAAGCGCCAATGAAATACGTATATAGACCAAGCTAAACCACCAGCAAATAAATTTCAAATTAAAATATAATTATGACAATATGTCGAATAATAAATTTCTTAAATGTTAAATTTTAGATTTTATTTTTCATTTTGCCTTGTAATTACTTTTATTGTTATCCAATGGATTTCTAATTGTATAAAGGTGTAGAAAAATAAAATAGATTCATATCGAATATAAATTATTTGCTGGGTTTTGTATGAGTTACAAAGCCTACTAAGCTTATTTTGTCCTTGTGATTTTCAAAAATATTATTATTTTATGAATTCTCATATAGTTTTTGAAAGTCTGTGCACAAAGTAAGAGGTTTGTGACTGTTCACAATTTGTGGTTGAAGTCTACTGATGATTTGGTTCAAGCGCCAATGAAATACGTATATAGACAAAGCTAAACCACCAGCAAATAAATTTCAAATTAAAATATAATTATGACAATATGTCGAATAATAAATTTCTTAAATGTTAAATTTTAGATTTTATTTTTCATTTTGCCTTGTAATTACTTTTATTGTTATCCAATGGATTTCTAATTGTATAAAGGTGTAAAAAAATAAAATATTCATATCGAATACAAATTATTTGCTGGGTTTTGTATGAGTTACAAAGCCTACTAAGTTTATTTTGTCCTTGTGATTTTCAGAAATATTATTATTTTATGAATTCTCATATAGTTTTTGAAAGTCTGTGCATAAAGTAAGAGGTTTATGACTGTTCAAAATTTGTGGTTGAAGTCTACTGATGATTTGGTTCAAGCGCCAATGAAATACGTATATAGACCAAGCTAAACCACCAGCAAATAAATTTCAAATTAAAATATAATTATGACAATATGTCGAATAATGAATTTCTTAAATGTTAAATTTTAGATTTTATTTTTCATTTTGCCTTGTAATTACTTTTATTGTTATCCAATGGATTTCTAATTGTATAAAGGTGTAGAAAAATAAAATAGATTCATGTCGAATATAAATTATTTGCTGGGTTTTGTATGAGTTACAAAGCCTACTAAGCTTATTTTGTCCTTGTGATTTTCAAAAATATTATTATTTTATGAATTCTCATATAGTTTTTGAAAGTCTGTGCATAAAGTAAGAGGTTTGTGACTGTTCAAAATTTGTGGTTGAAGTCTACTGATGATTTGGTTCAAGCGCCAATGAAATACGTATATAGACCAAGCTAAACCACCAGCAAAAAAATTTCAAATTAAAAAATAATTATGACAATATTGTAATTACTTTTATTGTTATCCAATGGATTTCTAATTGTATAAAGGTGTAGAAAAATAAAATAGATTCATATCGAATATAAGTTATTTGCTGGGTTTTGTATGAGTTACAAAGCCTACTAAGCTTATTTTGTCCTTGTGATTTTCAAAAATATTATTATTTTATGAATTCTCATATAGTTTTTGAAAGTCTGTGCATAAAGTAAGAGGTTTGTGACTGTTCAAAATTTGTGGTTGAAGTCTACTGATGATTTGGTTCAAGCGCCAATGAAATACGTATATAGACCAAGCTAAACCACAAGCAAATAAATTTCAAATTAAAATATAATTATGACAATATGTCGAATAATAAATTTCTTAAATGTTAAATTTTAGATTTTATTTTTCATTTTGCCTTGTAATTACTTTTATTGTTATCCAATGGATTTCTAATTGTATAAAGATGTAGAAAAATAAAATAGATTCATATCGAATATAAATTATTTGCTGGGTTTTGTATGAGTTACAAAGCCTATTAAGCTTATTTTGTCCTTGTGATTTTCAAAAATATTATTATTTTATGAATTCTCATATAGTTTTTGAAAGTCTGTGCATAAAGTAAGAGGTTTGTGACTGTTCAAAATTTATGGTTGAAGTCTACTGATGATTTGGTTCAAGCGCCAATGAAATACGTATATAGACCAAGCTAAACCACCAGCAAATAAATTTCAAATTAAAATATAATTATGACAATATGTCGAATAATAAATTTCTTAAATGTTAAATTTTAGATTTTATATTTCATTTTGCCTTGTAATTACTTTTATTGTTATCCAATGGATTTCTAATTGTATAAAGGTGTAGAAAAATAAAATAGATTCATATCGAATATAAATTGTTTGCTGGGTTTTGTATGAGTGTCAAGGCCTACTAAGCTTATTTCGTCCTTGTGATTTTCAAAAATATTATTATTTTATGAATTCTCATATAGTTTTTGAAAGTCTGTGCATAAAGTAAGAGGTTCGTGACTGTTCAAAATTTATGGTTGAAGTCTACTGATGATTTGGTTCAAGCGCCAATGAAATACGTATATAGACCAAGCTAAACCACCAGCAAATAAATTTCAAATTAAAATATAATTATGACAATATGTCGAATAATAAATTTCTTAAATGTTAAATTTTAGATTTTATTTTTCATTTTGCCTTGTAATTACTTTTATTGTTATCCAATGGATTTCTAATTGTATAAAGGTGTAGAAAAATAAAATAGATTCATATCGAATATAAATTATTTGCTGGGTTTTGTATGAGTTACAAAGCCTACTAAGCTTATTTTGTCCTTGTGATTTTCAAAAATATTATTATTTTATGAATTCTCATATAGTTTTTGAAAGTCTGTGCACAAAGTAAGAGGTTTGTGACTGTTCACAATTTGTGGTTGAAGTCTACTGATGATTTGGTTCAAGCGCCAATGAAATACGTATATAGACAAAGCTAAACCACCAGCAAATAAATTTCAAATTAAAATATAATTATGACAATATGTCGAATAATAAATTTCTTAAATGTTAAATTTTAGATTTTATTTTTCATTTTGCCTTGTAATTACTTATATTGTTATCCAATGGATTTCTAATTGTATAAAGGTGTAAAAAAATAAAATATTCATATCGAATACAAATTATTTGCTGGGTTTTGTATGAGTTACAAAGCCTACTAAGTTTATTTTGTCCTTGTGATTTTCAGAAATATTATTATTTTATGAATTCTCATATAGTTTTTGAAAGTCTGTGCATAAAGTAAGAGGTTTATGACTGTTCAAAATTTGTGGTTGAAGTCTACTGATGATTTGGTTCAAGCGCCAATGAAATACGTATATAGACCAAGCTAAACCACCAGCAAATAAATTTCAAATTAAAATATAATTATGACAATATGTCGAATAATGAATTTCTTAAATGTTAAATTTTAGATTTTATTTTTCATTTTGCCTTGTAATTACTTTTATTGTTATCCAATGGATTTCTAATTGTATAAAGGTGTAGAAAAATAAAATAGATTCATGTCGAATATAAATTATTTGCTGGGTTTTGTATGAGTTACAAAGCCTACTAAGCTTATTTTGTCCTTGTGATTTTCAAAAATATTATTATTTTATGAATTCTCATATAGTTTTTGAAAGTCTGTGCATAAAGTAAGAGGTTTGTGACTGTTCAAAATTTGTGGTTGAAGTCTACTGATGATTTGGTTCAAGCGCCAATGAAATACGTATATAGACCAAGCTAAACCACCAGCAAAAAAATTTCAAATTAAAAAATAATTATGACAATATTGTAATTACTTTTATTGTTATCCAATGGATTTCTAATTGTATAAAGGTGTAGAAAAATAAAATAGATTCATATCGAATATAAGTTATTTGCTGGGTTTTGTATGAGTTACAAAGCCTACTAAGCTTATTTTGTCCTTGTGATTTTCAAAAATATTATTATTTTATGAATTCTCATATAGTTTTTGAAAGTCTGTGCATAAAGTAAGAGGTTTGTGACTGTTCAAAATTTGTGGTTGAAGTCTACTGATGATTTGGTTCAAGCACCAATGAAATACGTATATAGACCAAGCTAAACCACAAGCAAATAAATTTCAAATTAAAATATAATTATGACAATATGTCGAATAATAAATTTCTTAAATGTTAAATTTTAGATTTTATTTTTCATTTTGCCTTGTAATTACTTTTATTGTTATCCAATGGATTTCTAATTGTATAAAGGTGTAGAAAAATAAAATAGATTCATATCGAATATAAATTATTTGCTGGGTTTTGTATGAGTTACAAAGCCTACTAAGCTTATTTTGTCCTTGTGATTTTCAAAAATATTATTATTTTATGAATTCTCATATAGTTTTTGAAAGTCTGTGCATAAAGTAAGAGGTTTGTGACAGTTCAAAATTTGTGGTTGAAGTCTACTGATGATTTGGTTCAATGAATTCTCATATAGTTTTTTAAAGTCTGTGCATAAAGTAAGAGGTTTGTGACTGTTCACAATTTATGGTTGAAGTCTACTGATGATTTGGTTCAAGCGCCAATGAAATACGTATATAGACCAAGCTAAACCACCAGCAAAAAAATTTCAAATTAAAAAATAATTATGACAATATTGTAATTACTTTTATTGTTATCCAATGGATTTCTAATTGTATAAAGGTGTAGAAAAATAAAATAGATTCATGTCGAATATAAATTATTTGCTGGGTTTTGTATGAGTTACAAAGCCTACTAAGCTTATTTTGTCCTTGTGATTTTCAAAAATATTATTATTTTATGAATTCTCATATAGTTTTTGAAAGTCTGTGCATAAAGTAAGAGGTTTGTGACTGTTCAAAATTTGTGGTTGAAGTCTACTGATGATTTGGTTCAAGCGCCAATGAAATACGTATATAGACCAAGCTAAACCACCAGCAAAAAAATTTCAAATTAAAAAATAATTATGACAATATTGTAATTACTTTTATTGTTATCCAATGCATTTCTAATTGTATAAAGGTGTAGAAAAATAAAATAGATTCATATCGAATATAAGTTATTTGCTGGGTTTTGTATGAGTTACAAAGCCTACTAAGCTTATTTTGTCCTTGTGATTTTCAAAAATATTATTATTTTATGAATTCTCATATAGTTTTTGAAAGTCTGTGCATAAAGTAAGAGGTTTGTGACTGTTCAAAATTTGTGGTTGAAGTCTACTGATGATTTGGTTCAAGCGCCAATGAAATACGTATATAGACCAAGCTAAACCACAAGCAAATAAATTTCAAATTAAAATATAATTATGACAATATGTCGAATAATAAATTTCTTAAATGTTAAATTTTAGATTTTATTTTTCATTTTGCCTTGTAATTACTTTTATTGTTATCCAATGGATTTCTAATTGTATAAAGATGTAGAAAAATAAAATAGATTCATATCGAATATAAATTATTTGCTGGGTTTTGTATGAGTTACAAAGCCTATTAAGCTTATTTTGTCCTTGTGATTTTCAAAAATATTATTATTTTATGAATTCTCATATAGTTTTTGAAAGTCTGTGCATAAAGTAAGAGGGTTGTGACTGTTCAAAATTTATGGTTGAAGTCTACTGATGATTTGGTTCAAGCGCCAATGAAATACGTATATAGACCAAGCTAAACCACCAGCAAATAAATTTCAAATTAAAATATAATTATGACAATATGTCGAATAATAAATTTCTTAAATGTTAAATTTTAGATTTTATATTTCATTTTGCCTTGTAATTACTTTTATTGTTATCCAATGGATTTCTAATTGTATAAAGGTGTAGAAAAATAAAATAGATTCATATCGAATATAAATTATTTGCTGGGTTTTGTATGAGTTACAAGGCCTACTAAGCTTATTTCGTCCTTGTGATTTTCAAAAATATTATTATTTTATGAATTCTCATATAGTTTTTGAAAGTCTGTGCATAAAGTAAGAGGTTCGTGACTGTTCAAAATTTATGGTTGAAGTCTACTGATGATTTGGTTCAAGCGCCAATGAAATACGTATATAGACCAAGCTAAACCACCAGCAAATAAATTTCAAATTAAAATATAATTATGACAATATGTCGAATAATAAATTTCTTAAATGTTAAATTTTAGATTTTATTTTTCATTTTGCCTTGTAATTACTTTTATTGTTATCCAATGGATTTCTAATTGTATAAAGGTGTAGAAAAATAAAATAGATTCATATCGAATATAAATTATTTGCTGGGTTTTGTATGAGTTACAAAGCCTACTAAGCTTATTTTGTCCTTGTGATTTTCAAAAATATTATTATTTTATGAATTCTCATATAGTTTTTGAAAGTCTGTGCACAAAGTAAGAGGTTTGTGACTGTTCACAATTTGTGGTTGAAGTCTACTGATGATTTGGTTCAAGCGCCAATGAAATACGTATATAGACAAAGCTAAACCACCAGCAAATAAATTTCAAATTAAAATATAATTATGACAATATGTCGAATAATAAATTTCTTAAATGTTAAATTTTAGATTTTATTTTTCATTTTGCCTTGTAATTACTTTTATTGTTATCCAATGGATTTCTAATTGTATAAAGGTGTAAAAAAATAAAATATTCATATCGAATACAAATTATTTGCTGGGTTTTGTATGAGTTACAAAGCCTACTAAGTTTATTTTGTCCTTGTGATTTTCAGAAATATTATTATTTTATGAATTCTCATATAGTTTTTGAAAGTCTGTGCATAAAGTAAGAGGTTTATGACTGTTCAAAATTTGTGGTTGAAGTCTACTGATGATTTGGTTCAAGCGCCAATGAAATACGTATATAGACCAAGCTAAACCACCAGCAAATAAATTTCAAATTAAAATATAATTATGACAATATGTCGAATAATGAATTTCTTAAATGTTAAATTTTAGATTTTATTTTTCATTTTGCCTTGTAATTACTTTTATTGTTATCCAATGGATTTCTAATTGTATAAAGGTGTAGAAAATAAAATAGATTCATGTCGAATATAAATTATTTGCTGGGTTTTGTATGAGTTACAAAGCCTACTAAGCTTATTTTGTCCTTGTGATTTTCAAAAATATTATTATTTTATGAATTCTCATATAGTTTTTGAAAGTCTGTGCATAAAGTAAGAGGTTTGTGACTGTTCAAAATTTGTGGTTGAAGTCTACTGATGATTTGGTTCAAGCGCCAATGAAATACGTATATAGACCAAGCTAAACCACCAGCAAAAAAATTTCAAATTAAAAAATAATTATGACAATATTGTAATTACTTTTATTGTTATCCAATGGATTTCTAATTGTATAAAGGTGTAGAAAAATAAAATAGATTCATATCGAATATAAGTTATTTGCTGGGTTTTGTATGAGTTACAAGGCCTACTAAGCTTATTTCGTCCTTGTGATTTTCAAAAATATTATTATTTTATGAATTCTCATATAGTTTTTGAAAGTCTGTGCATAAAGTAAGAGGTTCGTGACTGTTCAAAATTTATGGTTGAAGTCTACTGATGATTTGGTTCAAGCGCCAATGAAATACGTATATAGACCAAGCTAAACCACCAGCAAATAAATTTCAAATTAAAATATAATTATGACAATATGTCGAATAATAAATTTCTTAAATGTTAAATTTTAGATTTTATTTTTCATTTTGCCTTGTAATTACTTTTATTGTTATCCAATGGATTTCTAATTGTATAAAGGTGTAGAAAAATAAAATAGATTCATATCGAATATAAATTATTTGCTGGGTTTTGTATGAGTTACAAAGCCTACTAAGCTTATTTTGTCCTTGTGATTTTCAAAAATATTATTATTTTATGAATTCTCATATAGTTTTTGAAAGTCTGTGCACAAAGTAAGAGGTTTGTGACTGTTCACAATTTGTGGTTGAAGTCTACTGATGATTTGGTTCAAGCGCCAATGAAATACGTATATAGACAAAGCTAAACCACCAGCAAATAAATTTCAAATTAAAATATAATTATGACAATATGTCGAATAATAAATTTCTTAAATGTTAAATTTTAGATTTTATTTTTCATTTTGCCTTGTAATTACTTTTATTGTTATCCAATGGATTTCTAATTGTATAAAGGTGTAAAAAAATAAAATATTCATATCGAATACAAATTATTTGCTGGGTTTTGTATGAGTTACAAAGCCTACTAAGTTTATTTTGTCCTTGTGATTTTCAGAAATATTATTATTTTATGAATTCTCATATAGTTTTTGAAAGTCTGTGCATAAAGTAAGAGGTTTATGACTGTTCAAAATTTGTGGTTGAAGTCTACTGATGATTTGGTTCAAGCGCCAATGAAATACGTATATAGACCAAGCTAAACCACCAGCAAATAAATTTCAAATTAAAATATAATTATGACAATATGTCGAATAATGAATTTCTTAAATGTTAAATTTTAGATTTTATTTTTCATTTTGCCTTGTAATTACTTTTATTGTTATCCAATGGATTTCTAATTGTATAAAGGTGTAGAAAAATAAAATAGATTCATGTCGAATATAAATTATTTGCTGGGTTTTGTATGAGTTACAAAGCCTACTAAGCTTATTTTGTCCTTGTGATTTTCAAAAATATTATTATTTTATGAATTCTCATATAGTTTTTGAAAGTCTGTGCATAAAGTAAGAGGTTTGTGACTGTTCAAAATTTGTGGTTGAAGTCTACTGATGATTTGGTTCAAGCGCCAATGAAATACGTATATAGACCAAGCTAAACCACCAGCAAAAAAATTTCAAATTAAAAAATAATTATGACAATATTGTAATTACTTTTATTGTTATCCAATGGATTTCTAATTGTATAAAGGTGTAGAAAAATAAAATAGATTCATATCGAATATAAGTTATTTGCTGGGTTTTGTATGAGTTACAAAGCCTACTAAGCTTATTTTATCCTTGTGATTTTCAAAAATATTATTATTTTATGAATTCTCATATAGTTTTTGAAAGTCTGTGCATAAAGTAAGAGGTTTGTGACTGTTCAAAATTTGTGGTTGAAGTCTACTGATGATTTGGTTCAAGCGCCAATGAAATACGTATATAGACCAAGCTAAACCACAAGCAAATAAATTTCAAATTAAAATATAATTATGACAATATGTCGAATAATAAATTTCTTAAATGTTAAATTTTAGATTTTATTTTTCATTTTGCCTTGTAATTACTTTTATTGTTATCCAATGGATTTCTAATTGTATAAAGATGTAGAAAAATAAAATAGATTCATATCGAATATAAATTATTTGCTGGGTTTTGTATGAGTTACAAAGCCTATTAAGCTTATTTTGTCCTTGTGATTTTCAAAAATATTATTATTTTATGAATTCTCATATAGTTTTTGAAAGTCTGTGCATAAAGTAAGAGGTTTGTGACTGTTCAAAATTTATGGTTGAAGTCTACTGATGATTTGGTTCAAGCGCCAATGAAATACGTATATAGACCAAGCTAAACCACCAGCAAATAAATTTCAAATTAAAATATAATTATGACAATATGTCGAATAATAAATTTCTTAAATGTTAAATTTTAGATTTTATATTTCATTTTGCCTTGTAATTACTTTTATTGTTATCCAATGGATTTCTAATTGTATAAAGGTGTAGAAAAATAAAATAGATTCATATCGAATATAAATTATTTGCTGGGTTTTGTATGAGTTACAAGGCCTACTAAGCTTATTTCGTCCTTGTGATTTTCAAAAATATTATTATTTTATGAATTCTCATATAGTTTTTGAAAGTCTGTGCATAAAGTAAGAGGTTCGTGACTGTTCAAAATTTATGGTTGAAGTCTACTGATGATTTGGTTCAAGCGCCAATGAAATACGTATGTATATAGACCAAGCTAAACCACCAGCAAATAAATTTCAAATTAAAATATAATTATGACAATATGTCGAATAATAAATTTCTTAAATGTTAAATTTTAGATTTTATTTTTCATTTTGCCTTGTAATTACTTTTATTGTTATCCAATGGATTTCTAATTGTATAAAGGTGTAGAAAAATAAAATAGATTCATATCGAATATAAATTATTTGCTGGGTTTTGTATGAGTTACAAAGACTACTAAGCTTATTTTGTCCTTGTGATTTTCAAAAATATTATTATTTTATGAATTCTCATATAGTTTTTGAAAGTCTGTGCACAAAGTAAGAGGTTTGTGACTGTTCACAATTTGTGGTTGAAGTCTACTGATGATTTGGTTCAAGCGCCACTGAAATACGTATATAGACCAAGCTAAACCACCAGCAAATAAATTTCAAATTAAAATATAATTATGACAATATGTCGAATAATAAATTTCTTAAATGTTAAATTTTAGATTTTATTTTTCATTTTGCCTTGTAATTACTTTTATTGTTATTCAATGGATTTCTAATTGTATAAAGGTGTAAAAAAATAAAATATTCATATCGAATACAAATTATTTGCTGGGTTTTGTATGAGTTACAAAGCCTACTAAGTTTATTTTGTCCTTGTGATTTTCAGAAATATTATTATTTTATGAATTCTCATATAGTTTTTGAAAGTCTGTGCATAAAGTAAGAGGTTTATGACTGTTCAAAATTTGTGGTTGAAGTCTACTGATGATTTGGTTCAAGCGCCAATGAAATACGTATATAGACCAAGCTAAACCACCAGCAAATAAATTTCAAATTAAAATATAATTATGACAATATGTCGAATAATAAATTTCTTAAATGTTAAATTTTAGATTTTATTTTTCATTTTGCCTTGTAATTACTTTTATTGTTATCTAATGGATTTCTAATTGTATAAAGGTGTAGAAAAATAAAATAGATTCATGTCGAATATAAATTATTTGCTGGGTTTTGTATGAGTTACAAAGCCTACTAAGCTTATTTTGTCCTTGTGATTTTCAAAAATATTATTATTTTATGAATTCTCATATAGTTTTTGAAAGTCTGTGCATAAAGTAAGAGGTTTGTGACTGTTCAAAATTTGTGGTTGAAGTCTACTGATGATTTGGTTCAAGCGCAAATGAAATACGTATATAGACCAAGCTAAACCACCAGCAAATAAATTTCAAATTAAAATATAATTATGACAATATGTCGACTAATAAATTTCTTAAATGTTAAATTTTAGATTTTATTTTTCATTTTGCCTTGTAATTACTTTTATTGTTATCCAATGGATTTCTAATTGTATAAAGGTGTAGAAAAATAAAATAGATTCATATCGAATATAAATTATTTGCTGGGTTTTGTATGAGTTACAAAGCCTATTAAGCTTATTTTGTCCTTGTGATTTTCAAAAATATTATTATTTTATGAATTCTCATATAGTTTTTGAAAGTCTGTGCATAAAGTAAGAGGTTTGTGACTGTTCAAAATTTATGGTTGAAGTCTACTGATGATTTGGTTCAAGCGCCAATGAAATACGTATATAGACCAAGCTAAACCACCAGCAAATAAATTTCAAATTAAAATATAATTATGACAATATGTCGAATAATAAATTTCTTAAATGTTAAATTTTAGATTTTATATTTCATTTTGCCTTGTAATTACTTTTATTGTTATCCAATGGATATCTAATTGTATAAAGGTGTAGAAAAATAAAATAGATTCATATCGAATATAAATTATTTGCTGGGTTTTGTATGAGTTACAAGGCCTACTAAGCTTATTATGTCCTTGTGATTTTCAAAAATATTATTATTTTATGAATTCTCATATAGTTTTTGAAAGTCTGTGCATAAAGTAAGAGGTTCGTGACTGTTCAAAATTTATGGTTGAAGTCTACTGATGATTTGGTTCAAGCGCCAATGAAATACGTATATAGACCAAGCTAAACCACCAGCAAATAAATTTCAAATTAAAATATAATTATGACAATATGTCGAATAATAAATTTCTTAAATGTTAAATTTTAGATTTTATTTTTCATTTTGCCTTGTAATTACTTTTATTGTTATCCAATGGATTTCTAATTGTATAAAGGTGTAGAAAAATAAAATAGATTCATATCGAATATAAATTATTTGCTGGGTTTTGTATGAGTTACAAAGCCTACTAAGCTTATTTTGTCCTTGTGATTTTCAAAAATATTATTATTTTATGAATTCTCATATAGTTTTTGAAAGTCTGTGCATAAAGTAAGAGGTTTGTGACTGTTCAAAATTTGTGGTTGAAGTCTACTGATGATTTGGTTCAAGCGCCAATGAAATAAGTATATAGACCAAGCTAAACCACAAGCAAATAAATTTCAAATTAAAATATAATTATGACAATATGTCGACTAATAAATTTCTTAAATGTTAAATTTTAGATTTTATTTTTCATTTTGCCTTGTAATTACTTTTATTGTTATCCAATGGATTTCTAATTGTATAAAGGTGTAGAAAAATAAAATAGATTCATATCGAATATAAATTATTTGCTGGGTTTTGTATGAGTTACAAAGCGTACTAAGCTTATTTTGTCCTTGTGATTTTCAAAAATATTATTATTTTATGAATTCTCATATAGTTTTTGAAAGTGTGTGCATAAAGTATGAGGTTTGTGACTGTTCAAAATTTATGGTTGAAGTCTACTGATGATTTGGTTCAAGCGCCAATGAAATACTTATATAGACCAAGCTAAACCACCAGCAAATAAATTTCAAATTAAAATATAATTATGACAATATGTCGAATAATAAATTTCTTAAATGTTAAATTTTAGATTTTATTTTTCATTTTGCCTTGTAATTACTTTTATTGTTATCCAATGGATTTCTAATTGTATAAAGGTGTAGAAAAATAAAATAGATTCATATCGAATATAAATTATTTGCTGGGTTTTGTATGAGTTACAAGGCCTACTAAGCTTATTTTGTCCTTGTGATTTTCAAAAATATTATTATTTTATGAATTCTCATATAGTTTTTGAAAGTCTGTGCATAAAGTAAGAGGTTTGTGACTGTTCAAAATTTGTGGTTGAAGTCTACTGATGATTTGGTTCAAGCGCCAATGAAATACGTATATAGACCAAGCTAAACCACCAGCAAATAAATTTTAAATTAAAATATAATTATGACAATATGTCGAATAATAAATTTCATAAATGTTAAATTTTAGATTTTATTTTTCATTTTGCCTTGTAATCACTTTTATTGTTATCCAATGGATTTTTAATTGTATAAAGGTGTAAAAAAATAAAATATTCAAGTAGTAGTATAATGTATGCGCCCGAGCAATAAAAATTGTCAAATTTGGGTAATTAAAATCGAAATTTTGTAATTTATGGGAAAATTTTAAAATAATGTCAAAGGTGTGAAGTGACGAGGGTCACTTCACTTCGCGGGTATGTTGGCACGTATGCTTTGTATGTATGTATGTTTAAGATTTTTGTTTTAACCAAAGGTGTGAAGTGACGAGGGTACTCGATGGTTTGTGGATGTCTGTCGGTTGATGTGCATAGTCGTAGTTTATTTTCGTTGGCGCGCATGCTTTGTATGTATGTATGTATGTTTAAGATTTTTGTTTTAACCAAAGGTGTGAAGTGACGAGGGTACTCGATGGTTTGTAGATGTCTGTGGGTTGAATTACATTCTCGTAGTTTATTTTCGTTGGCGCGCATGCTTTGTATGTATGTATGTTTAAGATTTTTGTTTTAACCAAAGGTGTGAAGTGACGAGGGTACTCGATGATTTTTAGATGTCTGTAGGTTGATGTACATACTCTTAGTTTATTTTCGTTGGCGCGCATGCTTTGTATGTATGTATGTTTAAGATTTTTGTTTTAACCAAAGGTGTGAAGTGACGAGGGTACTCGATGGTTTGTAGATGTTTGTCGGTTGATGTGCATACTCGTAGTTTATTATCTTGGCGCGCATGCTTTGTATGTATGTATGTTTAAGATTTTGAATTGAAGTGTGATGTTTTTTTTGTCAAGTGGTTGCAGCATTTTTTTTATTTTCTTTTTAGCTGGTGGTCATGGAAGATTATTTTAGAAAGAAATTATGTATGCTTGTGGGAAGTCTATGAATGTTTTTTGTTGTTGGTTGTATTTAGTTTGATTTTTCTATTTCCTATATTTAAAGAGTTTGAAGAGGTAAACGAAGTATGTAATTTATGAACTTATTTGAAGGTTGAAAAAAATTAAGTCTAAGATATTTATGATTGTCAAAGGGAATTAGAGATGCGTGATCACGGGAGCCAACGTTATGCCCATCCGTGTGTATGTTTTTATAATAACTTGAGCGTTGGCAGATGGGTAAGTAGTCGTATATGTATATGTGCAATGCCGAGTACAAATCTGGCATTTTCTTGTGTTCTAATAATTTTTTTAAAATGTGTGCAACGCCTTTCACATTATGTTTTTTTTTATATGGAATACAAAATGGAAATGATAAACGTTACCACTAGGGCACAATGTTGCGATGTCACAAAATATCATAGTGTGTACTTTTTGTTGTTTGTAATATTCGTTTTTTTTAGCTGGGGACATGGAAGGGTATTTTAGAAAGTAATTATGTATGCTGGTGTTTCAATCAATGTTTTGTTTTTTGTTGTTGTTGTTGTTTGATTTTAATTTTTTTATGTGTAAAGAGTTTGAAGAAATGAATAAAATATACAATTTATGCGTGTTGTATTTATTCATTCTTTTCACTTCTTTTGTAAAGAAATTGAAGTTTGTGATATTGAGGATTGTCAAAGATTGGTTGTTATTTTCACTGCTTGCTGACATTTGTCTCTGTCTATTGACTTTTACATTGTGCATATGACTTAATCGTAACTTGTATAAATTGAGAAGTTTTTTATTCTAGCAGCAAGTAAAGCATTGTCTCTACAAGTGTCAAATCCTCAATAATTTCGCTGTTAATACGTAAATAATCAAAGTGACTTTTGAATAAAAAATATTAAATGTAATAATATTAAATATATATTTATATATAATAATATTGTATAAACTAAAATAAAAATTAAATAAAATGAATTCTTTAGCTTATGAGTGCAATGTGTGTAAAAAGATTTATAAATACAAAAAATGCTTTTTGGATCACATCTAAAATCATGGTGTTGAGGACCAATATATATATCCTCAACAACAGCAACAATATCAATATCCTCAACAACAACAACAACAACAATATCAATATCCTCAACAACAACAAAAATATCAATATCCTCAACAACAACAACAACAATACCAATATCCTCAAGAACAACAACAACAATATCAGTATCCTCAAGAACAACAACAACAACAATATCAATATCCTCAACAACAACAACAATATCTATATCCCCAACAACAATATCAATATCCTCAACAACAACAACAACAACAATACCAATATCTTCAAGAAGAACAACAATATCAATATCCTCAACAACATCAACAATATCAATATCCTCAACAACAGCAACCATATCCTACGGCCATGCAATGGTACCCAAATACTGACCAACAATTGCAATATCAACTACAACAACAACAAAAACAAATGTATTGGCAACAACCCTCTACCTCCATGCAATGGTACACAAATACTTATGAACATCAACAACAACAACAACAACAACAACATCAAGGTTTACAGGATTTAGGAAGTAGCTCAACAAATAATATCAACATTGATGGAGAGTGTATGAAATATTATGAGATCAGAAGAGCATTTAAAAATAAAATTATTTCTTATGGAATAGAAAATAAAAAGGATCAACTTCTCTTTGAAGATTTTGTTGTCGAAAATGAATCGACTTTTATAGAGAGGCTTGAGTACCATTTGAAGCAACATACTATATTGAAATTTAATATAAGTATAGTTGCAGAATATTTAAAAATTGTGGGCGAAGAATTAGAAATAATAATTATAGTACATACAGCAAAAATGAGCTTGTTGACTAGAGCAGATGACGTGAATGAATTTTTCTGTAAGCAGGTCAGAGAAATTCAAAATAAAATGTCTGAGTTTCAGGAAAGAGATTCCGGATGGTCTCTTGTTCGCATAGTTCGAGCTGAACTTAATATTAATAAATCTTCTTTGGTAAAAGGAGCTCATTGGATTAGCACCCCGCAGAAGCTTGCTAGTCGTGGTGCTTGCATTAATATTGAAAACAGTGATAATTACTGTTTTAAGTGGGCCTTAATTGCGGCAATGAGTACCTCGGCTATCAATTTTCCGAATCGATGCTCTTCATATAACATTGAAGATATTAGTGCTAATATAATTTCGCTTCAAGATGGAACTACAATTGATTTTTCAAATTTGACATTTCCGATGTCACTAAAATATATTAAGGAATTTGAGGGACAGAATGATGTTAGTGTGAATGTGTTTGGATATGACGACGAGAGTGATGAACTAATTGGACCATTTTATATAACCCAAAATGAGAAGACCAAGCATGTTAACTTATTGCTATTGGAAAACGTGGATGGCCATCACTATATTTTTATAAAAGATATTTCAAAGTAAGTAATATATTGGAAAGTATTTGAAATTAAATAATACAATACGCGTTTTTGATGTCTTACAGACTACTAACAAGGCAAACAACGACACATTGCGAACGACTCTTATTTTGCAACAGTTGTCTGCAATACACCCATCTTGAAAATATTATGGAGAAACATAAAATGGAATGTGGTAAAATAGTTACCACAATGCCAAAGGCAGAAGACTCCACACTGCGGTTCAAGAGCCACCATAGAAAAATTGACGTCCCTTTTGTTGTATACGCCGATTTTGAATGTGTTTTGCAACAGATAGACTTTAGTGTAAGTAGTAAAACTAAATTAAATCAGTCACATGTACCCTGCGCATTCAGCTATTTTATTAAGTGTAAGCATGACAATAAATTGGATAAGCTGAGAATTTATACGGGTAAAGATGCTTCTGAAAAATTTGTTACATTTTTGAATCAAGATTGTCAAGATATCTATAACAATTATCTCACAAAAACAATTGAAATGGAGAACTTGACAGATGAAGAAAATGTAACATTTTACAATGCGATAACTTGTCACATATGTGGACAATACTTAAATAATGATCGTGTGAGAGATCATTGTCATATAAGCGGTAAATATCGAGGTGCTGGGCATAACAGATGCAACCTAAGTTATCAAGTACCCAAGTTTATTCCAATTTATTTTCATAACTATTCATCCTATGATTCTCATCTTTTTGTGAAAGAATTAAGTAAGGTTGCGACAAATATAAAAGTCCTTCCGTTAAATAAAGAGTTATATATATCTCTATCTCAATTTATTAATATGAGTGATGGTACAGATCTTGAACTTAGGTTTCTTGATACAATGCGTTTTATGGCCGATAGTTTGGAATCGTTGGCAAATAATCTTACCGTCAACGATTTTCATACTATTAGAGCACAATTTCAAACAAGCCAAGAACTTAATCTCATAAGGAGGAAAGGAATTTTTCCTTATGATTATCTTGATTCTTTTGAAAAACTTAATGAAACACAACTTTCACCTAGAAAAGATTTCTTTAATAAACTTAATAACAAAGAATGTTCTATTGAAGACTATGCGCATGCGAATGAAGTCTGGACAATTTTTAACTGCAAAACTTTGAAAGATTATATGGAATTGTATTTGAAAACAGATGTGCTTCTCCTAACGGATATTTTTGAAAATTTTAGAAATGTCTGTAAAAAAATTTATAGCTTGGACCCCTGTCAATACTATACTGCCCCGGGGCTATCTTGGGATGCTATGCTTAAGCATACAAACATTGAATTAGAGCTAATAACCGATATCGACATGTACAATTTCTTTAAAAGAGGGATACGAGGTGGAATTGTCCAATGTTGTAAAAGATACTCCAAGGCAAATAATAAGTATTTAGACACTTTTGATAAAAATAAACCTTCCGAATTTCTTATGTATTTAGATGCAAACAATCTTTATGGTTGGGCCATGTCTGAACATCTTCCTTATGGAGGATTCAGATGGTTAAAAGGCGAAGAACTAAATATTAATACGCAGTTAATAGATGATAATTCAAATGATGGTTATGTATATGAGGTTGATTTAGAATATCCTTCTTATTTACATAACATGCATAACGATCTTCCTTTCTGTGCCGAAAACAAGGAAATTGGAGCATCAAAATATAAAAAACTAATAACTGATTTTTCGCCAAAACATTCTTATATAATTCATTACAGAGTACTTAAACAATGTCTAGAAAACGGTTTGATTTTGAAAAAAATACATAGAGTTCTAACTTTTAAGCAGTCTCCATGGTTGAAAGATTATATAGATCTTAATACTAAATACAGAGCCGAAGCTAGAAATAACTTTGAAAAAAAAATTTTTAAATTGCTCAACAACGCAGTATATGGGAAAACCATGGAGAATGTGGACAAAAGGAAAGATGTGAGGATTGTTACCAGTTGGACTAAATTAAACCGAAACCGCTTGTGTGCTCAAAATTGGATATCTAAATCAAATTTTCATAGCTTAGCAATATTTTCAGAAGATATGGTAGCGATTCAAATGAATCGAGTGAAGACATGTTATAATAAGGCAATATATTTAGGATTTTATGTGCTAGAACTTTCTAAATGGAAGATGTATAATTTTCATTATAGATACATGCAACCTAAGGTCAAGTCAAAATTGAAATTAAATTACATGGATACTGACTCATTCATATACACAATACAAACTGAAGACTTTTACGCAGACATTAAAAATGATATAGAACATGAATTTGACACTTCTGACTATCCAGAAACAAATGATTACGGGATTCCACTCGTAAACAAAAAAGTTCTGGGTATGATGAAAGATGAGAATTGTGGGATGATTATGGAAGAATTCGTGGGACTACGATCTAAAATGTACTCCTTTAGTGTACAAAATGGAAATGAAATTAAAAAATCTAAAGGAGTAAAAAAAATGTGTTTTAGATAAGTATAGCCTAAGTTCGTATAGAGATTGTTTATTTAACAGATCAAATGTTTATGATAATATGCTCACTTTTAAGTCTAAGTTGCATGAATTATATACTATGCAAATACATAAAGTAATAATAAGTTATCAAGATGACAAGAGAAAAGTCAAAAGTGATGGTATAAACACATATGCATGGCATCATATTGAAATTGATGAAACAAATCCTGATTATGAACTTGATATGTTATTATTAGAAATAGAAAAACATCAAAAAGATTAGTAAAATATGTATACAAATTAAAGCTTCTGTAATTTATTTCTCTAATTATAATTATTTAGTTTTAAGTAAAAAATCTTTGTGTCTATTGTAAATTATTTTTTATTTAAGAAATATTGTCTAGTTATTTAGTTTTTTAAATAAAATATACACTAATATGAAAATAAAAAATAAATATAAACAAAAAACATTAAAAACAAATATTTTTGTGTACAGTTTTTAGGGTTCCGTTCACCAAAGGTGAAAAATGGAACCCTATTGTTTTCGCTACGCTGTCCGTCTGTCCATCTGTCCGTCACACGGTATTTTCTCAGGAACCGTAAGAGCTACGGACCTGAAATTTGGACAGAGTACGTAGAACCTTGGCCACTACAACAACAAATACATGAGAATTAAAAATTAAAGGGTGCTCCAAAACGAGCGACGAAAAATGTTAAAATCTCATGTAATATACATACAATTGTATGTACATATGTATATTGACACTAGATATTTGTAAAATTAGTGTATTTTTATATAGACTACAACAATAAACATTAAAATATTAAAAAATTTAAATTAAAGGGTGGTCCATCAGTTAATGCAATTGTGACAAATTGCTATATCTTGGAGACCGTGAGAGGCAAACTCTTGAAATTTTCAAAAACGGTTAAACTAAAAAATCCGAAAATTATAAAATCGCCAAACGGAAAAAAATCGCCAAAACCTGAAATAATCGCCAAAAATTAAAAAAAAATCGACAAAATTAAAAAAAAATTCTAGCACTAAAATAAATCGCCAAATTCGAAAAAATCGTTTAAATGAAAAAAAATGGCCAATATGAAAAAAAACGCCAAAAACCGAAAAAAAATCGCCAAAACGCGAAAAATGCGTCTAAACCAAAATAATTGTTTATGTGAAAAAAATCGCCACAATGAAAAAAAAATCGCCAAAAATTAAAAAAAATCGCCAAATTAAAAAAAAAATCACCAAAACGAAAAAAATCGCCAAATTTAAAATAAACGCCAAAAACCGAAAAAAGTCCTCAAAACGAAAAAAAAGTGCCAAAACTAAAAAAAATCGCCAAAACCAAAAAAAATCACCTATATGAAAAAAAACGCCAAGATTAAAAAAAAATCGCCAAAATAAAAAAATCGCCAAAATAAAAAAAACGCCAAAATAATAAAAATTGCCAAAATTAAAAAAACTTCAAAAACCAAAAAAAAATCGCCAAAACGTGAAAAAAAGTGCCAAAACTCAGAAAGCACCACTAAATTCAAAAAACCCCAAACTAAAAAAACGCTTAAAACCGAAAAAACCCAAAAACGAAAAAAATCCCAAAACTATAGTTTATATTGTTTGTATTGAATTACATATCTCGTGCCCGTACGGAACCCTTCGTGCGCGGGTCAAAGTCGCACTTCACTGAATTTATTTTATTTATTATCCATCCTTAAATAAAATTTATGAATTTTCACATCTGTAACAATCTTGTGTTGCATTTTTTCTCCAATCTCATAACAAAGTCGTGTTAATTCAATCTTTACATTCCCTTTCGTGTATTCCTTGTATTTCATTGATTTGAAGTTTTGTTTTGTTTAAAGCGGAGCAGGTTGGTATATAATATTCATGATAGAAATGAAGGATTTGTTTTCTCAGAATGTTGTTCCAACATAAAATTGATGTAAAAAATACTCGAATTTGAGTGAGTGATCTCCAAATGTCAGAATCAATTTTTATTTTAAAGTTTCCTTGTATGATGACTAAAAAACAAACACCTCTTTTATATTGAAACTTATATTCAACATCTCTCTCACTTTCATTATCAATTATATTTATAGAGTTTAAAAAATCCCGACGATTAAGCATATCATGAATATACTCCTTATAACACATGAGATGTAACCACTCTTCCCGATCCAGTCCAATGAATTGCTTATTTTTATAATTCAACCATATCATTGGCTTAAAGCCAAAAGCTGTTGAAAATCCACATGAAGTCTTCAATTTCCAATTGAGCAAGTATTCAAACTCAAAAACCAAATCATATATTTGAGGTTTTCGTTCTTGATTATTGTGAAATATATTTTTTAAAGTACGTTTATCCATCCTCAATGAAAATAATATTTAAACTAATAGTTTTTTCGCTCTATTAATCTCTATATATACATATTTATATTAAAAAAAAAACAATAAAAAACTAAATACAAACCCATACACATACATATATATTCTATATTTGTTCATTATTTATTTTTGACAAATTTTTATAAGTTTCAATAATCTTAAAAAAAATTTTTTTCCTTATGTGGAACATGGTGCATCGACATGTGTCCGGCCCTTCCTCGCATACTTGGCTATACCAGGGGCAGCTGGCAAAATGCCCACTATCAGAGTCCTCTTGTTCTATAACTCCATAGTCCTCATTTTCAGTGAGCATGGAGACGAAAAAATTGATGGTTTCTTTATGCTCATAGAGCAATAAGTCCTCAAAGGAATTAAGAAAATCAAATAATCGTTCACGTACTTGACTCATTTTTTTTATTTTTATTTTAATTTTCTTTTTTTAAATTAAAAATTAAAAAAATTAACATTTTACAAAAAATTGTGAGTTCTTTTGAAATTTTTTTGTTTCAGTTACACTTTAGCACATTAATATAACTATCTCTCTAATCTTTTGTTTTGTAATTTTTTGTTTCAGTTACACTTTAGCACATGAATATAGCTATCTCTATGATCTTTTGTTTTGAAATTTTTTGTTTCAGTTACACCTTAGAACGTCAAAATATGTAACTATCTCTTTCACTACAATTCTGTCAGTGACAAAACAAAAAATTTACGTAAAATATAATTACAATATGAGAAAAAGAGATAGCTACGTTACTAGGCTTTCTTTTAAGATTTTTTTTTTTTCCTATTTAAAGATTGGTAGAAATATTTAATACGTCAGTTTACAAAAGCAGATTGAGCAATCTGTCAAAAAGAGAAGAAGAAAAAAAATATATATTTAAAAATTAAATTTAATTAATTAATTAACATTTTTGACAATGAATCCAACAAATTTGATAACAAAGTTCAACAATTTAAACAAGAAAACATTAATCCATATAAAAGAGCTAAATGACTCAACTAAATATACAGTAAAAAATGCTAAACGGGTGACAAGTAAATACGGCACCACAATTCAAATTGAACTGGAAAATAACATAATGTTCTTACCAAATCGTTACAACACGCTATCGGATGATGACATAATAGAACTAGCATCTGGGATATATTGCATATGTAAGCAAGGAGAAAATTCCCTAAAATTGGACACTGCTGCTGAAATAAGTATATTTCTAACAAATACTCAATACCCACAGTGGGAATAATATGTAGAAATATATTTTATAAACTTTTTTTTAATAATAAAACAGCAAAATTTAAAAAATTGTATGTGTGTGTTATTTATTTATTCTTTTCACTTATTTTGTAAAGAAATTGAAGACATAAATGTCCACATTTAAATGAATTATAATCTTGATATTGATTGTAATTATATTTTATATTTTTGCCTAGATATTTAACTAATTCTAATGGAGGTTGTAAATTTCCAAAACTGTCGAAATATTCTTTATGTTCATTGTTTTTCTAATATGCTACCCAATGGGTTCCAGGTCCTCTTGATAAATCCAAATTAATGATTCCGCATTCTCTTTTTCTCGATCGTTTTGGTAGTATATCCAACATGAAAACTCCTCTAAAGTATGGAATGTTTGTTGAAAAGTTTCTCAAGTCAACATCAGATAGGGGTTTATTAGGTAGCATTACGAAAAAATTTGGTTTATTTGTTTTTCTTGACAAACCAATCCATATCCTTTCTTATATGGTTTAAGGTAAAAACCTTTCCCCATTGCTACTGCTTCCATTGTTTTATTATGTCTAGTTGCTTCATCAAGTTGTTGTTTGGCATTCTTTGCAGCATTTATTGCTTTTGCTATAGATGCTCCGCCAGTAGAAAGACTACCAATTGCACTCAGAGCAGTAAGAGTAGGTACCAAAGGTAAGAAGCCACCAATCTTTGGAACATTAATTATGCGTGGTATTACAACTTGCGATTTCTTTCCCCTTAACGACTTGTTGATAATCTTACGTGCAATCCTAATTGCAGAGTTAATGTCTTGAGGTTTTTCCTTCTTCAGTACCTTTGTTGCATTTTTAATTGATGTACTGAACGGCTTTTTTCCATTTTGTTCACTTTTTTTGCAACCTTCTTCAATCCCATACCAAGTTTTCTTTTGGCTTTCATTGCGTTAGTAACCATATACGCAAACGATTTTTCTGCAAGACTGCTATCTTTTGCAAGAACTCGTTCCCAAGCTTTATTTTCAAGAATTTTATCACCTTGATGTCTACTATTTAAATCATTGGTTTTGGAATAAGCAATATCGTGATTTTTACATGCAGCGTCTAATAAATTAATTCCGTTGTCACCGCGATCTAAACGTTTTTTTAATTTTGTTCCGGGTCCACAAAACTGATATCTAGGGAGGTGTAACTCAACAGGCAGAGAGTTAATTACTTTATTCACTAAACCTTTTCCAACGGCTGGTTTTTTATAACTAAACGTTTTGTTATAATGTATAGGCATCTTATTTTATTTTTTCTTCTATAATAAAAGTAACATTTGTGAAATGCAATTAGTTATAAGAATGCAATTAGTAAAACAACATAAAAATATTCTGATTCGCAATATTGATGCTTCAACGAAAATCAGATCTAAAATAAAACATAGCTCTCTCTTACCAAATTCTATTCGTGCTCTAATAGTTGGACCATCAAATTGGGGAAAGACTAATGTTATGATTAGCTTGCTAGAAAGTCCTAATGGACTCAAGTTTGAAAACATCTATTTATACTCAAAATCCCTTTATCAACCAAAATATGAATACTTAAAGCGATTAATTTCACCAATTAAAGGGATGGGATACTACACATTTACAGATAATGAAAAAGTTATTCCTCCTGACGAAGCGAAAACTAATTCTATTATGATCTTTGATGATGTTACATGCGAGAAGCAAAATAATATACGAGCATATTTTTGCATGGGACGACATAAGGATGTTGATTCATTCTACTTGTGCCAAACTTATACGAGAATCCCCAAGCACTTAATAAGAGACAATGCAAATGTATTTAAAATGTTTAAACAAGATGAGACAAACATGAAGCACGTTTATAGTGATCATGTTGTCAGCGATATGAGTTATGAAAAGTTTCATGAAATTTGTCGAGAGTGTTGGAAGGATAAATATGGATTTTTGATGATAAGCAAAGATAATGACTTAAACAATGGTCGCTATAGAAAGCAATTCCACTATTTTATAACGATATAAATTACTCTACATAAAAGTAAAACATTAGTACTTAATTTGGCCTTGCGCATAGTACATCTACTTATTTCCTAAAGTATTTACCATACCTGATCTGAAAGCTGATCTGTTACCAGATCTAATAGCTGATACCTGATCTGATACCCCAATACCTGATCTGATAGCTGATCTTATACCTGATCTGATACCTGGTACCTGATCTGATAGCTGATCTGATACCTGATCTGATACCTGATCTGATAGCTGATACCAGATCTGGTGTCTAATAGTTGAAAATGGATGAAAAAGTTTTAAAAGAGCTAATAAAGACAAGAAATTTTTTAAAGAAAAAATTTCGTAGTATAAAAGTTGATGAAGCAGATACACATGAGCAATTCAAAGATACATTTAAACCAATAATAGAACCATTAACAGAATTTGTGAACAATTCTAAAAATAATAAAAGAAGTATTAAGGCAGAAAGAGATGAACTTAAAACGAAAGTTTATAAAAATTCAAATTTTCCATTCAACGAACAATCAGTTAAGTTAGAGACAAGTACTCCAAAGAAACTTGTTGAAGACACGTTATGCAATAAAAATATCTCACTTAGTAATCGAAACGCAAACAAGGTTGATAATGTTGATACTGATGATGATTATGATGATGATGACAACGATGATTTTTACTCTCAATCGGAAACTCTAGACAATTCAGATAATAATAAGAGTTATACTGACCTAGCACTCTTGGAAAGCAGAAATGAATTAGACACTCTATACGGTCCACATAAAGGTTTTAATAATGAATGGAAGTTTGGCAATAGTAGTATTAAACTTACTGAAGATAAAATAGTGATTGGAAATCAAATATGGGCTTTTACACCAGGTTTATTTTCTTTACTGTTTCACAAAACACCAAAATATTATGATAAACATGAATTAGATATATATAAGAAAATTTTAGTGAGCACAAATGCATACAAAAGAGATCAGAGACCTGATGGACAAATCAAAGGAACGAGAGCATATAAATATAAGCATATTATCAGTAAATTGTTTAAGAAAGAAAGTGAAAAAAACTCATCAACTTCGTCATCACTACATGCAATAAAAAGTCCTTACAAGGGTACGGGTTTGATGAAACTAAACCCATACAAAGCTAACTATATATACTGGGATGATCCTAATGAGTTAGTAGATCGTCTTAGGCTATTGCTAGCATCACAAGCTGCAGGTCATACTAATCACAATAACGAAATTGTCTCACTTATCGAAGAATTATATGAAGCAAAAATTATAGAATAATATTTATCTACGTAAATCATGTCTATCGATAAGTTTGGGCCCTATCTTAATGATACAAGTGGCAGAGTTTTTGTGAAAAATGTTCCCAAGCTGCTGGGCTTCGTTATGGATACAACTAATAACATTGACGTTCAAAACAAAAGAATCAAAAATGTGGCAAAAGCTTTGGAGGAAAACGACGTTGTTAATAAATTGTTTCTGCAAAGTCAAATTGAAGAGGTACGAGATGAAATCCATATAATTTTAAGTCAGAAACTAAATGAAATTAGGGAAACAATTTCAAGTATGAAATTATTCTTTGAAAAAGAAATTAGAAAGATAAATGAGTTAATCTATGGGTATATAAGAAATATGATGGTCAACAGTACTTAAATGAACTCGCACTGAACTCAACTTATCCCGTCAAATTCTAAATACGTTAAATAATGACTTCAAAAAGAAATTTAATAAATGAACTACATAAGCAAGCACGAAAACATTTTCCACGTCGAAGAGTTGTTATGAAAGGAATAGATGATCTTTGGCAAGCTGATTTAGTTGAAATGGGGAACTATTCTACAGACAATAGAGATTATCGATTTTTGCTGACCGTAATTGATACATTTTCAAAATTTGCTTGGGCAGTACCCTTGAAAAGAAAGACTGCATTGGAAACAACCCAGGCTATGCAGAATATTTTTCAACTGGGGCGAATACCAAAAAACTTGCAAACAGACGATGGTAAAGAGTTTTTCAATAAACACTTTGGAAAATTGATGAATAAATACAACATTAATCACTACTCAACATATAGCAGAATGAAAGCATCAATAGTAGAACGATTTAACAGAACATTAAAAGGAATGATGTGGAAACAGTTTAGCTTTAATGGGTCTTATAACTGGCTCGACATTTACAAAGACTTGATTAATACATATAATAAGAAAATTCATCGCACCATCAAAATGCCACCGATTCAAGTTAACTATAAAAATGAGAAAAAATTATTAAACACGGTATATAACCGCTTAAAATTATTCAAATTATCAAAGTTCAATGTGGGAGATCATGTGCGCATAAGTAAATGTAAACATGTTTTTGAAAAAGGATATACACCAAATTGGACCACAGAAATTTTCACGATTAAAAGAGTTCAAAATACATATCCAGCCACATACATATTAGAAGACTATCGTGGTAATCCTATCAAAGGTGGGTTCTATGATGAAGAACTTTCAAAAACTAGATATCCAAATACATATCTAGTTGAAAAAGTTCTTAAAACTAAAGGAGAGAAGGCATATGTTAAATGGTTAGGATTTTCCAATCAACATAATTCTTGGATCAATAAAAATGAAATATTGTAGTTAAGTGTGTATATATAAGTCTATATTTGTATCTAATATATTAAATAAAATATAAACTTCCTTTTTTATACAAAGTGCTGTGTTTAATTTCACTTTTTTGTAATCAGAAAACCATAATGTCAATAACACTTACTCTTAGCTCAAACTCATCTGAGTTATCTGCAAATTACTTTCCTCCTATTCGTTTGGTTGGTGAATATGAATGTGCTCTAACTGATTTTCATTCATATAATAGCATTCCCAATGTAGATGATTATAACAATATATTTCATATTGGTGAACATGTAATTAAAATACCAATAGGATCTTATGAATTGAATGATATAGTTGATTATATTAAACATAACTATAAGCAGTATTGTCCGGAAAATAAAATTGATATAGAAGCTAATAACAATACAATGCAAGTTAGAGTTAAAAGCTCTAAGGATCCCATATACTTTAACAAAGATAACACAATTGGAAAACTTTTTGGATTCAATAAGAAAATTCTAGCTCCTAACCAAGACCATTACTCAGATCTACCAGTCAATATTTTCATCGTGAATATCTTGCGTGTTGAATGCAGTATAGTGGTTAACACATATACGAATAACTCACAAGCACACACATTACATGAATTTGCGATCAATGTCCCCCAGGGTATAAAATTGTTCAGATTCATCGAAATCTTATCTATTTGCCAGTTAACTGCCGAGAGATAAGTTCCCTTACTCTACGCATAGTTGATCAGAACGGTGATTTAATTAATTTCCGAGGAGAGGAAATTACAACAAGAATACATTTGAGATCTAGCAAATAATGATAATATACAACGTTAAGCAATCTAAGGATAAAATTGGATACACTCATAAAACACTATTGCAAACCAAACCACAATTAAAGAGATCATTACACAAAAAATATTTGACGCAAGAAAATAAAAAAATTTTAAAGTCTCTCAATTTAAAGTTGACAAAGAAATGAGTTACATACTAGATGTTCTAGAAAAACCTCAATCAGACGAGAGTATAATTAAAAAGGACTATCACACATATACACCATACCTACAATCCTTCAACAATAACGATCAGATTCGAATTTCAATACAAAATCAAGACTTATATGTGCTACCCAGCGAAAGCTACATTTATGTTGAGGGAAGTATTGTAAATGATAATGACAGCAAAATATCTTCGTTTTTAAATCTAAAATTAAAAAATAACTTTGTGGCACATCTCTTTGACGAAATTCGATATGAACTTAATGGCATAGAAATTGATCATACAAGACATTTAGCGATTACAAGCAGCCTAAAAAATTTTGTTTCCTTATCACCAACAGAAAGTGTTGGCTTGTACAATGCAGGATGGAACAAACTCGATGATTTGGATATTTCAAATGGACACTTTAATTTCTATGTACCACTGAAACTATTTTTAGGTTTCGCTGAAGACTATAATAAAATTATACTCAGCGGTAAACATGAATTGGTTCTCTTACGTAGTAAGAACGATGAAAAACTCGTATACTCAACTGTTGCTACTGACAAACCAAAAATTAGTATCTCAAACATCTCATGGAGAATTCCGCATGTACAATTATCCGATCTGAGCAAATTGAATATGATTAAAATTATTAACAGTGGTGCTTCTATACCAATGGGATTTCGCAGTTGGGATTGTCACATTAATCCTCAACTAAATACAGGAACTAGCTATATATGGAATGTTAAATTGGCTGCAAATAGAGAACGACCCCGTTTTGTGTTGATTGCTTTTCAACGAGAAAATAAGTTTGTTCATTGTAATTTAAACAATTTAAAAGTACATTTAAATTCCGAATCGTACCCATATGATGATCTAAATATAAAATTTAAAAATGATCGGTATGCCATTCTATATGATATGTATCTACGGTTTCAACAAAGCTACTACATGAGGGAATCACAACCACTTCTAACTTCTCAAGAATTTAAAAATAGTGTGCCGATAGTGGTAGTAGATGTCAGTCATCAAAACGAAGCCCTCTCTAACGGTCCTGTTGATATAAAAATTGAAATTGAAACAGACTCCAATAAACCTACCGATACATCAGCTTTTTGTATACTCATCCACGGCCGTATAATAGAATACATACCCTTAAAAGGTCAAGTTCGTAAGATAATGTAAATAAAAAATAATAATAATAATAAAATAAGATGACTGGGGATAAAGTTTTCATCGATATGCAAGGATTTAAGTCTAATTCAAACATCTTCATTGCAAAAGAAATAGCAATTGTTTTTAACAATAAGGAGCACATAAATTTTATTATTAAACCACCGTTTAACTTCAAAAGATTATCAATAGCAAAACAAAGAGAAGCGAATTGGCTAACGAGAAACTTTCATCATCTGAATTGGAATGACGGATCAATATCATTTAAGAGTGTTGTAACATTTTTAAAATCCAATTTAAAACATTATTCAATCTATGTTAAGGGTGTGGAAAAGAAGAAATGGTTTGAAAAACTACTTCAAATTAGAGTTTTCAACATCGATGATATTGGCTGCATCAACTTTAAGCATATACAACTTAAATATCCAGAATATTTTTACTGCAGGTATCACAGTTATGGAGTTTGTGCCTTAAGAAATGCATATTTACTTTATCAAGAAATAAACTAAACAATTTATTTTAATTTTCTATTCTTACATTGTTACAACATATATTTACGATATTTCTTTAAAATAAATATGTAGATTAAAAAAATATACAAAATTTTGTTCAATCATTTATTTATATGTATATGGTATGTACAAGAGACAGAGACAAATGTCAGCAAGCAGTGAAAATAACAACCAATCTTTGACAATCCTCAATATCACAAACTTCAATTTCTTTACAAAAGAAGTGAAAAGAATGAATAAATACAACACGCATAAATTGTATATTTTATTCATTTCTTCAAACTCTTTACACATAAAAAAATTAAAATCAAACAACAACAACAACAACAAAAAACAAAACATTGATTGAAACACCAGCATACATAATTACTTTCTAAAATACCCTTCCATGTCCCCAGCTAAAAAAACGAATATTACAAACAACAAAAAGTACACACTATGATATTTTGTGACATCGCAACAGTGTGCCCTAGTGGTAACGTTTATCATTTCCGTTTTGTATTCCATAAAAAAAAAAAAACATATTGTGAAAGGCGTTGCACACATTTAAAAAAAATGATTAGAACACAAGAAAATGCCAGATTTGTACTCGGCATTGCACATATACATATACGACTACTTACCCATCTGCCAACGCTCAAGTTATTGTAAAAACGTACACACGTATGAGCATAACGTTGGCTCCCGTGATCACGCATGTCTAATTCCCTTTGACAATCATAAATATCTTAGACTTAATTTTTTTCAACCTTCAAATAAGTTCATAAATTACATACTTCGTTTACCTCTTCAAACTCTTTAAATATAGGAAATAGAAAAATCAAACTAAATACAACCAACAACAAAAAACATTCATAGATTTCCCACAAGCATACATAATTTCTTTCTAAAATAATCTTCCATGACCACCAGCTAAAAAGAAAATAAAAAAAATGCTGCAACCACTTGACAGACAAAAAACATCACACTTCAATTCAAAATCTTAAACATACATACATACAAAGCATGCGCGCCAACATAATAAACTACGAGTATGCACATCAACCGACAAACATCTACAAACCATCGAGTACCCTCGTCACTTCACACCTTTGGTTAAAACAAAAATCTTAAACATACATACATACAAAGCATGCGCGCCAACGAAAATAAACTACGAGTATGTACATCAACCTACAGACATCTACAAATCATCGAGTACCCTCGTCACTTCACACCTTTGGTTAAAACAAAAATCTTAAACATACATACATACAAAGCATGCGCGCCAACGAAAATAAACTACGAGAATGTAATTCAACCCACAGACATCTACAAACCATCGAGTACCCTCGTCACTTCACACCTTTGGTTAAAACAAAAATCTTAAACATACATACATACAAAGCATGCGCGCCAACGAAAATAAACTACGACTATGCACATCAACCGACAGACATCCACAAACCATCGAGTACCCTCGTCACTTCACACCTTTGGTTAAAACAAAAATCTTAAACATACATACATACAAAGCATGCGCGCCAACATACCCTCGAAGTGAAGTGACCCTCGTCACTTCACACCTTTGACATTATTTTAAAATTTTCCCATAAATTACAAAATTTCGATTTTATTGCTCGGGCGCATACATTATACTACTACTTATTCATATCGAATATAAATTATTTGCTGGGTTTTGTATGAGTTACAAAGCCTACTAAGCTTATTTTGTCCTTGTGATTTTCAAAAATATTATTATTTTATGAATTCTCATATAGTTTTTGAAAGTCTGTGCATAAAGTAAGAGGTTTGTGACTGTTCAAAATTTGTGGTTGAAGTCTACTGATGATTTGGTTCAAGCGCCAATGAAATACGTATATAGACCAAGCTAAACCACCAGCAAATAAATTTCAAATTAAAATATAATTATGACAATATGTCGAATAATAAATTTCTTAAATGTTAAATTTTAGATTTTATTTTTCATTTTGCCTTGTAATTACTTTTATTATTATCCAATGGGTTTCTAATTGTATAAAGGTGTAGAAAAATAAAATAGATTCATATCGAATATAAATTATTTGCTGGGTTTTGTATGAGTTACAAAGCCTACTAAGCTTATTTTGTCCTTGTGATTTTCAAAAATATTATTATTTTATGAATTCTCATATAGTTTTTGAAAGTCTGTGCATAAAGTAAGAGGTTTGGGACTGTTCAAAATTTGTGGTTGAAGTCTACTGATGATTTGGTTCAAGCTCCAATGAAATACGTTTATAGACCAAGCTAAACCACCAGCTAATAAATGTCAAATTAAAATATAAGGTAATAACATTACCATAATAGGGGTGTGCGCGCAGGCGTCTTTTCTCTTGTGGGTATATTACTGTCTGTATGTATTAATTTTTATATGTTTGAGCCAGTCTCTGAGACTCATTTGACTTCGAGAAGTAAAGAACACCTACAAGCAACAAATATTGGGTATGAACGTTTTTGTAAAAATATATTGACATCATCAATTCACTCCCTTCCCAGATTTTCAGTCACTGAGAATCAATATGAAGATTTCTTCAAATCTTTTGGAACTTGTTTTATAGCAGCTGGCGACTACAAAGCAAAACAAAAGTTCTGGGGTTCACGTCTTATTACAACCAGAGCTCGAGCATAGTTCGACACAATTTCAAAAATGGGCACACTTACTGGCCTACGGGCATACAAAAAATTCCGGATGATATAGATTTTGGAGTCATGAAAAATATCTCTAAGGATTTACTTCAAGTTGAAGCTTCTGTAGATCTCTCGTCCAATCACTCTCTCACGATCGTTAGAATTTGTGGCGCATTAAAAACTGACTTACCTGACCCATATATTAATACGATCAACCGTGTTAATTGGCTGGGGTTCAAAAAATATCTCAGTAGGCGTTGTACGGAAAATATTAAGCTAAAAATATTAAATCTATATTAAATCTAACAATGCCAATCTTAACGAAAATATTAAACAGGCTGCTGAATATGGCACTACCTCCCATCCGCAGACCTGGCTTAATAGAATTTATTCTTATCTATTAAGTCACGAATATGACAAAGTTTTTTGAAGTGGACATTCATTGGAATTCTCGAATAGTATAATAATACACTCCCGATGAAAAGTGTGATTACATCCGGTGGACAAACAATCGGACAAATTCGACAGTGCTCTATTACATATAGAACAATACAAGGAAGGCGATTGGTTTTAACCACCCGATAGATTAATATTAGGTGAACTTTGAGCCATGTTTATAACATGTAAAGTTAATATCTAGTTCAAAACGCTCTAATTTAAATTTACAACAACTTGTTTAATCCCTATTTTAGATATTGATACCAAGGACAAAAAATTATCGATACAAAAAAATTCAAATTCAAAAGCAGTTTATTTTATTTGAGCACTAAACTCTAACTTATAATTAGGCCAATAATTGCAGAAGCACCGAAGTTCATTAGATTGTAACATAGGTTTGACACTTCCTTTATTTGGTAAGACAAGGATTACGAAAAAATATATTTACGTAAAACTATATACCCTCGATTCGATGATTTGAGTGGCATCAAGGGACTGAACTAGTTTTGATTCAGACGTTGTAGAGATAAGGAATAATTTCTTGCATTATGGAATGCAAACTTGACTATGATGTTTTAGTGTCTTAATTTCCTTCTCAACGTAACACCTTTTGATACGCCGTATACTAAAAGAGTTAAATCTTTGCTTTAGGAAGCAATAATTGAATAATTCCAAATAACAATTGGCAAATCTCAACGCTATCACAGAAAAAAATATCGACACTGCAGTATTGTTAAATATTATCTCCAAGAACTATATTCCATGAAAATTCGATCTTCAAAAACCATTTAGGTCAAAGTCTATCCGCTCTTTACCTGTCACAGACAGTCGAATTCCATAAAGGGTTGAACATCCGTATCCATAAAAATACTTTTCCAGGCGACAACCTTTAACAATTCTTTAAAGCAAAAACTGAAGATGAGCCGTACAAACATAAATCCCTGCTGCACGGGAGTAAACCATGACAAATCCTAAATGCGTTAAACATTTAAGACGTAATTTAGATATCTATTATTATAATTGACCTGAAGTTTCGACAAAATTATACATCCGTTGACCCATAAGACTTCGAAATAATCAGCTCCCACGTTGGGCGCCATTTTGTAATGTGAGATGAATGCCTTTTCGAGATACTAAAGCTAAATAGCATTATTAATTTAGGGTAATTATTCGTATCCGAAACCATACCTGGGATGGACTAGGTCGGTGGGACCCGTCTATTGGATTAGCTTCAGTGGTGGTGTAGGCGTATTCTACCCTAGCCATACCAAATCAGATCACACATATATATATATATATATATATATATATATATATATATATATATATATTATTATCAGAGTCCCTAAGTTAGTGTATGAAACTAAACGAAAAATAAAACTATTGGAAAGAAAGTTATTAGAAAATTCAAAGAAATTATTTTAACCCAGCAAAGGTGGAATTACCTGGCGTCCTTACCCTCTACCATGACCATAATGCTTAGAATGTTTTAAAAACCCAATTACAACGTTATCCCATCCTTACCTTTAGGGAAATTAATTTATCTCTTCATGCTTGAAATATTCTTTTTATTAATTAATAGCAAAATTACATCATCTTATTTTCTAACTTAGTGGAAAAATATACGCATACAAACTTTATATTGACACAGCTCTTTCAATATCTATCTTCCTATACTCTTTGTTTGTAATATTATTTAAAAAAAATTATATTTTTATTTTTCTTTTCTTTGTTTTTAAAGTTATTAAAATAAATTTTTTTGTCCCGAAAAAAACTGGGGCTGGTCTTGCTATTTTTTTTAATTTGTTTTTTTTTCTTTTTAAATATTTTAAGTATGTCTTTAAATTTGGGGAGCTAAGAAAAGATACGAGTGGTTAAGAAAAAAAGTAAATGCAATTAATGGGACACGTAAATAGTCCCCGGTTGACGTTAGGGTTAAAACTTTATGAGAATGATTTTTATGTTATGTACTGAATTTAATAGAGCAAAAGTTAGAAGAAAAAAATCTGTTGCGATTGCTCTTATTTACCAGAAATTGATGTAACAATCAAATATATATTTATGTGTGTACCTATGTGTATATATTGATCACTTACTTGATTGCTCAGCTGCAGATGAAAGGCCTTCCAACGTTGCTGCTTTTCCAGACTGAGAGCCAGATAATCTGTTCAGCTCTTTATGTGCTTACATCAATTTCTGATTCTTTTACTTGATTTTAAAATTTAAGAGTATTATTATACTCGTTATTACTTCTTTTTCTTAATATTTTCCGCGCTTGTTTTGTTTTTTATTTTAACTTAATTTTGTTTTTGACGCTTCGATTACTTTTAGTGTTTCTTTTCTTTTTTTTCGTCGCAATTACCAAACTTTGATTAAAATCTGTGTTTGTTTTTCTTTTTATGATTAAAATTTAATTCATTAAAAAATTGTGTCTTACTACCGAGAATTAAATTTTATTTATTCTTTTTTTCCTTTTTTGACTTAATTTTAAGTCCTAAACCTTCTAGTAATATTTCCTACTATGACCAAGAACTACATGCACATATGTATACATGTATAATTATTTTCTGTTCTTTGAATTTTCGTGTTTTTACACAGAATTTTATGCTGCTACGTAATTTGGTTTTGATTTTATATTAAACAAAAATTTCTCACTTGTTGTTTTCACCACTATACCTACGTAAGATTATCACCTATTTACGAAATTGTATAATTTCCCGAACTTTTTGTTTTTTATCTTTTTAGTTTTGGTTTTCTTGATAGTTAATTTGGTTCACTTTCTAATTGCGTGTATTCCTTCTGTTGTTCGATGCTGATTGCTGACTGTTATTAAAACAGTCTTTCGTGTATTCACAAATATTAGCTGAATAAAGTTGCTGAATATGGAAATAAGATTAATGGAACTTTCCCTTTGGGAATATCCAAACATTCTGGTGAAAGAAAGATACATTATTATATCTGAAGATATGGATTAAAGATTTCGCATTTATTAACCTTTATTAACCCAGCTATATTTCCACGCCCCTGATTCCACAAGTTGTTGGGATAGGATAACCGGGTGCTCTATTAAAAATCAACCTGTGGTCGAAAGACTTACGTCACTTCTTATAACTGTTAACTTTTACTTAAATATCACTTGGTTCTTTTGATGGAAACGTTGAAGCTAATTAAAGTAAAATCGTGAATTACACAGTACAACATATGATTTTGGGACTCAATTATGACAATTTCACGTGAAAGTAAGCCCAAAATAAAGAACTTGTGCATCATTCGTTTTGTCTTCTTACCTGCTAAAATATTTTTAATATCGATTTGAAGTTAGTAACTATCGTATAGGGGAATTTTTCACGTTCTAGGACCTTTAGTTTGACATAACTCGAGAACCACTAGTCCGATTTAGCTAAAATAAATTTAAAAAAATTTTAAATTACAATTCCTCTAATTCCTGTTGCTCTGTTCCTATACCGTTTTCCTATGTGTGCAACACTTTCGAAGTTAAAAATTAATGTATGAAGGGAAAAAAGTATTTTTTGCTTAAAAAATGAATTTTTTTTAAACTCATAAAAAATCAAATATGCAAAAAAGTGTCAAATCTAATTTAAAAAAAGGAATAAAAAAAAGGTTAAAGGTTTGATTTTTATGACTTCGAAACAATAAACGCCTATAAATGTGCGTGAACAATTAAAAGGAAAAAACGGATAGTGGACTGTTTTAATTATTTGGAGATTTCCGGTGACTACCTGTATGATTTTTTTTTACAGAAATTGCACCCTCATTCATTATTTGGAAAGTTTTGCACAATTTGAAACGTACAAGTGGTGAATCAGGTATATAGCCAGGTACCCTTAAAACATGCGCCCATTTATAAGTACCTGCCAGTAAAATATTGAAAAATACGTAGTATTTATAGTTGATCGATTTTTGTCATTCAGCCAGTGCCGACGAACGCTAAGAGTAAAAGTGATTCTTCTCCTGTTTTTTAAAAGTGAATAAGAAGAAAACATAAAATATATAAATGTGGAAAATAACAAGTGCCAAAAATTGGATAATTTTTGTTACGTCAAATCGTCCTAAAAAAAATTTGTGTACTGAGGATCTCAAAAAAGTGGTTCAAATTTTATCCTTAATTTTTGTTACGTTTTTGGTAAAATCGTCCTAAAAAAATTTGTGTACTGAGGAACTCCAAAAAGCGTATCGTGATTATTTTGATGAAGCAGATTTAAGTGGTTAAAATTTTATTCCGAACACAGTGTGCAAAAGTTATTATAATACCCTTGTAAATTGGATACATGGAGGAGGTGCAACGTTGTCTTTTATGAAGCCAATAATTTGTGTGGAAGACACAACTGGACATGATGAATGCAGGTGCTAAGCATGCATAAATTTTCGTCCTGGAATAAACAAACATCATCAATGGTTCAGTTTTCGATGGAAGATTTGTTGCGATCTGAAGGTGGTCAACATACTACAAGGCATTATAGAATTGGGGGCTATCCAAAATACTTCTGCTTCCCAGTAAAAAAAGAGACTCCAAAAAAGTCATGAAAATGTAGAGTTTGCGATCTGGAAGTAGTGGTATTTCGACCCGATCTAATGATTTTTACATAGGGTTGTCATTGCAAGAAGTTCTCTTTTTCGATGTTTGTTCACTGAATTGGAAGCGATATTAAGAAAAATTCACTTTTTTGTGTTCTATAATAATATTTTTATCTAGAAAAAATGGTAAATAGTTGCCTTTTTTAACAATTCGTTTCTTTTCATACGAGTTTAAGCCCGAAACAGTGTGTTTCAGTTCGTGTAAATTTTCCTACAGGGTATATTGCGAACAATAACAACAGCAAACAACAACCTTTTATTGCAGGCAGCAGAAATTTAAAACACATTAATGATACAACAAATTTATGACTATTCACAGTTTATTACTACACTCATTACAAATCTATATAAAAAAAATGTTGCTTTGCGTACCGACAATTGTTTATTGCTATATTTGTAAGCTTATACATTTTCTGTCTTTTTGAAACGATTTAGGCACTTACATTGTGAGAGTTGAAAAGTAAAGATCAATAAAATTGCATTTTGAATTAAATCAATTCTTTTTAATTATTTGGGTTTTCTACATAGGTAGAAAAAAGTTTATTGAAACCTTTTGCTTTGTGCCAGGAAAAAGCTTCTGGCTCATCCATGGTCCTTCGAGCCGGATATTTGTAAAACATTTGTAATCCAGAGTAATAGAAAAAATTTAAGCCATGGAAGGGGATAATGCTGAATCGAGTCCTCACACTTTGACAACTTGTACCTATAGTGGTACTGGTAATATTCGTACTAGGTCGTTGCAGCGAGAACAAATTATGTCCAACTTTAATTCAATGAAGGAAAAAATTCATGAAGTGAATAATATGTCTGCATTTCAGCTGGAAGTCAGGCTTTCATTATTAGAACGCCAATTAGAGGCGTTTGAGAAGATTCAGTTAGAGCTGGAATTACTAGATGAATCAGAAATTAGGCAGCCCTATCGTCATAAAGTTGAAGATGATTATTACGAAATAAAATCGGTAATTTTGGAACGACTAGCATTTCATCGTGGTAACAACTTAGAGATGCCTTTATCTAGCACACGTATACCAAGTCAACAATGTAGTCTTCAGCGGCCTGTGCTCCCAACACTTCAATTGACAAAATTTAGCGGTAATTATAAAGACTGGTTAGAGTTCTACAATCTATTTTGCTCGCTTGTTCATGAAAATCAGGAGCTTTCCCCAGTCTCTAAGTTTCAATATTTAAAATCTTGCTTGACCGATAATGCAGCACGAATGATTCAATCACTTGAACTTACAGCAGAAAATTACGTAGTGGCATTTAATATGCTCAAAAGTAGATACAATAACAAAAGACAACTATTTCAATCTCATTTGCTTGAACTTTTTAACATTCAAAAGATGAACAACCCAAGTGTTACACTGCTTCGTTCATTTATCGACAATGTAAACGCTAGCATACGTGCCTTGGAATCAATTGCTACAACAGAACAAATTGCTGAGAACATTATATTACACCTAATAATCTCTAAACTCGATGTTGATTTGCAAGCAAAATGGGAAGATAACCAAATATGCTCTTTAGGGGCAGATACATCCTCCTCGTCAACGCTGGAATTACCCAGCTGGGACGAGTTAGCAGCTTTTTTAGAAAGGCGCTGCAAATCATTTGAAATTTATGCAAATGGTACCACAACTCTGAACAGAGATACCCGTCAAAACATTCGCCATTTACAATCTAGAACCAATCGCATGTTTACATCAAATCCTCAAACAGCATCTTACGTGTCATCAAACCAACAGTCAAAATGTATTATTTGCGACTCTAGCCCAAACCACAGTATATTTCGCTGCACAAAATTTATTGATATGAACGTCCACGATCGTTTTAAAATTGTAAAGCGTTCAAAATTATGCTTAAACTGCCTTGGATTAAATCATATCGCAAGCTCCTGTCCGTCGTTATATAGGTGTCAAAAATGCAATGCAACACATCACACATTACTACACAAGGAGAATCCGTATTTGGAAGAAGCAACACAGACTGCTGAGTATAGTGATAATTCAAACAACACCTCTTGTCTTAAAGTAGCTGACGAAAAAAGTCCTGTGATTCTGGCCACAGCAATGATTGAATTATACTCCCCGAGCGGCACAGCTATGTTGGTAAGAGCTTTACTTGATTCATGTTCTCAGTCTAACTTTATTACAGAACGAATGGCACAACTTTTACGGCTTCCACGTAGAAAGATCAGTATGACATTTGCGGTATAGGTGGCACAAATTCTGTTTGTGCCAAATATGCATGCACTCTTACAGCAAGATCATTAACATCTGGATATGCCCCTACAGTCGATGCAATAATCATTTCATCAATTTCGTCATTTCATCCTCAAAGCTACATAAATGTTTCAGAATGGAATATACCTACCAATATAAGACTTGCTGATCAAAATTTTAACAAACCTGGTCCGGTGAATCTACTACTTGGTGCAGATCTGTTCTGGGATCTTCTTATGGTGGGAAACATAAAGATAAAAAATCAATCGAATTTCATAAAAACAAAATTAGGCTGGATCGTATCGGGATCAACTGACACAATTGATAGTCCATGCAAATCAATTTTAGCTCCACATTTATCACAACCAATAATTGAACAAACCTCAGCTCTGCACATGATTAAAAATAGCCACAAAATATGTGTTTCAGAAACCAAAGCAACGAAATATACTCAGCAAGCCTCGGCTTCAAATGAACCCCTATTGGAAAATCTATTGCAATCGTTTCGGAATATTGAAAATTTTGAAACAAATAAAAAGGAAACATTAACATCAGAAGAAGCCTTGTGTGAACAATTCTTTAAAGAAACTACTAAAAGGTGTCCGATAACAGGTAAATTCATTGTTCGTCTACCCTTCAAAGTCAATCCGCCAGATTTGGGCAAATCTCGACAAATTGCACACCGAAGGTTTACTTATTTAGAATCTAGGTTTGCCCGTGAACAATGTGTTCAAAGGGAATACATTGAGTTTTTGGATGAGTATCGCTCATTAGATCACATGACACCAATAGCTACAGATAACGCACGTTATTATATTCCACACCACTGTGTCATCAAACCAGACAGCAGTACAACACGCCTTCGTGTAGTATTTGACGCATCGTGTGCCACAACCAATGGAAAATCGTTAAACGACCAGCTTCATGTTGGCCCAACCCTTCAAGATGATGTTTTTACAATTTTAATTCGTTTTCGTTATCATAAGTTTGTTTTGGTTGCAGATATTGCAAAAATGTATAGACAGATTTTGGTAGATGATGACGACAAAAAGTGGCAATGTATTTTGTGGAGAAAAAATATTAAAGATCCACTACTGACATACGAACTTCAAACTGTTACTTATGGTACAAGCTGTGCCCCATACTTAGCCGTTAAATGTCTGCAGCAGTTGGCAAAGGATGAGGCAAACAATTACCCTTTGGGGACAAGTGTGACACTCAAGGATTTTTATGTCGATAATTTAATGACAGGTGGTAACACAGAAGATGAAGTGATCGAGATCAAACGACAGGTAACAGCACTGTTAGAGAGTGGTGGTTTTCCGCTTAGAAAGTTTGCCTCTAACAGCGAACTCATCTTGTACGATGTACCACAATCAGAACGCGAAGTTGTGGTTGTGGTGGAAGATATGCAATACGTAAAAACTTTAGGTTTAAAATGGTCTCCATCTGATGATATATTTCAATTTTCATATCCACCTCAGCAACAACAACAAAATGTAACAAAAAGGTCAATTTTGTCTCATAGTGCCAGTTTCTTTGACCCAGTAGGCCTTATCAATCCACTTATTGTACGATGCAAGATTTTGATGCAAGATCTTTGGAAATTAAAATTGCACTGGGATGAAAGCGTACCATATGATGTGTTTTCTGAATGGAATCAAATTTGCGACGAACTCAAATTAATTAATCAATTTAAAATACCAAGGTACGTAAATTTTAACACAAGCACTAATGTACATCTGTTTGTAGATGCAAGTGAAAAAGCATACGGTGCATGTATTTATGCAGTAACTAAAGATGCAAATGATAGAAATTCCAACTTAATATGTGCCAAATCAAGGGTAGCGCCCACTAAGGAAATAAGTCTGCCACGATTGGAATTATGTGCGGCATTACTAGGAAGTCAATTGTTAAAATCTAATAAAATCGTTTGCTGGTCAGACTCTATGATAACGTTATCATGGATTGCTGGCGATGCTTGTCGATGGCCAACGTTTGTATCAAATAGAGTGAATTATCCAAATCATTTTGGTTAAAAGCGCCAGACTTTTTATTACTTGAGGAAAATAATTGGCCAAGGAGGCAGCAGTCGTTCTTTCAGCCGGTATGCAAGGATATAGTAACAACAACTTCAATTGCTGTGGAGACGAGAGACGTAATAAGCGAACACAAGTATGTAAATAACTACGAGAAACTGATTAGAATTTTTTCATATGTGAGGAGATTTATTGATGTTTGCACAAAACAAAATAATATTCATGGATCAAATAAGGTGTACGAATGTAACCAATCTTTATTGTTAATATGCCGGCTAATTCAAAGAAAATCATTTTATAAAGACATTAAATATTTAAGCAATAACAAACCTTTAAACAAAAATTCTAAATTTCTCCAGCTATCACCGTTCTTAAACGACGGTGTATTCAACAAAACATCCGATACTTTTACTAAGCAGTCATCCATACGTTAATACAATCATAAGATATTACCATCGTAAAAACTTACATGCTGGACCATTGACGCTTCATAATATTTTACTAGATAATTTTTGGATACTAAATGGAAGAAATGTAATCAAAAAGGTTGTGCATGATTGTATTCTATGCTACCGTTGCCGTCCAGTAACTGAAAGCCAAGTAATGGGATCTCTGCCTGTTCATCGTGTAGAGCAATCATTCCCATTCAACATTTCAGGAATTGATTATGGTGGCCCATTTCTCGTATCGTCGCAAATTCGTGGGCGCGGTCCCAAAAAGATTTATTTAGCAATATTTATTTGCTTTTCAATAAAGGCGGTGCATCTTGAATTGGTGCCCGATCTGACCACTGCAGCATTCATAAGCGCCTTAAAAAGATTTATATCAAGATGAGGTCGATGTTCGATTATCTATTCGGATAATGCGCCGAATTTCATCGGGGCAAATAGAGAACTCAAAAATATAATTCAAGGTTTCTTGTCTGAAAATCACAATGAAATAGTTCGAGAAGCATGTCGCCAAGAAGGCATAATTTGGAACCACATACCCTCACGATCCCCACACTTTGGTGGATTGTGGGAAAGTGCTGTAAAGCAGGCAAAACATTACCTGCGACGTACAATTGGAAATCTCATTCTAACCTATGATAACCTTCATACAGTATGCTGTCAAGCAGAGGCAATGATCAATAGTCGCCCTCTGACTCCTCTCTCGTCAGACCCTAATGATTTTCGACCACTTACACCAGCTCACTTTTTAGTTGGACGCTTATTAACAACCATCCCAGAGCCAACAATTCTTACTGACAATCCGATGTCATTAAAAAGGTATCAAATTGTACAATGGATACAGCAGCATTTTTGGGATAGATGGCGAAATGAATATCTCAAGCTTCTACAGTCAAAAACTAAATGGACAACAACAAAGGTAAATCTAAAGGTCAACGATTTAGTATTGCTTAAAGAGGACAATACTACCCCACTTAAATGGCCATTGGTACGAGTTGTTGAATGCAAGCCGGGTGATGACGGAATTGTTCGTGTTGTAATAGTGAAAACCACAGATGGGACATTTAAGAGAGCTATCACCAAAATCTGCAAACTCCCTCTTGAGCACTAAGCATTTTGAAAGCCATCTTTCAAGGCGGGGAGAATGTTTGAGTTCGTGTAAAATTTCCTACAGGGTATATTGCGAACAATAACAACAGCAAACAACAACCTTTTATTGCAGGCAGCAGAAATTTAAAACACATTAATGATACAACAAATTTATGACTATTCACAGTTTATTACTGCACTCATTACAAATCTATATAAAAAAAATGTTGCTTTGCGTACCGACAATTGTTTATTGCTATATTTGTAAGCTTATACATTTTCTGTCTTTTTGAAACGATTTAGGCACTTACATTGTGAGAGTTGAAAAGTAAAGATCAATAAAATTGCATTTTGAATTAAATCAATTCTTTTTAATTATTTGGGTTTTCTACATAGGTAGAAAAAAGTTTATTGAAACCTTTTGCTTTGTGCCAGGAAAAAGCTTCTGGCTCATCCACAGTGTTTTTATGTAAATTTAAGCAAATAACTTTTAAATTTTAGACTAAAAATAGTTCATAAATTTCTTTAAAAAAATTAATTTTTTTTTTAAATTCTGGTGAGTATTTTCTAACACTATGGAGGAGTTACAAGGTTTTGTGTGACTAAAATAAGTTTCTAGATGGTTTTTTGCTCACTCTCGGCAAATTAAAAATATCGATTTTTTGAAAGCAATGAAAATGTAGTTCCACTAGAATGACTTCCATTTTTTTCACTGGGTTCCTTTGTAATTGGAATTCACGATACACAGGGAATCAATATCATTGTAAAGATTGGGAAGCAAGAACTTCCAAGCTCAACAAGCAATTACAATTACGCAATGAACCTATGATAAAGGACCTGGATGATATTTTGTTGCCACCGCTCCACAAAAAATTAGGAATAGCTGGGAAATTCGTTGCAGTGGTTGTCAAGTATATTGTGGACTCCTATGACTGTTTAAAATCCATCTTTCCAAAACTCAGTGAAGCTAAAATTTTAAATGGTACGTATCGTTGTCTGTATTTAAATATTGTTATATCTAAATTTGTTGACATCGATATATTCGCATTACCAATAATTTTTTAGCTTTTTAATATTTAAAACAGGTATTCTCAATGGACTATATATAAGGAAATTAATGAAAAGCGAATCTTTCACAAATGTGCTTTCGAACCATAGTAACCAACTACATGAATGGAAAGCACTGAGAGATGTCATCGAAGGCGTTTTAGGAAAGAACCGAGTACAGCGAGGTGACATACAGAAACGAGTTGACAAATTGCTGTATTATTTTGAAAAAATCAATGCATCCATGACATTAAAATTATATTTCCTGCATTTCCACCTTGATACCTTTTTGGCACAATTACCTCAGGAATCAGACGTACAAGGTGAGATGTTCCACCAGATGACCATGCCAATGAAAGAGCGATTCAAAGGCAAAAAATTAGATGCGATGCTGGCTGAGGTTTGTTGGTGCAGTTCTAAAATTATGCAGTATGAAGATGAAAGCACCGAAGAGGAAGATGACACTGAAATTGGTGGACCCATGGGAAAAACGAGCATTTGAATATTATGGATTCTAGACTTGTGCCATTTAGTTCATTTCAGTGACCGGTCAGTATAGTTCATTATTTATAAATGAACTAGTTAGTTCATTTAGTTCCATCGCTCTTTTTAGTTTAATGAACTAGTTAGGTCGTTTTAGTTCAATGATTGTACATCAACAATCCTACCTACATATGTACATGTGTATGTATGTATGTTGTTGCCTTTAACAATATTAAAAGCACGGATTCTGTGATTAAAAAAGTTTACGAAAGCTAAAATTAATTAATTAATTAATAAATTTGCTTTATAAAGGGTTTATAATATCAACTTTATATGCAAAACAAATTAAGTTTAAATTTTTTTAGAGATCTCATAAATCCAAAATAATTTGTGTGTGTTTTCTTGTTTATTATTGCATTTGTGGTAGTAGAAGCCAGCAAGAACAAAATGCACATACATACATATGTACATACATACATATTGATGAGTATAGAAGCAAAGCACAATAAAAAGGGAAAGCAAAACGTTGAAAACATTTAGTTCAGTTTGCGTTAGTTCATTTTGTGTCTCAGTTCCTAGTTCAAAAATTGAACTAGTTCAAAAATTAAACTATTGAGCGTAAAACAATTGAACTAGTTCACTTAGTTCAAAGTACTGAATCGTTCATTTGAACTAGTATGTTCATGAACTACACAAGACTAATGGATTCCTCGGATGACGACGCAATCTCAGACCACGAATATCAACAATCTACGAAGAAAAGCAGATCATCAGAACGAGAATAGATATTGACAATAATTATAATTACAATTGAAAATGTTTTAAGTTTTGTTTTTAAGCATAGATTCCATGAATTCCATATTTTTTGTGTAAGAATAGCTGCAATGCAAATTGGAAATTTTATTTTAAGTGTATATTCATTCATAACATTATTGGAATAAATTTATTCATCGATTTTGTCAACAAATGTCTCACTTTACTCGCAGGTTACGTGGCTTTATTCGAAAGTAATTGGTTTTGACACTTTTTTAAATTTTTTATTTTTTATGAATTTAAAAAAAATTCAATTTTTAGGCAAAAATATACTTTTTGTTTAGTGTTGCACATATAGGAAAATGGTAAAAAAAGATAAGAGGAATTGTAATTCTTAATTTTTCTAAATTTGTTTCAGCTAAATCGGACAAGTGGCTCTCGAGTTATGTCAAACAAAATGCACCTATACGATACTTACTAACTTTAAATCGATATTAAAAATATTTTAAAAGGTGAGAAGACAAAACAAATGATGCTCAAGTTCTTCAAGCCTACTTTCACGTGAAATTTTCAGAATTGAGTCCCGAATCAATGACTTCAAAAATGTTGTACTATGTTATTTTAACTCGTATAGAAAAAAATTATAGAAAAATACGTACATATGTATATTTTTTTATTTTAAATAAATTCTGGAGGATAGCCTCAAAAGCTAAAAGTTCAGCGGTGAAATTCTTTTAATAATTTATTAAGTTTACTGATAGGATGCCAGCAGAATATTTTTAAGTCCAAGCACTTCGATGGTAACAATAGGAAAGAAAAAGTAATTTCCTTTTTTCAGGCAAAACGAGTTGATGAGAATTTATTTTCTGACTTCATTAAATTACATGTCACAGTTGACATTATCATCGGGACGATACAACAACCACCAAAAGTTCAAGCATGCACATTGTGCATGTAAATTAAAATAATTTGAGTTTTTTAACCCGTTACCAAAACTTAAATTCAAATATGAACTTGGAAATTATGTCTTGGGGTATATTAGGAACGTAGTTATTACCGAGTATCTCGCGTATACAGAATGAAGCAAATTCCTTGCTTTCTTTTTTCGATCCTTTTATAATACTTGACAGTAATTTCTAATTTTTTTTGTGGACACGATCAGAAAAAATTTATGAATGCCGTCTATAAATAGGTTAACCATACGTTTTATAAACATCTAGACAAATAAAATTTTCTTATTGAATTTTCATAAAAATAACAAAATAAAATAATAAATTCAAATGAATTTTTCGCAAGGCCACACAACTTTATGATTATTCATTTCGGCCCAAACTACAGTTAACTGACATTTTTCAGAAAAAAATTTTTGGTCGGTTTCATTATTTTTTCAACTAAAATCAAAAGTTATATTTCGATTAATCTAATTCTTCATTACAAAACCGCATAATATGACGATTTTATCGAGAATATTGAGCGAAAATAAGCATTATTGCTTCATATGTTTGGCGTGGTACGTCCCTGAACTATTATCCGCAATATCATTTAATATATAGTAAGGACTGTCTAATTTTTGTCGAACACGAGCTTTTATATAGCTAGAACCGAGTTTCGCGTTAAACGACTTGGATGTATCACTTTGTGCAAAGTTCCGGTGAAAGACATCCTGGCCGACAGTAAAAGTAATTGGTCGTGATCTTAAATTTTAAGTTTTGACGTTAGTCTCGTAAGCCTTTTGAATGTTGTTTGAGATCTAATCTCGCAGTAGACTAAGTTTATCATCACGATTCAAAGTTAGGTGCGATTCTGATAACGCACCACAATTTTGCAATAATTTGTAAGACGACCCATGGGCTACCATGTCAAACCCATAAAGCGCATGATATGGAGTTAATCCTATGGAATGGTGCAATGATTTACGTAGTGCACAGCTAATTGCGGATATGTGTGTGTCCCACTCCTTTTGATCCTGTTTCAAGTACGCTCGTATAGCGGAGATAATACACCTGTTCACTCGCTCCGAAGCATTGCTCTGGGGAGAACATAAGGCATTATAAGTGTAAGTGGTACCGTATTTAGTCAAAAAGGCGTTAAAATTATTGGCTCGAAATTTACTTCCATTGTCACTGACGATACTCTGAGGTACCCCAAACTGATGGAATATATGACGTTCTAAAAAGTCTTTTACTAGAGCAGAAGTGAATTTTTTTTAGCGGACACAGCCAATTGTATTTGGAAAAATGGTCCAATACAATACAAATTCGTATGTGACCCTTTTTACTCCACGGATACGGCCCTAAAAAGTCAACATATAAACGCTGGAATGGTCGAACCGAAATATTAACCCGACCCATCTCTGGGTGCGGTATTTGGTTTGTCGCTTTAGTGATTTTGCATATATCGCAATTTTCCTATATATTTTCGAACGTCTGCTACTAATCCTGGCCAGTAAAAATTTCAACGTATAAGATCCAACGTTTTCGACACTCCTCCGTGATATGCTATCGCAGAATCATGAGATCTGTATAAAATATCCTCTCTGAGTCCTTCGGGAATCCACAGCTTCCATGCATTCTGATGTTCTTCTGGAACTCCGGTATAAAATTTTAGTCGTATATAAATGTAGCGATCAATAACTTTTATATCTGGATAATGGCTACTATTTTGCTTAAGTTTCAAATAATTGCTGTCTTAAAATTTTATTGAGTCCAAATCTACTTCAGAACCAACGATATTTACTCAATTTATCTCACTTTCATGCATCCTACTCAAGGCGTCTGCCACGATGTTTTCTTTTCCCTTTCGATGTGTGATACTAATTTTGTAGTTTTGTAACTTAAGAGCCCACCTGGCTAATCTTCATTTTAAATTAGATTGCTTCATTAACCATAGTAGACTGCTATGGTCTGTTATTATTTCGAACTCCTGCAGTTCAATATAGCAACGAAAACGTTCGATCGCTTCAATTATAGCTAAATACTCCTTTTCTGTCACGGTGTAATTGCGCTGCGCAGAATTAAGCTTCCGTGACATAAATGCAACCGGAGTTTAATTTTTTTCCTCTTCTATTTGAACTAGCACTGCCCCAATACCAAAGTCAGAGGCATCGCAATGAATATAAAATTTCTTAGAAAAGTTGGGATTTTTCAGCACCGGAGCCGTGGTTAATAATAATTTTAATAAAAGCTGATTCCGCTGCCTCACTCCATTCAAATTTTTTTTCTTGGTAAGAACATCAGAAATTGGGTGGGTTATGTCGGCAAACTTATTGATAAACCTACGATACCATCCTGCTAGTCCCAGGAATCCTCACACTTGCTTAAGCGTTTTAGGCGACTGTACTTTTTCGGGATCAGTGGATATACCCCCATCTCCTATTATATATCTCAAGTATTTTACCTGGTGAACACAAAATTTGCTTTTATTGAGGTTGAGGGTGAGATTCGCCTTTCTAAATTGTTCAGCTAACCTCATTAGGATAGATATGTGAGTTTCAAAATTGTCAGACACGACACAAACGTCATCAAGATAGCCGAATACACAGTGTTTTAAATCCGGTGGAATGATGTCGTCCATAAGCCTGCACATTGTCTGTGGGGGTTTGCAAGGCCTGAACGGCATTACGACAAATTGATATAACGGACGCCCTGGTATTGTAAACGTAGTTAACCATACCAGGCGGGATCCATCAATATGCATCCTTGAGGTAAATTTTTGAGATAATATTTGCCTTCGGCAGCCGAGCAAATATCCCATCAACATTGGGAAGGAGATACGCTCATTTAACTTTCGTGCATCTATGCATAGCCGTACCTTACCTGGCTTGATAGCTAACCGCATGAGTGAGATCCATGGACTGGTACTTTGCTCTATAATACCTAGAGATATCATTCTGCAAACTTCTCCGAACATGGCCTTCACTGCTGCTGTTTGACAGGCTTGGCTTTCCCGACTCTATGGTATGTCGAATCATTGACGTTAGTCCTCACCCTTGCAGCGCAAAGTTGGGAAACAACGATTTCTCTACTTCAATTTGCTGCGCCTTAGTTAATGAATAGTCCTCCTCATCGACAGATTCCACTCCTATATCATTATTCCTGAGAGACAGGCCCGAAAGGATACCATTTACTAGACCAAAAGCCCTCCAACAGTAAATTTCCAAAACTAACCTTTGACGCAGGCTTGGGACAATATACAAGGTAAGCTTCTTAACCATTCCTTTGTAACTCCATTCTGTTTCTATAAAACCGGCAACTCCTTGAGCGTTACCGTCAGCAGTTTTTACGGATGATTACTACTAAAATCCAATTGTGCCAAGTCCTGACCAATAAAACTAATATTGGCACTCGAGTCTAAAAGTCCTAGTTCCGATCTATTCAGAAAATCTACCCTAGCATAAAATCTACTATCTTCATCTGAATTAATAATAGCCAAAACAACTTTGCGATAGGTATCTTTAATTTTTTTGTAAAAGTTGCGCATGCGGATCGTTGAACAATTGTATTTCTTAACTGTATCCTTACCTAACGATGAATCCGAGAAAATGTTAACTCTAGCTGTGACATATTTACGTAGTTTTTCGTGAAACGGTACAAATTTAAATATATTTTCCTGTTTTCGGTTCGAGTACTCTTTATTCCTTAATAGCAAAATATGTAAATTGCGGCATATATCCTAAAAATTATTATTGAAATTTTCCCGGGTAAGACATTCAATTCGATAGATGAACTCCTCACAATGCAAGCCTTTAGAGGAGCAATCAAAGCGAACATTCCAGCTTTGAATTAGCGTAGTAACTTTAGGGGAAGTCAACAAAAAGTCGGCGCTAATAGGTTGATTGGAATTTAATGGTATCCGGGCGTTCGTTGCATTCTGAATATTTTCCTGCACTCGTTCAGGCAAAATGTTGAGATTGCACAAAGCGCGGTTGATGGAAGTTTCGATGAGGTTATTAAAAAATGTTTGCTACTGATTACATTGAGTATTATTCAGCGAATCAGGTATAGTATTCGGAAAATACGCCTCCTGAGAATGACCAGGGGGCCATTGAGGATTAAATGTGGCTCTATTAAAACCAAAAATATTTGTCCAGCAAACATACTTGTCTCATTTCAAATTGATGATGATATGCGAAGCATTTTTTTTTTTAATTCTGTGAATGAGGGTGTGACACCTCGAATTGTATTAAGAGTGAGCTCTGAAGCTTCTATAGCAGGGAATTAATAAGCTATAAATTTGGATGAAAAGGTGAAACTGTAGAACTGAAATCCAAAATTTGTCATTGCCCTATCGAAATGTCAATTTTTATAATATGTTTCCCATCTGAAAATGATCTTCCATGCCGATATTATGTTTGATACATCCAACCGCATATTTTTATTTGGTGAATTTTCACCTTTGTGCTCCACCAAGCAACGATTCTTTTATTTTTTTTTTATTGAATAGAAAACATGATGAATTATTATCCTATCTTTTTTAATTTTTTTATTTCACTGTTTACTTAGAAAAAGATTTATTTTCAATTAATAATTTTACTTAATCAACGTTTTCTCTCAAGATAAAAAATATGTCTTTTTATGTATAAATATATAATGCACCATTATCTTTCAAACGCTTGGCTTTGTGTTTGGTGGGTAGCTCGCAACCTCAACACATAAAAAATTTACTAATACATTGACAGTGCCCACCATTGATGTACATACATACATATGCATGTACAAATAAAGAATTGTATTAAAGAAGCAAGTGTTCATGAAAAATGTAGGTACATGCTTATGTACATGTATATGTATGTACCAGTGTTGGTATCTCTACGAAGAGCAAACGCACAATGAGCTGTTGCGAAAAGGGTAAAAAGAGCAAAAAAATAAGAAAAAGAGGGTAAAAAAGCACAAAAATTTATTTTTTAATTTTAATACATTAAGCCACTTAAAAAAGGAGAGTTTGGAGTGTAAACATCATAATATAATTTCAAGTTTTTACCTCAAAATATTTAATACATATATGAAATATACGAAATTAAAAACTGCTTGAAATTTTCTTGTGTTATTTTTATTAAATTAATTTTTTTTTGACATTTCATTCAAATTGCCTTAAAAAGTCAAAGGGGCTTCATGAAACATATTTCCCCAATTGCACAAATGACAATTTTAAAAGTTCTCATGAAAACCCTTATTAATTTCTCAAAATGTTAGTAGTTATATGATCGGTGTTAGTTATTTGGTAGGTGAAGCTTAGGCTTAGATTAAGATACATATGTATGTATGTTACTTAAAAATATTTTAAGCATACAAAAGCATTAAAAGCATCACTTTTTTCCTTAAGTAACTTAAAACTTTTTGTTTTTGCGATATTCACACTTATTCCAGTTGCCAACATTGACAGCACGTCAATACGATACCAAAAAATTGGGACTTGGCTACCCGTTGTCTAAAACAACTGACAACCTCATGCTGTCAATTGATCTACTATCAATAAATTATTATGCAGAGAATTATATGGTACTTCCGATTTATATTTTGCAAGAAATATTTTAATTTTTTAATCCCAATTATGAAACGTTTTCAAAATTGTTTTTAACATAGTTTCCGTTATTGTCATTAAAAATAATTTAAGAAGGCTCAGTAAAAAGATGCTGATATTAGCTCTTAAAAGTACATTAGGTTTGTAAATTAAAATAAATTTTTATTTCACAAAAAAGCACCAAAAGCACTGTGAGAAATTGTTAAAAAGCACTGTAAATACCCACTTTTTAAAAAAGGGTATTAACCAAAATTTCGCGTTTATGAAGAGGCAAAAAGCACCAAAAAATACCCGAAACGCACCAAAATACCATCACTGGTATGTACACACATATATAGATTCAAATGCAAAAGTAAATAGAAATTCGTTTGCTAATGTTCTTATCTATGTACTAGGGATCCCAATCGAAATCAATTTTTGGGATTTTCAGGATCCCGGGATTTTTCGGGATTTCGGGATCTACAATTATTTGGTAAAATAAATAATTTTTTTAAATAAATATTACTTTAATAACAAATTTTATGCATTTTAAAAGGTTTTATGTTGATAATATTATATTGTCCTTAAAGGTAACAATTTTCTAATACGAATATGAAATAAAAATCAAAAGAATTTTTCTCATCTATTTTTAAGTTGATTAACCACATTTGATGTTAGATAATTTATACTGAAAACCATAACTAAATATGTAAATTTATTTTTATTTTCAATATATGTACATTTTTCTATAATCCTAACCAAAATGAACAGACATATGTACATATCTATGGACTTTTTAAAAACGAAACGCATTATTCGGTAAGTATTTCTTACGTTTACGTCGACCCGACAAAAAAAACTTTGAACTTGACTTGTATTGTATTCTACTTCAATTTTAAGTCCTAATTCACAATATGCAAGTCTTATTGCTAAGCTGATTAGTTTGTTAGGAGAGAGAGACGAGGGGAAAAGAAACGTTAATGTTCCCCTCGTCTCTCTCTTCCACAAACTAATCAGCTTAGCAATAAAACTTGCATAGTGTAAATTCCGACTAAGGTGCTGTCAATAGTACTTAATTGTTACCGACAAGTAGGTAATTGCTATTGTTTTTATAGCGTTGAGGAGTTAATTTCCATATTATTTGCTACCGTTTAAAATTATTCCCCGGGAAAAATTTCTCGTGGAATTTTATTCATAATTGCTCTCATAATATAGAATAAGACGGAATAGATTTGTTAAACTTATGAATTTTCTAAATGTTATTTCCCTTTCAAAGCTCATATGCTTCTTTTTGTTTTCAAAATAATTCTTATTTGTATATTGTGGCTCCTTCGATGAAAATAACCATGAGAAAGTAGTTAATTTATTTTCTTCTTATTGTTAACTTATAAGAAATATGTCACGAATAGTCATTAAATTGTTAAAACTGCACGTATAAAATTATATGGGACTTTTAAATATTATAAAAAATGCCATAAAATCAACGAAAATTTTAATTTATAAATGGTTTTTTATATACAAATTTCTAAGAAATCCCGAAAAAGAAATCCCTGGATTGAAATTTACAAATCCCGGGAATTGGGATTTGCCAAATCCCAGAATTCAGGATTTGCTGTTTGGCATCCCTAGTATGTACATACTTATTTATTAGTAGGTTTCACTGTTGGGATTTGTCATACAATTGTACCAAATTTGGTACAATTACATTTGCATTGGTACACTGTTACACTTTATGCTTCAGTGGTAGAATTTGAAAAAATTTGCGCCTTGCATTACAGTAATAATAATTTCTCCTAACATATGTACTTGCCTAAAGCCGATATAGCACTATCGGATCAATGTATCGATTTTCGTCGGCTTACTGAAATAAAGTCATAGAAATAAGCTAAATTGGCCTTATTTCTGAACTAATTGAAATATAAGGACATAATTGCACCACACTGCATTGTTAATAAAGTCATATAGACTTATGTCACAATTAATTGAGAAATAAAGCCGTTTTGGTTTATTACCAGCGTTGTCAACTTTCAAATTTCAAAAAGCACTGAAACCACCAAAAAGCGCGTAATTTAAGTAAAAAAGCACTAAATTGTTAATTATTATAATATATTGAAAAATTGTTATACACAAATGTGCATGTAAGAAATGCAATAATCGGTTGTCTTTGGATTATATTTTTAAAACTATAAATTTGAGGCATCCGATACACATTTTAATTGTATAAGAATCAGTGAACTCTCAAATCAGTTTGACGAAGCCTTTTGTAGTTATTATAAAAATATTAATTTTAATCATTTTTCGTCAGGAAACAAACGTATTTTTCGAATTCAATCAAATTAGAAATAATAGATAATTATTTCTGAGGTTAATATCTGATTGCATTTTGAACTCGATAGTCTTAATAGTTAAAAAAAATTAAATAAAATTTGGATTTTATTATACTATGATGTGAAAACATTATTTCGGCTGAGACTGAACTATGTGAAAAAGATAATAAATTATGATCAAAATAAAAAAGGTTTCAAAAGTGTTGTGCAGCAAACCTATTATAAATAACAAACTTAATAATTAAAAAAAAGTGATTTGCAAGTTTTTCTAGTTAAAAAATATTCATATGTATGTACTTATTAATATTTTAGAAAAAATATAACCAAAATTAAAAAAAAATACTGGACATGGGGAAAAATAATTACCATTCTATTTTATAACTAATCAAAGCGTGAACGAACTGCAAGGACATTCTGTTACTAGTGCTGCTGAATTAGTTCCAAGGCCCCACATTGCAAAATATATTTTGACTGTGTAACAGAGTCCTTGCACTGTATGAAAATTGGTATCATAAAATGATTAAAATTTTAGGTATATTTAATAATTGGCTATAATTAATTAAATAATAGTAATTACCCCTTTATATATTTGAACTTTAATAAATAAGGACGAATTTTAACTAGCAGTTGTCACTGGGTAACAAATCAGTAAAACCACCAATTTAATAGAATTTTTCTTTACAAAAGATGTAGTAATAAATCAGTAAAAACTACTATCAATGGAATTGGTAGTTTTCTAAACACAACCAATGCTAATTTGAGGAAAAAGGAAACTGTTGGGCACTAGCGATGGTGATTGCTGTACTACTAAAAAAAATTGGACATTAGTTCGATCTCCTGCAGGGTATAAATGTTTATGTTTTTTCAAACATTAATTATATACACATGCGAGTACATTTGTATGCATGTATATCAAGACCTGTATTCGATTTAATTGTAAGCAAGATGTAAAAATTAAAATTTTTAATTGAAATTAAAACTATGGACAACCCATAGTTTAGAATTATCAAAATGTTGAAATTTTTAATATCTTCTATATCTATACAGGCTGTTAAATTTTAAGCGACAATTTATGTGTGACCTAAAACATATGGGAATACTATAAAAACCGTCTTCTTAATTTTTGTCGCTTACGGATAAATGAAAATAAGGCATTATAAACATACATATAGTCACCTTAAATGCAAACGGACGTAATAATATATAATAATAATATATATAAAAAACAAATAAATGGTTAAAAACATATAAGTATCCATACTACAAGTAAATTTCGAAGAAAATTTTCAAGAACACTTTATTATTATCGATTCTTAAACGTTTTCTGTTTCTCCGGTTACGTCCATTTGCATTTAAGGTGACGATATGTATATATATTGTACATAATACATTGGTATTCATTGTATCCACATTACGTAGGAAAACATAATTGTAAAAAATTTACATCTATGAAAAGAATTATTCTCAAAACTAAAAACAAATTTAACCAATTTACATTTTTTATTTTAAACATATTCTGCCAAAAAGCATCTGGCAGAATTTTTTAAAAGTTGAATGCTTTTCAACGAATAAATATGCCAGATCTGGCAGTGAAAATTCCAAAATGACAACAATGTATTTTAGACTTAAATAAAGTCATAGAAAAAAACGCGATCAACTTCTGCGTTTAAATATGGAAGTGACAGAAGTTTGATGGGAATGAAACTTTTGATAATGCTCCAAACGAGTTCATATCAACTGAAAACTCGATAGTGTGCTCAATATTTTCCCTAGACTAGAAAAAATTTCGATATTACACTATAATTGGATAAATAATTCTATTATGTCTTCTTTCTTGTGTGGCAAAATAGTTTTTTATATTAATTATGCTTTAAATGTTAAAGTTTTGTACAATCTTAGTAGAATTTTTTTAAATTCTCCATTTAAGTTCAGAGTTATTTTATTACATATAGATTTCCTCGAAAGAAAAAATAGGTGAGAACATTTTTCTTCGAATTTTTGGTTTAGTGCCACCGATTCGAAACAAAAAGCACCGAAATGAATTTAAAAAAGCACTGAGCACTAACTTCAAAATGTTTCGCGTCGAAAATTTCAAAAAGCACTAAAAACGGTGCTAAAAGCACCGAGCTGACAACGCTGTTTATTACTTACGACTTTGTCGCGGTGAGCCGACGAAAATCAGTACATTGTGCCGATAGTGGTATTATCGCTTAACACTGATCATAAGTACCATAATTTTGCAACATTGGTAGTTTATGCTAATATTATGCATTTGTTTTGGTAGCACTTGTCCCAGTTCTTTATGTTAGGTACAGACTTAGCAACGTTTTTATGCAACTAGGCAGGTAGCATTGTCGGTCGAACAGTGTGTAGTCTTGTTTATAGTTGCGTTCGAAATTTCGAAAATATCAAAATGATTTCATGTTTATGGGTAGTTTTTATTTCGTCGAGTTTGTTGAATTTTACCCAATAAGAAAAAGAGCTTTTTTATACAAAGAAAAACTATAATTCACTTTTTATTTCAAAGTGTAACTTAAACTAATTTAATTAAATCTTATTATAAATTTACAAAAATGGCGAATTTACAAAACGCTGACAAGATGTCTCGAGCGTGGTTGGGAAAAGAAAGAGAAAAAACAAAATGGTGTTTTTTCTATATCAGTATCGAGTTACCTCTTTGCGCATTATTCAATACCGGTTATTCTTGGTAGTCGATGGCAGCAGGTTGCCACATGTTTATAGGTCGCATTGTAGGTTGCAGTGTCTGTGTCAAAGTATGCATCATATAATATAAACGTGTTGAGGAAACACGTTGCAAAGTGTGTACCTACTATTAGTTAATTTCTTTGTTTTTGTTTTCAATAAATGAAAAATTGTTATGAATTCTTATTGTGCATGCTTAGTTAGCAGATTTTGGTACAGTTGAGGTTAATTTGGTACAATTTTACAATTTAAGAATACCCATATCCCAACACTGGTAGGTATTATTTAAAAAAGTAAATAAAGGACGGGGCACAATGAATCCGTCATACGTTAAACTTCGACTTTTTAATATGTTAGTGTTAAAGTTAGTCATTTCATTTCAGTTGGAGGCCGCCAGTAGGGACAATCAAATTATTTAGCGTCACCGTTTATTTAAAAGTAAAGAGCAGGAACAGTCAAATAGTCGTCAAATTGAGCTGCCGCCAAGTTTATGCATGTGTCAAAGTCGTTGGTGCATAATAATTGTATTTTTTATGCAAATTGCTTTTGCTAGTTACAAACTGACATCATATGTTCAAACAAATGCAAAACTAATTAAGATATTTCCACATTTATATATGTAATGATGACCATTATTATAAAGGTTTACAAGTAATTTTGAATGTTGCATTTTTTATTCCACAGTCGCCGTCATACCATTTTTATTGACATTATCTTTTACTTTTTACTTAAAATTTTGCAGCTCTTCAAGAAATGTCAGGTGTGAACTCAGCCTAACGCTATACCAAAAACGAGAGCAAGACACATAGAAAAAATGTTTTAAATCAAAAATAAAATCGCGAGTTAAAAATTAATTTTTAATTTTTAATATCCAGGGGAAAATGCATGCAAAAACGGAATTAAAGCATCGCATTGACACATTTTCATAAAACAAATTTTATCAACAACAAATAACAAGAATACAAAGGGTAGTATGAATAAAAAAAGTATTTAGTTGTTACTCAAAAATTTAAGAAAAAAAAACAAAAAACACATAGTATATATTTGCGGTTTTAAAACAGTGGTAGGGACTATGTATGCTTTGACAGTTATAACGGCGCGGTTCGTATCCTGGCTGCTTCGATATTCTTTTGTATTTACGTGAAAAACATAATCATAATAATAATAATAATTTTTAAATTTCCTAAGAGTTGACATTGCACACACATAGATACATATGTACTAGTGATGCACGAATATTCGTATTCGTATTCGAATTGTCGAATATTCGGCCATTTTCAGGCGAATACGAATGTGTTCGTATTCGCTAAATTCAGGCGGATGCGAATACGAATTTATTCGTATAAAAATCTAAAATGAAAAAACCAAAATGTCAAAAAACCGCCAAAATAAAAAATCGCCCAAAATTGAAAAAAATCGCTCAAACGAGAAAAAAGCACCAAAACAAAAACAATCGCCCAATTAAAACAAAAATGCCAAAAACCAAAAAAAAATCGGTAAAACGAAAAAAGCACCAAAACTAGAAAAGCACCAAATTAAAAAAAAAACGTCAAAATCGCAAAAAAAAAAAGGCAAAACTAAAGAAAACCACAAGTGCACAAGTCAGAGTCGCACCTTACTGCATTTATTTTTAGTAAATGGAGATATAAATAAAATTTATCGCTAAAGTACAGTCCTAAATATAAAATTAATTAAAGAACCTGTTCCGTTTCATTTCCCTGAAACCGTTCCTTTGTGCTGAACAAATTCCAAAAATTCCGCGATATATACCTTTTCCAATGGAATGTTTAAATTGAGGAAATTAACAATTTTGCAAAATCAAAGATTATTAAATAAAAAAGTTACATAGTTTACTTAGTGTGGAGGCACAATACTAAAACTATTTTCGAAGTTCCGAAGCTTTAGCGAACATTAGATCGAATATTAAATATTGTTTTGTTAGCTACAAGTGCCAAAAACGAGTAATTTATTCATCAAGTATCAAGAAATAAAATTACTCTTAATGCAACAAACTCGTATCTTAATAAATGCGCTTCATAATTAAACGTACTACTAATATATATAGATGTAATCAATTCCTTAATAATTGAATATGAACTTTTATCCAAACAGCTCTCTTGAAAACTTGTATTTTTTAGAAAGTAAGGCATCGATATTCAACTTATTGCTAATATCAAAAAAATATATTTAAGCTAAAAATATCGAGAGGTCACTTATTAAAAATTGCACTTGAGCAAAAATTATGAATTTTTTCACAAAATAAATATGTAACTACATATCTCTGTGCTTATGTATGTATCTCTATAGTACATTAACGCACTTTGGTAAAGGGTATATAACATTCGGCACAGCCGAATATAGCACTCTTACTTGTTTTATTTTAAATAAATTCTGGAGGATAGCCTCAAAATCTAAAAGTTCAGCGGTGAAATTCTTTTAATAATTTATTAAGTTTACTGATAGGATACCAGCAGAATATTTTTAAGTCCAAGCACTTCGATGGTAACACTAGGAAAGAAAAAGTAATTTCCTTTTTTCAGGCAAAAAGAGTTGACGAGAATTTATTTTCTTACTTTTCATTAAATTACATGTCACAGTTGACATTATCATCGGGACGATACAACAACCACCACAAGTTCATGCATGCACATTGTGCATGTAAATTAAAATGATTTGAGTTTTTTAACCCGTTACTAAAATTTAAATTCAAATATAAACTTGGAAATTATGTCTTGGGGTATATTAGGAACGTAGTTATTACCGAGTATTTCGCGTATACAGAATGAAGCAAATTCCTTGCTTTCTCTTTTCAATACTTGACAGTAATTTATATTTTTTTTTTTGTGGACACGATCAGAAAAAATTTATGAATGCCGTCTATAAATAGGTTAACCATACGTTTTATAAACATCTGGACAAATAAAATTTTCTTATTGAATTTCGTAAAAATAACAATAAATTCAAATGATTTTTTCGCAATCCCACACAACTTTATGATTATTCATTTCGGCCCGAACTACAGTTACATAACTGACATTTTTCAGAAAAAAATTTTTGGTCGGTTTCATTATTTTTTCAACTAAAATCAAAAGTTATATTTCGATTAAGCTAATTCTTCATTACAAAACCGCATAATTTGACGATTTTATCGAGAATATTGAGCGGAAATAAGCATTATTGCTTCATATCTTTGGCGTGGTACGTCATCTAATATATAGTAAGGATTGTCTAATTTTATTTTATAGCTAGAACCGAGTTTCGCGTTAAACGACTTGGATGTATCACTTTGTGCAAAGTTCCGGTGAAAGACATCCTGGCCGACAGTAAAAGTAATTGGTCGTGATCTTAAATTGTAAGTTTTGACGTTAGTCTCGTAAGCCTTTTGAATGTTGTTTGAGATGTAATCTCGCAGTAGACTAAGTTTATCATCACGATTCAAAGTTAGGTGCGATTCTGATAACGCACCACAATTTTGCAATAATTTGTAAGACGACCCATGGGCTACCATGTCAAACCCATAAAGCGCATGATATGGAGTTAATCCTATGGAATGGTGCAATGATTTACGTAGTGCACAGCTAATTGCGGATATGTGTGTGTCCCACTCCTTTTGATCCTGTTTCAAGTACGCTCGTATAGCGGAGATAATACACCTATTCACTCGCTCCGCAGCTTTGCTCTGGGGAGAACATAAGGCAGTATAAGTGTAATTCGTACCGTATTCAGTCAAAAAGGCGTTAAAATTATTGGCTCGAAATTTACTTCCATTGTCACTGACGATACTCTGATTTGATTTTTATGACTTCGAAGCAATAAACGCCTATAAATGTGCGTGAACAATTAAAAGGAAAAAAAAGGATAGTGGACTGTTTTAATTATTTGGGGTTTTCCGGTGACTACCTGTATGATTTTTTTACATTGCACCCTCATTCATTATTTGGAAAGTTTTGCACAATCTGAAACGTACAAATGGTGAATCAGGTATATTGCCAGGTACCCTTAAAACATGCGCCCATTTATAAGTACCTGCCAGTAAAATATTGAAAAATACGTAGTATTTATAGTTGATCGATTTTTGTCATTCAGCCAGTGCCGACGAACGCTAAGAGTAAAAGTGATTTTTCTCCAGTTTTTTAAAAGTGTATAACAAGAAAACATAAAATATATAAATGTGGAAAATAACAAGTGCTCAAAATTGGATAATTTTTGTTACGTCAAATCGTCCTAAAAAAAATTGTGTACTGAGGAACTCAAAAAAGTGTATCGTGATTATTTTGATGAAGCAGATTTAAGTGTTTTTGTTGTAAAATCATCCTAAAAAAAATTTGTGTACTGAGGAACTCCAAAAAGCGATCCGTGATTATTTTGAAGAAGCAGATTTAAGTGGTTCAAATTTTATGCCGAACACAGTGTGCAAAAGTTATTATAATACCCTTGTAAATTGGATACATGGAGGAGGTGCAACGTTGTCTTTTATGAAGCCAATAATTTGTGTGGAAGACACAACTGGACATGATGAATCCAGGTGCTACGCATGCATAAATTTTCGTTCTGGACATCATCGATGGTTCAGTTTTCGATGGAAGATTTGTTGCGATCTGAAGGTGGTCAACATACTTCAAGGCATTATAGAAAAGGGGGCTATCCAAAATACTTCTGCTTCCTTTATAATTGGAATTCACGATACACAGGGAATCAATATCAACGTAAAGATTGGGAAGCAAGAACTTCCAAGCTCAACAAGCAATTACAATTACGCAATGAACCTATAATAAAGGACCTGGATGATATTTTGTTGCCACCACTCCATATAAAATTAGGAATAGATCGGAAATTCGTTGCAGTGGTTGTCAAGTATATTGGGGACGCCTATGACTGTTTAAAATCCATCTTTCCAAAACTCAGTGAAGCTAAAACTTTAAATGGTACGTATCGTTGTCTGTATTTAAATATTGTTATATCTAAATTTGTTGACATCGATATATTCGCATTACCAATAATTTTTTAGCTTTTTAATATTTAAAACAGGTATTCTCAATGGACCATATATAAGGAAATTAATGAAAAGCGAATCTTTCACAAATGTGCTTTCAAACCATAGTAACCAACTACATGAATGGAAAGCACTGAGAGATGTCATCGAAGGCGTTTTAGGAAAGAACCGAGTACAGCGAGGTGACATACAGAAACTAGTGGACAAATTGCTGTATTATTTTGAAAAAATCAATGCAACCATGACTTTAAAATTATATTTCCTGCATTTCCACCTTGATACCTTTTTGGCACAATTACCTCAGGAATCAGACGTACAAGGAGAGATGTTCCACCAGATGACCATGGCAATGAAAGAGCGATTCAAAGGTAAAAAATTAGATGTGATGTTGGCGGAGGTTTGTTGGTGCAGTTCTAAAATTATGCAGTATGAAGATGAAAGCACCGAAGAAGAAACTCTGAAATTGATGGACCCCTGGAAAAAACGAGCATTTGAATATTATGGATTCCTCGGATGACGACGCAATCTCAGACCACGAATATCAACAATCTACGAAGAAAAGCAGATCATCAGAACCCCAAGCGTCAACTTCAACGAAAATGGATATTGACAATAACTATAATTATAATTGAAAATATTTTAAATTTTGTTTTTATGCATAGATTCCACGAATTCCATATTTTTTGTGTAAGAATAGCTGCAATACAAATTGGAAATTTTATTTTAAGTGTATATTCATTCATAACATTATTGGAATAAATTTATTCATCGTTTTTGTCAACAAATGTCTCACTTTACTCGCAGGTTACGTGGCTTTATTCGAAAGTAATTGGGTTTGACACTTTTTTAAATTTTTTATTTTTTATGAATTTAAAAAAAATTAAATTTTTAGGCAAAAAATACTTTTTTACCTGCATACATTAATTTTTAACTTCGAAAGTGTTGCACATATAGGAAAACGGTAAAAAAAAAGATTAGAGGAATTGTAATTCTTAATTTTTCTAAATTTGTTTCAGCTAAATCGGATTAGTGGCTCTCGAGTTATGTCAAACAAAAGAGCCTAAAACGTGAAAAATGCCCCTATACGATACTTACTAACTTTAAAAATATTTTAAAAGGTGAGAAAACAAAAAAAAAATATGCTCAAGTTCTTCAAGCCTACTTTCACGTGAAATTTTCAGAATTGAGTCCCGAATCAATGACTTCAAAAATGTAGTACTGTGTTATTTTAAATCGTATAGAAAAAAATTACAGAGAAATACGTACATATGTATATTTTTATACCCTTTACCAAAAATGGTAAAAGGGTATATATAGTTTTGTCCAGATTTTTGTTACTTCTACAATATTCATTTGTGACCCCAAAAAGTTAGTTATTCTGGATCCTTATGAACAGGAAATGAAAAAAAAGCATGTCCGTCTGTCCGTGTATGCGTCTGTATCTCAAGCCGTCTGTCTGTACAGATTTTGTATGGGTCGCCTGAAATGCTTTTTTTTTTGAAGCTCCCAAACAAGTTAGAGAACTCGGAGTTGGAGTGAAACGACCGCACTTGGGTTATCACAATCGATTATGAAAATCAGCAAAAATAAATAATCGGTTCTCCCAAAATTCTATATATATAGCTCTATCATAAATTTTGAAAATTTCATGAAAAAAGCACCGTGCGTAGAACCACCAATTCTCAAATTTCTAATTAACCTCACTAGCTACTCGGCTACTGAGGCTTGCTTAGATTCAGTTTACATTTACTCTACTTAAACATCACAGAATATTTTTTTTGTTAATGCATGTTTTTTTTATTTATTGTATCTTCATATATGAACTAACAATAAGTGTTCAAATCTTAAATCTAACATATAATTAATAGGCCCGACCAATGCCAGACATAATTAAGTGATAGTTGTAAATAATACATAAGTGGTGATAAGCAAAAAAAAAAACTTTTTTTTCAAGCAACTTCATTCGGAGTGTTTAGTATTAGAGCCCTTGTATCTCTCTTTTTTAAGCGGATGTGTCCAGTAAAGTTCAAAATGTTACGAGCAAGCGGATTAGGATGTGACACGAGTTTAGTTAGATATTTGCCTGCGTATTTTGCAATTTCTTCAGTCACTGGCATATTTAAATCACGATGTATATTTGAATTCTTAATGTACCATGGAGCAGATGTTATTAACCTTAAAATTTTGTTTTGTCTTCGTTGAATTCTCTCTACATTGGAAGCTGAAGCAGTGCCCCATAACTGGATACCGTAACACCATATTGGCTTTAAAAGCGACTTGTATATTAAAAGTTTGCAGTCTAGGCTGAGTGTTGAATTTCTGCCAATCAGCCAATGTACCTGAGTTAATTTTAGTTTCATTTGAGTTAACTTATAGTCAATGTGATGTTTCCATGTAAGCCGTCGATCGAGGTGTATACCAAGGTATTTCACATGTGAATGTTGAGGAACAACTTGATTATTAATCCGAATGGGGGAACAAGTATCTCTTCGTAAGGTAAATGTTATATGGACACACTTTTGTTCATTTACCTTAATTCTCCATAAGTTTAACCATAGTTCCATCTGGGTAATGTGTTCCTGGAGTTTTCAGGATGCCTCATCAGGGTTTTCGTGCATACTAAGGCAGGCGGTATCGTCGGCAAATGTAGAAGTGTGGATACTACTGCTCACAGGCATATCACAAGTATAAATCAATTATAAAAATGGCCCCAGTATACTCCCCTGTGGCAAACCGGATGAGATAGTTTCAGGCATACTCATAAAGTGTCCTTCCACAACTGTAAATTTTCGTGCAACAATGTAACTTTCCAAAAGATTTAGAATGTCAATTTCAAAATCAGGCCTTCATGCCACACTTTATCAAATGCCTGAGAAACATCAATAAACACGGCAGAACAATACTTCTTTTCCTCAAATGTTTTTCTGATAAATTGAACCAATCTATGAGTTTGTTCAATGGTGCTATGCTGACTTCTAAAACCAAATTGATGGTCTGGGATGCACCCACTATCAGTTAAAGTTGGGGGCAATTTTGTCATGAGCAGCTTTTCGAAGAGTTTTGACATAGTTGACAGCAAACTTATTGGCCTATATGACTCAGCTTTAGTAAGATCTTTGCCCGGCTTTGTCATCATTTTGATTTTTGCAAGCTTCCAGAGTTGTGGATAATACTCCAGTCGTAATATGGCATTTGAAATAAACAGCAAGACTCTTATTGCAATATGCGGCAAGTTCATCAGCATCTGGTTACTAATTCCATCAATACCTGGAGCTTTCTTTGGCTTGAGTTCGGCAATTAGTTTTTGTACATCACACATCGTAAATTTTAAGGGTCGAGGGGGTAGAGCAACTACACTCGGCAAATCAGCAACACCGGTACATGTATTTGGTGTAAATACGGATTTTAAATGCTCAGCAAATATGTTACCTTTTTCAGTATCGCTTCTTGCCCAACCTCCGGTAGATGTGCGCAGAGGTGGCTTAAACTCAACGGGTGTTTTAAGCTTTTTAGCAGCAGGGCGCCACAAAGAGTAATTAGATGCTGGTGTAACATCAAGGCCTTCCAGATAATTTTTGGAAAGATGCAGTTTTTTCAGATGCAAGCAACTCTTGGAGTCGTTTAGTGCACTCTTTAAATCTGATTTTGTGTTGAGGTGATCTGTGCTGTTGCCATTCCCTTCTAGCTCTTCTTTTTTCACGTACGATATGTTCAACGTCTGTAGAATAAATTTTATTGAACCCAGTATACGGATGGGAGGTAGTGGCATGTTCAGAAGCTTGTTTAATATTCTCGTTAAGATTTGCAATGTTCGATTCAATATCATTGGGTGTTCTTAGCGTAATATTTTCCGTGCAATGACTACTAAGATATTTTTTGAATCCCAGCCAATTAACACGATTTATCATCTTGACATATGGGTGAGGTAAAGCGCTTCTCAGTGGACTACAGATTGTAACGATCGTGGGAGAGTGATCAGACGACAGATCTAGGGAAGCTTCAACGTGAATTAATTCCCTAGAAATACTTTTTATGACGCCGAAATCTATAACATCCGGAATTTTTCGTACGTCAGTAGGCCAGTAAGTAGGCTCCCCACTTGAAATAACATCCAAACCCATTTTTGAAATTGTGTTGAACAACGCCCTACCTCTAGGCGTAATAAGACGCGAACCCCAGAACGTATGCTTAGCATTGTAGTCGCCAGCTGCAACGAAACAAGGTCCAAGAGATTTGTAGAACTTCTCGTATTGGTCCTCAGTGATTGAAAATCTGGGAGGAGAGTAAATTGAAGATATCACGAAATTTGTACAAAAATTTTCAATGCAGATATTTGTTGCTTGTAGATGTTCTTCACAAATGTTGTCAAGAATATAGTGCTTGAGTCTTGACTTTATTAGAATTGCTGATCCACCGCATGCTCTCCCTCTAGGGTCCTTTGTGTCATATAAAGTGTAGCCATTCATTTTAAAGAGGCTTCTAGAAGTCAAATGAGTCTCAGAGACCAACATTATATCAATATTTTTTTCCGTAAGGAAGTGCTCAAGTTCATTTTTATGTTGCCGAATGCCGTTTGCGTTCCAGAAACATATTTTTAACGTGTTCATGGCTTGTTAATTAATGCTTGAAGCAGAGTATTCTGCATTCTCAGCATTTCTTGCATCATGGTAGTCATATATGTTGTAAAGTTGTTTATAGTTAGCACCAGATTCTCAATAGTAGCTTCAAGGCGACTAAAGTTAAAGCTTGAATTTGCATTCGTTGAATTATTTGGCGGTGAAACATTTGGTGTGGGAATAGAACTAGCCTTAGCAGCATCGGCATACGATACACGTGAAGTAACTGGTTGGCTCACTGGAGCAAAAGTGGCGGAGTACGCGTTTAATGGTTGAGCTGGAGCTAATTTAGGTTTTTGCACCATAGCCTGCTTGACGAAAGAGTACACAGGACATCCTCTGTAGTTAGCGGTGTGATTACCTCCACAATTACTGCATTTTTTTCCGCTTGATCTCTTGGTTTGGTACAATTTGCAGTACCGTGCAATTCACCGCAGATAACACACACTGTAGGTAAATTGCAGTAAGCTTTTGTATGGCCATATTCTTGGCAATTATGACACTGCACGGGACCTGCACGCTTATGTGGCTCTTCAACTGTGATTTTTCTGTATAAAAGGTATTTAAGGCTATAAATAGGATGAGTCTCGTTTTTTTTCAACTGTATATCATTTGGCTCCAGTTCAACACGAAATAGGGGTTGGGGTACTTTTTCTTTGTTAAATATGTTTGATACATTCTTTACCTTAAATCCCTGGAGGACAAGTGCATCTTTTATTTCTTCAGGGACAACATAAGAATCTATGCCCTTCAATACGATTTGCAGGCCTTTAGCGCTCTTAAGCTGGTATGTGTAGAAGCTTGTTTTATTTGTTTCAAATTCAGAAACCATTTTGCGGAAATCCTTTTCATCATAAATTTGAATTTTCGTTTCATCGATGTTGCCACGTTTTATTGGGACAATGTGGAATTTATTTTCACCAATGACCGAAATTAATTTTTTAATAAGGGCATTTGAATTTTTCTCTCTCAAGTAGATTGGTGGCGGCTTGGATGTTTTATTCGAGGATACATCGGGTTTGTCGTTCTCATCTTGCAAAATTTTAAAACGGTTTTGGCGATTAGTTGAGGATGCGCTGTTATCTCAAGACATCTTTGGAGCGGATGAAATTTTTGAAGAATTCGGGCTACGCCCACGCTTTACCACGGTTATATATCTGTCCATACCGACTTGCACCTTGGGTTTTGAAATACTGTTATCTGTAGTGATAACTTTGTTAAGTGACGAATACGAGCCTGAAGGGGATGATATTACTGACTTATATGAAGAAGTACTAGGCAATTGTAATGTTAATGAATCACTACTATTTGGCATTCGACAAAGCGAAGTTGATCGCTGACGAAAAATTGGTTTTGCCGTTAAAAAAACACTTTCATTAGACCTATTATTTTTATTTTTTTCATTAAGAGCTGCAGAACTCACAGTAAAATAGGCGTTTCTGCCGTTAGAACTCACTTCATAATTTTTTGTATTTGCGGCACTGATATAGAGTATTCCTCAAGGGCACTTTTTGTGTTTTTTTTTGCTTACGGTTTTTTTTGTTTTTGTAATTTATGATTGTTTGTCTGTTTTTGAGGTACTCGTATAGAGTATTCCTCAATGTCACTGTTTATATTTTTTTTGTTTGCGTTTTTTTTGTATTTGTTATTTCCACTATGTAAAAATATTATCAAAGCAATAAAGCTTATTTATTAAAGTCAGTATGTACCTATTACGAATAATATGTACTACGAATAATTTTTTGTATAATTTTTTGTTTGTTTGTATGTAAGAAAAAACTCCGCTAATCGACTGTTCGCTATGAAGGTACCACGAGAATATGAACCAGAATTCTCAGTTCTGAGTTAAGCGAAATAGTGATAACAGCTGGTTGGTGTTGAATTCTCTGTTTTACCACGATTATTTACATGAGACAAAAAATTGTTTTCTACGTGTATAAAAAGCAATAGCTATATATTGCATTTGCAAACATATATTCATAAAAAACTAGAAAATAAAATTCACAAAAATTGTTGAAAAGTGAAAAATTTTAAGTAAAAATTGAATATTTTGAAAAAAATAAATGTGTTTTCAATATATTAAAGTGTGTAATTGCAAGCCAGTAGTATTCCTCAACTACTGACTGTAAATTGTGGCCCAAATAATGTGAGCTATTTAAGCAATTACAAAGATTTTTTTTTTTTTAATACATGTATTTATTTATTGTATCTTCAAATATGAACTAACAATAAGTATTCAAATCTTAAATCTAAAAGTATAATTATTAGGACCGACCACTGTCGGACATAAACTTGTTAATAGTTATAAATAATACATAAGTAGTGAAAATCAAAAAAGAAAAAAAAATTATAAAAAAGTATAAAAAAAGTATTTTCAAGAAATCCCATCTGGCGTGTTGAGTAATAGAGCCCTTGTGTCCCTCTTTTTTAAGCGGATGTGTCCAGTAAAGTTCAAAATATTACGAGCAAGCGTATTAGGATGTGACTCGAGTTTTGTTAAATATTTGCCTGCGTATTTTGCAATTTCTTCAATCACTAGTGGCATATTTAAATCACGATGTATATTAGAATTTTTGATGTACCATGGTGCCGATGTTATTAACCGTAAAATTTTGTTTTGCCTTCGTTGGATTCTCTTTACATTGGAAGCTGAAGCAGTGCCCCATAACTGGATACCGTAACACCATATTGGCTTTAAAAGCGACTTGTATAATAAAAGTTTACAGTCCAGGCTAAGTGTTGAATTTCTGCCAATCAACCAGTGTATTTGAGATAACTTAAGTTTCATCTGTGTTAGCTTAAAGTCAATATGATGTTTCCATGTTAGCCTTCGATCAAGGTGTATACCAAGGTATTTCACTTGGGAATGTTGAGGAATATTTTGATTATTGATTCGAATTGGGGAACAAGTATCTCTTCTTAGGGTAAACGTTATATGGACACACTTTTGTTCATTTACCTTAATTCTCCATAAGTTCAACCACATTTCCAATTGTGTAATATGTTCTTGTAAATATCGGGAAGCCTCGTGAAGGTTTTCATGCATACTAAGGCAGGCTGTATCATCGGCAAACGTAGATGTATGGATATTGCTGCTCAAAGGCATATCACAAGTACAGATCAAATACAAAACTGGCCCCAGTATGCTCCCCTGTGGCACACCGGATGATATAGATTCGGGCATACTCATGAATTCTCCTTCCACAACCTTGAACTTCCGGGTAGTAATGTAACTTTCTAATAAATTCACTAAATTTATTGGTATTTCTTATAAATTGAACCAATCTATGAGTTTGTTCAATGGTGCTATGCTGACTTCTAAAACCAAATTGATGGTCTGGGATGCACCCACTATCAGTTAAAGTTGGGGGCAATTTTGTCATGAGCAGCTTTTCGAAGAGTTTTGACATAGTTGACAGCAAACTTATTGGCCTATATGACTCAGCTTTAGTAAGATCTTTGCCCGGCTTTGTCATCATTTTGATTTTTGCAAGCTTCCAGAGTTGTGGATAATACTCCAGTCGTAATATGGCATTTGAAATAAACAGCAAGACTCTTATTGCAATATGCGGCAAGTTCATCAGCATCTGGTTACTAATTCCATCAATACCTGGAGCTTTCTTTGGCTTGAGTTCGGCAATTAGTTTTTGTACATCACACATCGTAAATTTTAAGGGTCGAGGGGGTAGAGCAACTACACTCGGCAAATCAGCAACACCGGTACATGTATTTGGTGTAAATACGGATTTTAAATGCTCAGCAAATATGTTACCTTTTTCAGTATCGCTTCTTGCCCAACCTCCGGTAGATGTGCGCAGAGGTGGCTTAAACTCAACGGGTGTTTTAAGCTTTTTAGCAGCAGGGCGCCACAAAGAGTAATTAGATGCTGGTGTAACATCAAGGCCTTCCAGATAATTTTTGGAAAGATGCAGTTTTTTCAGATGCAAGCAACTCTTGGAGTCGTTTAGTGCACTCTTTAAATCTGATTTTGTGTTGAGGTGATCTGTGCTGTTGCCATTCCCTTCTAGCTCTTCTTTTTTCACGTACGATATGTTCAACGTCTGTAGAATAAATTTTATTGAACCCAGTATACGGATGGGAGGTAGTGGCATGTTCAGAAGCTTGTTTAATATTCTCGTTAAGATTTGCAATGTTCGATTCAATATCATTGGGTGTTCTTAGCGTAATATTTTCCGTGCAATGACTACTAAGATATTTTTTGAATCCCAGCCAATTAACACGATTTATCATCTTGACATATGGGTGAGGTAAAGCGCTTCTCAGTGGACTACAGATTGTAACGATCGTGGGAGAGTGATCAGACGACAGATCTAGGGAAGCTTCAACGTGAATTAATTCCCTAGAAATACTTTTTATGACGCCGAAATCTATAACATCCGGAATTTTTCGTACGTCAGTAGGCCAGTAAGTAGGCTCCCCACTTGAAATAACATCCAAACCCATTTTTGAAATTGTGTTGAACAACGCCCTACCTCTAGGCGTAATAAGACGCGAACCCCAGAACGTATGCTTAGCATTGTAGTCGCCAGCTGCAACGAAACAAGGTCCAAGAGATTTGTAGAACTTCTCGTATTGGTCCTCAGTGATTGAAAATCTGGGAGGAGAGTAAATTGAAGATATCACGAAATTTGTACAAAAATTTTCAATGCAGATATTTGTTGCTTGTAGATGTTCTTCACAAATGTTGTCAAGAATATAGTGCTTGAGTCTTGACTTTATTAGAATTGCTGATCCACCGCATGCTCTCCCTCTAGGGTCCTTTGTGTCATATAAAGTGTAGCCATTCATTTTAAAGAGGCTTCTAGAAGTCAAATGAGTCTCAGAGACCAACATTATATCAATATTTTTTTCCGTAAGGAAGTGCTCAAGTTCATTTTTATGTTGCCGAATGCCGTTTGCGTTCCAGAAACATATTTTTAACGTGTTCATGGCTTGTTAATTAATGCTTGAAGCAGAGTATTCTGCATTCTCAGCATTTCTTGCATCATGGTAGTCATATATGTTGTAAAGTTGTTTATAGTTAGCACCAGATTCTCAATAGTAGCTTCAAGGCGACTAAAGTTAAAGCTTGAATTTGCATTCGTTGAATTATTTGGCGGTGAAACATTTGGTGTGGGAATAGAACTAGCCTTAGCAGCATCGGCATACGATACACGTGAAGTAACTGGTTGGCTCACTGGAGCAAAAGTGGCGGAGTACGCGTTTAATGGTTGAGCTGGAGCTAATTTAGGTTTTTGCACCATAGCCTGCTTGACGAAAGAGTACACAGGACATCCTCTGTAGTTAGCGGTGTGATTACCTCCACAATTACTGCATTTTTTTCCGCTTGATCTCTTGGTTTGGTACAACTTGCAGTACCGTGCAATTCACCGCAGATAACACACACTGTAGGTAAATTGCAGTAAGCTTTTGTATGGCCATATTCTTGGCAATTATGACACTGCACGGGACCTGCACGCTTATGTGGCTCTTCAACTGTGATTTTTCTGTATAAAAGGTATTTAAGGCTATAAATAGGATGAGTCTCGTTTTTTTTCAACTGTATATCATTTGGCTCCAGTTCAACACGAAATAGGGGTTGGGGTACTTTTTCTTTGTTAAATATGTTTGATACATTCTTTACCTTAAATCCCTGGAGGACAAGTGCATCTTTTATTTCTTCAGGGACAACATAAGAATCTATGCCCTTCAATACGATTTGCAGGCCTTTAGCGCTCTTAAGCTGGTATGTGTAGAAGCTTGTTTTATTTGTTTCAAATTCAGAAACCATTTTGCGGAAATCCTTTTCATCATAAATTTGAATTTTCGTTTCATCGATGTTGCCACGTTTTATTGGGACAATGTGGAATTTATTTTCACCAATGACCGAAATTAATTTTTTAATAAGGGCATTTGAATTTTTCTCTCTCAAGTAGATTGGTGGCGGCTTGGATGTTTTATTCGAGGATACATCGGGTTTGTCGTTCTCATCTTGCAAAATTTTAAAACGGTTTTGGCGATTAGTTGAGGATGCGCTGTTATCTCAAGACATCTTTGGAGCGGATGAAATTTTTGAAGAATTCGGGCTACGCCCACGCTTTACCACGGTTATATATCTGTCCATACCGACTTGCACCTTGGGTTTTGAAATACTGTTATCTGTAGTGATAACTTTGTTAAGTGACGAATACGAGCCTGAAGGGGATGATATTACTGACTTATATGAAGAAGTACTAGGCAATTGTAATGTTAATGAATCACTACTATTTGGCATTGGACAAAGCAAAGTTGATCGCTGACGAAAAATTGGTTTTGCCGTTAAAAAAACACTTTCATTAGATTTATTATTTTTATTTTTTTCATTAAGAGCTTCAGAACTCACAGTAAAATAGGCGTTTCTGCGGTTAGAACTCACTTCATAATTTTTTGTATTTAAGGCACTCATATAGAGTATTCCTCAAGGGCACTTTTTGTGTTTTTTTGCTTACGGTTTTTTTTGTTTTTGTAATTTATGATTGTTTGTCTGTTTTTGAGGTACTCGTATAGAGTATTCCTCAATGTCACTGTTTATATTTTTTTGTTTGCGTTTTTTTTGTATTTGTTATTTCCACTATGTAAAAATATTATCAAAGCAATAAAGCTTATTTATTAAAGTCAGTATGTACCTATTACGAATAATATGTACTACGAATAATTTTTTGTATAATTTTTTGTTTGTTTGTATGTAAGAAAAAACTCCGCTAATCGACTGTTCGCTATGAAGGTACCACGAGAATATGAACCAGAATTCTCAGTTCTGAGTTAAGCGAAATAGTGATAACAGCTGGTTGGTGTTGAATTCTCTGTTTTACCACGATTATTTACATGAGACAAAAAATTGTTTTCTACGTGTATAAAAAGCAATAGCTATATATTGCATTTGCAAACATATATTCATAAAAAACTAGAAAATAAAATTCACAAAAATTGTTGAAAAGTGAAAAATTTTAAGTAAAAATTGAATATTTTGAAAAAAATAAATGTGTTTTCAATATATTAAAGTGAGTAATTGCAAGCCAGTAGTATTCCTCAACTACTGACTGTAAATTGTGGCCCAAATAATGTGAGCTATTTAAGCAATTACAAAGATTTTTTTTTTTTTAATACATGTATTTATTTATTGTATCTTCAAATATGAACTAACAATAAGTATTCAAATCTTAAATCTAAAAGTATAATTATTAGGACCGACCACTGTCGGACATAAACTTGTTAATAGTTATAAATAATACATAAGTAGTGAAAATCAAAAAAGAAAAAAAAATTATAAAAAAGTATAAAAAAAGTATTTTCAAGAAATCCCATCTGGCGTGTTGAGTAATAGAGCCCTTGTGTCCCTCTTTTTTAAGCGGATGTGTCCAGTAAAGTTCAAAATATTACGAGCAAGCGTATTAGGATGTGACTCGAGTTTTGTTAAATATTTGCCTGCGTATTTTGCAATTTCTTCAATCACTAGTGGCATATTTAAATCACGATGTATATTAGAATTTTTGATGTACCATGGTGCCGATGTTATTAACCGTAAAATTTTGTTTTGCCTTCGTTGGATTCTCTTTACATTGGAAGCTGAAGCAGTGCCCCATAACTGGATACCGTAACACCATATTGGCTTTAAAAGCGACTTGTATAATAAAAGTTTACAGTCCAGGCTAAGTGTTGAATTTCTGCCAATCAACCAGTGTATTTGAGATAACTTAAGTTTCATCTGTGTTAGCTTAAAGTCAATATGATGTTTCCATGTTAGCCTTCGATCAAGGTGTATACCAAGGTATTTCACTTGGGAATGTTGAGGAATATTTTGATTATTGATTCGAATTGGGGAACAAGTATCTCTTCTTAGGGTAAACGTTATATGGACACACTTTTGTTCATTTACCTTAATTCTCCATAAGTTCAACCACATTTCCAATTGTGTAATATGTTCTTGTAAATATCGGGAAGCCTCGTGAAGGTTTTCATGCATACTAAGGCAGGCTGTATCATCGGCAAACGTAGATGTATGGATATTGCTGCTCAAAGGCATATCACAAGTATAGATCAAATACAAAATTGGCCCCAGTATGCTCCACTGTGGCACACCGGATGATATAGATTCGGGCACACTCATGAATTCTCCTTCCACAACCGTGAACTTCCGGGTAGTGATGTAACTTTCTAATAAATTCATTAAATTTATTGGTAGATATGATTTTAATTTTAGAATTAGACCTTCATGCCACACTTTATCAAATGCCTGAGAAACGTCAATAAAGAGGGCAGAACAATACTTCTTTTCCTCAAATGTTTTTCTTATAAATTGAACCAATCTATGAGTTTGTTCAATGGTGCTATTCTGACTTCTAAAACCAAATTGATGGTCTTGTATGCACCCACTATCTGTTAAGGTTGGGGACAATTTTGTCATGAGCAGCTTTTCGAAGAGTTTTGACATAGTTGACAGCAAACTTATTGGCCTATATGACTCAGCTTTAGTAAGATCTTTTCCCGGCTTTGTCATCATTTTGATTTTTGCAAGCTTCCAGAGTTGTGGATAATACTCCAGTCGTAATATGGCATTTGAAATAAACAGCAAGACTCTTATTGCAATATGCGGCAAGTTCATCAGCATCTTGTTACTAATTCCATCAATACCTGGAGCTTTCTTTGGCTTGAGTTCAGCAATTACTTTATGTACATCACGCATCTTAAACTTTAAGGCTCGAGGGGGTAGAGCAACTACACTCGGCAAATCAGCAACACCAGTACATGTATTTGGGGTAAATACGGATTTTAAATGCTCAGCAAATATTTTACATTTTTCAGTATCGCTTCTTGCCCAATCTCCGGTAGATGTGCGCAGAGGTGGCTTAAACTCAACGGGTGTTTTAAGCTTTCTAGCAGCGTGCCACAAAGAGTAATTAGATGTCGGTTTGACATCAAGACTTTCCAAATAATTTTTAAGAGATGCAGTTTTTTCAGATGCAAGCAACTCTTGAAGTCGTTTAGAACATTCTTTAAGTCTGAGTTTATGTTGGGGTGATCTGTGCTGTTGCCATTCCCTTCTAGCTCTTCTTTTTTCACATACGAGATGTTCAATATCCCTGGAATAAATTTTATTAAACCCAGACTGCGGATGGGAGGTAGTGGCATGTTCAGCAGCCTGTTTAATAATTTCGTTAAGATTGGCAATGATAGTTTCAATGTCATTGGGTGTTCTTAACGCAATATTTTCCGTGCAATGACTACTAAGATATTTTTTGAATCCCAGCCAATTAACACGATTGGTCATCTTCATATATGGGTGAGGTAAGTCACTTCTTAGTGGGTTACAAATTGTAACGATAGTGGGGGAGTGATCGGAGGAGAGATCAAGAGAAGTTTCAACACTAATTAAATCCCTAGAAATATTTTTCATTACACCAAAATCAATAACATCTGGAATTTTTCGAACGTCAGTAGGCCAATAAGTGGGCTCCCCACTCGAAATAACATCTAAGCCCATTTTTGAAATTGTATTAAACAAAGCTCGACCTCTAGGTGTTAAAAGGCGCGATCCCCAGTACGTATGCTTTGCATTGTAGTCTCCAGCTGCCACGAAACAAGATCCAAGCGATTTGTAGAACTTCTCATACTGATCTTCGGTAACTGAAAATCTGGGAGGTGAGTAAATTGATGATATTACGGAATTAGAACAAAAATTTTCTACAAAAATATTCGTAGCTTGCATATATTCTTCACTAACGTTGTCAAGAATATAGTGCTTGAGTCTTGACTTAATTAGAATTGCAGATCCACCGCATGCTCTCCCTCTAGGGTCCTTTGTATCATACATAGTGTAGCCATTTATTTTGAAAAAGCTTCTCGAAGTCAAATGTGTCTCAGAGACCAACATTATATCAATATTTTTTTCCGTAAGGAAATGCTCAAGTTCATTTTTATGTTGGCGAATGCCGTTTGCGTTCCAGAAACATATTTTTAACGTGTTCATGGCTTGCTAATTAATGCTTGAAGCAGAGTATTCTGCATTCTCAGCATTTATTGCATCATGTTGGTCATATTTGTTGTAAAGTTGTTTATAGTTTGCACCAAATTGTCAATAGTAGCTTCAAGGCGACTAAAGTTAAAGCTTGAGTTTGCATTCGTTGAATTATTTGGAGGTGGAACATTTTGTGGGGAATAGAATTTGTTTTAGCAGCATCGGCATACGATACACGGGAAGTAACTGGTTGGCTCATTTGCACAAAAGTGGCGGAGTAAGCATTTGCTCATTGAGATGGAGCTAATTTGTCTTTTTGCACCATAGTCTGTTTGACAAAAGAGTACAGACGACAACCTCTGTAGTTAGCGGTGTGATTACCTCCACAATTACTGCATTTTTTATCACTTTGATCTTTTGGCTTATTGCAACTAGCAGTGCCGTGTAATTCGCCGCACACAACACAAACAGTGGGTAATTTACAGTATGTTTTTGTATGGCCATATTCCTGGCAGTTATGGCACTGTACGGGACCTGATCGCTTATGTGGCTCTTCAACTGTGATTTTTCGGTATAAGAGGTATTTTAGGCTATAAATTGGGTGTGTCTCGTTTTTTTCCAGCTGTATATCATTCGGCTCCAATTCAACACGAAATAGAGGCTGGGGGATCTTCTCCCTATTGATTATGTTGGTAACATTTTTTACCTTAAATCAGTAGTAGTAGAATGTAAGCGCCCGAGCAATAAAAATTGTCAAATTTGGGTAATTTAAATCGAAATTTTGTAATTTATGGGCTAAAATTTACATATTAAGGTAATTACTGTCAATGGTGCGAAGTGACGAGGGTTATGGACGGTTTGTACGTAGAAAAGGGTAGTTTGATGTCGGCCGTCGATGTGTGTTTGTTTTAATTTTATGGTTTGATATCCGTTCGCCAATGCGCATAGTTAATTATGTATGCACGTGGGGGCTTGTTTGTACGTAGTATGTATTTTCGTTTGTTAAGCGGTTGAGAAAGAAATTGTGTGGAAATCAATGAATGTTTTTTGTTGTTGGTTTTATTTAGTTTGATTTTTATTTATTTTTTTTCTATGTTTAAAGAGTTCGAAGACATGAATAAAATATATGGTTTGTGAGATAATCATGGTTTGATATCCGTTCGCCGATGCGCATAGTTAATTATGTATGCACGTGGGGCTTGTTTGTATGTAGTATGTTTTTTCGTTTGTTAAGCGGTTGCAGCAGGTTCATGATTTTATATTGTGTGTGCGTGTGTGCATAGTTTAGTTTTTTGTAATATTCTTTTGTTTGTACGTATTATGTTTTTTCGTTGTTAAGCGGTGCGGAAGGGTACTTGAGAAAGAAATTGTGTGGAAATCAATGAATGTTTTTTGTTGTTGGTTTTATTTAGTTTGATTTTTATTTATTTTTTTCCTATGTTTAAAGAGTTCGAAGACATGAATAAAATATATGGTTTGTGAGACAATCATGGTTTGATATCCGTTCGTCGATGTACATAGTTAATTATGTAGGTACGAAGGATTTTATGTATGTTTTTGTTTTAATTTTAATTTTGAATGGAATTTTTTTTTTGTTTGTTAAGCGGTTGAAGCAGGTTTATGATTTTAGAGTGTAAGTGCGTGTGTGCATAGAGAAAAATGTTGCTTTTTTCTTTTTGCAATATTCTTTTTTTTAGCTGGTGGTCATGGAAGATTATTTTAGAAAGAAATTATGTATGCTTGTGGGAAATCTATGAATGTTTTTTGTTGTTGGTTTTATTTAGTTTGATTTTTCTATTTCCTTATTTAAAGAGTTTGAAGAGGTAAACGAAGTATGTAATTTATGAACTTATTTGAAGGTTGGAAAAAATGAAGTGTAAGATATTTATGATTGTCAAAGGGAATTAGAGATGCGTGATCATGGGAGCCAACGTTATGCTCATACGTGTGTATGTTTTTACAATAACTTGAGCGTTACAATAACTTGAGCGTTCTTTTGTAAAGAAGTTTGTGATATTGAGGATTGTCAAAGATTGGTTGTTATTTTCACTGCTTGCTGACATTTGTCTCTGTCTCTTGTACATACCATATACATATAAATAAATGATTGAACAAAATTTTGAATATTTTTTAATCTACATATTTATTTTAAAGAAATATCGTAAATATATGTTGTAACAATGTAAGAATAGAAAATTAAAATAAATTGTTTAGTTTATTTCTTGATAAAGTAAATATGCATTTCTTAAGGCACAAACTCCATAACTGTGATAGCTGCAGTAAAAATATTCTGGATATTTTTAAGTTGTATATGCTTAAAGTTGATGCAGCCAATATCCTCGATGTTGAAAACTCTAATTTGAAGTAGTTTTTCAAACCATTTCTTCTTTTCCACACCCTTAACATAGATTGAATAATGTTTTAAATTGGATTTTAAAAATGTTACAACACTCTTAAATGATATTGATCCAATTCAGATGATGAAAGTTTCTCGTTAGCCAATTCGCTTCTCTTTGTTTTGCTACTGATAATCTTTTGAAGTTAAACGGTGGTTTAATAATAAAATTTATGTGCTCCTTATTGTTAAAAACAATTGCTATTTCTTTTGCAATGAAGATGTTTGAATTAGACTTAAATCCTTGCATATCGATGAAAACTTTATCCCCAGTCATCTTATTTTATTATTTTTTATTTTTTTTACATTATCTTACGAACTTGACCTTTTAAGGGTATGTATTCTATTATACGGTCGTGGATGAGTATACAAAAAGCTGATGTATCGGTAGGTATATTGGAGTCTGTTTCAATTTAAATTTTTACATCAACAGGACCGTTAGAGAGGGCTTCGTTTTGATGACTGACATCTACTACCACTATCGGCACACTATTTTTAAATTCTTGAGCAGTTAGAAGTGGTTGTGATTCCCTCATGTAGTAGCTTTGTTGAAACCGTAGATACATATCATATAGAATGGCATACCGATCAGTTTTAAATTTTATATTTAGATCATCATATGGGTACGATTCGGAATTTAAATGTACTTTTAAATTGTTTAAATTACAATGAACAAACTTATTTTCTTGTTGAAAAGCAATCAACACAAAACGGGGTCGTTCTCTATTTGCAGCCAATTTAACATTCCATATATAGCTAGTTCCTGTATTTAGTTGAGGATTAATGTGACAATCCCAACTGCGAAATGCCATTGGTATAGAAGCACCACTGTTAATAATTTTAATCATATTCAATTTGCTCAGATCGGATAATTGTACATGCGGAATTCTCCATGAGATGTTTGAGATACTAATTTTTGGTTTGTCAGTAGCAAGAGTTGAGTATACGAGTTTTTCATCGTTCTTACTACGTAAGAGAACCAATTCATGTTTACCGCTGAGTATAATTTTATTATAGTCTTCAGCGAAACCTAAAAATAGTTTCAGTGGTACATAGAAATTAAAGTGTCCATTTGAAATATCCAAATCATCGAGTTTGTTCCATCCTGCATTGTACAAGCCAACACTTTCTGTTGGTGATAAGGAAACAAAATTTTTTAGGCTGCTTGTAATCGCTAAATGTCTTGTATGATCAATTTCTATGCCATTAAGTTCATATCGAATTTCGTCAAAGAGATGTGCCACAAAATTATTTTTTAATTTTAGATTTAAAAACGAAGATATTTTGCTGTCATTATCATCTACAATACTTCCCTCAACATATATGTAGCTTTCGCTGGGTAGCACATATAAGTCTTGATTTTGTATTGAAATTCGAATCTCATCATTATTGTTGAAGGATTGTAGGTATGGTGCATATGTGTGATAGTCCTTTTTAATTATACTCTCGTCTGATTGAGGTTTTTCTAAAACATCTAGTATGTAACTCATTTCTTTGTCAACTTTAAATTGAGAGACTTTAAAAATTTTTTATTTTCTTGAGTCAAATATTTTTTGTGTAATGATCTCTTTAATTGTGGTTTGGTTTGCAATAGTGTTTTATGAGTGTATCCAATTTTATCCTTAGATTGCTTGACGTTGTATATTATCATTATTTGCTAGATCTCAAATGTATTCGTGTTGTAATTTCCTCTCCTCGAAAATTAATTAAATCACCGTTCTGATCAACTATGCGTAGAGTAAGAGAACTTATCTCTCGGCAGTTAACTGGCAAATAGATAAGATTTCGAGGAATCTCAACAATTTTATACCCTGGGGGGACATTGATCGCAAATTCATGTAATGTGTGTGCTTGTGAGTTATTCGTATATGTGTTAACCACTATACTGCATTCAACACGCAAGATATTCACGATGAAAATATTGACTGGTAGATCTGAGTAATGGTCTTGGTTAGGAGCTAGAATTTTCTTATTGAATCCAAAAAGTTTTCCAATTGTGTTATCTTTGTTAAAGTATATGGGATCCTTAGAGCTTTTAACTCTAACTTGCATTGTATTGTTATTAACTTATATATCAATTTTAATTTCCGGACAATACTGCTTATAGTTATGTTTAATATAATCAACTATATCATTCAATTCATAAGATCCTATTGGTATTTTAATTACATGTTCACCAATATGAAATATATTGTTATAATCATCTACATTGGGAATGTTATTATATGAATGAAAATCAGTTAGAGCACATTCATATTCACCATCCAAACGAATAGGAGGAAAGTAATTTGCAGATAACTCAGATGAGTTTGAGCTAAGAGTAAGTGTTATTGATATTATGGTTGTCTGATTACAAATAAGTGAAATTAAACACAGCACTTTGTATAAAAAAGGAAGTTTATATTTTATTTAATATATTAGATACAAATATAGACTTATATATATATATATATATACACACACTTAACTACAATATTTCATTTTTATTGATCCAAGAATTATGTTGATTGGAAAATCCTAACCATTTAACATATGCCTTCTCTCCTTTAGTTTTAAGAACTTTTTCAACTAGATATGTATTTGGATATCTAGTTTTTGAAAGTTCTTCATCATAGAACCCACCTTTGATAGGATTACCACGATAGTCTTCTAATATGTATGTGGCTGGATATGTATTTTGAACTCTTTTAATCGTGAAAATTTCTGTGGTCCAATTTGGTGTATATCCTTTTTCAAAAACATGTTTACATTTACTTATGCGCACATGATCTCCCACATTGAACTTTGATAATTTGAATAATTTTAAGCGGTTATATACCGTGTTTAATAATTTTTTCTCATTTTTATAGTTAACTTGAATCGGTGGCATTTTGATGGTGCGATGAATTTTCTTATTATATGTATTAATCAAGTCTTTGTAAATGTCGATCCAGTTATAAGACCCATTAAAGCTAAACTCTTTCCACATCATTCCTTTTAATGTTCTGTTAAATCGTTCTACTATTGATGCTTTCATTCTGCTATATGTTGAGTAGTGATTAATGTTGTATTTATTCATCAATTTTCCAAAGTGTTTATTGAAAAACTCTTTACCATCGTCTGTTTGCAAGTTTTTTGGTATTCACCCCAGTTGAAAAATATTCTGCATAGCCTGGGTTGTTTCCAATGCAGTCTTTCTTTTCAAAGGTACTGCCCAAGCAAATTTTGAAAATGTATCAATTACGGTCAGCAAAAATCGATAATCTCTATTGTCTGTAGAATAGTTCCCCATTTCAACTAAATCAGCTTGCCAAAGATCATCTATTCCTTTCATAACAACTCTTCGACGTGGAAAATGTTTTCGTGCTTGCTTATGTAGTTCATTTATTAAATTTCTTTTTGAAGTCATTATTTAACGTATTTAGAATTTGACGGGATAAGTTGAGTTCAGTGCGAGTTCATTTAAGTACTGTTGGCCATCATATTTCTTATATACCCATAGATTAACTCATTTATCTTTCTAATTTCTTTTTCAAAGAATAATTTCATACTTGAAATTGTTTCCCTAATTTCATTTAGTTTCTGACTAAAAATTAAATGGATTTCATCTCGTACCTCTTCAATTTGACTTTGCAGAAACAATTTATTAACAACGTCGTTTTCCTCCAAAGCTTTTGCCACATTTTTGATTCTTTTGTTTTGAACGTCAATGTTATTAGTTGTATCCATAACGAAGCCCAGCAGCTTAGGAACATTTTTCACAAAAACTCTGCCACTTGTATCATTAAGATAGTGCCCAAACTTATCGATAGACATGATTTACGTAGATAAATATTATTCTATAATTTTTGCTTCATATAATTCTTCGATAATTGAGACAATTTCGTTATTGTGATTAGTATGACCTGCAGCTTGTGATGCTAGCAATAGCCTAAGGCGATCTACTAACTCATTAGGATCATCCCAGTATATATAGTTAGCTTTGTATGGGTTTAGTTTCATCAAACCCTTACCCTTGTAAGGACTTTTTGTTGCATGTAGTGATGACGAAGTTGATGAGTTTTTTTCACTTTCTTTCTTAAACAATTTACTGATAATATGCTTATATTTATATGCTCTCGTTCCTTTGATTTGTCCATCAGGTCTATAATCTCTTTTGTATGCATTTGTGCTCACTAAAATTTTCTTATATATATCTAATTCATGTTTATCATAATATTTTGGTGTTTTGTGAAGTTTAATACTACTATTGCCAAACTTCCATTCATTATTAAAACCTTTATGTGGACCGTATAGAGTGTCTAATTCATTTCTGCTTTCCAAGAGTGCCAGGTCAGTATAACTCTTATTATTATCTGAATTGTCTAGAGTTTCCGATTGAGAGTAAAAATCATCGTTGTCATCATCATCATCAGTATCAACATTATCAACCTTGTTTGCGTTTCGATTACTAAGTGAGATATTTTTATTGCATAACGTTTCTTAAACAAGTTTCTTTGGAGTACTTGTCTCTAACTTAACTGATTGTTCGTTGAATGGAAAATTTGAATTTTTATAAACTTTACTTTACTTTCTTACTTTACTTCTTTTATTATTTTTAGAATTGTGCACAAATTCTGTTAATGGTTCTATTATTGGTTTAAATGTATCTTTGAATTGCTCATGTGTATCTGCTTCATCAACTTTTATACTACGAAATTTTTTCTTTAAAACATTTATTGTCTTTATTAGCTCTTTTAAAACTTTTTCATCCATTTTCAACTATTAGACACCAGATCTGGTATCAGCTATCAGATCAGGTATCAGATCAGCTATCCGATCAGGTATCACTTATCAGATCAGGTATCAGATCAGCTATCAGATCAGGTATCAGGTATCAGATCAGGTATAAGATCAGCTATCAGATCAGGTATCAGCTATTAGATCTGGTAACAGATCAGCTTTTAGATCATGTATGGTAAATACTTTAGGAAATAAGTAGATGTACTATGCGCAAGGCCAAATTAAGTACTAATGTTTTACTTTTATGTAAAGTAATTTATATCGTTATAAAATAGTCGAATTGCTTTCTATAGCGACCATTGTTTAAGTCATTATCTTTGCTTATCATCAAAAATCCATATTTATCCTTCCAACACTCTCGACAAATTTCATGAAACTTTTCATAACTCATACCGCTGACAACATGATCACTATAAACGTGCTTCATGTTTGTCTCATCTTGTTTAAACATTATAATCACATTTGCATTGTCTCTTATTAAGTGCTTGGGGATTCTCGTATAAGTTTGGCACAAGTAGAATGAATCAACATCCTTATGTCGTCCCATGCAAAAATATGCTCGTATATTATTTTGCTTCTCGCATGCAACATCATCAAAGATCATAATAGAATTAGTTTTCGCTTCGTCAGGAGGAATAAGTTTTTCATTAGCTGTAAATGTATAGTATCCCATCCCTTTAATTGGTGAAATAAATCGCTTTAAGTATTCATATTTTGGTTGATAAAGGGATTTTGAGTATAAATAAATGTTTTCAAACTTGAGTCCATTAGGACTTTCTAGCAAGCTAATCATAACATTAGTCTTTCCACAATTTGATGGTCCAACTATTAGAGCACGAATAGAATTTGGTAAGAGAGAGCTATGTTTTATTTTAGATCTGATTTTCGTTGAAGCATCAATATTGCGAATCAGAATATTTTTATGTTGTTTTACTAATTGCATTCTTATAACTAATTGCATTTCACAAATGTTACTTTTATTATAGAAGAAAAAATAAAATAAGATGCTTATACATTATAACAAAACGTTTAGTTATAAAAAACCAGCCGTTGGAAAAGGTTTAGTGAATAAAGTAATTAACTCTCTGCCTGTTGAATTACACCTCCCTAGATATCAGTTTTGTGGACCCGGAACAAAATTAAAAAAACGTTTAGATCGCGGTGACAACGGAATTAATTTATTAGGACGCTGCATGTAAAAATCACGATATTGCTTATTCCAAAACCAATGATTTAAATACTAGACATCAAGCTGATAAAATTCTTGAAAATAAAGCTTCTTGCAAAAGATAGCAGTCTTGCAGAAAAATCGTTTGCGTATATGGTTACTAACGCAATGAAAGCCAAAAGAAAACTTGGTATGGGATTGAAGAAGGTTGCAAAAAAAGTGAACAAAATGGAAAAAAGCTGTTCAGTACATCAATTAAAAATGCAACAAAAGTACTGAAGAAGGAAAAACCTCAAGACATTAACTCTGCAATTAGGATTGCACGTAAGATTATCAACAAGTCGTTAAGGGGAAAGAAATCGCAAGTTGTAATACCACGCATAATTAATGTTCCAAAGATTGGTGGCTTCTTACCTTTGGTACCTATTCTTACTGCTCTGAGTGCAATTGGTAGTCTTTCTACTGGCGGAGCAGCTATAGCAAAAGCAATAAATGCTGCTAAGAATGCCAAACAACAACTTGATGAAGCAACTAGACATAATAAAACAATGGAAGCAGTAGCAATGGGGAAAGGTTTTTACCTTAAACCATATAAGAAAGGATATGTATTGGTTTGTCAAGAAAAACAAAAACCAAATTTTTCATAAAGCTGCCCAATAAACACCTATCTGATGTTGATTTGAGAAACTTTTCAACAAACATTCCATACTTTAGAGGAGTTTTCATGTTGGATACACTACCAAAACGATCGAGAAAACGAGAATGCGGAATCATTAATTTGGATTTATCAAGAGGTCCTGGAACCCATTGGGTAGCATATTAGAAAAACAATGAACATAAAGAATATTTCGACAGTTTTGGAAATTTACAACCTCCATTAGAATTAGTTAAATATCTAGGCAAAAATATAAAATATAATTACAATCAATATCAAGATTATAATTCATTTAAATGTGGACATTTATGTCTTCAATTTCTTTACAAAATAAGTGAAAAGAATAAATAAATAACACACACACACAAAATTTTTTTTAAATTTTGCTGTTTTATTAATAAAAAAAAGTTTATAAAATATATTTCTACATATTATTCCCACTGTGGGTATTGAGTATTTGTTAGAAATATACTTATTTCAGCAGCAGTGTCCAATTTTAGGGAATTTTCTCCTTGCTTACATATGCAATATATCCCAGATGCTAGTTCTATTATGTCATCATCCGATAGCGATTTGGTAAGAACATTATGTTATTTTCCAGTTCAATTTGAATTGTGGTGCCGTATTTACTTGTCACCCGTTTAGCATTTTTTACTGTATATTTAGTTGAGTCCTTTAGCTCTTTTATATGGATTAATGTTTTCTTGTTTAAATTGTTGAACTTTGTTATCAAATTTGTTGGATTCATTGTCAAAAATGTTAATTAATTAATTAAATTTAATTTTTATATATATATTTTTTTTTCTTCTTCTCTTTTTGACAGATTGCTCAATCTGCTTTTGTAAACTGACGTATTAAATATTTCTACCAATCTTTAAATAGGTAAAAAAAAGTCTTAAAAGAAAGACCAGTAACGTAGCTATCTCTTTTTCTCATATTGTAATTATATTTTACGTAAATTTTTTGTTTTGTCACTGACAGAATTGTAGTGAAAGAGATAGTTACATATTTTGACGTTCTAAGGTGTAACTGAAACAAAAAATTTCAAAACAAAAGATCATAGAGATAGTTATATTCATGTGCTAAAGTGTAACTGAAACAAAAAATTACAAAACAAAAGATTAGAGAGATAGTTATATTAATGTGCCAAAGTGTAACTGAAACAAAAAAATTTCAAAAGAACTCACAATTTTTTGTAAAATGTTAATTTCACAAGAATATTTTACTATAAATAAGAATGTAAACCTTTCAAGAGTACTAATATAAAAATAGCATTCAAGAAAAAAGTATTCTTTAAAAAAAGAAAATTAAAATAAAAATAAAAAAAAATGAGTCAAGTACGTGAACGATTATTTGATTTTCTTAAATCCTTTGAGGACTTATTGCTCTATGAGCATAAAGAAACCATCAATTTTTTCGTCTCCATGCTCACTGAAAATGAGGACTATGGAGTTATAGAACAAGAGGACTCTGATAGTGGGCATTTTGCCAGCTGCCCCTGGTATAGCCAAGGATGCGAGGAAGGGCTCGACACATGTAGATGCACCATGTTCCACATAAGGAAAAAAATTATTTTGAAGATTATTGAAACTTATAAAAGTTTGTCAAAAATAAATAATGAACAAATATAGAATATATATGTATGTGTATGGGTTTGTATTTAGTTTTTTATTGTTTTTTTTTTTAATATAAATATGTATGTATAGAGATTAATAGAGCGAAAAAACTATTAGTTTAAATATTATTTTCATTGAGGATGGATAAACGTACTTTAAAAAATATATTTCACAACAATCAAGAACGAAAACCTCAAATATATGATTTGGTTTTTGAGTTTGAATACTTGCTCAATTGGAAATTGAAGACTTCATGTGGATTTTCAACAGCTTTTGGCTTTAAGCCAATGATATGGTTGAATTATAAAAATAAGCAATTCATTGGACTGGATCGGGAAGAGTGGTTACATCTCATGTGTTATAAGGAGTATATTCATGATATGCTTAATCGTCGGGATTTTTTAAACTCTATAAATATAATTGATAATGAAAGTGAGAGAGATGTTGAATATAAGTTTCAATATAAAAGAGGTGTTTGTTTTTTAGTCATCATACAAGGAAACTTTAAAATAAAAATTGATTCTGACATTTGGAGATCACTCACTCAAATTCGAGTATTTTTTACATCAATTTTATGTTGGAACAACATTCTGAGAAAACAAATCCTTCATTTCTATCATGAATATTATATACCAACCTGCTCCGCTTTAAACAAAACAAAACTTCAAATCAATGAAATACAAGGAATACACGAAAGGGATGTAAAGATTGAATTAACACGACTTTGTTATGAGATTGGAGAAAAAATGCAACACAAGATTGTTACAGATGTGAAAATTCATAAATTTTATTTAAGGATGGATAATAAATAAAAAAACTGTACACAAAAAATATTTGTTTTTAATGTTTTTTGTTTTTATTTATTTTTTATTTTCATATTAGTGTATATTTTATTTAAAAAACTAAATAACTAGACAATATTTCTTAAATAAAAAATAATTTACAAAAGACACAAAGATTTTTTACTTAAAACTAAATAATTATAATTAGAGAAATAAATTACAGAAGCTTTAATTTGTATACATATTTGACTCATCTTCTTGAAGTTTTTCTATTTCTAATAATAACATATCAAGTTCATAATCAGGATTTGTTTCATCAATTTCAATATGATGCCATGCATATGTGTTTATACCATCACTTTTGACTTTTCTCTTGTCATCTTGATAACTTATTATTACTTTATGTATTTGCATAGTATATAATTCATGCAACTTAGACTTAAAAGTGAGCATATTATCATAAACATTTGATCTGTTAAATAAACAATCTCTATACGAACTTAGGCTATACTTATCTAAAACACATTTTTTTACTCCTTTAGATTTTTTAATTTCATTTCCATTTTGTACACTAAAGGAGTACATTTTAGACCGTAATCCCACGAATTCTTCCATAATCATCCCACAATTCTCATCTTTCATCATACCCAGAACTTTTTTGTTTACGAGTGGAATCCTGTAATCATTTGTTTCTGGATAGTCAGAAGTGTCAAATTCATGTTCTATATCATTTTTAATGTCTGCGTAAAAGTCTTCAGTTTGCATTGTGTATATGAATGAGTCAGTATCCATGTAATTTAATTTAAATTTTGACTTGAATTTAGGTTGCATGTATCTATAATGAAAATTATACATCTTCCATATAGAAAGTTCTAGCACACAAAATCCTAAATATATTGGCTTATTATAACATGTCTTCACTCGATTCATTTGAATCGCTACCATATCTTCTGAAAATATTGCTAAGCTATGAAAATTTGATTTAGATATCCAATTTTGAGCACCCAAGCGGTTTCGGTTTAATGTAGTCCAACTGGTAACAATCCTCACATCTTTCCTTTTGTCCACATTCTCCATGGTTTTCCCATATACTGCGTTGTTGAGCAATTTAAACAAATTTTTTTTCAAAGTTATTTCTAGCTTCGGCTCTGTATTTAGTATTAAGATCTATATAATCTTTCAACCATGGAGACTGCTTAAAAGTTAGAACTCTATGTATTTTTTTCAAAATCAAACCGTTTTCTAGACATTGCTTAAGTACTCTGTAATGAATTATATAAGAATGTTTTGGCGAAAAATCAGTTATTAGTTTTTTATATTTTGATGCTCCAATTTCCTTGTTTTCGGCACAGAAAGGAAGATCGTTATGCATGTTATGTAAATAAGAAGGATATTCTAAATCAACCTCATATACATAACCATCATTTGAATTATCATCTATTAACTGCGGATTAATATTTAGTTCTTCGCCTTTTAACCATCTGCATCCTCCATAAGGAAGATGTTCAGACATGGCCCAACCATAAAGATTGTTTGCATCTAAATACATAAGAAATTCGGAAGGTTTATTTTTATCAAAAGTGTCTAAATATTTATTATTTGCCTTGGAGTATCTTTTACAACATTGGACAATTCCACCTCGTATCCCTTTTTTAAAGAAATTGTACATGTCGATATCGGTTAATAGCTCTAATTCAATGTTTGTATGCTTAAGCATAGCATCCCAAGATAGCCCCGGGGCAGTATAGTATTGACAGGGGTCCAAGCTATAAATTTTTTTACAGACATTTCTAAAATTTTCAAAAATATCCGTTAGGAGAAGCACATCTGTTTTCAAATACAATTCCATATAATCTTTCAAAGTTTTGCAGTTAATAGAACATTCTTTGTTATTAAGTTTATTAAAGAAATCTTTTCTAGGTGGAAGTTGTGTTTCATTAAGTTTTTCAAAAGAATCAAGATAATCATAAGGAAAAATTCCTTTCCTCCTTATGAGATTAAATTCTTGGCTTGTTTGAAATTGTGCTCTAATAGTATGAAAATCGTTGACGGTAAGATTATTTGCCAACGATTCCAAACTATCGGCCATAAAACGCATTGTATCAAGAAACCTAAGTTCAAGATCTGTACCATCACTCATATTAATAAATTGAGATAGAGATATATATAACTCTTTATTTAACGGAAGGACTTTTATATTTGTCGCAACCTTACTTAATTCTTTCACAAAAAGATGAGAATCATAGGATGAATAGTTATGAAAATAAATTGGAATAAACTTGGGTACTTGATAACTTAGGTTGCATCTGCTATGCGCAGCACCTCGATATTTACCGCTTATATGACAATGATCTCTCACACGATCATTATTTAAGTATTGTCCACATATGTGACAAGTTATCACATTGTAAAATGTTACATTTTCTTCATCTGTCAAGTTCTCCATTTCAATTGTTTTTGTGAGATAATTGTTATAGATATCTTGACAATCTTGATTCAAAAATGTAACAAATTTTTCAGAAGCATCTTTACCCGTATAAATTCTCAGCTTATCCAATTTATTGTCATGCTTACACTTAATAAAATAGGGTACATGTGACTGATTTAATTTAGTTTTACTACTTACACTAAAGTCTATCTGTTGCAAAACACATTCAAAATCGGCGTATACAACAAAAGGGACGTCAATTTTTCTATGGTGGCTCTTGAACCGCAGTATGGAGTCTTCTGCCTTTGGCATTGTGGTAACTATTTTACCACATTCCATTTTATGTTTCTCCATAATATTTTCAAGATGGGTGTATTGCAGACAACTGTTGCAAAATAAGAGTCGTTCGCAATGTGTCGTTGTTTGCCTTTTTAGTAGTCTGTAAGACATCAAAAACGCGTATTGTATTATTTAATTTTAAATACTTTCCAATATATTACTTACTTTGAAATATCTTTTATAAAAATATAGTGATGCCCATCCACGTTTTCCAATAGCAATAAGTTAACATGCTTGGTCTTCTCATTTTGGGTTATATAAAATGGTCCAATTAGTTCATCACTCTCGTCGTCATATCCAAACACATTCACACTAACATCATTCTGTCCCTCAAATTCCTTAATATATTTTAGTGACATCGGAAATGTCAAATTTGAAAAATCAATTGTAGTTCCATCTTGAAGCGAAATTATATTAGCACTAATATCTTCAATGTTATATGAAGAGCATCGATTCGGAAAATTGATAGCCGAGGTACTCATTGCCGCAAATAAGGCCCACTTAAAACAGTAATTATCACTGTTTTCAATATTAATGCAAGCACCACGACTAGCAAGCTTCTGCGGGGTGCTAATCCAATGAGCTCCTTTTACCAAAGAAGATTTATTAATATTAAGTTCAGCTCGAACTATGCGAACAAGAGTCCATCCGGAATCTCTTTCCTGAAACTCAGACATTTTATTTTGAATTTCTCTGACCTTCTTACAGAAAAATTCATTCACGTCATCTGCTCTAGTCAACAAGCTCATTTTTGCTGTATGTACTATAATTATTATTTCTAATTCTTCGCCCACAATTTTTAAATATTCTGCAACTATACTTATATTAAATTTCAATATAGTATGTTGCTTCAAATGGTACTCAAGCCTCTCTATAAAAGTCGATTCATTTTCGACAACAAAATCTTCAAAGAGAAGTTGATCCTTTTTATTTTCTATTCCATAAGAAATAATATTATTTTGAAATGCTCTTCTGATCTCATAATATTTCATACACTCTCCATCAATGTTGATATTATTATTTGTTGAGCTACTTCCTAAATCCTGTAAACCTTGCTGTTGTTGTTGATGTTCATAAGTATTTGTGTACCATTGCATGGAGGTAGAGGGTTGTTGGCAATAGATTTGTTTTTGTTGTTGTTGTAGTTGATATTGCAATTGTTGGTCAGTATTTGGGTACCATTGCATGGCCGTAGGATATGGTTGCTGTTGTTGAGGATATTGATATTGTTGATGTTGTTGAGGATATTGATATTGTTGTTGTTCTTGAGGATATTGCTATTGTTGTTGTTGGTGTTGTTGTTGTTGAGGATATTGATATTGTTGTTGGGGATATAGATATTGTTGTTGTTGTTGAGGATATTGATATTGTTGTTGTTGTTGTTCTTGAGGATACTGATATTGTTGTTGTTGTTCTTGAGGATATTGGTATTGTTGTTGTTGTTGTTGAGGATATTGATATTGTTGTTGTTGTTGTTGTTGTTGAGGATATTGATATTGTTGTTGTTGTTGTTGTTGTTGAGGATATTGATATTGTTGCTGTTGTTGAGGATATATATATTGGTCCTCAACACCATGATTTTGGATGTGATCCAGAAAGCATTTTTTGTATTTATAAATCTTTTTACACACATTGCACTCATAAGCTAAAGAATTCATTTTCTCTTTTTTATTTTAGTTTATACAATATTATTATATATAAATATATATTTAATATTATTATATTTAATATTTTTTATTCAAAAGTCACTTTGATTATTTACGTATTAACAGCGAAATTATTGAGGATTTGACACTTGTAGAGACAATGCTTTACTTGCTGCTAGAATAAAAAACTTCTCAATTTATACAAGTTACGATTAAGTCATATGCACAATGTAAAAGTCAATAGACAGAGACAAATGTCAGCAAGCAGTGAAAATAACAACCAATCTTTGACAATCCTCAATATCACAAACTTCAATTTCTTTACAAAAGAAGTGAAAAGAATGAATAAATACAACACGCATAAATTGTATATTTTATTCATTTCTTCAAACTCTTTACACATAAAAAAATTAAAATCAAACAACAACAACAACAAAAACAAAACATTGATATCTCACCAGCATACATAATTACTTTCTAAAATACCCTTCCATGTCCCCAGCTAAAAAAACGAATATTACAAACAACAAAAAGTACACACTATGATATTTTGTGACATCGCAACAGTGTGCCCTAGTGGTAACGTTTATCATTTCCGTTTTGTATTCCATATAAAAAAAAAGATAAAAAAACATAATGTGAAAGGCGTTGCACACATTTTAAAAAATGATTAGAACACAAGAAAATGCCAGATTTGTACTCGGCATTGCACATATACATATACGACTACTTACCCATCTGCCAACGCTCAAGTTATTGTAAAAACATACACACGTATGAGCATAACGTTGGCTCCCATGATCACGCATCTCTAATACCCTTTGACAATCATAAATATCTTACACTTCATTTTTTCCAACCTTCAAATAAGTTCATAAATTACATACTTCGTTTACCTCTTCAAACTCTTTAAATAAGGAAATAGAAAAATCAAACTAAATAAAACCAACAACAAAAAACATTCATAGATTTCCCACAAGCATACATAATTTCTTTCTAAAATAATCTTCCATGACCACCAGCTAAAAAAAAGAATATTGCAAAAAGACAAAAGCAAAATTTTTCTCTATGCACACACGCACTTACACTCTAAAATCATAAACCTGCTTCAACCGCTTAACAAACAAAAAAAATTCCATTCAAAATTAAAATTAAAACAAAAACATACATAAAATCCTTCGTACCTACATAATTAACTATGTACATCGACGAACGGATATCAAACCATGATTATCTCACAAACCATATATTTTATTCATGTCTTCGAACATGACTAATTTTTTAATTAGGGCGTTAGAATTTTTCTCTCTCAAATATATAGGTGGTGGCTTAAAAGACTTTTGCGACGATGCAGCGGGCTTGTCGTCAGTGACTTGCAATAATGAAAAACGATTTTGACGATTGGTAGATGAAGCGCTATTATCCCTAGACATCTTTGCAGCAGATGAAATTTTTGAAGAATTTGGGCTTCGCCCACGCTTTACCACTGTATGTATCTGTCCATTCCGACTTGTACCTTGGGTTTTGAGCTACTTGAGATGATATTACTGACTTATGTATATGAAGAAGTACTAGGCAACTGTAATGTTAATGAATCACTATTTGGCATTGGACAAAGCGAAGTTGATCGCTGACGAAAAATTGGATTTGGCGTTAAAAAAATACTTTCATTAGATTTATTATTTGTATTATTTTCATTGAGAGCTTCAGAACTCACAGTAAAATAGGCATTTCTGCCGTTATAACTCACTTCATAATTTTTTGTATTTGAGGTACTCATATAGAGTATTCCTCAAGGGCACTTTTTGTGTTTTTTTTTTTTGCTTACTGTTTTTTTTTTGTTTTTGTAATTTATGATTGTTTGTCTGTTTTTGAGGTACTCGTATAGAGTATTCCTCAATGTCACTGTTTGTGTTTTTTTTGTTTTCGGTTTTTTTTTGTTTTTGTTATTTCCACTATGTAAAAATATTATCAAAGCAATAAAGCTTATTTATTAAAGTCAGTATGTACCTATTACGAATAATATGCACTACGAATATTTTTTTTGTATAATTTTTTGTTTGTTTAATAAGAATGTAAGAAAAATTCCGCTAATCGACTATTCACTATGAAGGTACAACGAGAACTGAGCAATTACAAAGTGTTTGCAAAAAATTTAAGGGCATTGTGATACCTTCCTGGCATTTGGACATATGCAGCTACAAAGTTACTACCGATGATGAAGACTCGTCTAAAGGAAACGTGTTTGTACACTTCGGAAGATGTAGCAATTAAAATAATTGCTAAAGTTGTGCATGCTGTTTAAGCTTGTTGGAACGCCACAATATAGTCGGCATTGGCTCATCTGGATTTGCAATACGTGCATCACATGGGCGTTATTCGACGCATGCAACACTTTGGGCAAGTATTCTAACATAAATCTGCTGGAGGGTTCTTTGTGCCTAACATAAGGCCCGGCCAATTTATTTTGAGCCGCAAGTTTTTTTTTTATGCATGTTTTTTATTTATTGTATCTTCATATATGAGCTAACAATAAGTATTCAAATCTTAAATCTAACATATAATTAATAGGCCCGACCAATGCCAGACATAGCTAAGTGATAGTTGTAAAATAATACATAAGTAGTGATAAGCAAAAAAAAATAAAAAAATAAAAATTTCAAGCAACTTCATTCGGAGTGTTTAGTATTAGAGCCCTTGTATCTCTCTTTTTTAAGCGGATGTGTCCAGTAAAGTTCAAAATATTACGAGCAAGCGGATTAGGATGTGACTCGAGTTTTGTTAGATATTTGCTGTATATTTGATGTATATTTGAATTCTTAATGTACCATGGAGCAGATGTTATTAACCTTAAAATTTTGTTTTGTCTTCGTTGAATTCTCTCTACATTGGAAGCAGAAGCAGTGCCCCATAACTGGATACCGTAGCACCATATTGGCTTTAAAGCGACTTGTATATTAAAAGTTTGCAGTCTAGGCTGAGTGTTGAATTTCTGCCAATCAGCCACTGTACCTGAGTTAATTTTAGTTTTATTTGAGTTAACTTATAGTCAATGTGATGTTTCCATGTAAGCCGTCGATCGAGGTGTATACCAAGATATTTCACATGTGAATGTTGAGGAACAACTTGATTATTAATCCGAATGGGGGAACTAGTATCTCTTCGTAAGGTAAATGTTATATGGACACACTTTTGTTCATTTACCTTAATTCTCCATAAGTTTAACCATAGTTCCATCTGGCTAATGTGTTCCTGGAGTTTTCGGGATGCCTCATCAGGGTTTTCGTGCATACTAAGGTAGGCTGTATCGTCGGCAAATGTAGAAGTGTGGATACTACTGCTCACAGGCATATCACAAGTATAAATCAAATATAAAAATGGCCCCAGACCTGTGGCACACCGGATGAGATAGTTTCAGGCATACTCATAAAGTGTTCTTCCACCACTGTAAATTTTCGTGCAAGAATGTAACTTTCCAAAAGATTAAGAATGTTTATTGGTAAGTATGTCTTCAATTTCAAAATCAGGCCTAATTTTCACTAATATGCTTTGTTTGGTATTAAACCCCTTTTTGTCACGTCTTCATTGTTTTTTTTTTTTAATGATAATTTTGCTTGGCACATTCTTATTCGTGGGCATGCAAAAGAATTTGTTTGCATCAAGGTTGGCAAACGGTATCGTAAAAATACCGATACCGATTCAAATACCGATATAATTAGATACCGGTACCGATACCGAAACACATTTCGGTTAGAAAATACCGGTATAAGGAATACCGTTTAGGTCTATTGTTGTGAATAATAATTGAACAACCCTCGTACCCGTACATTGTACTAGTTTGTTAACGCAGCAACAACCAGTTCATTCACTTGGTTGTTTGTTAAATTCTTTGCGTTGACAAATTGTGCAATAGCGATATTTCGTAATTGGGTCAAAAGCTTAATAATATTAAGTACGTTAGCAAGTAAGCATAATAATATTAACTATTAAGCATAATATTAATATATTAAATTATGATTAAGTTTTGTATAAATAGTTCATGTTAAGAAACCAAATGAGGAGTTGTAGTTTCTTAGTTGAAGACAGTTGTAATTACTTAGTGAGGGCAGTTGTAATTAGTCAGTGGTAATTAGTTAGTTTTAATTATAGTCTTGTATTTAGCAGTCAAAAGTTAGAATCATACCTGCGATTCCCACGGGACCCTCCAGGTTTAAAATTGTAAAGCAAAATAATAAGATACTAGTTTTTAGTTGGCACAACTGTTTAATAAATCCCTTTTAATATACAAAAGAAAAATCCGTTTTTAAATTAAACACAACACTATACCGGTATGTACCGGTATACCGATTCCCACCAAAAATAAAATTTCAAAAATATATTTCAATTAACTTTTTTATATAAACACGTTTTTTTCGCCTTTATACATTCTTATGCAGCGCTGTTTTTTTTAATCAACCGGAAAGTGCAATCATATCATAATCATCACCAAAGCGAAATACTAACGAACTTCATGAACTGCTTAATGCCTTTAGGAATGAAAAACGTATCTCTAGACATATAAATTTTCTAAATTGGTCAAAAGAGCAAAGCCCTTACAAAGACAGTTATTTTAAATAATAACTTTTTAAATAAAGAACTTATTTATATGAAATTGCGAAAGTTAGTATATTGGTTGTTCCAGATACACAAGGTAATGCGGAGATTTAAAGTTTTGAAGAGTGCTTTTTTATGTATGCACATTAAAGATTTTTTTCTTTAATTGATATACTACATACATACATATGTGCGCTGTCTAAAATATGAGGTTTGCTGCCATAAATGCGGTCTTAATTTTTTAGCTCGATCCGACACTGCCTTCTGGCGAGGCCTAAAGTACCCGATATATAGTGGGGATTTTTTTTAAATTTGAAATAATTCTGCAGTTTTTAAACTAGGCTGTCCATTTGAGGAGGTGTTACAGAGCTCAAGTCTGGAATTTAGGCTATATATCCTTAAAAGGGGCGGAGTCACAAAGCACCAAATTGGGTAAACTTTTAGTTAATGAAAAATTAAAATCGATGCCAAGCTCATGTTTTTGATCAGATAAAAAAGATTTTTGAAAGTGGATTTTTTTCTATCGAAAAGCTAAAAAAAAGTGTGCAACGCTTACTGTTTAGAAAATATTCGAGAAAAAGTGTAAAAAAAATTAAAATTTTTACCAACCTTTATCCACTGGAAAAGGCAAACGTTGTTAGATTTAGAAAATTAAACTTATTATGAATAAGGGATATAATTTGTAACATTAAACATAACATTTGCCAATAAATATTTTCTGCTGAAAAGTCTTTCTTAGGTAGAAAGTAATAACAAATAGAATTTGCTTTTGAGTTCCCGGCAATTCCAAAAAAAATTACAACAAATTTTAATTGAAACATTCATTTCGTCTGAATTTGGCGAATACGAATATATCTAAAAACGGACGAATATTCAAGAATTCGAATACGAATTTTAAAATTTTACTAAGTGCATGCAATTCTACATGTACTTCGTGTGTAATATAAATAATACATACACTGTATGTATATATTTTTATTATTTTGTTTAATTAACCAAAATGATTACTTTATACATACATATGTATGTATGTATGTATGTATATGCAAAGTTTCAACTACAGTTTTCTTATTTTACTTTTTTAATAAATTATTTTTTAATAAAAATATAAAAACGTACATATATAGAAACATATAAGCAGGGAAACCACAAATATGCAATTGCATGTTTTTTCTTGTCTGATATATCAATGCGGAATTAAGATATTTATTCGTTTCAGAACTTTCTATGAATTCTGGCATCGATTTGTTAGTGCATATTTTTGCATATTTTACCCTTTAAAGCATGTTTTTGCATACTTCAGTCTAACACGCATATTTTGAGAATTTTTCGAATTTTTAGAGCATATTTGGCGTTTTTAGGGCATATTTACGTACTTTTTAAAAAAAAATTATTTTAAAATTAAAAAAAAAAATTTTTGGTAAAAATTTCTACCTTTTTCGTCAAAATTTCAAATTGTAGTGAAAGAAATAGTAGTATGGGGAAGCAATATTTTGCTACAATTATGAAGTTAGCCATTAAAAAAGGCTTCCGAATCGATTTCACACGTTTTCTTGTGAGTTCTGATGTTAAAACACATGCTAAACGTGTTTAAGTTGAAATTTATAATATATATATATATATTTTTTCTTTAATACATTTATTTATTTATTGTATCTTCAATTATGAACTAACAATAAGTATTCAAATCTTAAATCTAAAATATAAGTATTAGGCCCGACCACTGTCGGACATAAACTTAGTGATAGTTATAAATAATACATAAGTAGTGATAATAAAAAAAAAGAGAAAAAAAATATTTTCAAGCAATCCCATCTGGAGTGTTGAGTAAAAGAGCCCTTGTGTCCTTCTTTTTCAAGCAAATGTGGCCAGTAAAATTCAAGATGTTACGAGCAAGCGGATTAGGATGTGACTCGAGTTTTGTTAAATATTTGCCTGCGTATTTTGCTATTTCTTCAATCACTAGTGGCATATTCAAATCACGATGTATATTTGAGTTTTTTATGTACCATGGAGCCGATGTTATCAAACGTAAAATTTTATTTTGCCTTCGTTGGATTCTCTCGACGTTAGAAGCTGAAGCAGTGCCCCATAACTGAATTCCGTAGCACCATATTGGCTTCAAGAGCGACTTGTATAATAAAAGTTTGCAGTCTAGGCTGAGTGTTGAGTTTCTACCAATCAGCCAATATATCTAAATTAGTTTAAGTTTCATTTGTACCAGCTTTGAGTCAATATGGTGTTTCCATGTAAGTCGTCGATCAAGGTGTATACCAAGGTATTTTACATGTGAATGCTGAGGAACAACTTGATTGTTGATTCGAATTGGGGAACAAGTATCTCTTCGCAGGGTAAATGTTACCTGAACACACTTTTGCTCGTTTACCTTAATTCTCCATAATTTTAACCATAGTTCCAGTTGTGTTATATGTTCTTGTAGATATCGGGAAGCCTCATGAGGATTTTCGTGCATACTTAGGCAGGCTGTATCATCGGCAAACGTAGATGTATGGATATTGCTGCTCAAAGGCATATCACATGTATAAATTAAATACAAAACTGGCCCCAGTATGCTCCCCTGTGGCACACCGGATGATATAGTTTCGGGCACACTCATGAATTCTCCTTCCACAACCGTGAACTTCCGGGAAGTAATGTAACTTTCTAATAAATTCACCAAATTTATTGGTAGATATGATTTTAATTTTAAAATTAGGCCTTCAAGCCACACTTTATCAAATGCCTGCGAAACGTCAATAAAGAGTGCAGAACAGTACTTTTTTTCTTCAAATGTTCTTCTTATACATTGAACCAATCTATGCGTTTGTTCAATAGTGCTATGCTGACTTCTAAAACCAAACTGATGGTCTGGGATACACTCACTACCAATTAGAATTGGGGACAATTTTGACATGAGCAGTTTTTCGAAAAGTTTTGACATTGTTGATAGCAGACTTATTGGCCTGTATGATTCTGCCTTGGTAAGATCTTTGCCCGGCTTTGGAATCATTTTAACTTTGGCAAGCTTCCAGCTGTGGGGATAATACTCCAGTCGTAAAATGGCATTAAAAATGAATAACATGATTCTAATTACAATACGAGGCAATTTTATTAGCATTTGGTTACTAATTCCATCATTACCCGGTGCTTTCTTCGGGTTGAGTTCAGCAATTACATTTTGTACATCACACATTTTAAATTTTATGGGTCGAGAGGGTAGCGCAACTACACTCGGGAAATCAACAACACCAGTACATGTGTTTGGGGTAAATACGGATTTTAAATGCTTTGCAAACAAGTTACCTTTTTCAATATCACTCCTGGCCCAAACTCCGGTAGAAGTGCGCAGAGGTGGTTTAAACTCAACGGGTGTTTTAATTCTTTTCGCAGCGCGCCACAAAGAATAATTAGATGCTGGTGTGACATCGAGATTTTCCAGATAGTTTTTAAGAGATGCAGTTTTTTCATATGCAAGCAGTTCTTGGAGTCTTTTAGTGCAATCTTTTAATCTAATTTTATTTTGGGGTGATCTGTACTGTTGCCATTCTCTTCTAGCTCTTCTTTTTGCACATACGAGAAGTTCAATATCTGTATAATATTTATTATGTTAAACCCAGTCTGCGGATGGGAGGAAGTGGCATGTTCAGCTGCCTGCTTAATATTTTCGTTAAGATTAGCAATATTAGATTCAATATCGTCATGAGTTCTTAGCTTAATGTTTTCAGTGCAATGACTACTAAGATATTTTTTGAATCGCAGCCAATTAACACGACTGACCATTTTCACATATGGGTGAGGTAGAGCACTTCTCAGTGCGCTACAGATTGTAACGATCGTGGGAGAGTGATTGGACGATAGATCTAGGGAAGCTTCGACGTGAATTAATTCCCTAGAAATATTTTTCATGACGCCAAAATCTATAATATCCGGAATTTTATGTATGTCAGTAGGCCACTAAGTGGGCTCCCCACTCGAAATGACGTTCAAGACCATTTTTGAAATTGTGTTGAACAACGCTCGTCCTCTAGGTGTGATAAGACGCGAACCCCAGAAAGTATGTTTTGCATTATAGTCTCCAGCTGCTACGAAGCAAGGGCCAAGAGATTTGTAGAAATCCTCGTATTGATCCTCAGTAATTGCGAATCTAGGAGGGGAGTAAATTGATGATATGACAAAATTTGTGCAAAAATTTTCGATACAAATATTCGTTGCTTGTAGATGTTCTTCACAAATGTTGTCAAGAATATAATGCTTGAGTCTTGACTTTATTAAAATTGCTGATCCCCCGCAAGCTCTTCCTCTTGGGTCCTTTGAATCATATAAAATTTAGCCATTAATTTTGAATAGGCTTCTTGAAGTCAAATGAGTCTCAGAAACCAACATTATATCAATATTTTTTTCCGTGAGGAAGTGCTCAAGTTCATTTTTATGTTGGCGAATGCCGTTTGCGTTCCAGAAACTTATCTTTAACGTGTTCATGGTTTGTTAACTAATGCTTGAAGCAGTGAAGACTGCATTCGTAGCATTTCTTGCATCATGCTAGTCATATTTGTTGTAAAATTATTTATAGTCAGCACTAGATTCTCAATAGTAGCTTCAAGGCGACTAAAATTAAAGTTTGAGTTTGCATTCGTTGAACTATTTTGAGGCGGAATATTTTTTGTGGGAATATAACTAGTCTTAGCTGCATCGGCATACGATACACGTGAAGTGACAGGTTGGCTCATTTGAGCAAAAGTGGCGGAGTAAGCGTTTGCTGTTTGTGCTGGAGCTAATTTAGGTTTTTGCCCCATAGTCTGTTTAACGAAAGAATAGACAGGACATCCTCTGTAGTTAGCGGTGTGATTACCTCCACAATTACTACATTTTTTTTCAGTTAGATCTTTAGGCTTACTACAACCCGCAGTACCGTGCAATTCACCGCAGATAACACAAACTGAAGGTAACTTGCAGTAAGTTTTTGTGTGACCATATTCTTGACAATTATGGCACTGTACGGGTCCAGAACGCTTGTGTGGTTCTTCAACTGTTATTTTTCGATATAAGAGATATTTCAAATTATAAATTGGATGAGTCTCGCTTTTTTTCAATTTTATATCGTTTGGCTCAAGTTCGACGCGAAATACAGGTTGAGGAATCTTCTCCCTATTTATTATGTTAGATACATTTTTTACCTTAAATCCCTGGAGGACGAGTGCATCTTTTATTTCTTCGGGAGCAACATAGGAATCGATGCCCTTCAATACGATCTGCAGGCCTTTAGCACTTTTAAGCTGATATGTGTAGAAACTTTTCTTACTTTTTTCAAATTCAGTAATCAGTTTGCGAAAATCTTTTTCTTCATAAATTTGAATTTTGGTTTCATCAATGTTACCACGTTTTATTGGAACGATATGAAATTTATTCTCACCAATGACTGAAATTAAATTTTTTATAATAGCGTTTGATTTTTTTTCTCTCAAATAGATTGGAGGCGGCTTGAATGTTTTGTTCGTACATACATCGTGTTCGTTGTTGTCAACTTGTAATATTTGAAAACGATTTTGGCGGTTAATAGAGGATGCGCTGTTATCCCTAGACATTTTTGGAGCAGATGAAATTTTCGAAGACTTTGGGCTTCGTCCGCGCTTTACCACTGTAATATATCTGTTCATTCCCACTTGGACCTTGGGTTTTGGGCTGCTCTTAACTTCAGTAAAAACTTGGTTAAGTGATGACCACGAGCCCGAGGCGGATGATATCGCTGAGTTAAATGTAGAAGTACTAGGCAACGGTAATGTTAACGAATCACTAGTTGGCATTGGACAAAGCGAAGTTGATCGCTGACGAAAAAGTGGCCTCGGCGTTAAAAAAAGTCTACTATCAGATTTATTATTTAATATATTATCATTAAGAGCTTCAGAGCTCTCAGTAAGTCTATCATTAGATTTTTTATTTTTATTATTTTCATTAAGAGCTTCAGAACTCACAGTAAAATAGGCATTTCTGCCATTAGAACTCACTTCACAGTTATTTGTTTTTGAGGTACTCATATAGAGTATTCCTCAAGGGCACTTTTGTTTGTTTGTTTGTTTTTTTTTATTACGGTTTTTTTGTTTTTGTTAATTATGACTATGTAAAAAATATTAGCAATGCAAATAAAGCTAACAATAACAATATGTATTCCGAATATTTTTTCGTACAATTTTTTTTTTGTTTAGTATGAAATAAAAACTCCGCTAAATTGACTGTTCACTATGAATGTACAACGAGAACTGAATTTAAAACAAAAAATTTTAAAATTAACGATTTAAAATTTTTTAATTTTCACTTACTTGTAAACAGTTTTGTGAAAGAAAAACGAAACAAGAAAATTATAAAATTTTAAATCGTCCATTTCCAATATTTTACTGCTGAATTTTAATGCTGGAACAAATACTATTGTGTTGTATTTTCCAAATTTCAACGTAAACAGGTGTAACATGTATTTTAATATCCTCACTGGACGCTAATTTATAATATATACTATAATATATAACAAAAACTTGTTTTGGTAATTGTGACGAACGCTGCCCCGATTACATCAGTTGAGGTGGAAAAAAACATTTTCAATGTATAAAAGTTTATTTAGATGTGACCGGTGGCGATTTTTATTTATCTAGCTAAGTGAATAGTTTTTGTTTATTGCAATAACTATTATAAATAAAAAGCTTGTCTTATTCATCAAAATTTAATTTTAAATTTAGTTAAATTTTTGTTCTTAATTAATTTTTTTTTTGTTTCCTTCTTCTGTTTATTTTATTTTTGTCTTGTTTTATATGCAAATTTTATTGAATTGCTGAATTAAAATTAGATTTTCATTTCCAAATAATCCAATTTATGTTATTTTTAAGAGCATATTTTTAAGTTTTTAGTGCATATTTCGAAGTTTTTAGTGCATATTGAATGCGCATAAAACACTTTTTTTGGAGCATATTTCTATTTTCCCTGCATATAAGCTTAAATACTTTTTATGTTAATGTAAAAATACTCCCTTTTCGAAGTAATTTAACAAAAAAAAAGTTTTTTTGCTATGTCCACTGTCTGAATTAACAAATTTAGCAGTTATATCGGTATACCGGTATTATAAACTCGGTAACGGTATGTACCGGTAATACCGATACCGAAATAAAAAAATACCGATATCGTTAACGATAACGAAATATAAAAAATAGTTGTACCGGTATAAATACCGATACCGTTATTTGTTTCGGTTTCCAACCTTGGTTTGCATAGAATGTGTAGTGTTATAAAAAACATATGTAGGTATACTGTAAGCATTCGCACATACATAAATGCATACTTACGCATAAATAAGAGTTTGTATTCTGTATTGAATTGAACAACTACTACAACAACAATATGCTACCTTGAAAGAATAATATTCAGTTTTTTGTTATAAAAACTCAGACTTATTTTATATATGTACATACTAGGGTTGGGCTCAAAAAGAACGAACTAGTTCAATTGAACTATTCCCATAAGTGAACGATGTGAACTAGTTCAGACTAGTTGTTCCTTTTTGGTCTTTGTTGTTATTTTAGTCTTTCTTGTTCTTTTGGTCTTTATTATTCTCTTTGTACTTTTTGTTATCTTGGTCTTGTTCGTTTTTTGTTCGTTCGTTAATTATTGGTCTTTATTTTGTTTTGTTTATCTTATTCTCTGTTCCTGACCAATGTACATGCAAAAGATTTCAAGTAAAATATCTCGTTTGCATACTGTTAAAAATACACAAATGTAGTGTGCCTATTAAATTTTTAGCACAATAATCAAAACAAACAAAAGAAAATGTATACTTAGTGAAATATACAAGTGAGTTTTACAAAATTAATAGAAATAATTTGTAGTATTGAACTAAAAAACAGATTGTGAAAAAGAATATTAGAATTAAAAAAGTGATTATAATTTGTTTTAAACTGAAAACGGATTTCATTTTAAAAATTTCAAAAATATTAATTTTTACCTTTTACTTACTAAAATCATACAACAAATAAGACTACAAAGCACAAATGAAAATATGTACGTCTAAGCAAAGAAAATTTTTACTCAATTAAAAGAAATAATTTGTTGTTTTGAATATAAATCAGTATTAAAAAAGTGACTAAAATTTGTTTTCAAATTATCAAACTCAGTTCTCGTTGTACCTTCATAGTGAACTAACGTCATAGCGGAGTTTTTTCTTACATACATACATACTAAACAAAAAAATATCACAAAAGAAAATATTTGTAATACATATTATTAACTTTGATAAATAAGCATTACTTGCTTTGTTAATATTTTTTTACATAGTCATAAATAACAAAAACAAAAAAAACCGTAATCAAAAAAAAACAAACAAACAAAAGTGCCCTTGGGGAATACTCTATATGAGTACCTCAAAACAAATAAATGTAAAGTGAGTTATAACGGCAGAAATGCCTATTTTACCGTGAGTTCTGATGCTCATAATGATAACAATAAAAATAAAAAACCTGATGATAGACTTACTGTGAGTTCGGAAGCTCTTAATAAGAATAAAAATCTGATGATAGACTTTTTCTAACAACAAATCCACTTTTTCGACAGCGATCAACTTCGCTTTGTCCAATGCCTACTAGTGATTCTTTAACATTACAGTTGCCTAGTACTTCGTCACTTAAGCAATTGAAATCATTCACTTCGGGCTGTTCATCACCTAACCAAGTAATCACCACAGATAACATTATCTCAAAACCAAAGGTACAAGTCGGAATGGACAGATATATAACCGTGGTAAAGCGTGGGCGAAGCCCGAATTCTTCTAAAATGTCATCTGTTTCAAAGATGTCTAGGGATAACAGCGCATCATCCACGAAGAACCAAAATCGTTTTTCATTATTGCAAGACAATAACGACAAGACCGCTTCATCATCTCAGAAGTCTTTTAAGCCACCACCTATATATGTGAGGGAAAAAAATTCTAACGCGCTTCTAACAAAACTACTGTCGACCATTGGTGAAAATACTTTTTACGTAATTCCAATTAAACGAGGTAATATTGATAAAACTAAAATCCAAATATATGATGAAAACAATTTCCGAAAAATTGTAAATGATTTTGAAAAAAATAAAACAAACTTTTACACATACCAACTTAAGCGTGCTAAAGGCCTACAGATAGTACTAAAGGGCATAGATTCATATGTTGAGCCCGAAGAATTAAAATGTGCACTTCTAGACCAAGGATTTAAGGTAAAAAATGTTACTAATATAATTAACAGAGAAAAGGTCGCCCAAGCCCTATTTCGAATTGAACTGGAGCCGAATGACATACAATTGAAAAAAATGAAATCCATGCAATTTATAACGTAAAGTTTCTGTTACACCGAAAAATCACAGTTGAAGAGCCACGTAAGCGTTCAGGTCCTGTACAGTGCCATAATTGCCAAGAATATGGCCATACAAAAACTTACTGCAATTTACCTACAGTTTGTGTTATCTGCGGTGAATTGCATGGTACTGCTAGCTGCACTAAGCCAAAACAACAAGCAGAAAAAAATTTAGTAATTGTGGAGGTAATCACAAGTAGTAGTGGAATGGGCATCCTCCGTCACTTAAACTTGCAAAATTGTGGTTGAAATTGTTAGATTTGGGTAATTAAAATTTGAAAATTGTTAAATTATTGGAAATTTGTGAAATTTGATAAGTCCGTCCAAATTTTTGTTTACGTAAGGAGTTTTTTGCTTACATTAACTTTGTGGGAACGGGTGATTTTTTTTGGGTAGTATTAATTGTGGGAACGTGTGATTTTTTTTGTGGGTGTGGTTTAAGGGGTTTTATAAGATTAAGATTTCTCAACTGTATATGCCGACGGGAAAATCATGAAAATGAATTTTCCTAATACCAATGGTGAAAATCATGAAAATGATTTTTCCTAATACCAATGGTGAAAATAGTGATTATTAATTTTTCCTAATACCAATGGTGAAAATAGTGATTCATTAATTTTTCCTAATGCCTACGGCAATGCATGATAATTTTTCCTAATGCCTACGGCAATGCATGATAATTTTTCGTAATGCCTACGGCAATGCATGATTATTATTTTTTTTTTTTTTTCAATGCCTACGGCTGTTATTATTTAAATTGAAATGTTTATTTATTTAAGTATTTATTTATGTCGACCCATCTTGGTCGACCACACTTTTTATAATGAATTAAATAAAAACTAACAAATATAATGAAATAAAACTAACTTAAAACTTATCGTGAGAAAATGCTTGGTCGGCATAAATACACGCCGACCAGGTGCATTGTATGTGTATGCATAAAATATTCAAATAAGCCAGATGATCAAGTTACTTGCTGATGACAAATAACTGATGCAGTCAAACACATAAGTATGTGGACAAATATGAATTACTGGCACAGTCAAACACATAAGTATGCGGACAGATATATTCCATAGCCAAACACACTACACCTCCCTTTTTCAGAAAGAATGATCAATGCGAGGTAGTTGATCATTCTTTAGTTACAATGGGGTTTAAAAATGAAGGGGGCTTCTCACATAACATACTTGTGAATTTCAAGTAACAATAATTTTTTTTTTAAATAAGGTAATTTTTTTTTTGTTTTGTACAATACATATTACAGATAGTATTTTTTTTTTGTCTATAAGCTTGTTTAAGTTATGTTCCTCTTAGACCAATTTGTGGTGTTTTTTTTTTTTCTTAAATAAAACTTTAAACTTTTTCTCTTTTAAATATGGGAACACAAATCGTTTGCTATTTTATGTATGCATTATGTATAAAATAATAAAAGTATGTTTTTGGATTTTTTTTTTTTGACATTTTGCTTAGAATTTTTAAGTTTAATTTAAAAATGAAATTGTTTGGACATACATACATATGAAGTTTATATGGTACATGTAGTAAATTTTTGGTTTTTTATGTTTTCTTTTACCATAGTGTTAGAAACTATCAGATTTATTTATAAAACTTATTAAGGTTTTATAAAGGGTTTTCATAAAAAAATTAACACAAAATGTTTCTTAAAAAGCCTTCATAAATATTAAAATAGTTTTAAAAATTATAAAAATTCTTAATTTTACCGCGCCATAAGCGCCAAAAGCAAAGTATAACCGACACATCTTTTAGAACGAAATCAGAGACAAAAGAAAATCAAAAATTAGAATAAAATGTGTCATTCCTCCCCTGTTCTTAGCAAGACCCTTTACCCCGTGAACTTCTTTACCCTATTTTTATGAACAGTGAATGACTTCCCATGTTCATCTTGGAGTTCTACATTATTATTGTTGTCCATATTGGATATTTTATAGGGGCCCTTATATACGGAATCCAGCTTATGACCCGATTCATTGCGGATCAAAACGAGTTCCCCGAGGGTTAATTCTATTGGATCTGCCCACTGGGTGGAAAGTTGTTGTCTTTCCCACTTAGCATTTTCTATGATATTGGCAGCTCTTCGCTGCGCCACTTGAAGTCTGAATTTAACCTCTTTTCCATATGAATCAATGTTGTACAATGGTTCTACAATGTTTTCTTTTGTACAATCAAGAGTTGGTGGTATCTTTCCGTAAACCAACTCGAATGGACAATAACCATGAGCCATAGATGGGGTGGTATTGTAACAATATACGAAGTATTTTAACCACAAATCCCAATCTGTTTTATCGGATGAGATGTATGTTCGCAGATATTCGTTAAATGTTCTGTGAGATCTCTCAACAGTACCCAAAGTCTGATGATGATACGGAGTAGAATTGAGTTTCTCTATCTTCATCATTGAGCATAATTCCGACATAACTTGATTCATATATTCTGTTCCCATGTCCGTTAGTATTGTATTCATTGGACCGTAAGTCAAAACAAATCCTTCCATAATTGCTTTGGCAACCATTCTGGCTGACTTATTCTGAATGGGTATTGCAACTAAATATTTAGTTAAATCACATATCATAGTGACAGCGTATTCGTTTAATGACTCGGACCGTGGTAGTGGTCCTACGGTGTCAATTATTACTCTGTCAAATGCCTTTAACGGTGTAGGAGTTATGATGAATGGCTCTTTACCGTTGACAACTGTTTTATTTTCTTGACATGCTTTGCACCGTTTTACATATTGGGCTATGTCTCTAGTCATGCCTTTCCAATGGTATCGAAGTCTAATCTTCTTTATCATACGTGTTATCCCCGGATGTCCTCCTGAAATAGGATCATCATGATATTTTTGCATGATTTGTAATTTATCTGTATCGGTGAAAATTGTTGTTAATTTAGGCGTGAGCACAATTGTTAATTTACTTTCTTGCAGTATTTCATTGCCTTTATTCTTAAAGGTTTCAACATTGGTTCCTAGGAATTTAAGCAGACTATCATCGAAGTGTAGTCGCATGGTTGTTAAACACATGTTATCAGCTATTTTTTCAAGCTTTAGAAAGAGGTGACCTAAGTCTACATTTCCATCAATAACCGTGTCTTTCAACAAAAATTCGGAAAGCATTTTCTTTCCTTTTCTAATTATAACTTTATTTTTGGTAAAATGCAATTGTGGCATTTTACTGTGCTCTTGAGCATTAATTGCCTCATAAACCTTTAGTTCAACCGATTTTGTATTAGCCGTTATACCATTGTCATTACAGTGCCTACATGCTTTTGCCTGAAGTCTCGTAGTTACCTTCAGTATTGTATTAGCGTCAATATTTTTTATATCATTAATATTTATACTTGACAGCGCGTCCGCGGCGTAATTTTCTCTACCCCTAATATACTCCACCACAAAGTCATATTCTTCTAAGTCCAGCCTCATACGGGTTAATTTTGATGACGGGTTTTTTAATGAAAATAAATAAGTTAGGGGTCTGTGATCGCTTTTAATTACAAACTTTCTGCCGTAAACATATGGTCGGAAATATTGTACTGCCCAATGAATTGCAGTTAATTCCTGCTCTATTGTTGATTTATTGCTTTCACCTTTTGTGAAAGATCTGGATGCGTAAGCAATTGGTAGCTGAACACCCTGCTTTTCTTGGCTCAAAACGGCACCACAGGCATGTTTACTTGCGTCTGTGGTTATGCAGAATTCTTTAGAAAAATCCGGATATTGGAGAATTTTTGGACTCAGCAATTGATTTTTAAGATATTGGAATGCTTTTTCACATTGTTGAGTCCATTCAAATTGCACATTTTTTCTAGATAATCTGGTAATATGTCGCGATGATTCAGCAAAATTTGGTATAAATCTTCTGTAATAATTACAGAATGCTACGAAGCGTTTAGCTTCATCACCATTTGTAGGTGTTGGATAATTTTGTATAATTGAGTATTTGCTGTCGTCAGGTAAGATGCCTTTATCGGTGCATTTGTGACCTAAAAATGTTACTTCACGACAAAAAAATGTACATTTATCTGGATGGAGTTTGAGATTGTATTTTCTGCAAGTATTAAACACTTGTTTTAAGTTTTGTAGCATGTGTTCTGAAGAACAACCTACTACTACTACTATTACTACTAAGTCATCCATGTATACAAAGGCTTGGGTTGGAGATAATCCAGAAAAAGCCAATGACATCATTCTTTGGAATGAATTCGGGGCAATTTTAATACCATATGGCAGTCTTTTAAAGCGAAAAGAGCCTTTTTCTGTGGAAAAAGATGTAATGTCTCTAGAGTCTTGTTCCAATTCTATTTGATGAAATCCCGACATTAAGTCCAGGCATGAAAAGAACTTGGCTCTTCCTAACTGATCAAGAATGTCATCTATACGAGGCAATGGGAATTTATCAGCTATCAGTTTTTTATTTATTCCTCTATAATCTACGACCAATCTCCACCTTTTTTGTGTTGAGCCGGGTAATGGCTTTTTTGGTACTATTAGAATAGGGCTATTATATTGCGAGATGGATGGTTCTATTATATCATCATTTATTAATTTATCTAATTGGGCATTAACTTCCTCTTTGTGAGCATGAGGGATTCTATAATTTTTGATGTACACTGGTTGTGTATCATGAAGTCTAAGTTTCTGCTTGTAAAAATTGTTAGTACTTATTTTTTCAGTCTCCAGAGCAAAAATATCTATGTAGTCTAAGCATAATTTTCTTAAATCTTTATGAGCGTATTCGGGAAAGTTTTTTGTTAATTTTTCAAGTTTTTCCTTATTTAGCTTGGCATTAGTATCAGAACTGCAATTGACAATTTTATAGTCGTTTAGACTTTCGGATTTTACCTGAATGTTATCAATTACTAGGTCTTTATCTGTGGTATTTATGATTTTTACCAATGGCCTTGCTTTAGTAGTTATTGTGTTGGCAATATATACGCCATCCTGCATAATTTGTTGAGGTATCAATACTTCTTCCTCATTGGATATGAAGTTTATCGGTCTTATAACTTCAGATCTTGCTGGCAGTGATATGGAATTGATGTTTGGACCGTTTCTTAAAGCGATTGCTATATCGTACGGAACGTCGTTAGTTCTCAAGGTGATCCAATCTTGATTATTTTCGTAATTTAAAATACATTTGTATTTTCGAATAAAGTCCATTCCTATTATTCCGTCTACTTGAATCGGAAAATCATCTTTTACGACATGAAAATCGTGAGCTATTAGCAGATCTTCTTGTTTTAAATCAGCTTTAACTTTGCCTATTGTTGTTATTATACCTTGCCCAATGCCATTTATTCTGGTTTGACTAGTAATGTCTATTGGTTGGTAAAAAACTTGATGGTGTTTTACGACTGATATGTCTGCACCTGTATCTACTAAGAATGTGGACCTATTGTCATTTAGAGTGGTTCTGGAGACTAGATAACTGTATAAATTTGTATTTATGTTGTGGATTTTCCTGTCTATTGAGTACTTAGGGGTGTTAGTTCGTTTCCCGAACTATTGTCATTCATGCAACGTATATTATTATTTCTATTCACGTTGCGGTTGTTACTGTTGTAACGGTTACTATTGTTGTTAAATTGATTCCTTACTCCGTTATTATTGAAGCTTCTAGGTGCATACCGGTCACTTGTATTTCTGTTATTGGGATTCCTGTTACCATTATTCTGATTATGGGAATCAGGGGGCCTATTAGAGTTATTGGGTCTGTTACCAATATTTCTAGAGTAACGATTTCTACTATTAGATAAATTATTGTTGTAATTGTTTTGGAAAGTTAATATAGCATTAGGTTGTCCGTATGCGTCCGTACAACTGCTTATAAATTTTGTTTTAACTTCATCCATGTTTAGGAACGTTCCTGATTCCATGATCAGTTTTACTCGTTCGTTGGATGCATTTTTTATTATTGCTGAAACTGCTGCACGTGTTGTGTACTTGTTTGCAGTTTCATTTGGGAGGCCGTCAGATATGTAAGCGGTCTCCAATTTTTTTGCAAGTTCATCGATTTCCTTAACATAGGCATTGGCATTTTTGCCCGTTTGTTTTATATTCATTAACTTTGCATTGATGACGTCAACGGATTCACCCTTAACAGTCGATTTGAGTTTTACTATTATCGCTGAAATGGTCGATTCCGTTGTTACTATATTCCTAGTAGTGCCTTTTAGTTTTGTTTTAATAAGGCTTACCGCAATAGCCTCATGTGTACCCTTTATGCTTTCCACAAGTGTCAAAGCATCAATGAAGCTTTGTAGGTTTTCTGGACTTCCGTCGAAGTCAGGTAGCAGTTTGGATGCTGTATTTAGGAATTCTATATTTGTTTGTGACATGTTGGGAGAGGCTCTACTTGTACTTGGTAGATTTGAAGTTGGGTCTAAAACTAGTTCTGGTAGATATTTAAAATTTGTTTCCTCATGTAAAGAGTTAGGTACATTTAGTACGATACCTTTCTTTAAGGATATCGTTATTAATTTATCTCTTATGTCAGCGAAGAAAGCTTCAGCTGCTGCTTTATGAGCATGTGTTAATCTGTTATAATTAACATTAAGGAGTGCTCTAATTTGTTCGAATCTGCGCACGAGATTATTTATGTGCTTATTAATTGTTTCTGGTTTTATCTCCCTATTGAGATTGAGACACTTATATGATTTGATGAATTCTTCCTTTATTGCTCTGGCCTTATTCACTATTATTTCCCATTCCATGAGGTTTAAATTGAGATTTTATGGAATTTTAAGAAATGTATTCTTTAGGTCTATTTAAAATGGAAATTAAACAATTAGACTTGGTCTAAATTTCTGGCTAGTGATGCTGCGCGCGTATAATTTTTTCGTAATGATCTCTTATGAAGCTGGTATAGCGTTATAAGGATTTGCAGCGCCAGTAAGGAAATGATAATTATCAGATACACGACCGGATATTCCAATTTTACCGTAATATCGTTGATAACGTTAGCATTAGGGTTTTCTATTTTCGATTCACGGCCACCCATGATGCCTAAAATTATTTTAAGGTATCTCAATTTGTATTAATGAAGTCAAAAAAGTCAAGGACATGTTAGTTAAAAAAAATGGTGCTTATGTCACGGATGCCGTGACCATTTTTTGATGGTCAATAGAGTACCATGGCATAAACCAGATATCGCCAATTTATATCTGAATTAGGCTCTTAATTCTTTAATGTTATACCACTGGAGGGACACTTATGTATCTCAGTAGTAAGTTATTTGTTAGTATATCTTTATGTTATTTTTTTTTTATGTAAAATATATGAATAGTAAAGAAATTAAAAAATTAATATATGCATTAATATAATAAAAATGTATTGAAAAAATTGCAACTCTATTTTTAGAGTGCTTGTAGAGACATTTAAAAATATATGAATATGTTTATAATAAAATATTGATATAATGTATTGATTAGTAATTATAAAATGTATTGAAAAAATTTAATTTAATTTATTTTTGTTTTTATATGCGATACTACTCTGTTAATGCAGCATTGGAGAGACATTTCTGTATAAATATAATAATAATCTTCATGCTAATAGTTTTATATTATTTACATAAAACATCCTTTCGTTGTTGTTTGGCTAAACAACACTAAAAGATTCACGATTCTTTTAGGCAGCTATGTTATTTTTAAATGGTGCTGATGTTTTTGAGCATGCTGATGTAAATGCTGCTGCTGTTGCTGCAGTTTGTGTGGATTATACTGTGTATGTTGTTGGGTATTACTTACTGCCGCGTGGTAATTTGTCAGGTCGGTGTTGTCATAAGAAATTGCTGATGTTGATGATGGTGATGCTAAATCTTCATCAAATTTATATTTATTATTATCAGTTTTAGGTGCTTCTATCAGTATAGACTATTATGGCTAGTTTGATGATGATTATGACGATGACGGTGAATTATAATTTTGTCGGAGACTGAAGTCAACAGTTAAGAAAGGGACCGATATCAGAGAAATCTGGGGAATTGTTTCCATTTTTTTTTTTTTTTTGTACGATTTAAAAAATGTTTATGACATTATATCGTCATTCTTAAGTGGCATATTGTATCAAATTTTTTTTTTTTTTTGCCATCACTATGGTTTTCTGCTGTTCAAGTTACTTTACTCTTTCTTGGCTTTAATAATACACTATCTTTTATATTTGCGCAACACTTCTTTGTTATGTATAAGAAATTTTAAATTGATTTGTACTTTTGCACTACAATGTTCTAAAGTATTTTGTTTTATTTATCACCACTTCTTTAGTATATATTCAGATTATTGTATCCTCTTTTTAGCGCGTACTTTAAACGTCTGACTTTAGCAGCTATATATTTATTTGAAATGGCAGGATCGCCATGTTATTTTTAAATTGAAATGTTTATTTATTTAAGTATTTATTTATGTCGACCCATCTTGGTCGACCACACTTTTTATAATAATGAATTAAATAAAAACTAATAAATATAATGAAATAAAACTAACTTAAAACTTATCGTGAGAAAATGCTTGGTCGGCATAAATACACGCCGACCAGGTGCATTGTATGTGTAGGCATAAAATATTCAAATAAGCCAGATGATCAAGTTACTTGCTGCTGACAAATAACTGATGCAGTCAAACACATAAGTATGTGGACAAATATGAATTACTGGCACAGTCAAACACATAAGTATGCGGACAGATATATTCCATAGCCAAACACACTACACGGCAATACATGATTATTATTTTTTTCAAATGCCGACGGCAAAACACATTTTTATTTTTTTCAAATGCCGAAGGCAAAACATGATTATTATTTTCTAGTACCAAAGGGAAAATTACCAGTGTTGCCAGACTATAGAAATTTGTTGTCGTATTACTATATCAGTAATATCAGAGAAAATAGATTTGATGACTACTACGCGATTCTCATATGAATCGGGGGAATATGTGTATGATTTCCTCACGCTAATAAATTGTTTATAAATAAAATAATTAAATAAATTAATAAACAATTAATTTAATTATTTTATTTATTTATAAAATGTTCTCTTGTATATGAACACCCTACACTTGTGTGTGGATGATCCAGCTTGTTTGTCGCTGGTATTTATTTATTTGTTTAAGAAATATAATTGTATGTATGTATGTATATATATATATATATGTGTGTATATTTGTATGTGTATTGTACGTGTACATTGTATTGTATGTGTAGATTGTACATACATCAGACACGGGCGTTTCTTGGCACAATTGTGAAAATAATATTCACACGTATTCTTACCCTCTTTAATTTAGCCGTCGATGAGACAGCGATGAATGCACATCAGGTGGATGCTTACATATTTTTTTATATTTTTTTCAAAAATATTTGTCCAGCAAACATACTTGTCTCATATCAAATTGATGATGATATGCGAAGCATTTTTTTTTTAATTCTGTGAATGAGGGTGTGACACCTCGAATTGTATTAAGAGTGAGCTCTGAAGCTTCTATAGCAGGGAATTAATAAGCTATAAATTTGGATGAAAAGGTGAAACTGTAGAACTGAAATCCAAAATTTGTCATTGCCCTATCGAAATGTCAATATTTTTAATATGTTTCCCATCTGAAAATGATCTTCCATGCCGATATTATGTTTGATACATCCAACCGCATATTTTTATTTGGTGAATTTTCACCTTTGTGCTCCACCAAGCAACGATTCTTTTATTTTTTTTTTATTGAATAGAAAACATGATGAATTATTATCCTATCTTTTTTAATTTTTTTATTTCACTGTTTACTTAGAAAAAGATTTATTTTCAATTAATAATTTTACTTAATCAACGTTTTCTCTCAAGATAAAAAATATGTCTTTTTATGTATAAATATATAATGCACCATTATCTTTCAAACGCTTGGCTTTGTGTTTGGTGGGTAGCTCGCAACCTCAACACATAAAAAATTTACTAATACATTGACAGTGCCCACCATTGATGTACATACATACATATGCATGTACAAATAAGGAATTGTATTAAAGAAGCAAGTGTTCATGAAAAATGTAGGTACATGCTTATGTACATGTATATGTATGTACCAGTGTTGGTATCTCTACGAAGAGCAAACGCACAATGAGCTGTTGCGAAAAGGGTAAAAAGAGCAAAAAAATAAGAAAAAGAGGGTAAAAAAGCACAAAAATTTTTTTTTTAATTTTAATACATTAAGCCACTTAAAAAAGGAGAGTTTGGAGTGTAAACATCATAATATAATTTCAAGTTTTTACCTCAAAATATTTAATACATATATGAAATATACGAAATTAAAAACTGCTTGAAATTTTCTTGTGTTATTTTTATTAAATTAATTTTTTTTTGACATTTCATTCAAATTGCCTTAAAAAGTCAAAGGGGCTTCATGAAACATATTTCCCCAATTGCACAAATGACAATTTTAAAAGTTCTCATGAAAACCCTTATTAATTTCTCAAAATGTTAGTAGTTATATGATCGGTGTTAGTTATTTGGTAGGTGAAGCTTAGGCTTAGATTAAGATACATATGTATGTATGTTACTTAAAAATATTTTAAGCATACAAAAGCATTAAAAGCATCACTTTTTTCCTTAAGTAACTTAAAACTTTTTGTTTTTGCGATATTCACACTTATTCCAGTTGCCAACATTGACAGCACGTCAATACGATACCAAAAAATTGGGACTTGGCTACCCGTTGTCTAAAACAACTGACAACCTCATGCTGTCAATTGATCTACTATCAATAAATTATTATGCAGAGAATTATATGGTACTTCCGATTTATATTTTGCAAGAAATATTTTAATTTTTTAATCCCAATTATGAAACGTTTTCTAAATTGTTTTTAACATAGTTTCCGTTATTGTCATTAAAAATAATTTAAGAAGGCTCAGTAAAAAGATGCTGATATTAGCTCTTAAAAGTACATTAGGTTTGTAAATTAAAATAAATTTTTATTTCACAAAAAAGCACCAAAAGCACTGTGAGAAATTGTTAAAAAGCACTGTAAATACCCACTTTTTAAAAAAGGGTATTAACCAAAATTTCGCGTTTATGAAGAGGCAAAAAGCACCAAAAAATACCCGAAACGCACCAAAATACCATCACTGGTATGTACACACATATATAGATTCAAATGCAAAAGTAAATAGAAATTCGTTTGCTAATGTTCTTATCTATGTACTAGGGATCCCAATCGAAATCAATTTTTGGGATTTTCAGGATCCCGGGATTTTTCGGGATTTCGGGATCTACAATTATTTGGTAAAATAAATAATTTTTTTAAATAAATATTACTTTAATAACAAATTTTATGCATTTTAAAAGGTTTTATGTTGATAATATTATATTGTCCTTAAAGGTAACAATTTTCTAATACGAATATGAAATAAAAATCAAAAGAATTTTTCTCATCTATTTTTAAGTTGATTAACCACATTTGATGTTAGATAATTTATACTGAAAACCATAACTAAATATGTAAATTTATTTTTATTTTCAATATATGTACATTTTTCTATAATCCTAACCAAAATGAACAGACATATGTACATATCTATGGACTTTTTAAAAACGAAACGCATTATTCGGTAAGTATTTCTTACGTTTACGTCGACCCGACAAAAAAAACTTTGAACTTGACTTGTATTGTATTCTACTTCAATTTTAAGTCCTAATTCACAATATGCAAGTCTTATTGCTAAGCTGATTAGTTTGTTAGGAGAGAGAGACGAGGGGAAAAGAAACGTTAATGTTCCCCTCGTCTCTCTCTTCCACAAACTAATCAGCTTAGCAATTAAACTTGCATAGTGTAAATTCCGACTAAGGTGCTGTCAATAGTACTTAATTGTTACCGACAAGTAGGTAATTGCTATTGTTTTTATAGCGTTGAGGAGTTAATTTCCATATTATTTGCTACCGTTTAAAATTATTCCCCGGGAAAAATTTCTCGTGGAATTTTATTCATAATTGCTCTCATAATATAGAATAAGACGGAATAGATTTGTTAAACTTATGAATTTTCTAAATGTTATTTCCCTTTCAAAGCTCATATGCTTCTTTTTGTTTTCAAAATAATTCTTATTTGTATATTGTGGCTCCTTCGATGAAAATAACCATGAGAAAGTAGTTAATTTATTTTCTTCTTATTGTTAACTTATAAGAAATATGTCACGAATAGTCATTAAATTGTTAAAACTGCACGTATAAAATTATATGGGACTTTTAAATATTATAAAAAATGCCATAAAATCAACGAAAATTTTAATTTATAAATGGTTTTTTATATACAAATTTCTAAGAAATCCCGAAAAAGAAATCCCTGGATTGAAATTTACAAATCCCGGGAATTGGGATTTGCCAAATCCCAGAATTCAGGATTTGCCGTTTGGCATCCCTAGTATGTACATACTTATTTATTAGTAGGTTTCACTGTTGGGATTTGTCGTACAATTGTACCAAATTTGGTACAATTACATTTGCATTGGTACACTGTTACACTTTATGCTTCAGTGGTAGAATTTGAAAAAATTTGCGCCTTGCATTACAGTAATAATAATTTCTCCTAACATATGTACTTGCCTAAAGCCGATATAGCACTATCGGATCAATGTATCGATTTTCGTCGGCTTACTGAAATAAAGTCATAGAAATAAGCTAAATTGGCCTTATTTCTGAACTAATTGAAATATAAGGACATAATTGCACCACACTGCATTGTTAATAAAGTCATATAGACTTATGTCACAATTAATTGAGAAATAAAGCCGTTTTGGTTTATTACCAGCGTTGTCAACTTTCAAATTTCAAAAAGCACTGAAACCACCAAAAAAGCGCGTAATTTAAGTAAAAAAGCACTAAATTGTTAATTATTATAATATATTGAAAAATTGTTATACACAAATGTGCATGTAAGAAATGCAATAATCGGTTGTCTTTGGATTATATTTTTAAAACTATAAATTTGAGGCATCCGATACACATTTTAATTGTATAAGAATCAGTGAACTCTCAAATCAGTTTGACGAAGCCTTTTGTAGTTATTATAAAAATATTAATTTTAATCATTTTTCGTCAGGAAACAAACGTATTTTTCGAATTCAATCAAATTAGAAATAATAGATAATTATTTCTGAGGTTAATATCTGATTGCATTTTGAACTCGATAGTCTTAATAGTTAAAAAAAATTAAATAAAATTTGGATTTTATTATACTATGATGTGAAAACATTATTTCGGCTGAGACTGAACTATGTGAAAAAGATAATAAATTATGATCAAAATAAAAAAGGTTTCAAAAGTGTTGTGCAGCAAACCTATTATAAATAACAAACTTAATAATTAAAAAAAAGTGATTTGCAAGTTTTTCTAGTTAAAAAATATTCATATGTATGTACTTATTAATATTTTAGAAAAAATATAACCAAAATTAAAAAAAAATACTGGACATGGGGAAAAATAATTACCATTCTATTTTATAACTAATCAAAGCGTGAACGAACTGCAAGGACATTCTGTTACTAGTGCTGCTGAATTAGTTCCAAGGCCCCACATTGCAAAATATATTTTGACTGTGTAACAGAGTCCTTGCACTGTATGAAAATTGGTATCATAAAATGATTAAAATTTTAGGTATATTTAATAATTGGCTATAATTAATTAAATAATAGTAATTACCCCTTTATATATTTGAACTTTAATAAATAAGGACGAATTTTAACTAGCAGTTGTCACTGGGTAACAAATCAGTAAAACCACCAATTTAATAGAATTTTTCTTTACAAAAGATGTAGTAATAAATCAGTAAAAACTACTATCAATGGAATTGGTAGTTTTCTAAACACAACCAATGCTAATTTGAGGAAAAAGGAAACTGTTGGGCACTAGCGATGGTGATTGCTGTACTACTAAAAAAAATTGGACATTAGTTCGATCTCCTGCAGGGTATAAATGTTTATGTTTTTTCAAACATTAATTATATACACATGCGAGTACATTTGTATGCATGTATATCAAGACCTGTATTCGATTTAATTGTAAGCAAGATGTAAAAATTAAAATTTTTAATTGAAATTAAAACTATGGACAACCCATAGTTTAGAATTATCAAAATGTTGAAATTTTTAATATCTTCTATATCTATACAGGCTGTTAAATTTTAAGCGACAATTTATGTGTGACCTAAAACATATGGGAATACTATAAAAACCGTCTTCTTAATTTTTGTCGCTTACGGATAAATGAAAATAAGGCATTATAAACATACATATAGTCACCTTAAATGCAAACGGACGTAATAATATATAATAATAATATATATAAAAAACAAATAAATGGTTAAAAACATATAAGTATCCATACTACAAGTAAATTTCGAAGAAAATTTTCAAGAACACTTTATTATTATCGATTCTTAAACGTTTTCTGTTTCTCCGGTTACGTCCATTTGCATTTAAGGTGACGATATGTATATATATTGTACATAATACATTGGTATTCATTGTATCCACATTACGTAGGAAAACATAATTGTAAAAAATTTACATCTATGAAAAGAATTATTCTCAAAACTAAAAACAAATTTAACCAATTTACATTTTTTATTTTAAACATATTCTGCCAAAAAGCATCTGGCAGAATTTTTTAAAAGTTGAATGCTTTTCAACGAATAAATATGCCAGATCTGGCAGTGAAAATTCCAAAATGACAACAATGTATTTTAGACTTAAATAAAGTCATAGAAAAAAACGCGATCAACTTCTGCGTTTAAATATGGAAGTGACAGAAGTTTGATGGGAATGAAACTTTTGATAATGCTCCAAACGAGTTCATATCAACTGAAAACTCGATAGTGTGCTCAATATTTTCCCTAGACTAGAAAAAATTTCGATATTACACTATAATTGGATAAATAATTCTATTATGTCTTCTTTCTTGTGTGGCAAAATAGTTTTTTATATTAATTATGCTTTAAATGTTAAAGTTTTGTACAATCTTAGTAGAATTTTTTTAAATTCTCCATTTAAGTTCAGAGTTATTTTATTACATATAGATTTCCTCGAAAGAAAAAATAGGTGAGAACATTTTTCTTCGAATTTTTGGTTTAGTGCCACCGATTCGAAACAAAAAGCACCGAAATGAATTTAAAAAAGCACTGAGCACTAACTTCAAAATGTTTCGCGTCGAAAATTTCAAAAAGCACTAAAAACGGTGCTAAAAGCACCGAGTTGACAACGCTGTTTATTACTTACGACTTTGTCGCGGTGAGCCGACGAAAATCAGTACATTGTGCCGATAGTGGTATTATCGCTTAACACTGATCATAAGTACCATAATTTTGCAACATTGGTAGTTTATGCTAATATTATTCATTTGTTTTGGTAGCACTTGTCCCAGTTCTTTATGTTAGGTACAGACTTAGCAACGTTTTTATGCAACTAGGCAGGTAGCATTGTCGGTCGAACAGTGTGTAGTCTTGTTTATAGTTGCGTTCGAAATTTCGAAAATATCAAAATGATTTCATGTTTATGGGTAGTTTTTATTTCGTCGAGTTTGTTGAATTTTACCCAATAAGAAAAAGAGCTTTTTTATACAAAGAAAAACTATAATTCACTTTTTATTTCAAAGTGTAACTTAAACTAATTTAATTAAATCTTATTATAAGTTTACAAAAATGGCGAATTTACAAAACGCTGACAAGATGTCTCGAGCGTGGTTGGGAAAAGAAAGAGAAAAAACAAAATGGTGTTTTTTCTATATCAGTATCGAGTTACCTCTTTGCGCATTATTCAATACCGGTTATTCTTGGTAGTCGATGGCAGCAGGTTGCCACATGTTTATAGGTCGCATTGTAGGTTGCAGTGTCTGTGTCAAAGTATGCAGCATATAATATAAACGTGTTGAGGAAACAAGTTGCAAAGTGTGTACCTACTATTAGTTAATTTCTTTGTTTTTGTTTTCAATAAATGAAAAATTGTTATGAATTCTTATTGTGCATGCTTAGTTAGCAGATTTTGGTACAGTTGAGGTTAATTTGGTACAATTTTACAATTTAAGAATAGCCATATCCCAACACTGGTAGGTATTATTTAAAAAAGTAAATAAAGGACGGGGCACAATGAATCCGTCATACGTTAAACTTCGACTTTTTAATATGTTAGTGTTAAAGTTAGTCATTTCATTTAAGTTGGAGGCCGCCAGTAGGGAGAATCAAATTATTTAGCGTCACCGTTTATTTAAAAGTAAAGAGCAGGAACAGTCAAATAGTCGTCAAATTGAGCTGCCACCAAGTTTATGCATGTGTCAAAGCCGTTGGTGCATAATAATTGTATTTTTTATGCAAATTGCTTTTGCTAGTTACAAACTGACATCATATGTTCAAACAAATGCAAAACTAATTAAGATATTTCCACATTTATATATGTAATGATGACCATTATTATAAAGGTTTACAAGTAATTTTGAATGTTGCATTTTTTATTCCACAGTCGCCGTCATACCATTTTTATTGACATTATCTTTTACTTTTTACTTAAAATTTTGCAGCTCTTCAAGAAATGTCAGGTGTGAACTCAGCCTAACGCTATACCAAAAACGAGAGCAAGACACATAGAAAAAATGTTTTAAATCGAAAATAAAATCGCGAGTTAAAAATTAATTTTTAATTTTTAATATCCAGGGGAAAATGCATGCAAAAACGGAATTAAAGCATCGCATTGACACATTTTCATAAAACAAATTTTATCAACAACAAATAACAAGAATACAAAGGGTAGTATGAATAAAAAAAGTATTTAGTTGTTACTCAAAAATTTAAGAAAAAAAAACAAAAAACACATAGTATATATTTGCGGTTTTAAAACAGTGGTAGGGACTATGTATGCTTTGACAGTTATAACGGCGCGGTTCGTATCCTGGCTGCTTCGATATTCTTTTGTATTTACGTGAAAAACATAATCATAATAATAATAATAATTTTTAAATTTCGTAAGAGTTGACATTGCACACACATAGATACATATGTACTAGTGATGCACGAATATTCGTATTCGTATTCGAATTGTCGAATATTCGGCCATTTTCAGGCGAATACGAATGTGTTCGTATTCGCTAAATTCAGGCGGATGCGAATACGAATTTATTCGTATAAAAATCTAAAATGAAAAAACCAAAATGTCAAAAAACCGCCAAAATAAAAAATCGCCCAAAATTGAAAAAAATCGCTCAAACGAGAAAAAAGCACCAAAACAAAAACAATCGCCCAATTAAAACAAAAATGCCAAAAACCAAAAAAAAATCGGTAAAACGAAAAAAGCACCAAAACTAGAAAAGCACCAAATTAAAAAAAAACGTCAAAATCGCAAAAAAAAAAGGCAAAACTAAAGAAAACCACAAGTGCACAAGTCAGAGTCGCACCTTACTGCATTTATTTTTAGTAAATGGAGATATAAATAAAATTTATCGCTAAAGTACAGTCCTAAATATAAAATTAATTAAAGAACCTGTTCCATTTCATTTCCCTGAAACCGTTCCTTTGTGCTGAACAAATTCCAAAAATTCCGCGATATATACCTTTTCCAATGGAATGTTTAAATTGAGGAAATTAACAATTTTGCAAAATCATAATCTTTTATCATAAATAAAAAAGTTACATAATTTACTTAGTGTGGAGGCACAATACTAAAACTATTTTCGAAGTTCCGAAGCTTTAGCGAACATTAGATCGAATATTAAACATTGTTTTGTTAGCTACAAGTGCAAAAAACGAGTAATTTATTCATCAAGTATCAAGAAATAAAATTACTCTTAATGCAACAAACTCGTATCTTAATAAATGCGCTTCATAATTAAACGTACTACTAATATATATAGATGTAATCAATTCCTTAATAATTGAATATGAACTTTTATCCAAACAGCTCTCTTGAAAACTTGTATTTTTTAGAAAGTAAGGCATCGATATTCAACTTATTGCTAATATCAAAAAAATATATTTAAGCTAAAAATATCGAGAGGTCACTTATTAAAAATTGCACTTGAGCAAAAATTTTTTCACAAAATAAATATGTAACTACATATCTCTGTGCTTATGTATGTATCTCTATAGTACATTAACGCACTTTGGTAAATGGTATATAACATTCGGCACAGCCGAATATAGCACTCTTACTTGTTTTATTTTAAATAAATTCTGGAGGATAGCCTCAAAAGCTAAAAGTTCAGCGGTGAAATTCTTTTAATAATTTATTAAGTTTACTGATAGGATACCAGCAGAATATTTTTAAGTCCAAGCACTTCGATGGTAACACTAGGAAAGAAAAAGTAATTTCCTTTTTTCAGGCAAAACGAGTTGATGAGAATTTATTTTCTTACTTTTCATTAAATTACATGTCACAGTTGACATTATCATCGGGACGATACAACAACCACCACAAGTTCATGCATGCACATTGTGCATGTAAATTAAAATGATTTGAGTTTTTTAACCCGTTACTAAAATTTAAATTCAAATATAAACTTGGAAATTATGTCTTGGGGTATATTAGGAACGTAGTTATTACCGAGTATTTCGCGTATACAGAATGAAGCAAATTCCTTGCTTTCTCTTTTCAATACTTGACAGTAATTTATATTTTTTTTTGTGGACACGATCAGAAAAAATTTATGAATGCCGTCTATAAATAGGTTAACCATACGTTTTATAAACATCTGGACAAATAAAATTTTCTTATTGAATTTCGTAAAAATAACAATAAATTCAAATGAATTTTTCGCAATCCCACACAACTTTATGATTATTCATTTCGGCCCGAACTATAGTTACATAACTGACATTTTTCAGAAAAAAATTTTTGGTCGGTTTCATTATTTTTTCAACTAAAATCAAAAGTTATATTTCGATTAAGCTAATTCTTCATTACAAAACCGCATAATTTGACGATTTTATCGAGAATATTGAGCGGAAATAAGCATTATTGCTTCATATCTTTGGCATGGTACGTCATCTAATATATAGTAAGGACTGTCTAATTTTATTTTATAGCTAGAACCGAGTTTCGCGATAAAACGACTTGGATGTATCACTTTGTGCAAAGTTCCGGTGAAAGACATCCTGGCCGACAGTAAAAGTAATTGGTCGTGATCTTAAATTGTAAGTTTTGACGTTAGTCTCGTAAGCCTTTTGAATGTTGTTTGAGATGTAATCTCGCAGTAGACTAAGTTTATCATCACGATAACGCACCCCAATTTTGCAATAATTTGTAAGACGACCCATGGGTTACCATGTCAAACCCATAAAGCGCATGATATGGAGTTAATCCTATGGAATGGTGCAATGATTTACGTAGTGCACAGCTAATTGCGGATATGTGTGTGTCCCACTCCTTTTGATCCTGTTTCAAGTACGCTCGTATAGCGGAGATAATACACCTATTCACTCGCTCCGAAGCATTGCTCTGGGGAGAACATAAGGCATTATAAGTGTAATTGGTACCGTATTCGGTCAAAAAGGCGTTAAAATTATTGGCTTGAAATTTACTTCCATTGTCACTGACGATACTCTGATTTGATTTTTATGACTTGAAGCAATAAACGCCTATAAATGTGCGTGAACAATTAAAAGGAAAAAAAGGATAGTGGACTGTTTTAATTATTTGGGGTTTTCCGGTGACTACCTGTATAATTTTTTTACATTGCACCCTCATTCATTATTTGGAAAGTTTTGCACAATATGAAACGTACAAATTGTGAATCAGGTATATAGCCAGGTACCCTTAAAACATGCGCCCATTTATAAGTACCTGCCAGTAAAATATTGAAAAATACGTAGTATTTATAGTTGATCGATTTTTGTCATTCAGCCAGTGCCGACGAACGCTAAGAGTAAAAGTGATTTTTCACCAGTTTTTTAAAAGTGAATAACAAGAAAACATAAAATATATAAATGTGGAAAATAACAAGTGCTCAAAATTGGATAATTTTTGTTATGTCAAATCATCCTAAAAAAAATTTGTGAGTAGTAGTAGCATGTATGCGCCCGAGCAATAAAAATTGTCAAATTTGGGTAATTTAAATCGAAATTTTGTAATTTATGGTCTAAAATTTACATATTAAGGTAATTACTGTCAATGGTGCAAAGTGACGAGGGTTATGGACGGTTTGTACGTAGAAAAGGGTAGTTTGATGTCGGCCGTCGATGTGTGTTTGTTTTAATTTTATGGTTTGATATCCGTTCGCCGATGCGCATAGTTAATTATGTATGCACGTGGGGGCTTGTTTGTACGTAGTATGTATTTTCGTTTGTTAAGCGGTGCGGAAGGGTACTTGAGAAAGAAATTGTGTGGAAATCAATGAATGTTTTTTGTTGTTGGTTTTATTTAGTTTGATTTTTATTTTTTTTTTCTATGTTTAAAGAGTTCGAAGACATGAATAAAATATATGGTTTGTGAGATAATCATGGTTTGATATCCGTTCGCCGATGCGCATAGTTAATTATGTATGCACGTGGGGCTTGTTTGTATGTAGTATGTTTTTTCGTTTGTTAAGCGGTTGCAGCAGGTTCATGATTTTATATTGTGTGTGCGTGTGTGCATAGTTTAGTTTTTTGTAATATTCTTTTGTTTGTACGTATTATGTTTTTTCGTTGTTAAGCGGTGCGGAAGGGTACTTGAGAAAGAAATTGTGTGGAAATCAATGAATGTTTTTTGTTGTTGGTTTTATTTAGTTTGATTTTTATTTATTTTTTTCCTATGTTTAAAGAGTTCGAAGACATGAATAAAATATATGGTTTGTGAGATAATCATGGTTTGATATCCGTTCGTCGATGTACATAGTTAATTATGCAGGTACGAGGGATTTTATGTATGTTTTTGTTTTAATTTTAATTTTGAATGGAATTTTTTTTGTTTGTTAAGCGGTTGAAGCAGGTTTATGATTTTAGAGTGTAAGTGCGTGTGTGCATAGAGAAAAATGTTGCTTTTGTCTTTTTGCAATATTCTTTTTTTTAGCTGGTGGTCATGGAAGATTATTTTAGAAAGAAATTATGTATGCTTGTGGGAAATCTATGAATGTTTTTTGTTGTTGGTTTTATTTAGTTTGATTTTTCTATTTCCTTATTTAAAGAGTTTGAAGAGGTAAACGAAGTATGTAATTTATGAACTTATTTGAAGGTTGGAAAAAATGAAGTGTAAGATATTTATGATTGTCAAAGGGAATTAGAGATGCGTGATCATGGGAGCCAACGTTATGCTCATACGTGTGTATGTTCTTACAATAACTTGAGCGTTGGCAGATGGGTAAGTAGTCGTATATGTATATGTGCAATGCCGAGTACAAATCTGGCATTTTCTTGTGTTCTAATCATTTTTTAAAATGTGTGCAAAGCCTTTCACATTATGTTTTTTTTATTTTTTTTATATGGAATACAAAACGGAAATGATAAACGTTACCACTAGGGCACACTGTTGCGATGTCACAAAATATCATAGTGTGTACTTTTTGTTGTTTGTAATATTCGTTTTTTTAGCTGGGGACATGGAAGGGTATTTTAGAAAGTAATTATGTATGCTGGTGAGATATCAATGTTTTGTTTTTTGTTGTTGTTGTTGTTTGATTTTAATTTTTTTATGTGTAAAGAGTTTGAAGAAATTAATAAAATATACAATTTATGCGTGTTGTATTTATTCATTCTTTTCACTTCTTTTGTAAAGAAATTGAAGTTTGTGATATTGAGGATTGTCAAAGATTGGTTGTTATTTTCACTGCTTGCTGACATTTGTCTCTGTCTATTGACTTTTACATTGTGCATATGACTTAATCGTAACTTGTATAAATTGAGAAGTTTTTTATTCTAGCAGCAAGTAAAGCATTGTCTCTACAAGTGTCAAATCCTCAATAATTTCGCTGTTAATACGTAAATAATCAAAGTGACTTTTGAATAAAAAATATTAAATATAATAATATTAAATATATATTTATATATAATAATATTGTATAAACTAAAATAAAAAAGAGAAAATGAATTCTTTAGCTTATGAGTGCAATGTGTGTAAAAAGATTTATAAATACAAAAAATGCTTTCTGGATCACATCCAAAATCATGGTGTTGAGGACCAATATATATATCCTCAACAACAGCAACAATATCAATATCCTCAACAACAACAACAACAACAATATCAATATCCTCAACAACAACAACAACAACAACAATATCAATATCCTCAACTACAACAACAACAACAATACCAATATCCTCAAGAACAACCACAACAATATCAGTATCCTCAAGAACAACAACAACAACAATATCAATATCCTCAACAACAACAACAATATCTATATCCCCAACAACAATATCAATATCCTCAACAACAACAACAACAACAACAATAGCAATATCCTCAAGAACAACAACAATATCAATATCCTCAACAACATCAACAATATCAATATCCTCAACAACAGCAACCATATCCTACGGCCATGCAATGGTACCCAAATACTGACCAACAATTGCAATATCAACTACAACAACAACAAATGTATTGCCAACAACCCTCTACCTCCATGCAATGGTACACTAATACTTATGAACATCAACAACAACAACAACAACAACAACAGCAAGGTTTACAGGATTTAGGAAGTAGCTCAACAAATAATAATATCAACATTGATGGAGAGTGTATGAAATATTATGAGATCAGAAGAGCATTTCAAAATAATATTATTTCTTATGGAATAGAAAATAAAAAGGATCAACTTCTCTTTGAAGATTTTGTTGTCGAAAATGAATCGACTTTTATAGAGAGGCTTGAGTACCATTTGAAGCAACATACTATATTGAAATTTAATATAAGTATAGTTGCAGAATATTTAAAAATTGTGGGCGAAGAATTAGAAATAATAATTATAGTACATACAGCAAAAATGAGCTTGTTGACTAGAGCAGATGACGTGAATGAATTTTTCTGTAAGCAGGTCAGAGAAATTCAAAATAAAATGTCTGAGTTTCAGGAAAGAGATTCCGGATGGTCTCTTGTTCGCATAGTTCGAGCTGAACTTAATATTAATAAATCTTCTTTGGTAAAAGGAGCTCATTGGATTAGCACCCCGCAGAAGCTTGCTAGTCGTGGTGCTTGCATTAATATTGAAAACAGTGATAATTACTGTTTTAAGTGGGCCTTAATTGCGGCAATGAGTACCTCGGCTATCAATTTTCCGAATCGATGCTCTTCATATAACATTGAAGATATTAGTGCTAATATAATTTCGCTTCAAGATGGAACTACAATTGATTTTTCAAATTTGACATTTCCGATGTCACTAAAATATATTAAGGAATTTGAGGGACAGAATGATGTTAGTGTGAATGTGTTTGGATATGACGACGAGAGTGATGAACTAATTGGACCATTTTATATAACCCAAAATGAGAAGACCAAGCATGTTAACTTATTGCTATTGGAAAACGTGGATGGCCATCACTATATTTTTATAAAAGATATTTCAAAGTAAGTAATATATTGGAAAGTATTTGAAATTAAATAATACAATACGCGTTTTTGATGTCTTACAGACTACTAAAAAGGCAAACAACGACACATTGCGAACGACTCTTATTTTGCAACAGTTGTCTGCAATACACCCATCTTGAAAATATTATGGAGAAACATAAAATGGAATGTGGTAAAATAGTTACCACAATGCCAAAGGCAGAAGACTCCATACTGCGGTTCAAGAGCCACCATAGAAAAATTGACGTCCCTTTTGTTGTATACGCCGATTTTGAATGTGTTTTGCAACAGATAGACTTTAGTGTAAGTAGTAAAACTAAATTAAATCAGTCACATGTACCCTATTTTATTAAGTGTAAGCATGACAATAAATTGGATAAGCTGAGAATTTATACGGGTAAAGATGCTTCTGAAAAATTTGTTACATTTTTGAATCAAGATTGTCAAGATATCTATAACAATTATCTCACAAAAACAATTGAAATGGAGAACTTGACAGATGAAGAAAATGTAACATTTTACAATGCGATAACTTGTCACATATATGGACAATACATAAATAATGATCGTGTGAGAGATCATTGTCATATAAGCGGTAAATATCGAGGTGCTGCGCATAGCAGATGCAACCTAAGTTATCAAGTACCCAAGTTTATTCCAATTTATTTTCATAACTATTCATCCTATGATTCTCATCTTTTTGTAAAAGAATTAAGTAAGGTTGCGACAAATATAAAAGTCCTTCCGTTAAATAAAGAGTTATATATATCTCTATCTCAATTTATTAATATGAGTGATGGTACAGATCTTGAACTTAGGTTTCTTGATACAATGCGTTTTATGGCCGATAGTTTGGAATCGTTGGCAAATAATCTTACCGTCAACGATTTTCATACTATTAGAGCACAATTTCAAACAAGCCAAGAATTTAATCTCATAAGGAGGAAAGGAATTTTTCCTTATGATTATCTTGATTCTTTTGAAAAACTTAATGAAACACAACTTCCACCTAGAAAAGATTTCTTTAATAAACTTAATAACAAAGAATGTTCTATTGAAGACTATGCGCATGCGAATGAAGTCTGGACAATTTTTAACTGCAAAACTTTGAAAGATTATATGGAATTGTATTTGAAAACAGATGTGCTTCTCCTAACGGATATTTTTGAAAATTTTAGAAATGTCTGTAAAAAAATTTATAGCTTGGACCCCTGTCAATACTATACTGCCCAGGGGCTATCTTGGGATGCTATGCTTAAGCATACAAACATTGAATTAGAGCTATTAACCGATATCGACATGTACAATTTCTTTAAAAAAGGGATACGAGGTGGAATTGTCCAATGTTGTAAAAGATACTCCAAGGCAAATAATAAGTATTTAGACACTTTTGATAAAAATAAACCTTCCGAATTTCTTATGTATTTAGATGCAAACAATCTTTATGGTTGGGCCATGTCTGAACATCTTCCTTATGGAGGATTCAGATGGTTAAAAGGCGAAGAACTAAATATTAATCCGCAGTTAATAGATGATAATTCAAATGATGGTTATGTATATGAGGTTGATTTAGAATATCCTTCTTATTTACATAACATGCATAACGATCTTCCTTTCTGTGCCGAAAACAAGGAAATTGGAGCATCAAAATATAAAAAACTAATAACTGATTTTTCGCCAAAACATTCTTATATAATTCATTACAGAGTACTTAAGCAATGTCTAGAAAACGGTTTGATTTTGAAAAAAATACATAGAGTTCTAACTTTTAAGCAGTCTCCATGGTTGAAAGATTATATAGATCTTAATACTAAATACAGAGCAGAAGCTAGAAATAACTTTGAAAAAAAATTTTTTAAATTGCTCAACAACGCAGTATATGGGAAAACCATGGAGAATGTGGACAAAAGGAAAGATGTGAGGATTGTTACCAGTTGGACTACATTAAACCGAAACCGCTTGGGTGCTCAAAATTGGATATCTAAATCAAATTTTCATAGCTTAGCAATATTTTCAGAAGATATGGTAGCGATTCAAATGAATCGAGTGAAGACATGTTATAATAAGCCAATATATTTAGGATTTTGTGTGCTAGAACTTTCTAAATGGAAGATCTATAATTTTCATTATAGATACATGCAACCTAAATTCAAGTCAAAATTGAAATTAAATTACATGGATACTGACTCATTCATATACACAATGCAAACTGAAGACTTTTACGCAGACATTAAAAATGATATAGAACATGAATTTGACACTTCTGACTATCCAGAAACAAATGATTACGGGATTCCACTCGTAAACAAAAAAGTTCTGGGTATGATGAAAGATGAGAATTGTGGGATGATTATGGAAGAATTCGTGGGATTACGGTCTAAAATGTACTCCTTTAGTGTACAAAATGGAAATGAAATTAAAAAATCTAAAGGAGTAAAAAAATGTGTTTTAGATAAGTAAGAGTTCGTATAGAGATTGTTTATTTAACAGATCAAATGTTTATGATAATATGCTCACTTTTAAGTCTAAGTTGCATGAATTATATACTATGCAAATACATAAAGTAATATTAAGTTATCAAGATGACAAGAGAAAAGTCAAAAGTGATGGTATAAACACATATGCATGGCATCATATTGAAATTGATGAAACAAATCCTGATTATGAACTTGGTATGTTATTATTAGAAATAGAAAAACTTCAAGAAGATGAGTAAAATATGTATACAAATTAAAGCTTCTGTAATTTATTTCTCTAATTATAATTATTTAGTTTTAAGTAAAAAATCTTTGTGTCTATTGTAAATTATTTTTTATTTAAGAAATATTGTCTAGTTATTTAGTTTTTTAAATAAAATATACACTAATATGAAAATAAAAAATAAATAAAAACAAAAAACATTAAAAACAAATATTTTTTGTGTACAGTTTCTTTATTTATTATCCATCCTTAAATAAAATTTATGAATTTTCACATCTGTAACAATCTTGTGTTGCATTTTTTCTCCAATCTCATAACAAAGTCGTGTTAATTCAATCTTTACATCCCTTTCGTGTATTCCTTGTATTTCATTGATTTGAAGTTTTGTTTTGTTTAAAGCGGAGCAGGTTGGTATATAATATTCATGATAGAAATGAAGGATTTGTTTTCTCAGAATGTTGTTCCAACATAAAATTGATGTAAAAAATACTCGAATTTGAGTGAGTGATCTCCAAGTGTCAGAATCAATTTTTATTTTAAAGTTTCCTTGTATGATGACTAAAAAACAAACACCTCTTTTATATTGAAACTTATATTCAACATCTCTCTCACTTTCATTATCAATTATATTTATAGAGTTTAAAAAATCCCGACGATTAAGCATATCATGAATATACTCCTTATAACACATGAGATGTAACCACTCTTCCCGATCCAGTCCAATGAATTGCTTATTTTTATAATTCAACCATATCATTGGCTTAAAGCCAAAAGCTGTTGAAAATCCACATGAAGTCTTCAATTTCCAATTGAGCAAGTATTCAAACTCAAAAACCAAATCATATATTTGAGGTTTTCGTTCTTGATTGTTGTGAAATATATTTTTTAAAGTACGTTTATCCATCCTCAATGAAAATAATATTTAAACTAATAGTTTTTTCGCTCTATTAATCTCTATATATACATATTTATATTAAAAAAAAAAAACAATAAAAAACTAAATAAAACCCATACACATACATATATATTCTATATTTGTTCATTATTTATTTTCGACAAATTTTTATAAGTTTCAATAATCTTAAAAATAATTTTTTTCCTTATGTGGAACATGGTGCATCTACATGTGTCGGGCCCTTCCTCGCATCCTTGGCTATACCAGGGGCAGCTGGAAAAATGCCCACTATCAGAGTCCTCTTGTTCTACAACTCCATAGTCCTCATTTTCAGTGAGCATGGAGACGAAAAAATTGATGGTTTCTTTATGCTCATAGAGCAATAAGTCCTCAAAGGATTTAAGAAAATCAAATAATCGTTCACGTACTTGACTCACTTTTTTTTATTTTTATTTTAATTTTCTTTTTTTAAAGAATACTTTTTTCTTGAATGCTATTTTTATATTAGTACTCTTGAAAGGTTTACATTCTTATTTATAGTAAAATATTTTTGTGAAATTAACATTTTACAAAAAATTATGAGTTCTTTTGAAATTTTTTTGTTTCAGTTACACTTTGGCACATTAATATAAGTATCTCTCTAATCTTTTGTTTTGTAATTTTTTGTTTCAGTTACACTTTAGCACATGAATATAACTATCTCTATGATCTTTTGTTTTGAAATTTTTTGTTTCAGTTACACCTTAGAACGTCAAAATATGTAACTATCTCTTTCACTACAATTCTGTCAGTGACAAAACAAAAAATTTACGTAAAATATAATTACAATATGAGAAAAAGAGATAGCTACTTTACTGGTCTTTCTTTTAAGATTTTTTTTTACCTATTTAAAGATTGGTAGAAATATTTAATACGTCAGTTTACAAAAGCAGATTGAGCAATCTGTCAAAAAGAGAAGAAGAAAAAAAATATATATTTAAAAATTTAATTTAATTAATTAATTAACATTTTTGACAATGAATCCAACAAATTTGATAACAAAGTTCAACAATTTAAACAAGAAAACATTAATCCATATAAAAGAGCTAAAGGACTCAACTAAATATACAGTAAAAAATGCTAAACGGGTGACAAGTAAATACGGCACCACAATTCAAATTGAACTGGAAAATAACATAATGTTCTTACCAAATCGTTACAACACGCTATCGGATGATGACATAATAGAACTAGCATCTGGGATATATTGCATATGTAAGCAAGGAGAAAATTCCCTAAAATTGGACACTGCTGCTGAAATAAGTATATTTCTAACAAATACTCAATACCCACAGTGGGAATAATATGTAGAAATATATTTTATAAACTTTTTTTAATAATAAAACAGCAAAATTTAAAAAATTGTTTGTGTGTGTTATTTGTTTATTCTTTTCACTTATTTTGTAAAGAAATTGAAGACATAAATGTCCACATTTAAATGAATTATAATCTTGATATTGATTGTAATTATATTTTATATTTTTGCCTAGATATTTAACTAATTCTAATGGAGGTTGTAAATTTCCAAAACTGTCGAAATATTCTTTATGTTCATTGTTTTTATAATATGCTACCCAATGGGTTCCACGACCTCTTGATAAATCCAAATTAATGATTCCGCATTCTCGTTTTCTCGATCGTTTTGGTAGTGTATCCAACATGAAAACTCCTCTAAAGTATGGAATGTTTGTTGAAAAGTTTCTCAAATCAACATCAGATAGGGGTTTATTGGGCAGCTTTATGAAAAATTTGGTTTTTGTTTTTCTTGACAAACCAATACATATCCTTTCTTATATGGTTTAAGGTAAAAACCTTTCCCCATTGCTACTGCTTCCATTGTTTTATTATGTCTAGTTGCTTCATCAAGTTGTTGTTTGGCATTCTTAGCAGCATTTATTGCTTTTGCTATAGCTGCTCCGCCAGTAGAAAGACTACCAATTGCACTCAGAGCAGTAAGAATAGGTACCAAAGGTAAGAAGCCACCAATCTTTGGAACATTAATTATGCGTGGTATTACAACTTGCGATTTCTTTCCCCTTAACGACTTGTTGATAATCTTACGTGCAATCTTAATTGCAGAGTTAATGTCTTGAGGTTTTTCCTTCTTCAGTACTTTTGTTGCATTTTTAATTGATGTACTGAACAGCTTTTTTCCATTTTGTTCACTTTTTTTGCAACATTCTTCAATCCCATACCAAGTTTTCTTTTGGCTTTCATTGCGTTAGTAACCATATACGCAAACGATTTTTCTGCAAGACTGCTATCTTTTGCAAGAACTCGTTCCCAAGCTTTATTTTCAAGAATTTTATCAGCTTGATGTCTACTATTTAAATCATTGGTTTTGGAATAAGCAATATCGTGATTTTTACATGCAGCGTCTAATAAATTAATTCCGTTGTCACCGCGATCTAAACGTTTTTTTAATTTTGTTCCGGGTCCACAAAACGGATATCTAGGGAGGTGTAATTCAACAGGCAGAGAGTTAATTACTTTATTCACTAAACCTTTTCCAACGGCTGGTTTTTTATAACTAAACGTTTTGTTATAATGTATAAGCATCTTATTTTATTTTTTCTTCTATAATAAAAGTAACATTTGTGAAATGCAATTAGTTATAAGAATGCAATTAGTAAAACAACATAAAAATATTCTGATTCGCTATCAATATAGCTTCAACGAAAATCAGATCTAAAATAAAACATAGCTCTCTCTTACCAAATTCTATTCGTGCTCTAATAGTTGGACCATCAAATTGTGGAAAGACTAATGTTATGATTAGCTTGCTAGAAAGTCCTAATGGACTCAAGTTTGAAAACATCTATTTATACTCAAAATCCCTTTATCAACCAAAATATGAATACTTAAAGCGATTTATTTCACCAATTAAAGCGATGGGATACTATACATTTACAGATAATGAAAAAGTTATTCCTCCTGACGAAGCGAAAACTAATTCTATTATGATCTTTGATGATGTTGCATGCGAGAAGCAAAATAATATACGAGCATATTTTTGCATGGGACGACATAAGGATGTTGATTCATTCTACTTGTGCCAAACTTATACAAGAATCCCCAAGCACTTAATAAGAGACAATGCAAATGTAATTATAATGTTTAAACAAGATGAGACAAACATGAAGCACGTTTATAGTGATCATGTTGTCAGCGATATGAGCTATGAAAAGTTTCATGAAATTTGTCGAGAGTGTTGGAAGGATAAATATGCATTCTTGATGATAAGCAAAGATAATGACTTAAACAATGGACGCTATAGAAAGCAATTCGACTATTTTATAACGATATAAATTACTCTACATAAAAGTAAAACATTAGTACTTAATTTGGCCTTGCGCATAGTACATCTACTTATTTCCTAAAGTATTTACCATACCTGATCTGAAAGCTGATCTGTTACCAGATCTAATAGCTGATACCTGATCTGATACCCCAATACCTGATCTGATAGCTGATCTTATACCTGATCTAATACCTGATACCTGATCTGATAGCTGATCTGATACCTGATCTGATAAGTGATACCTGATCGGATAGCTGATCTGATACCTGATCTGATAGCTGATACCAGATCTGGTGTCTAATAGTTGAAAATGGATGAAAAAGTTTTAAAAGAGCTAATGAAGACAAGAAATGTTTTAAAGAAAAAATTTCGTAGTATAAAAGTTGATGAAGCAGATACACATGAGCAATTCAAAGATACATTTAAACCAATAATAGAACCATTAACAGAATTTGTGAATAATTCTAAAAATAATAAAAGAAGTATTAAGGCAGAAAGAGATGAACTTAAAACGAAAGTTTATAAAAATTCAAATTTTCCATTCAACGAACAATCAGTTAAGTTAGAGACAAGTACTCCAAAGAAACTTGTTGAAGAAACGTTATGCAATAAAAATATCTCACTTAGTAATCGAAACGCAAACAAGGTTGATAATGTTGATACTGATGATGATGATGATGACAACGATGATTTTTACTCTCAATCGGAAACTCTAGACAATTCAGATAATAATAAGAGTTATACTGACCTAGCACTCTTGGAAAGCAGAAATGAATTAGACACTCTATACGGTCCACATAAAGGTTTTAATAATGAATGGAAGTTTGGCAATAGTAGTATTAAACTTACTGAAGATAAAATAGTGATTGGAAATCACATATGGGCTTTTACACCAGGTTTATTTTCTTTACTGTTTCACAAAACACCAAAATATTATGATAAACATGAATTAGATATATATAAGAAAATTTTAGTGAGCACAAATGCATACAAAAGAGATTATACCCCTGATGGACAAATCAAAGGAACGAGAGCATATAAATATAAGCATATTATCAGTAAATTGTTTAAGAAAGAAAGTGAAAAAAACTCATCAACTTCGTCCTCACTACATGCAATAAAAAGTCCTTACAAGGGTAAGGGTTTGATGAAACTAAGCCCATACAAAGCTATTTATATATACTGGGATGATCCTAATGAGTTAGTAGATTGCCTTAGGCTATTGCTAGCATCACAAGCTGCAGGTCATACAATCACAATAACGAAATTGTCTCAATTATCGAAGAATTATATGAAGCAAAAATTATAGAATAATATTTATCTACGTAAATCATGTCTATCGATAAGTTTGGGCACTATCTTAATGATACAAGTGGCAGAGTTTTTGTGAAAAATGTTCCTAAGCTGCTGGGCTTCGTTATGGATACAACTAATAACATTGACGTTCAAAACAAAAGAATCAAAAATGTGGCAAAAGCTTTGGAGGAAAACGACGTTGTTAATAAATTGTTTCTGCAAAATCAAATTGAAGAGGTACGGGATGAAATCAATATAATTTTAAGTCAGAAACTAAATGAAATTAGGGAAACAATTTCAAGTATGAAATTATTCTTTGAAAAAGAAATTAGAAAGATAAATGAGTTAATCTATGGGTATATAAGAAATATGATGGTCAACAGTACTTAAATGAACTCGCACTGAACTCAACTTATCCCGTGAAATTCTAAATACGTTAAATAATGACTTAAAAAAGAAATTTAATAAATGAACTACATAAGCAAGCACGAAAACATTTTCCACGTCGAAAAATTGTTATGAAAGGAATAGATGATCTTTCGCAAGCTGATTTAGTTGAAATGGGGAACTATTCTACAGACAATAGAGATTATCGATTTTTGCTGACTGTAATTGATACATTTTCAAAATTTGCTTGAAAAGAAAGACTGCATTGGAAACAAGCCAGGCTATGCAGAATATTTTTCAGCTGGGACGAATACCAAAAAACTTGCAAACAGACGCTGGTAAAGAGTTTTTCAATAAACACTTTGGAAAATTGATGAATAAATACAACATTAATCACTACTCAACCTATAGCAGAATGAAAGCATCAATAGTAGAACGATTTAACAGAACATTAAAAGGAATGATGTGGAAAGAGTTTAGCTTTAATGGGTCTTATAACTGGCTCGACATTTACAAAGACTTGATTAATACATATAATAAAAAAATTCATCGCACCATCAAAATGCCACCGATTCAAGTTAACTATAAAAATGAAAAAAAATTATTAAACACTGTATATAACCGCTTAAAACTATTCAAATTATCAAAATTCAATGTGGGAGATCATGTGCGCATAAGTAAATATAAACATGTTTTTGAAAAAGGATATACACCAAATTGGACCACAGAAATTTTTACGATTAAAAGAGTTCAAAATACACATCCAGCTACATACATATTAGAAGACTATAGTGGTAACCCTATTAAAGGTGGATTCTATGGTGAAGAACTTTAAAAAACCAGATATCCAAATACATATCTAGTTGAAAAAGTTCTTAAAACTAAAGGCGAGAAGGCATATGTTAAATGGTTAGGATTTACCAATCAACATAATTCTTGGATCAATAAAAATGAAATGTTGTAGTCAAGTGTATATATAAGTCTATATTTTGTATCTAATATATTTAAATAAAATATAAACTTCCTTTTTATACAAAGTGCTGTGTTTAATTTCACTTACTTGTAATCAGACAATCATAATGTCAATAACACTTACTCTTAGCTCAAACTCGTCTGAGTTATGTACTAACTACTTTCTTCCTATTCGTTTGGATGGTGAATATGAATGTGCTCTAACTGATTTTCATTCATATAATAGCATTCCCAATGTAGATGATTATAACAATATATTTCATATTGGTGAACATGTAATTAAAATACCAATAGGATCTTATGAATTGAATGATATAGTTGATTATATTAAACATAACTATAAGCAGTATTGTCCGGAAAATAAAATTGATATAGAAGCTAATAACAATACAATGCAAGTTAGAGTTAAAAGCTCTAAGGATCCCATATACTTTAACAAAGATAACACAATTGGAAAACTTTTTGGATTCAATAAGAAAATTCTAGCTCCTAACCAAGACCATTACTCAGATCTACCAGTCAATATTTTCATCGTGAATATCTTGCGTGTTGAATGCAGTATAGTGGTTAACACATATACGAATAACTCACAAGCACACACATTACATGAATTTGCGATCAATGTCCCCCCAGGGTATAAAATTGTTGAGATTCCTCGAAATCTTATCTATTTGCCAGTTAACTGCCGAGAGATAAGTTCTCTTACTCTACGCATAGTTGATCAGAACGGTGATTTAATTAATTTTCGAGGAGAGGAAATTACAACACGAATACATTTTAGATCTAGCAAATAATGATAATATACAACGTCAAACAATCTAAGGATAAAATTGGATACACTCATAAAACACTATTGAAAACAAAACACCATTAAAACGATCATTAAACAAAAAACATTTGACGCAAGAAAATACCATCAGACGAGAGTATAATTAAAAAGGACTATCACACATATACACCATACCTACAATCCTTCAACAATAATGATGAGATTCGAATTTCAATACAAAATCAAGACTTATATGTGCTACCCAGCGAAAGCTACATATATGTTGAGGGAAGTATTGTAGATGATAATGACAGCAAAATATCTTCGTTTTTAAATCTAAAATTAAAAAATAATTTTGTGGCACATCTCTTTGACGAAATTCGATATGAACTTAATGGCATAGAAATTGATCATACAAGACATTTAGCGATTACAAGCAGCCTAAAAAATTTTGTTTCCTTATCACCAACAGAAAGTGTTGGCTTGTACAATGGAGGATGGAACAAACTCGATGATTTGGATATTTCAAATGGACACTTTAATTTCTATGTACCACTGAAACTATTTTTAGATGAAAAACTCGTATACTCAACTCTTGCTACTGACAAACCAAAAATTAGTATCTCAAACATCTCATGGAGAATTCCGCATGTACAATTATCCGATCTGAGCAAATTGAATATGATTAAAATTATTAACAGTGGTGCTTCTATACCAATGGCATTTCGCAGTTGGGATTGTCACATTAATCCTCAACTAAATACAGGAACTAGCTATATATGGAATGTTAAATTGGCTGCAAATAGAGAACGACCCCGTTTTGTGTTGATTGCTTTTCAACAAGAAAATAAGTTTGTTCATTGTAATTTAAACAATTTAAAAGTACATTTAAATTCCGAATCGTACCCATATGATGATCTAAATATAAAATTTAAAAATGATCGGTTTCAACAAAGCTACTACATGAGGGAATCACAACCACTTCTAACTTCTCAAGAATTGAAAAATAGTGTGCCGATAGTGGTAGTAGATGTCAGTCATCAAAACGAAGCCCTCTCTAACGGTCCTGTTGATATAAAAATTGAAATTGAAACAGACTCCAATAAACCTACCGATACATCAGCTTTTTGTATACTCATCCACGGCCGTATAATAGAATACATACCCTTAAAAGGTCAAGTTCGTAAGATAATGTAAATAAAAAATAATAATAATAATAAAATAAGATGACTGGGGATAAAGTTTTCATCGATATGCAAGGATTTAAGTCTAATTCAAACATCTTCATTGCAAAAGAAATAGCAATTGTTTTTAACAATAAGGAGCACATAAATTTTATTATTAAACCACCGTTTAACTTCAAAAGATTATCAATAGCAAAACAAAGAGAAGCGAATTGGCTAACGAGAAACTTTCATCATCTGAATTGGAATGACGGATCAATATCATTTAAGAGTGTTGTAACATTTTTAAAATCCAATTTAAAACATTATTCAATCTATGTTAAGGGTGTGGAAAAGAAGAAATGGTTTGAAAAACTACTTCAAATTAGAGTTTTCAACATCGAGGATATTGGCTGCATCAACTTTAAGCCTATACAACTTAAATATCCAGAATATTTTTACTGCAGCTATCACAGTTATGGAGTTTGTGCCTTAAGAAATGCATATTTACTTTATCAAGAAATAAACTAAACAATTTATTTTAATTTTCTATTCTTACATTGTTAAAACATATATTTACGATATTTCTTTAAAATAAATATGTAAATTAAAAAATATTCAAAATTTTGTTCAATCATTTATTTATATGTATATGGTATGTACAAGAGACAGAGACAAATGTCAGCAAGCAGTGAAAATAACAACCAATCTTTGACAATCCTCAATATCACAAACTTCAATTTCTTTACAAAAGAAGTGAAAAGAATGAATAAATACAACACGCATAAATTGTATATTTTATTCATTTCTTCAAACTCTTTACACATAAAAAAATTAAAATCAAACAACAACAACAACAAAAACAAAACATTGATATCTCACCAGCATACATAATTACTTTCTAAAATACCCTTCCATGTCCCCAGCTAAAAAAACGAATATTACAAACAACAAAAAGTACACACTATGATATTTTGTGACATCGTAACAGTGTGCCCTAGTGGTAACGTTTATCATTTCCGTTTTGTATTCCATATAAAAAAAAAAAAAATAATGTGAAAGGCGTTGCACACATTTTAAAAAATGATTAGAACACAAGAAAATGCCAGATTTGTACTCGGCATTGCACATATACATATACGACTACTTACCCATCTGCCAACGCTCAAGTTATTGTAAAAACATACACACGTATGAGCATAACGTTGGCTCCCATGATCACGCATCTCTAATTCCCTTTGACAATCATAAATATCTTACACTTCATTTTTTCCAACCTTCAAATAAGTTCATAAATTACATACTTCGTTTACCTCTTCAAACTCTTTAAATAAGGAAATAGAAAAATCAAACTAAATAAAACCAACAACAAAAAACATTCATAGATTTCCCACAAGCATACATAATTTCTTTCTAAAATAATCTTCCATGACCACCAGCTAAAAAAAAGAATATTGCAAAAAGACAAAAGCAACATTTTTCTCTATGCACACACGCACTTACACTCTAAAATCATAAACCTGCTTCAACCGCTTAACAAACAAAAAAAATTCCATTCAAAATTAAAATTAAAACAAAAACATACATAAAATCCTTCGTACCTACATAATTAACTATGTACATCGACGAACGGATATCAAACCATGATTATCTCACAAACCATATATTTTATTCATGTCTTCGAACTCTTTAAACATAGGAAAAAAATAAATAAAAATCCAACTAAATAAAACCAACAACAAAAAACATTCATTGATTTCCACACAATTTCTTTCTCAAGTACCCTTCCGCACCGCTTAACAACGAAAAAACATAATACGTACAAACAAAAGAATATTACAAAAAACTAAACTATGCACACACGCACACACAATATAAAATCATGAACCTGCTGCAACCGCTTAACAAACGAAAAAACATACTACATACAAACAAGCCCCACGTGCATACATAATTAACTATGCGCATCGGCGAACGGATATCAAACCATGATTATCTCACAAACCATATATTTTATTCATGTCTTCGAACTCTTTAAACATAGAAAAAAAAAATAAAAATCAAACTAAATAAAACCAACAACAAAAAACATTCATTGATTTCCACACAATTTCTTTCTCAAGTACCCTTCCGCACCGCTTAACAAACGAAAATACATACTACGTACAAACAAGCCCCCACGTGCATACATAATTAACTATGCGCATCGGCGAACGGATATCAAACCATAAAATTAAAACAAACACACATCGACGGCCGACATCAAACTACCCTTTTCTACGTACAAACCGTCCATAACCCTCGTCACTTTGCACCATTGACAGTAATTACCTTAATATGTAAATTTTAGCCCATAAATTACAAAATTTCGATTTAAATTACCCAAATTTGACAATTTTTATTGCTCGGGCGCATACATTCTACTACTACTACTTTTGTGTACTGAGGAACTCAAAAAAGCGTATCGTGATTATTTTGATGAAGCAGATTTAAGTGGTTCAAATTGTATGCTTAACTTTTTTTACTTTTGTTTTAAAATCATCCTAAAAAAAATTTTTGTACTGAGGAACTCCAAAAAGCGTATCGTGATTATTTTGATGAAGCAGATTTAAGTGGTTCAAATTTTATGCCGAACACAGTGTGCAAAAGTTATTATAATACCCTTGTAAATTGGATACATGGAGGAGGTGCAACGTTGTCTTTTATGAAGCCAATAATTTGTGTGGAAGATACAACTGGACATGATGAATCCAGGTGCTACGCATGCATACATTTTCGTCCTGGACATCATCGATGGTTCAGATTTCGATGGAAGATTTGTTGCGATCTGAAGGTGGTCAACATACTACAAGGCATTATAGAAAAGGGGGCTATCCAAAATACTTCTGCTTTCTTTATAATTGGAATTCACGATACACAGGGAATCAATATCAACGTAAAGATTGGGAAGCAAGAACTTCCAAGCTCAACAAGCAATTACAATTACGCAATGAACCTAAAATAAAGGACCTGGATGATATTTTGTTGCCACCACTCCATATAAAATTAGGAATAGATCGGAAATTCGTTGCAGTGGTTGTCAAGTATATTGGGGACGCCTATGACTGTTTAAAATCCATCTTTCCAAAACTCAGTGAAGCTAAAATTTTAAATGGTACGTATCGTTGTCTGTATTTAAATATTGTTATATCTAAATTTGTTGACATCGGTATATTCGCATTACCAATAATTTTTTAGCTTTTTAATATTTAAAACAGGTATTCTCAATGGACCATATATAAGGAAATTAATGAAAAGCGAATCTTTCACAAATGTGCTTTCGAACCATAGTAAGCAACTACATGAATGGAAAGCACTGAGAGATGTCATCGAAGGCGTTTCAGGAAAGAACCGATTACAGTGAGGTGACATACAGAAACTAGTGGACAAATTGCTGTATTATTTAGAAAAAATCAATGCAACCATGACATTAAAATTATATTTCCTGCATTTCCACCTTGATACCTTTTTGGCACAATTACCTCAGGAATCAGACGTACAAGGAGAGATGTTCCACCAGATGACCATGGCAATGAAAGAGCGATTCAAAGGTAAAAAATTAGATGTGATGCTGGCGGAGGTTTGTTGGTGCAGTTCTAAAATTATGCAGTATGAAGATGAAAGCACCGAAGAAGAAGATGACACTGAAATTGATGGACCCCTGGAAAAAACGAGCATTTGAATATTATGGATTCCTCGGATGACGACGCAATCTCAGACCACGAATATCAACAATCTACGAAGAACAGCAGATAATCAGAACCCCAAGCGTCAACTTCAACGAAAATGGATATTGACAATAACTATAATTAGAATTGAAAATATTTTAAATTTTGTTTTTATGCATAGATTCCACGAATTCCATATTTTTTGTGTAAGAATAGCTGCAATACAAATTGGAAATTTTATTTTAAGTGTATATTCATTCATAACATTATTGGAATAAATTTATTCATCGTTTTTGTCAACAAATGTCTCACTTTACTCGCAGGTTACGTGGCTTTATTCGAAAGTAATTGGGTTTGACACTTTTTTAAATTTTTTATTTTTTATGAATTTAAAAAAAATTAAATTTTTAGGCAAAAAATACTTTTTTACCTGCATACATTAATTTTTAACTTCGAAAGTGTTGCACATATAGAAAAACGGTAAAAAAAAAGATTAGAGGAATTGTAATTCTTAATTTTTCTAAATTTGTTTCAGCTAAATCGGACAAGTGGCTCTCGAGTTATGTCAAACAAAATGCCCCTATACGATACTTACTAACTTTAAATCGATATTAAAAATATTTTAAAAGGTGAGAAGACAAAACAAATGATGCTCAAGTTCTTCAAGCCTACTTTCACGTGAAATTTTCAGAATTGAGTCCCGAATCAATGACTTCAAAAATGTTGTACTGTGTTATTTTAACTCGTATAGAAAAAAATTATAGAAAAATACGTATGTATATATTTTTATTTTAAATAAATTCTGGAGGATAGCCTCAAAAGCTAAAAGTTCAGCGGTGAAATTCTTTTAATAATTTATTAAGTTTACTGATAGGATGCCAGCAGAATATTTTTAAGTCCAAGCACTTCGATGGTAACAATAGGAAAGAAAAAGTAATTTCCTTTTTTCAGGCAAAACGAGTTGATGAGAATTTATTTTCTGACTTTTCATTAAATTACATGTCACAGTTGACATTATCATCGGGACGATACAACAACCACCAAAAGTTCAAGCATGCACATTGTGCATGTAAATTAAAATGATTTGAGTTTTTTAACCCGTTACCAAAACTTAAATTCAAATATGAACTTGGAAATTATGTCTTGGCGTATATTAGGAACGTAGTTATTACCGAGTATCTCGCGTATACAGAATGAAGCAAATTCCTTGCTTTCTCTTTTCGATCCTTTTATAATACTTGACAGTAATTTCTAATTTTTTTTGTGGACACGATCAGAAAAAATTTATGAATGCCGTCTATAAATAGGTTAACCATACGTTTTATAAACATCTAGACAAATAAAATTTTCTTATTGAATTTTCATAAAAATAACAAAATAAAATAATAAATTCAAATGAATTTTTCGCAAGGCCACACAACTTTATGATTATTCATTTCGGCCCGAACTACAGTTAACTGACATTTTTCAGAAAAAAATTTTTGGTCGGTTTCATTATTTTTTCAACTAAAATCAAAAGTTATATTTCGATTAAGCTAATTCTATGACGCATAATATGACGATTTTATCGAGAATATTGAGCAAAAATAAGCATTATTGCTTCATATGTTTGGCGTGGTACGTCCCTGAACTATTATCCGCAATATCATTTAATATATAGTAAGGACTGTCTAATTTTTGTCGAACACGAGCTTTTATATAGCTAGAACCGAGTTTCGCGTTAAACGACTTGGATGTATCACTTTGTGCAAAGTTGCGGTGAAAGACATCCTGGCCGACAGTAAAAGTAATTGGTCGTGATCTTAAATTGTAAGTTTTGACGTTAGTCTCGTAAGCCTTTTGAATGTTGTTTGAGATCTAATCTCGCAGTAGACTAAGTTTATCATCACGATTCAAAGTTAGGTGCGATTCTGATAACGCACCACAATTTCGCAATAATTTGTAAGACGACCCATGGGCTACCATGTCAAACCCATAAAGCGCATGATATGGAGTTAATCCTATGGAATGGTGCAATGATTTACGTAGTGCACAGCTAATTGCGGATATGTGTGTGTCCCACTCCTTTTGATCCTGTTTCAAGTACGCTCGTATAGCGGAGATAATACACCTGTTCACTCGCTCCGAAGCATTGCTCTGGGGAGAACATAAGGCATTATAAGTGTAAGTGGTACCGTATTTAGTCAAAAAGGCGTTAAAATTATTGGCTCGAAATTTACTTCCATTGTCACTGACGATACTCTGAGGTACCCCAAACTGATGGAATATATGACGTTCTAAAAAGTCTTTTACTAGAGCAGAAGTGAATTTTTTTTAGCGGACACAGCCAATTGTATTTGGAAAAATGGTCTAATACAATACAAATTCGTATGTGACCCTTTTTACTCCACGGATAAGGCCCTAAAAAGTCAACATATAAACGCTGGAATGGTCGAACCGAAATATTAATCCGACCCATCTCTGGGTGCGGTATTTGGTTTGTCGCTTTAGTGATTTTGCATATATCGCAATTTTCCTATATATTTTCGAACGTCTGCTACTAATCCTGGCCAGTAAAAATTTCAACGTATAAGATCCAACGTTTTCGACACTCCTCCGTGATATGCTATCGCAGAATCATGAGATCTGTATAAAATATCCTCTCTGAGTCCTTCGGGAATCCACAGCTTCCATGCATTCTGATGTTCTTCTGGAACTCCGGTATAAAATTTTAGTCGTATATAAATGTAGCGATCAATAACTTTTATATCTGGATAATGGCTACTATTTTGCTTAAGTTTCAAATAATTGCTGTCTTAAAATTTTATTGAGTCCAAATCTACTTCAGAACCAACGATATTTACTCAATTTATCTCACTTTCATGCATCCTACTCAAGGCGGCTGCCACGATGTTTTCTTTTCCCTTTCGATGTGTGATACTAATTTTGTAGTTTTGTAACTTAAGAGCCCACCTGGCTAATCTTCATTTTAAATTAGATTGCTTCATTAACCATAGTAGACTGCTATGGTCTGTTATTATTTCGAACTCCTGCAGTTCAATATAGCAACGAAAACGTTCGATCGCTTCAATTATAGCTAAATACTCCTTTTCTGTCACGGTGTAATTGCGCTGCGCAGAATTAAGCTTCCGTGACATAAATGCAACCGGAGTTTAATTTTTTTCCTCTTCTATTTGAACTAGCACTGCCCCAATACCAAAGTCAGAGGCATCGCAATGAATATAAAATTTCTTAGAAAAGTTGGGATTTTTCAGCACCGGAGCCGTGGTTAATAATAATTTTAATAAAAGCTGATTCCGCTGCCTCACTCCATTCAAATTTTTTTTCTTGGTAAGAACATCAGAAATTGGGTGGGTTATGTCGGCAAACTTATTGATAAACCTACGATACCATCCTGCTAGTCCCAGGAATCCTCACACTTGCTTAAGCGTTTTAGGCGACTGTACTTTTTCGGGATCAGTGGATATACCCCCATCTCCTATTATATATCTCAAGTATTTTACCTGGTGAACACAAAATTTGCTTTTATTGAGGTTGAGGGTGAGATTCGCCTTTCTAAATTGTTCAGCTAACCTCATTAGGATAGATATGTGAGTTTCAAAATTGTCAGACACGACACAAACGTCATCAAGATAGCCGAATACACAGTGTTTTAAATCCGGTGGAATGATGTCGTCCATAAGCCTGCACATTGTCTGTGGGGGTTTGCAAGGCCTGAACGGCATTACGACAAATTGATATAACGGACGCCCTGGTATTGTAAACGTAGTTAACCATACCAGGCGGGATCCATCAATATGCATCCTTGAGGTCAATTTTTGAGATAATATTTGCCTTCGGCAGCCGAGCAAATATCCCATCAACATTGGGAAGGAGATACGCTCATTTAACTTTCGTGCATTTATGCATAGCCGTACCTTACCTGGCTTGATAGCTAACCGCATGAGTGAGATCCATGGACTGGTACTTTGCTCTATAATACCTAGAGATATCATTCTGCAAACTTCTCCGAACATGGCCTTCACTGCTGCTGTTTGACAGGCTTGGCTTTCCCGACTCTATGGTATGTCGAATCAGTGACTTTAGTCCTCACCCTTGCAGCGCAAAGTTGGGAAACAACGATTTCTCTACTTCAATTTGCTGCGCCTTAGTTAATGAATAGTCCTCCTCATCGACAGATTCCACTCCTATATCATTATTCCTGAGAGACAGGCCCGAAAGGATACCATTTACTAGACCAAAAGCCCTCCAACAGTCAATTTCCAAAACTAACCTTTGACGCAGGCTTGGGACAATATACAAGGTAAGCTTCTTAACCATTCCTTTGTAACTCCATTCTGTTTCTATAAAACCGGCAACTCCTTGAGCGTCACCGTCAGCAGTTTTTACGGATGATTACTACTAAAATCCAATTGTGCCAAGTCCTGACCAATAAAACTTATATTGGCACTCGAGTCTAAAAGTCCTAGTTCCGATCTATTCAGAAAATCTACCCTAGCATAAAATCTACTATCTTCATCTGAATTAATAATAGCCAAAACAACTTTGCGATAGGTATCTTTAATTTTTTTGTAAAAGTTGCGCATGCGGATCGTTGAACAATTGTATTTCTTAACTGTATCCTTACCTAACGATGAATCCGAGAAAATGTTAACTCTAGCTGTGACATATTTACGTAGTTTTTCGTGAAACGGTACAAATTTAAATATATTTTCCTGTTTTCGGTTCGAGTACTCTTTATTCCTTAATAGCAAAATATGTAAATTGCGGCATATATCCTAAAAATTATTATTGAAATTTTCCCGGGTAAGACATTCAATTCGATAGATGAACTCCTCACAATGCAAGCCTTTAGAGGAGCAATCAAAGCGAACATTCCAGCTTTGAATTAGCGTAGTAACTTTAGGGGAAGTCAACAAAAAGTCGGCGCTAATAGGTTGATTGGAATTTAATGGTATCCGGGCGTTCGTTGCATTCTGAATATTTTCCTGCACTCGTTCAGGCAAAATGTTGAGATTGCACAAAGCGCGGTTGATGGAAGTTTCGATGAGGTTATTAAAAAATGTTTGCTACTGATTACATTGAGTATTATTCAGCGAATCAGGTATAGTATTCGGAAAATACGCCTCCTGAGAATGACCAGGGGGCCATTGAGGATTAAATGTGGCTCTATTAAAACCATAATAGCTGTCTCGCGTAGGAGGTGGTGGAATTGTTGACTTATGTGGGTACTCAAAAGGTGCAGAATAATTTTGAGAATGATAACAATTATATGCATACCCAGGACCCCTACATCGATTATTAAAAGTATTCGACTAACTTCTTGTCATATTTGTTGGTTGAGAAACATTATCTATTAAGTCACGAATACGACAAAGTTTTTTGAAGTTCGACATTCATTGGAATTCTCTAACAGTATAATAATACACTCCCCATGAAAAGTGTGATTACATCCGGTGGACAAACAATCGGACAAATTCGACAGTGCTCTATTACATATAGAACAATACAAGGAAGGCGTTTGGTTTTAACCACCCGATAGATTAATATTAGGTGAACTTTGAGCCATGTTTATAACATGTAAAGTTAATATCTAGTTCAAAACGCTCTAATTTAAATTTACAACAACTTGTTTAATCCCTATTTTAGATATTGATACTAAGGACAAAAAATTATCGATACAAAAAAATTCAAATTCAAAAGCAGTTTATTTTATTTGAGCACTAAACTCTAACTTATAATTAGGGCAATAATCGCAGAAGCACCGAAGTTTATTAGATTGTAACATAGGTTTGGCAATTCCATTATTTGTTAAGTCAAGGATTACGAAAAAATATAATTAGATAAAACTATTTACCCTCAATTCGTTGATTTGAGTGGCATCAAGGGACTGAATTAGTTTTGATTCAGATAAGGAATAATTTCTTGCATTATGGAATGCAAACTTGACTATGATGTTTTAGTGTCTTAATTTCCTTCTCAACGTAACACCTTTTGATACGCCGTATAGTAAAAGAATAAAATGTGCTTTAGGAAGCAATAATTGAATAATTCCAAATAACAATTGGCAAATCTCAACGCTATCGCAGAAAAAAAATATCGACACTGCAGTATTGTTAAATATTATCTCCAAGAACTATATTCCATGAAAATGCGATCTTCAAAAACCATTTAGGTCAAAGTCTATCCGCTCTTTACCTTTCACAGACAGTCGAATTCCATAAAGGGTTAAACATCTGTATCCATAAAAATACTTTTCCAGGCGACAACCTTTAACAATTCTTTAAAGCAAAAACTGAAGATGAGCCATACAAACATTAATTCCTGCTGCACGGGAGTACACCATGACGAATCCTAAATGCGTTAAAAATTTAAGACGTAATTTAGATATCTATTATTATAATTGAGAAGTTTCGACAAAATTATACATCCGTTGACCCATAAGACTTCGAAATAATCAGGCCCCAAATTGGGCGCAATTTTGTAATGTGAGATGAGTTGCTTTTCGAGATACTAAACCTAAAGAGCATTATTAATTTAGGGTAATTATTCGTATCCGAAACCATACCTGGGATGAACTAGGTCGGTGGGACCCATCTAATGGACTAGCTTCAGTGGTGGTGTAGGTGTATTCTACCCTACCCATACCAAATCAGATTACACATATGTATATATTATCAGAGTCCCTAAGTTAGTGTATGAAAATAAACGAAAAATAAAACTATTGGAAAGAAAGTTATTAGAAAATGCAAAGAAATTATTTTAACCAAGGAAAGGTGGAATTACCTGCCGTCCTTACCCCCCGCCCACCCCTTTCCATGTCCATAACGCTTAGAATGCTGTAGAAACCCATTTACAACGTTATCCCATACTTACCTTTAGGGAAAATCTGAATTAATTTATCTCTTCATGCTTGAAATATTCTTTTTATTTATTAATAGCAAAATTACATCATCTTATTTTCTAACTTAGTGGAAAAATATACGCATATAAACTTTATACTGACACAGCTCTTTCAATATCTATCTTCCTATATTCTTTGTTTGTAATATTATTAAAAAAAATTATATTTTTATTTTTCTTTTGTTTGTTTTTAAGGTTATTAAAATAAATTAATTCAATTAATTTTCATTAATTTCCTTATATATGGTCTATTGAGAATACCTGTTTTAAATATTAAAAAGCTAAAAAATTATTGGTAATGCGAATATATCGATGTCAACAAATTTAGATATAACATTATTAAATACAGACAACGATACGTATCATTTCAAATTTTAGCTTCACTGAGTTTTGGAAAGATGGATTTTAAACAGTCATAGGCATCCACAATATACTTGACAACCACTGCAACAAATTTCCCAGCTATTCCTAATTTTATGTGGAGCGGTGGCAACAAAATATCATCCAGGTCCTTTATCATAGGTTCATTGCGTAATTGTAATTGCTTGTTGAGATCGGAAGTCTTTCCAATCTTTACGTTGATATTGATTCCCTGTGTATCGTGAATTCCAATTACAAAGGAACCCAGTGAAAAACTGGAAGTCATTCTAGTGGAACTACATTTTCATTGCTTTCAAAAAATCGATATTTTTAATTTGCCGAGAGTGAGCAAAAAACCATCTAGAAACTTATTTTAGTCACACAAAACCTTGTAACTCCTCCATACTGTTAGAAAATACTCACCAGAACTTAAAAAAAAATAAATGTTTTTAAAGAAATTTATGAACTATTTTTAGTCTAAAATTTAAAAGTTATTTGCTTAAATACATGAAAACACTGTTTCGGGCTTAAACTCGTATAAAAAGAAATGAATTGTTAAAAAGGCAACTATTTACCATTTTTTTAAGATAACAATATTATTATAGAACAATTTTTCTATAATAATTTTTCTATATAAATTTTTCTTAATATCGCTTCCAATTCAGTGAACAAGCATCGAAAAGAGAATTTCTTGCAATGACAACCCTATGTAAAAATCATTAGATCGGATCGAAATACCACTAGTTCCAGATCGCAAACTCTACATTTTCATGACTTTTTTGGAGTCTCTTTTTTTACTGGGAAGCAGAAGTATTTTGGATAGCCCCCTTTTCTATAATGCCTTGTAGTATGTTGACCACCTTCAGATCGCAACAAATCTTCCATCGAAAACTGAACCATCGATGATGTCTGTTTAATCCAGGACGAAAATTTATGCATGCGTAGCACCTGGATTCGTCATGTCCAATTGTGTCTTCCACACAAATTACTGGTTTCATAAAAGACAACGTTGCACCTCCTCCATGTATCCAACTTACAAGGGTATTATAATAACTTTTGCACACTGTGTTCGGAATAAAATTTTAACCACTTAAATCTGCTTCATCAAAATAATCACGATACGCTTTTTGGAGTTCCTCAGTACACAAATTTTTTTTAGGGAGATTTTACCACAAACGTTGAAATATTCTTTTTATTTATTAATAGCAAAATTACATCATCTTATTTTCTTACTTAGTGGAAAAATATACGCACATAAACTTTATACTGACACAGCTCTTTCAATAACTATCTTCCTATACTCTTCGTTTGTAATATTATTAAAAAAAATTTAATAATTTCGATTTTTATACCTTGCTTTTCTTCACATGAATTAATAAATAATAAAAATATTTCAAGCATGAAGATTCAGATTTTTCTCCATTTTGTAATGTGAGATGTATTCCTTTTCGAGGTACTAAACCTAAATAGCATTATTAATTTAGGGTAATTATTGGTATACGCAACCATACCTGGGATGGACTAGGTCGGCGGCACCCATTTATTGGACTATCTTCAGTGGTGGTGTAGGTGTATTCTACCCTAGCTATACCAAATCATATTACACATATGTATATATTATCAGAGTACCTAAGATAGTGTATGAAAATAAACGAAAAATTAAACTATTGTAAAGAAAGTTACAAGAAAATGCAAAGAAATTGTTTCAAACCAGGAAAGGTGGAATAACCTAGCGTCTTTACCCCCCAAGCTTGAAATATTATTTTTATTTACTAATTCATGTGAAGAAAAGCAAAGTATAAAAATCAAAAACTTATGCCTAGCAAAATTACATCATCTGATTTTCTAACTTAGTGGAAAAATATACGCATATAAACTTTATACTGACACTGCACTTTCAATAACTATCTTCCTTTATTGTTCGTTTGTAATATTATTAAAAAAAATTTATATTATTATTTTTCTTTTGTTTGATTTTAAAGTTATTAGAAGTTTGTTTTTTTATCAAGAAAAAAATAGGGCTGGTCTTGCTATTTTTGTTTTCAATTTGTTTTTTTTCCTTTTTAAATATTTCAAGTATGTCCTTAAATTTGGGGAGCTAAGAAAAGATGCGAGTGGTTAAGAAACAAAGTAAATGTAATTAATGGAACACGTCAATCGTCCCCGGTTGACGTTAGTGTTAAAACTTTATGAGAATGATTTTTATGTTATGTACTGAATTTAATAGTGCAAAAGTTAGCAGAAAAAAATTCTGTTACGATTGCTCTTATTTACCAGAAATTAATTGTTACATTAAATATATATTTATGTGTGTACATATGTGTACATACTGATCACTTACTTGATTGCTCAGCTGCAGATGAAAGGCCTTCCAACGTTGCTGTTCTTCCAGACTGAGAGCCAAATAATCTGTTCCGCTCTTTATGTGCTTACATCAATTTCTGATTCTTTTACTTGTCTTTACAATTTACGAGTATTATTACACTCGTTATTACTTCTTTATCTTAATATTTTGCTCGCTTATTTTGTTTTTGTTTTTATTAAAATTTTTTTTTGACGATTACGATTACTTTTAGTGTTTCTTTTCTTTTTTTCGTCGCAATTAGCAAGCTTTTATTAAAATCTGTGCTTGTTTTTCTTTTTTTGATTCAAATTTAATGCATCAAACATTGTGTCTTACTACCGAGAATTATGACCAAATATTATCAAGTTAGCAGATTATCTACAAATTATATGACACTCTTAAAGTTACAAATTTATATAATGCATAGACAGTGATAGGTGTTTTGACAAACAAGAACTTGGTCAAATTTTTTATCTCACTACTTTTAATGGCCGAAATTTTGGAAAGGAAGTTGGCCTGTTTTCACATTTGTGTTCTATCATATAATAATAAATTGTATGGGCATGTTAACGCCCACTTTTTTAAACAAAAATTTATAGCCTTGTATTATTGTAACCTGTGTGCCAAATTTCAATAAAATTGCTTGAGTTAAACGCTTAAGATATGTGTTTTTAATTCTGAGCTTTATGGGCGTAGCCCTGGACTCCTGGTAAACATTTTCGGGTTTTCAGATTTTTCTAGGTGATAACTTACATAGTTCTATTTGTGTAACAAATTTCAGCTCACTAGCTCACTGGGCGTAGCCCCGCCCTCGTGGTTAAAATTTTCGGGTTTTCAAATTTTTCTAGTTTATCGCTCACCTAGATCTACTTGTGTACCCAATTTATTATCTGTAGTTATTCTGGAAGTGCTTCATAATATTGATTGAGTTAGTCAGTATGTCTTAAAAAATGCACTTTTTGCACCTCCATATCTCCGAAACATTTCATTGCAAAACTTTCAAACTTCGCATATGAGGTTACAGGAATGTATTCTAATTATGGTTTAAATTATAATCTTACGATTGCGGGGAACAAAGTTATGAGGGGGTAAAAACAGCTTGAATGGATTCATGTAAATATACACACTGCTTGCATTGGCCGGAACTTGGCCTGGCGCACTACCGTGCGCCTAGATGATTTTGAGGTTTTTAACCTGTTACCAAAATTTAAATTCAAATATGAACTTGGAAATTATGTCTTGGGGTATATTAGGAACGTAGTTATTACCGAGTATCTCACGTATACTGAATGAAGTAAATTCCTTGCTTTCGCTTTTCGATCCTTTTATAACACTTAATTTTTATTTTTTTTTTGTGGCCACGATCAGAAAAATTTTATGAATGCCGTCTATAAATAGGTTAACCATACCTTTTATAAGCATCTGAAAAAATAAAAGTTTCTTATTGAATTTTCGTAAAAATAACAGTAATTTCAAATGAATCTTGGTTTTTCGCATTGCCACACAACTTTATATTATCCATTTTGGCCCGAACTACAGTTAACTGACATTTTTGAGAAAAAAACTTTAGTCGGTTTCATTATTTTTTCAACTAAAATTAAAAGTTATATTTCGATTAAGGTAATTGTTTATTACAGTATACGTTTAATTAAGAAATAACTTGTTTTTATATTATGTTAGGCATGCAACTTGTTTAAAAAATTTCTATGGAAATCACTCAAAAATTGGAATGTTTTTAATCTATATTTTTAGGCAAGTCGCTTTCTTGTTAGTTGTTGTTGTTAGTTAGTAAGGCAAATTTTGTATGAAAATTTGTTTTAAAACATTTTATAAGGCCTTAACTATTTTTATAAATAAGGCTGTTAGTTTCTTAAATTTTTAAGCAACAAAATCTTATTAAATAAATAAATGTGTTCTCATTTTAACAAGTAAACAAATAAGCTTGCAGAAGTATCACTGGCGGAAGCAGCAAACATGCTCGTGTAATTTCCAAAATACCCGTTGAATTTGATTTTTCAAATCCATTTCCATGTCACCATCGGAAGAATTATTGGCATTGCCCACATTGTTGGCTATATTGTTGGTGTTAGCAGCATTTTCTCCTAACGTTATTAATATTTTGCGTTTATTTTCAATAGTTTTAAGTAAAGATTAGGCTTCCGATTTACGCTAGACTAGATAGTTTTAATTACAGTATTTTGTTTTTAAAGTCATTGTAAGTTAACTTACATTATCCGCCTCTAATCACTTTGTAAAGGATCGCCATGTAATGTTGAGTGTAGGATGTGTAACTAGTATGTAGTACTGTATTGTGTATGTAAAGCCCTATAGCCCAATTATTGTTTTTATACAGCTGTACAGGGGGTCCAGCTTATAAATAGGCGTTCAAAGGAACTGCCAAAAAGGTTTGAAAATTCAATTAAAAAACAAGGCAAGTTATTGCCGGATTACGTTTAGAAATTAAATTCTGATTTTATTGACAATTTGCTCTGCTTATATACTATTTTTACAATTCTTACTTTGCCTTTCTAACTTACGTTTACATATCTACAATTATGTTTTGTTCCTTTCTTCACTATAACAATGATAAGCATATTTTTAAACAACCAATCAAAATTTGGTAAAAAGTAATTAAATTATGACTCAAAAGTATGTCACTCAATTTCTTGCATTCAGCATTCTTATTATGTTGCAATGCTTGTGCATTGAACTGCTATTAAAGCAATGCAAGTAATTTATGTTACAGTGCACTACCATAAGTGTGGTACACTACACCCTCACCCTTAAGAGAAAAATTATGTAAGTAATTTTTCTTACCATTCTCATAGTGAAGTTACAATATTAATAAATTTGTTAAATGTAAATAAAAATGTTTAATGATTTTCTTAAAATAATAGTGTATATAATTCTTTTAAAAAAATAAAATGTAAATAAATTTTTTTTTATGTATATAAGATGTTATAAGATATGTTTAATTATTTTTTATCTAAGTTATAATTTTTTTTGTTTATTTTGTAATGGCTTTCTTGGTATTATTTGCTTACATATAGATAAAAAGTATTTAAGTATTTAGTTTTTCTTACAGTTTATTTGTATTTAAAATAATGTTCTTATAAATTTTATGTTTATGTACTTATATAATTATCCTAGAAATTATAATTATAAAGTTTTGTAGGGTTTTAAATTATTGTTGTGTATTTCTTTTGCTTTTCCTTCATATTCTATTGTGGTGTTTACACCGTTTCTACTTATTATTTTGTAAGGTCCCTTATATGGGCTCTGATTTTTCTTTCTATTTTCTACTTTAACTAGTACTAAATCTCCTATCTTTAAATTAAATCTGTTTTCGTATTTATTGTTTATTACTCTATTTTCTTTTGCTTTTATTGACAAGTCTCTAGCTCTTTTTAGTGTAAATTGTAATTTGAGTCGTAGTTCTTGTGCATAGTCATCATAATTATAAAATTTTGTGTTGTTGTCTATAATGTCAGATGGAAGGGATGGTAATTTTCCGTATACTAATTCATATGGCGAGTAGCCTGTGTCAATGTGTGGTGCCGTGTTATAGGCAAAAGTAAAATATGGAATCCACTTATCCCACTCATAATCATTTGCGGTTGTTAATAGAAATTCGTTGAGTACCCTGTGATTTCTTTCAATTGATCCAAGTGTTTCATGATGATAAGGTGTTGAAAAATTTTGTCTTATTCCTAACAATGAACATATGTTACTCATTATTTCATTTTTAAATTCTGTTCCTCTGTCTGACTTAAGTACTTTAAATTGTCCGTATTTCAAAATAAATTGTTCAACAAGTGTTTTGGCTGTTGTAAGTGCATCTTTTGTCGCCATTGGGTGAGTAATGACAAATTTTGTCAGTTCGCACTGCATGGTTAAAATGTATCGGTAATCATTTGAAATACGAAGAGGTCCTACGGTGTCAATTGAAATTACTTCAAAACTATTGTTTGGTGTGTCTGTCAGTGTAAGTGGTTCCTTAATATGTTTTGTTTGTTTATTTTTCGTACATTTGTCACAATATGACACAAATTTTTTTTACCATTTTTGACATGTTTTTCCAAATATATTTTTGTTTTAATTTGATGATAGTTTTTCTAACTCCTAAGTGGCCTCCGTGTGTGGCATTGTGGAATTCGTCAATTAGTTTGTATTGCAATATTGCATCTGTTATTTTTGTTGGGGCATTGTATATTAATATTTTAAGTTGAGGACTTTTGTTATTTATCTTTATCTTGGCATATGCTTCTTTTATTTCTTCTTTTGTATATACTTTAAATATTTCGTCGTTATTTGATAGCGCTAATTCTTTTATATTCTCTTTCTTCATTTTAGATATCAGTTTCCTCAGAATCGAATCTAGTTTCGCTGAGTTATCGCTGAATCTTGCTAGCTTATTATTTTCATTAATAATTTCATTATTCATATTTTTGGTATGTAACTTCTTCATAGTCGAATCTGGTTTCGATGAATTATCATTACGTCCAATGTGCACAATGTTATTTTCAATATTTATGTCGGCCTCTTTTATATTTTCAATTTTATTAAATTGTAATTTCTTCATATTTTTGACGTCATTAATGGATATGCATTCCCATATTTGAAGTTGATCAGACTTCTGAGAATCATATTTTTCCATATTTCTTTCTGTTGCGCGCGTATTGTTTTCGTTTATATTATTGTTAGTTGCCTCATTATTTTCTTTTATATTTGCCTCATTAGTTTTATTTTTCATTGCCCTTGTAGTTACTAGTAATTTCCTTTCTTTTTCATCGTTTTCCGATGGTATCATTTGTTTTAATATGTCAGAGTCAATTTTTATTCTCGAAAGTGCATCAGCGTTAGTGTTCATTTTTCCTTTCTTATAGATAATTGTAAAATCATAGTCACTTAAATCTAGTCTAATTCTTGTCATTTTAGATGAAGGATTCTTATGTGAAAAGAGCGAAATTAAAGGTCTGTGGTCTGTTACTACTAAGAATTGTCTTCCATATAGATATGGTTTAAAATAATTTATTCCCCAGTGTATTGCTAATAGTTATTTTTCAATGACTGGTTTGTTCATGTCATGTTTTTACTTGTCATTTTTTTACTTGCATATGAAATTGGTAAATCTTGTCCTATTTCTCCTTGTGATAGTACTGCACCTAACGCGTAGTTTGAAGCGTCGGTTGTTATTATAAAAGGTTTTTCAAAATCTGGGTATTGTAATACAGGAGGGTTAATTAGCTTTTCTTTTAGTGTTTCGAAGGCATGTTGGCATTGTTCTGTCCATTTGAATTCTGTCGATTTCTTTAATAGTGAGTTTAGGTCTTTAGCGATGTCAGCAAAATTAGGTATGAATTTTCTGTAATAATTGCAAAATGCAATGAATCGTCTTACCTCGTCTGCGTTTTTGGGTATTGGGTAATTTTTTATTGTTTCATATTTGGATGGGTCTGTCTTTACACCGTCTTTTGTTATTAAATGTCCTAAGTAAATCACTTTTGGTCTTAAAAAACAACATTTTTTTGGATTAAGTTTTAGATTGTATTTTTGAAGTCTGTCCAGTACTTTTATTAAATTTTGGTTGTGATGTTTTAAACTACATCCATATACTATTATGTCGTCTACATAAAGAAATGCTTCGGATTCTAGTCCGGAAAGTGCAATTGTTAGCATTCGTTGAAAACTATTTGAAGAAATTTTTAGTCCGAAAGGGAGTCTTTTGAATTGATAGTGGCCTTGTGGCGTAGAAAATGCTGTAAGTGGTCTAGATTCCTCATTTAGTTCAATCTGGTGAAATGAGCTTGTCATGTCTAGTGTAGAAAACCATTTGGCTCTACCAAGTTTGTCCAAGATATCTTCTAATCTAGTTAGTGGAAATTTGTCGCTTACAATTTTGTCGTTCAGTTTTCTAAAGTCTACTACTAGTCTCCATTTCTTTTTGTCTTCCGTGTTCTTCTTGGGTACTAAGAGGAGTGGAGCATTATATGGGCTAATTGATGGTTCTATTATATCATCATTAAGCATTGTTTGTACTTGTTCGTTTATTATTTCAGTATGTGCATGAGGTAATCTGTAGTTTTTTATGTACACTGGTGTATTGTCCGAGGTCATGATTTTCTGTGTGTAAAAATTGTTGACGCTTAATTTTTCGTCTTCGAGGTGAAAAACATTTTGATATTTCCTAAAAATTTTTATTAATTCTGTTTTTGCATAATTGTCATTATTATTTATTTGCAAGTCATTTAGTATTTGTTCGAAACGTTGGGGGTTATTAACATTATTGTAATTTAATATTTCATAGTTTTTAAGTGGGTCAGTTTGGAGTTTAATGCCTTTTAAAATTATTTTATCATTTGTTGTGTTTAATATTTTTAAATGAGTCATGCCGTTTTTTGGTGCTATTGAATTACTTAGAAATACGCCTGGCTTTAATTCATTGTTAAAAATTACGCTATCTTCAGTTAAGTTTAATTTTAATGCTTGTATTATTTCTGTTCTTGGAGGTATTTTTATTTGTAGTGACGTAAATGATTTTGTATGCATTGGTAGTGTTATAGTTGTATTATTTGTAAATATTGAAATTGTGAATGTTTCGTAATCTATTTTGCAAAGATATTTCTTAAGAAAGTCTCTGCCTATTATTCCGTCTGTTTCTATAGGAAAGTCTGAATCTACTATATGAAATGGGTGTAAGCATATTTCATTTGATAAATTAAGTTCTATTTCTATTGTGCCTAGTGAATGGATTTCTTCTGTGGTAATGCCTGTTAATTTGCATCTTTCTTCTTCATTTAAAAATTCATATTGGAATTCATTTTGCATTCGACAAAGTGATATGTCGGCTCCTGTGTCAATAAGAAATGTGAAAGTTTTATTTTTGTATTTAGTAGTTATAAAATTTGTGTTATTATCAGATACTTTGTGTATTTTTAAATTTGGCTGTCCGGAATACCGATGTATTCCGAGCCTAATGCGTTTCCCGAATCTTGTATGGTGTGTACATGTCTGTTGTTGTTATTTCTGTATGTGTTATTTTGTCTACCTCTATTAAAATTGTTTCCATTTCTATTATTGAATGTGTTATTTCTAGTGTTGGGATTATTGTTTCTATTAAAATTTGTATTGTTTCTATTGTTATTAAAATTGTTTCCCCTACTAAAATTGTTATTTCTAAAGTTAACAAAATTATTATTTCTGTTATTACTATTGTTATTCATGCGATTTGTGTTGTTTAAATTTCTATTCTGTGATCTATTATTATTATTAAATCTAATTCTCTGATGCATAATATGTGCTTGGGCATTTGAATTGTTGGATTCTTCTGCAATTTCTAAAGCTTCTGCAAATGTTTTTACTCTGCTTGCTTCTATTGTTTTGACTATTTCTCTATTGGCTAATCCATTTTTAAATGCGTTAAATGCAATGATACCATTTGATTGTATTATTGCATTTCTGCTTTCTTCACCTATGCTTGATATTTGTAATTCGTTTAATTCTGAAATTAAACTTTCAATTTTGTCCGCAAATTTTCGTATGTCACCTTGTTGTTTTATTTTATTTAAGTCATTTAGGATGTTATTTGGTGTTTGTTTTGTCTTATAATTTTTCTTTAGTTCACTGATTAATTCTTCCAAATTGTTTGGAATTCTAGTTTGCTTAATTCTGTTTTGTACTTTTTGATCTAACCTGGTTTTAAAAATGAATTGAAAGAAATTGTGTTTCTTTGTATCATCTAGGGTCTCTTGAATTAATTCCAAATTGGCTATGAATGGGTTAAGTTCTTCCTTTCTACCAGAGTATATGGGGATTAATTTTGCAATTGATGCAAGTTCTGAAGCGTTCATTGTCATTGTTGCAGTTGATTGTGAAGTGTTGTTTGTCATATCTGAGTTTTTTGAAATTTTTCTAATTATTTGTTGATGTAGAGAGCTAGGTATTTCTAATTCTAATCTTTTTCTTGTTGCTATTTTTGAAAGTTTGTCTCTTATGTCTAGGAAAAATGCTTCGGCTGCGACTTTGTGTGAAGTTGTCCGGCGATTATAGTTTACGTTTAATATAACTCTTATTTCTTCAAATTTGGTTATTAAATTCTGTATGTGTTTTTCAATTGTCTCGTCTTTTGTTGTTCTATCAGTGTTTAAACATTTATAGGACTTATCAAAATTTTCTTTTATCAATCTAACTTTACAAACAATATTTTGCCATTCCATTGATTTAAAAATGTTCGTTTATTTAATTTTGTTTTCTTTTAAAATTAAATTTTATCTAAATTGTCACTACGGCTAGTACACTTTTTTCTCAGGGATCTTTTGTGTAAGATATATAATTTAATTAATATATTTAATGCGTTTAATATAACTAATATTAACATAAGTATAAATACTGAATCTATTTGTTTAGTGTGGTCTATGATTTCTACATTATTTACTACATTGGCATTTGGATTATCTATTTTGGACGTTTTGCCTCCCATTTTAGTAATTTGTAATTATTTTTTTTTTTATTTCTTTTAAATGTTATATTTTCTTAGTAATAAAATTGTTTCTAAATCTGTTTTTGTTGGATTCAATACCTCCTCTTTATCGGGAGTTCCTTCAATACCTAAGTCTTTCCACAGTTCAGTTAACCATTTAATAGAATACTGAATTTGTTCTTCAGTGCTTTCTTTTTGTAAGACCTGATTTTCTTTTAACATAGGCAAGGAGTTCTGTTTATGTTTTGGTTTTACCATTTTTCTATGTAATATTTGAATTTTATATAAGTTTTCAAAATTTATTTAAAATAATATCATTTTCTTTTACTAGTAGTTTAATTTGATTTTTTATGTTTATTTTTTTCTTTTTGTTGAGTTGCTAAATTTAGTTTTTTGTAGAGTATCGCTATTTCCTTGCGTCTTTGGAATTTCTTTCCTCCTCGCTTCTTCTTTTGTGCTCCTGGTTTTTCTTCCTTCGGTTTCTTATGGGCTTGTTGTCTTCTCCTATACTCTTCTATGGTGATGGGTTTTGGGCCAGCGTTAATAGGTGTTGGTGTGTATATTGGTGCTGCTATTGCTGTTGGTGAAGGTTTGTACTCTGTTGACTTAAGTTTTTCCTCTAGGTATTTTTCCCAGCGTGAAAAAATTTCGTCTATTTCTTCTGACATGGATGAATTGTTGTTTTTTTTTTTTTTAGGAGTTGGGATGATCTGGTCTGTTCTCAGTGGATTGGTAATAATGTAGTCTCAGCTTTTGGGGGTTTTTTTTTATAAGGTTTTTGTCGGCAGGTTTTTTGTCCGCAGGATCGTAGTTGCAGGATCGCCATGTAAAGGATCGCCATGTAATGTTGAGTGTAGGATGTGTAACTAGTATGTAGTACTGTGTTGTGTATGTAAAGCCTTATAGCCCAATTATTGTTTTTATACAGCTGTACAGGGGGTCCAGCTTATAAATAGGCGTTCAAAGGAACTGCCAAAAAGGTTTGAAAATTCAATTAAAAAACAAGGCAAGTTATTGCCGGATTACGTTTAGAAATTAAATTCTGATTTTATTGACAATTTGCTCTGCTTATATACTATTTTTACAATTCTTACTTAGCCTTTCTAACTTACGTTTACATATCTACAATTATGTTTTGTTCCTTTCTTCACTATAACAATGATAAGCATATTTTTAAACAACCAATCAAAATTTGGTAAAAAGTAATTAAATTATGACTCAAAAGTATGTCACTCAATTTCTTGCATTCAGCATTCTTATTATCTTGCAATGCTTGTGCATTGAACTGCTATTAAAGCAATGCAAGTAATTTATGTTACAGTGCACTACCATAAGTGTGGTACACTACAACTTGTATGCATAATGTGATGACCGATCATATTCTTCTTTGCCTTCATAATAACTCACGAGGGTACATGAAGCCATGATATATGCCGCTTTATCGCGGCAATACATAATGTAGCAATTAACAGCCAGCTCTAAGGCTCCAAATTTTTCATGCTGATTGGCCATTTTATACATAGAAACACCTTCGAAATTACCCACACCCATAGTTGTCACATGAGATAGGTGTGAATTCGTCAAATTTCGCACAAAAAGTCGTCAAAATCGTCAAAATTATTATCCGGAAACTTCCAAAATTCGTTCAAAATAAAACAAACACTTTTATCAAACGAAAACATAGCACAGCAAATAAATTCGTAGGTTTTGTATGAAATAAGCTAACTCTTATCAAAAAAGGCACCAATTGCTTAAAAAACAAAATAATTACGTCTTACTTTGGTTTTGTTCAAGCTAACTTGACTAAATACTCTTTCTACGTTTGCTGAAATTCAGTATTTTCAATTCTTCTTCAATGAAATATTTTGATTAATTAATGTGAGTTACTGAAGAAAAGAAGAAAAATAAAACTAGACTTCACTAGCTGGGTGAAATTTTTTTGATAAAATTAGTTATGGTGGGAATTAAAAGACTACAGTCCTTTTTTCGTTTTGAGAATTTTTTCCACAAATCTTAAAGTTTTAAGTATCCTGGACAACTTTTTTTAATTTAGATTTAATTTCCTGATCTTCACACTCATTAGCAATGTGGGAAAACACTTTTTGAATATCGTAGAAAGAACTTCTGTTTTATAATAATATTTTAGGGATAAATAAGAGTAGATAGGTAATGGTGGCGATAGTCCTGTTTTGGGAATTAAAAACCGGGAAAACAGGACTATCACCATCATTACTACAAAATGGGGGGATTTTGGGGATTTTCATGCCGAGATTTTATGTCTGTGTGTGGTTGTGTGTGGTTATGTGTGTGTGGTTGCGCTTGTATGGTTGTGTGTGTGGTTGTGTGTGTGTGGTTGTGTGTGTGTGTGTGTGGTTCTGTGTGTGTGTGGTTGCGCGTGTATGGTTGTGTGTGTGTGTGTTATGGTATTATATCCCTGTAGGAAATATAGATTTTGAAAAATGTATTGACTCGCTTTCGACTTGTCACCAGTACTACTCTAGAATTATCACCCATACAATACTTTGTGCTATAGACATCTAGCATGTGCCATTGAAACCCTACAAATAACATTGAAACAATTAAGTAGGTATTGATTACGAAGTTCTTATGGGACGTGGAGACATACCAACCAAACAGTTAGTTCCAGTAATTTATGTATATACATATGTATATAGACAAGTTGTTGACAATTCCACCACAAATATACCATATTTGTTTTCTATATTTCTTTTATAATGAGGGATAAAACAAACTTATTATACTACACTTGTCTCTAGAATTTTAGTGTTGCTACAAAGACACTTGGTTCTCAGTCTGACTGTAGGGTAGTGACAAGGGATTTGTGTAATTGTGTGTATGTAGTGATTGTTATTTGATAGGTTTTGGTTAGCTGTTGTGAGTTCTCGTTGCTATGCGTATGTATGGTTATTGTATGTATGTATTAATTTTTATTTTTTATTTGTATCTCTGGGGAAATAATCTAATAGGTGCAGAGAGTGGCAACCCTGCACTTATTAGATTATTTCCCCAGAGATACAAATAAAAAATAAAAATTAATACATACATACAATAACCATACATACGCATAGCAACGAGAACTCACAACAGCAAACCAAAATCAATCAAATCACAATTACTACATACACACAAATTTCTTGTCACTACCCTACAGTCAGACTGGGAACCAAATGTTTTTGTAGCAACATTATAAATCTAGTGGCAATTTTGATATAATAAGTTTGTTCTATCCCTCATTATAAAAGAAATATAGAAAGCAAATATGGTATATTTGTGGTGGAATTGTCAACAACTTGTCTATATGCATATATGCATTTGTATGTACACAAATTACTGAAACTAACTGTTTGGTTGGTATGTCTCCGTGTCTCATAAAAACTTCGTAGTCAATACCTACTTAATTGTTTCAGTGTTATTTGTAGGGTTTCAATGACACATACTAGATGTCTATACCACAAAGTATTGTGTGGGTGATAATTCTAGAGTAGTACTGGTGACAAGTCGAAAGCGAGTCAATACATTTTTCAAAATCTATATTTCCTACAGGGGTATACTATTTGTCTACCACTATAACAAAAGTATCCGACACCGACAGACACACAATTAAATACATAAACACACACACACACATATATGCACACACACACACACACACACATATATATATATATATATACAAATACATACATCCATGAACTGTAAGCACAATGTTTCTTTACAATAATAACATGTTATTATTTAAATTGAAATGTTTATTTATTTAAGTATTTATTTATGTCGACCCATCTTGGTCGACCACACTTTTTATAATAATGAATTAAATAAAAACTAATAAATATAATGAAATAAAACTAACTTAAAACTTATCGTGAGAAAATGCTTGGTCGGCATAAATACACGCCGACCAGGTGCATTGTATGTGTAGGCATAAAATATTCAAATAAGCCAGATGATCAAGTTACTTGCTGCTGACAAATAACTGATGCAGTCAAACACATAAGTATGTGGACAAATATGAATTACTGGCACAGTCAAACACATAAGTATGCGGACAGATATATTCCATAGCCAAACACACTACACCTCCCTTTTTCAGAAAGAATGATCAATGCGAGGTAGTTGATCATTCTTTAGTTACAATGGGTTTTAAAAATGAAGGGGGCTTCTCACATAACATACTTGTGAATTTCAAGTAACAATAATTTTTTTTTTTAAATAAGGTAATTTTTTTTTGTTTTGTACAATACATATTACAGATAGTATTTTTTTTATGTCTATAAGCTTGTTAAGTTATGTTCCTCTTAGACCAATTTGTGGTGTTTTTTTTTAAATAAAACTTTAAACTTTTTCTCTTTTAAATATGGGAACACAAATCGTTTGCTATTTTATGTATGCATTATGTATGAAATAATAAAAGTATGTTTTTGGATTTTTTTTTTTTGACATTTTGCTTAGAATTTTTAAGTTTAATTTAAAAATGAAATTGTTTGGACATACATACATATGAAGTTTATATGGTACATGTAGTAAATTTTTGGTTTTTTATGTTTTCTTTTACCATAGTGTTAGAAACTATCAGATTTATTTATAAAACTTATTAAGGTTTTATAAAGGGTTTTCATAAAAAAATTAACACAAAATGTTTCTTAAAAAGCCTTCATAAATATTAAAATAGTTTTAAAAATTATAAAAATTCTTAATTTTACCGCTCCATAAGCGACAAAAGCAAAGTATAACCGACACATCTTTTGGAACGAAATCAGAGACAAAAGAAAATCAAAATTAGAATAAAATGTGTCATTCCTCCCCTGTTCTTAGCAAGACCCTTTACCCCGTGAACTTCTTTACCCTATTTTTATGAACAGTGAATGACTTCCCATGTTCATCTTGGAGTTCTACATTATTATTGTTGTCCATATTGGATATTTTATAGGGGCCCTTATATACGGAATCCAGCTTATGACCCGATTCATTGCGGATCAAAACGAGTTCCCCGAGGGTTAATTCTATTGGATCTGCCCACTGGGTGGAAAGTTGTTGTCTTTCCCACTTAGCATTTTCTATGATATTGGCAGCTCTTCGCTGCGCCACTTGAAGTCTGAATTTAACCTCTTTTCCATATGAATCAATGTTGTACAATGGTTCTACAATGTTTTCTTTTGTACAATCAAGAGTTGGTGGTATCTTTCCGTAAACCAACTCGAATGGACAATAACCATGAGCCGTACATGGGGTGGTATTGTAACAATATACGAAGTATTTTAACCACAAATCCCAATCTGTTTTATCGGATGAGATGTATGTTCGCAGATATTCGTTAAATGTTCTGTGAGATCTCTCAACAGTACCCAAAGTCTGATGATGATACGGAGTAGAATTGAGTTTCTCTATCTTCATCATTGAGCATAATTCCGACATAACTTGATTCATATATTCTGTTCCCATGTCCGTTAGTATTGTATTCATTGGACCGTAAGTCAAAACAAATCCTTCCATAATTGCTTTGGCAACCATTCTGGCTGACTTATTCTGAATGGGTATTGCAACTAAATATTTAGTTAAATCACATATCATAGTGACAGCGTATTCGTTTAATGACTCGGACCGTGGTAGTGGTCCTACGGAGTCAATTATTACTCTGTCAAATGCCTTTAACGGTGTAGGAGTTATGATGAATGGCTCTTTACCGTTGACAACTGTTTTATTTTCTTGACATGCTTTGCACCGTTTTACATATTGGGCTATGTCTCTAGTCATGCCTTTCCAATGGTATCGAAGTCTAATCTTCTTTATCATACGTGTTATCCCCGGATGTCCTCCTGAAATAGGATCATCATGATATTTTTGCATGATTTGTAATTTATCTGTATCGGTGAAAATTGTTGTTAATTTAGGCGTGAGCACAATTGTTAATTTACTTTCTTGCAGTATTTCATTGCCTTTATTCTTAAAGGTTTCAACATTGGTTCCTAGGAATTTAAGCAGACTATCATCGAAGTGTAGTCGCATGGTTGTTAAACACATGTTATCAGCTATTTTTTCAAGCTTTAGAAAGAGGTGACCTAAGTCTACATTTCCATCAATAACCGTGTCTTTCAACAAAAATTCGGAAAGAATTTTCTTTCCTTTTCTAATTATAACTTTATTTTTGGTAAAATGCAATTGTGGCATTTTACTGTGCTCTTGAGCATTAATTGCCTCATAAACCTTTAGTTCAACCGATTTTGTATTAGCCGTTATACCATTGTCATTACAGTGCCTACCTGCCTTTGCCTGAAGTCTCGTAGTTACCTTCAGTATTGTATTAGCGTCAATATTTTTTATATCATTAATATTTATACGTGACAGCGCGTCCGCGGAGTAATTTTCTCTACCCCTAATATACTCCACCACAAAGTCATATTCTTCTAAGTCCAGCCTCATACGGGTTAATTTTGATGACGGGTTTTTTAATGAAAATAAATAAGTTAGGGGTCTGTGATCGCTTTTAATTACAAACTTTCTGCCGTAAACATATGGTCGGAATTGCAGTTAATTCCTGCTCTATTGTTGATTTATTGCTTTCACCTTTTGTGAAAGATCTGGATGCGTAAGCAATTGGTAGCTGAATACCCTGCTTTTCTTGGCTCAAAACGGCCCCACAGGCATGTTTACTTGCGTCTGTGGTTATGCAGAATTCTTTAGAAAAATCCGGATATTGGAGAATTTTTGGACTCAGCAAGTGATTTTTAAGATATTGGAATGCTTTTTCACATTGTTGAGTCCATTCAAATTGCACATTTTTTCTAGATAATCTGGTAATATGTCGCGATGATTCAGCAAAATTTGGTATAAATCTTCTGTAATAATTACAGAATGCTACCAAGCGTTTAGCTTCATCACCATTTGTAGGTGTTGGATAATTTTGTATAATTGAGTATTTGCCGTCGTCAGGTAAGATGCCTTTATCGGTGCATTTGTGACCTAAAAATGTTACTTCACGACAAAAAAATGTACATTTATCAGGATGGAGTTTGAGATTGTATTTTCTGCAAGTATTAAACACTTGTTTTAAGTTTTGTAGCATGTGTTCTGAAGAACAACCTATTACTACTAAGTCATCCATGTATACAAAGGCTTGGGTTGGAGATAATCCAGAAAAAGCCAATGACATCATTCTTTGGAATGAATTCGGGGCAATTTTAATACCATATGGCAGTCTTTTAAAGCGAAAAGAGCCTTTTTCTGTGGAAAAAGATGTAATGTCTCTAGAGTCTTGTTCCAATTCTATTTGATGAAATCCCGACATTAAGTCCAGGCATGAAAAGAACTTGGCTCTTCCTAACTGATCAAGAATGTCATCTATACGAGGCAATGGGAATTTATCAGCTATCAGTTTTTTATTTATTCCTCTATAATCTACGACCAATCTCCACCTTTTTTGTGTTGAGCCGGGTAATGGCTTTTTTGGTACTATTAGAATAGGGCTATTATATTGCGAGATGGATGGTTCTATTATATCATCATTTATTAATTTATCTAATTGGGCATTAACTTCCTCTTTGTGAGCATGAGGGATTCTATAATTTTTGATGTACACTGGTTGTGTATCATGAAGTCTAAGTTTCTGCTTGTAAAAATTGTTAGTACTTATTTTTTCAGTCTCCAGAGCAAAAATATCTATGCAGTCCAAGCATAATTTTCTTAAATCTTTATGAGCGTTTCGGGAAAGTTTTTTGTTAATTTTTCAAGTTTTTCCTTATTTAGCTTGGCATTAGTATCAGAACTGCAATTGACAATTTTATAGTCGTTTAGACTTTCGGATTTTACCTGAATGTTATCAATTACTAGGTCTTTATCTGTGGTATTTATGATTTTTACCAATGGCCTTGCTTTAGTAGTTATTGTGTTGGCAATATATACGCCATCCTGCATAATTTGTTGAGGTATCGATACTTCTTCCTCATTGGATATGAAGTTTATCGGTCTTATAACTTCAGATCTTGCTGGCAGTGATATGGAATTGATGTTTGGACCGTTTCTTAAAGCGATTGCTATATCGTACGGAACGTCGTTAGTTCTCAAGGTGATCCAATCTTGATTATTTTCGTAATTTAAAATACATTTGTATTTTCGAATAAAGTCCATTCCTATTATTCCGTCTACTTGAATCGGAAAATCATCTTTTACGACATGAAAATCGTGAGCTATTAGCAGATCTTCTTGTTTTAAATCAGCTTTAACTTTGCCTATTGTAGTTATTATACCTTGCCCAATGCCATTTATTCTGGTTTGACTAGTAATGTCTATTGGTTGGTATAAAACTTGATGGTGTTTTACGACTGATATGTCTGCACCTGTATCTACTAAGAATGTGGACCTATTGTCATTTAGAGTGGTTCTGGAGACTAGATAACTGTATAAATTTGTATTTATGTTGTGGATTTTCCTGTCTATTGAGTACTTAGGGGTGTTAGTTCGTTTCCCGAACTATTGTCATTCATGCAACGTATATTATTATTTCTATTCACGTTGCGGTTGTTACTGTTGTAACGGTTACTATTGTTGTTAAATTGATTCCTTACTCCGTTATTATTGAAGCTTCTAGGTGCATACCGGTCACTTGTGTTTCTGTTATTGGGATTCCTGTTACCATTATTCTGATTATGGGAATCAGGGGGCCTATTAGAGTTATTGGGTCTGTTACCAATATTTCTAGAGTAACGATTTCTACTATTAGATAAATTATTGTTGTAATTGTTTTGGAAAGTTAATATAGCATTAGGTTGTCCGTATGCGTCCGTACAACTGCTTATAAATTTTGTTTTAACTTCATCCATGTTTAGGAACGTTCCTGATTCCATGATCAGTTTTACTCGTTCGTTGGATGCATTTTTTATTATTGCTGAAACTGCTGCACGTGTTGTGTACTTGTTTGCAGTTTCATTTGGGAGGCCGTCAGATATGTAAGCGGTCTCCAATTTTTTTGCAAGTTCATCGATTTCCTTAACATAGGCATTGGCATTTTTGCCCGTTTGTTTTATATTCATTAACTTTGCATTGATGACGTCAACGGATTCACCCTTAACAGTCGATTTGAGTTTTACTATTATCGCTGAAATGGTCGATTCCGTTGTTACTATATTCCTAGTAGTGCCTTTTAGTTTTGTTTTAATAAGGCTTATCGCAATAGCCTCATGTGTACCCTTTATGCTTTCCACAAGTGTCAAAGCATCAATGAAGCTTTGTAGGTTTTCTGGACTTCCGTCGAAGTCAGGTAGCAGTTTGGATGCTGTATTTAGGAATTCTATATTTGTTTGTGACATGTTGGGAGAGGCTCTACTTGTACTTGGTAGATTTGAAGTTGGGTCTAAAACTAGTTCTGGTAGATATTTAAAATTTGTTTCCTCATGTAAAGAGTTAGGTACATTTAGTACGATACCTTTCTTTAAGGATATCGTTATTAATTTATCTCTTATGTCAGCGAAGAAAGCTTCAGCTGCTGCTTTATGAGCATGTGTTAATCTGTTATAATTAACATTAAGGAGTGCTCTAATTTGTTCGAATCTGCGTACGAGATTATTTATGTGCTTATTAATTGTTTCTGGTTTTATCTCCCTATTGAGATTGAGACACTTATATGATTTGATGAATTCTTCCTTTATTGCTCTGGCCTTATTCACTATTATTTCCCATTCCATGAGGTTTAAATTGAGATTTTATGGAATTTTAAGAAATGTATTCTTTAGGTCTATTTAAAATGGAAATTAAACAATTAGACTTGGTCTAAATTTGTGGCTAGTGATGCTGCGCGCGTATAATTTTTTCGTAATGATCTCTTATGAAGCTGGTATAGCGTTATAAGGATTTGCAGCGCCAGTAAGGAAATGATAATTATCAGATACACGACCGGATATTCCAATTTTACCGTAATATCGTTGATAACGTTAGCATTAGGGTTTTCTATTTTCGATTCACGGCCACCCATGATGCCTAAAATTATTTTAAGGTATCTCAATTTGTATTAATGAAGTCAAAAAAGTCAAGGACGTGTTAGTTAAAAAAAATGGTGCTTATGTCACGGATGCCGTGACCATTTTTTGATGGTCAATAGAGTACCATGGCATAAACCAGATATCGCCAATTTATATCTGAATTAGGCTCTTAATTCTTTAATGTTATACCACTGGAGGGACACTTATGTATCTCAGTAGTAAGTTATTTGTTAGTATATCTTTATGTTATTTTTTTTTTTATATGTAAAATATATGAATAGTAAAGAAATTAAAAAATTAATATATGCATTAATATAAAAAATGTATTGAAAAAATTGCAACTCTATTTTTAGAGTGCTTGTAGAGACATTTAAAAATATATGAATAAAGAAATATGTTTATAATAAAATATTGATATAATGTATTGATTAGTAATTATAAAATGTATTGAAAAAATTTAATTTAATTTATTTTTGTTTTTATATGCGATACTACTCTGTTAATGCAGCATTGGAGAGACATTTCTGTATAAATATAATAATAATCTTCATGCTAATAGTTTTATATTATTTACATAAAACATCCTTTCGTTGTTGTTTGGCTAAACAACACTAAAAGATTCACGATTCTTTTAGGCAGCTATGTTATTTTTAAATGGTGCTGCTGTTTTTGAGCATGCTGATGTAAATGCTGCTGCTGTTGCTGCAGTTTGTGTGGATTATACTGTGTATGTTGTTGGGTATTACTTACTGCCGCGTTGTAATTTGTCAGGTTGGTGTTGTCATAAGAAATTGCTGATGTTGATGATGGTGATGCTAAATCTTCATCAAATTTATATTTATTATTATCAGTTTTAGGTGCTTCTATCAGTATATACTATTATGGCTAGTTTGATGATGATTATGACGATGACGGTGAATTATAATTTTGTCGGAGACTGAAGTCAACAGTTAAGAAAGGGACCGATATCAGAGAAATCTGGGGAATTGTTTCCATTTTTTTTTTGTGTACGATTTAAAAAATGTATATGACATTATATCGTCATTCTTAAGTGGCATATTGTATCAATTTTTTTTTTTTTGCCATCACTATGGTTTTCTGCTGTTCAAGTTACTTTACTCTTTCTTGGCTTTAATAATACTATATCTTTTATATTTGCGCAACACTTCTTTGTTATGTATAAGAAATTTTAAATTGATTTGTACTTTTGCACTACAATGTTCTAAAGTATTTTGTTTTATTTATCACCACTTCTTTAGTATATATTCAGATTATTGTATCCTCTTTTTAGCGCGTACTTTAAACGTCTGACTTTAGCAGCTATATATTTATTTGAAATGGCAGGATCGCCATGTTATTTTTAAATTGAAATGTTTATTTATTTAAGTATTTATTTATGTCGACCCATCTTGGTCGACCACACTTTTTATAATAATGAATTAAATAAAAACTAATAAATATAATGAAATAAAACTAACTTAAAACTTATCGTGAGAAAATGCTTGGTCGGCATAAATACACGCCGACCAGGTGCATTGTATGTGTAGGCATAAAATATTCAAATAAGCCAGATGATCAAGTTACTTGCTGCTGACAAATAACTGATGCAGTCAAACACATAAGTATGTGGACAAATATGAATTACTGGCACAGTCAAACACATAAGTATGCGGACAGATATATTCCATAGCCAAACACACTACAAACATAAGCTGTACACACAAGTGTACACACACACACACAACCATACACGCACAACCACACACACACAACCACACACGCACAACCACACACACACAACCACACACACACCAACCACACACACAACCACACACGCACAACCACACACACACACAACCACACACAGACATAAAATCTCGGCATGAAAATCCCCAAAATCCCCCCATTTTTGTATTAATGGGGGTCTGAGTCCTGTTTTCCCGGTTTTTAATTCCCAAAGCAGGACTCAGGCCACCATTACCTATCTACTATTTGGTAACTTTTAAAGCGAATTTTGGTTGTAAGCATTTTTTGGTTGTGGCAGCACTGTTATCAATCAAATGATGATATAACAGATTTAGAACTTCCTTCACTACCATCCGATGTTAGCTCTGATAACTTTGATGATGCTGAAGGTTATGATGATGATAATATAATTAATAACATGCTAACAAAAAAAAGAAAACTAAATTTACAAATAGTTAGTGACGATAATGATGACGATAAGAAAAACTATAAGGTAGCCGAAAATGATAGTAACAAGTCCTCACTAGCAAAAAATATAGAATTGCTCCTTCATAATAAAAAAATAGATATGGTCTATGGATTCAACATAGATGAAAGCAAAAACTGGCGATATGCAAATAATGAACTAAATTTTAATACAGATAATTTCATTCGAATAGGAAATACAAAGTGGAAAATGACTTCAGGACTATTCGAATTAGTTTTTCATTCAAAACCTATACATTATACTAAAAATGATTTGAAAAATTATAAAGAACTTTTAATAAGTACAAATGCATATAAACGTCAATATCAACCAAATGATCAAATTAAAGGTACACGAGCATATAAATATGTTAATATAATAAAACATTTATTTACTACGAAATCAAATGTTTTAAAGAAAGGTAATGGACTATTATTAAAAACGGCAAATAATCGTAAATCCAATTATATATATTGGGATGGTCCAAATGAACTTGTTGACAGATTACGTTTACTTCTTTCATCGGAAAGTGATCGCTTTTAATTACAAACTTTCTGCCGTAAACATATGGTCGGAAATATTGTACTGCCCAATGAATTGCAGTTAATTCCTGCTCTATTGTTGATTTATTGCTTTCACCTTTTGTGAAAGATCTGGATGCGTAAGCAATTGGTAGCTGAATACCCTGCTTTTCTTGGCTCAAAACGGCCCCACAGGCATGTTTACTTGCGTCTGTGGTTATGCAGAGTTCTTTAGAAAAATCCGGATATTGGAGAATTTTTGGACTCAGCAAGTGATTTTTAAGATATTGGAATGCTTTTTCACATTGTTGAGTCCATTCAAATTGCACATTTTTTCTAGATAATCTGGTAATATGTCGCGATGATTCAGCAAAATTTGGTATAAATCTTCTGTAATAATTACAGAATGCTACCAAGCGTTTAGCTTCATCACCATTTGTAGGTGTTGGATAATTTTGTATAATTGAGTATTTGCCGTCGTCAGGTAAGATGCCTTTATCGGTGCATTTGTGACCTAAAAATGTTACTTACCGACAAAAAAATGTACATTTATCAGGATGGAGTTTGAGATTGTATTTTCTGCAAGTATTAAACACTTGTTTTAAGTTTTGTAGCATGTGTTCTGAAGAACAACCTATTACTACTAAGTCATCCATGTATACAAAGGCTTGGGTTGGAGATAATCCAGAAAAAGCCAATGACATCATTCTTTGGAATGAATTCGGGGCAATTTTAATACCATATGGCAGTCTTTTAAAGCGAAAAGAGCCTTTTTCTGTGGAAAAAGATGTAATGTCTCTAGAGTCTTGTTCCAATTCTATTTGATGAAATCCCGACATTAAGTCCAGGCATGAAAAGAACTTGGCTCTTCCTAACTGATCAAGAATGTCATCTATACGAGGCAATGGGAATTTATCAGCTATCAGTTTTTTATTTATTCCTCTATAATCTACGACCAATCTCCACCTTTTTTGTGTTGAGCCAGGTAATGGCTTTTTTGGTACTATTAGAATAGGGCTATTATATTGCGAGATGGATGGTTCTATTATATCATCATTTATTAATTTATCTAATTGGGCATTAACTTCCTCTTTGTGAGCATGAGGGATTCTATAATTTTTGATGTACACTGGTTGTGTATCATGAAGTCTAAGTTTCTGCTTGTAAAAATTGTTAGTACTTATTTTTTCAGTCTCCAGAGCAAAAATATCTATGCAGTCCAAGCATAATTTTCTTAAATCTTTATGAGCGTATTCGGGAAAGTTTTTTGTTAATTTTTCAAGTTTTTCCTTATTTAGCTTGGCATTAGTATCAGAACTGCAATTGACAATTTTATAGTCGTTTAGACTTTCGGATTTTACCTGAATGTTATCAATTACTAGGTCTTTATCTGTGGTATTTATGATTTTTACCAATGGCCTTGCTTTAGTAGTTATTGTGTTGGCAATATATACGCCATCCTGCATAATTTGTTGAGGTATCGATACTTCTTCCTCATTGGATATGAAGTTTATCGGTCTTATAACTTCAGATCTTGCTGGCAGTGATATGGAATTGATGTTTGGACCGTTTCTTAAAGCGATTGCTATATCGTACGGAACGTCGTTAGTTCTCAAGGTGATCCAATCTTGATTATTTTCGTAATTTAAAATACATTTGTATTTTCGAATAAAGTCCATTCCTATTATTCCGTCTACTTGAATCGGAAAATCATCTTTTACGACATGAAAATCGTGAGCTATTAGCAGATCTTCTTGTTTTAAATCAGCTTTAACTTTGCCTATTGTAGTTATTATACCTTGCCCAATGCCATTTATTATGGTTTGACTAGTAATGTCTATTGGTTGGTATAAAACTTGATGGTGTTTTACGACTGATATGTCTGCACCTGTATCTACTAAGAATGTGGACCTATTGTCATTTAGAGTGGTTCTGGAGACTAGATAACTGTATAAATTTGTATTTATGTTGTGGATTTTCCTGTCTATTGAGTACTTAGGGGTGTTAGTTCGTTTCCCGAACTATTGTCATTCATGCAACGTATATTATTATTTCTATTCACGTTGCGGTTGTTACTGTTGTAACGGTTACTATTGTTGTTAAATTGATTCCTTACTCCGTTATTATTGAAGCTTCTAGGTGCATACCGGTCACTTGTGTTTCTGTTATTGGGATTCCTGTTACCATTATTCTGATTATGGGAATCAGGGGGCCTATTAGAGTTATTGGGTCTGTTACCAATATTTCTAGAGTAACGATTTCTACTATTAGATAAATTATTGTTGTAATTGTTTTGGAAAGTTAATATAGCATTAGGTTGTCCGTATGCGTCCGTACAACTGCTTATAAATTTTGTTTTAACTTCATCCATGTTTAGGAACGTTCCTGATTCCATGATCAGTTTTACTCGTTCGTTGGATGCATTTTTTATATTATTGCTGAAACTGCTGCACGTGTTGTGTACTTGTTTGCAGTTTCATTTGGGAGGCCGTCAGATATGTAAGCGGTCTCCAATTTTTTTGCAAGTTCATCGATTTCCTTAACATAGGCATTGGCATTTTTGCCCGTTTGTTTTATATTCATTAACTTTGCATTGATGACGTCAACGGATTCACCCTTAACAGTCGATTTGAGTTTTACTATTATCGCTGAAATGGTCGATTCCGTTGTTACTATATTCCTAGTAGTGCCTTTTAGTTTTGTTTTAATAAGGCTTACCGCAATAGCCTCATGTGTACCCTTTATGCTTTCCACAAGTGTCAAAGCATCAATGAAGCTTTGTAGGTTTTCTGGACTTCCGTCGAAGTCAGGTAGCAGTTTGGATGCTGTATTTAGGAATTCTATATTTGTTTGTGACATGTTGGGAGAGGCTCTACTTGTACTTGGTAGATTTGAAGTTGGGTCTAAAACTAGTTCTGGTAGATATTTAAAATTTGTTTCCTCATGTAAAGAGTTAGGTACATTTAGTACGATACCTTTCTTTAAGGATATCGTTATTAATTTATCTCTTATGTCAGCGAAGAAAGCTTCAGCTGCTGCTTTATGAGCATGTGTTAATCTGTTATAATTAACATTAAGGAGTGCTCTAATTTGTTCGAATCTGCGTACGAGATTATTTATGTGCTTATTAATTGTTTCTGGTTTTATCTCCCTATTGAGATTGAGACACTTATATGATTTGATGAATTCTTCCTTTATTGCTCTGGCCTTATTCACTATTATTTCCCATTCCATGAGGTTTAAATTGAGATTTTATGGAATTTTAAGAAATGTATTCTTTAGGTCTATTTAAAATGGAAATTAAACAATTAGACTTGGTCTAAATTTCTGGCTAGTGATGCTGCGCGCGTATAATTTTTTCGTAATGATCTCTTATGAAGCTGGTATAGCGTTATAAGGATTTGCAGCGCCAGTAAGGAAATGATAATTATCAGATACACGACCGGATATTCCAATTTTACCGTAATATCGTTGATAACGTTAGCATTAGGGTTTTCTATTTTCGATTCACGGCCACCCATGATGCCTAAAATTATTTTAAGGTATCTCAATTTGTATTAATGAAGTCAAAAAAGTCAAGGACGTGTTAGTTAAAAAAAATGGTGCTTATGTCACGGATGCCGTGACCATTTTTTGATGGTCAATAGAGTACCATGGCATAAACCAGATATCGCCAATTTATATCTGAATTAGGCTCTTAATTCTTTAATGTTATACCACTGGAGGGACACTTATGTATCTCAGTAGTAAGTTATTTGTTAGTATATCTTTATGTTATTTTTTTTTATATGTAAAATATATGAATAGTAAAGAAATTAAAAAATTAATATATGCATTAATATAAAAAATGTATTGAAAAAATTGCAACTCTATTTTTAGAGTGCTTGTAGAGACATTTAAAAATATATGAATAAAGAAATATGTTTATAATAAAATATTGATATAATGTATTGATTAGTAATTATAAAATGTATTGAAAAAATTTAATTTAATTTATTTTTGTTTTTATATGCGATACTACTCTGTTAATGCAGCATTGGAAGACATTTCTGTATAAATATAATAATAATCTTCATGCTAATAGTTTTATATTATTTACATAAAACATCCTTTCGTTGTTGTTTGGCTAAACAACACTAAAAGATTCACGATTCTTTTAGGCAGCTATGTTATTTTTAAATGGTGCTGCTGTTTTTGAGCATGCTGATGTAAATGCTGCTGCTGTTGCTGCAGTTTGTGTGGATTATACTGTGTATGTTGTTGGGTATTACTTACTGCCGCGTTGTAATTTGTCAGGTCGGTGTTGTCATAAGAAATTGCTGATGTTGATGATGGTGATGCTAAATCTTCATCAAATTTATATTTATTATTATCAGTTTTAGGTGCTTCTATCAGTATAGACTATTATGGCTAGTTTGATGATGATTATGACGATGACGGTGAATTATAATTTTGTCGGAGACTGAAGTCAACAGTTAAGAAAGGGACCGATATCAGAGAAATCTGGGGAATTGTTTCCATTTTTTTTTGTGTACGATTTAAAAAATGTATATGACATTATATCGTCATTCTTAAGTGGCATATTGTATCAATTTTTTTTTTGCCATCACTATGGTTTTCTGCTGTTCAAGTTACTTTACTCTTTCTTGGCTTTAATAATACTATATCTTTTATATTTGCGCAACACTTCTTTGTTATGTATAAGAAATTTTAAATTGATTTGTACTTTTGCACTACAATGTTCTAAAGTATTTTGTTTTATTTATCACCACTTCTTTAGTATATATTCAGATTATTGTATCCTCTTTTTAGCGCGTACTTTAAACGTCTGACTTTAGCAGCTATATATTTATTTGAAATGGAAGGATCGCCATGTTATTTTTAAATTGAAATGTTTATTTATTTAAGTATTTACTTATGTCGACCCATCTTGGTCGACCACACTTTTTATAATAATAAATTAAATAAAAACTAATAAATATAATGAAATAAAACTAACTTAAAACTTATCGTGAGAAAATGCTTGGTCGGCATAAATACACGCCGACCAGGTGCATTGTATGTGTAGGCATAAAATATTCAAATAAGCCAGATGATCAAGTTACTTGCTGCTGACAAATAACTGATGCAGTCAAACACATAAGTATGTGGACAAATATGAATTACTGGCACAGTCAAACACATAAGTATGCGGACAGATATATTCCATAGCCAAACACACTACAAACATAAGCTGTACACACAAGTGTACACACACACACACAACCATACACGCACAACCACACACACACAACCACACACGCTCAACCACACACACACAACCACACACACACAACCACACACACCAACCACACACACAACCACACACGCACAACCACACACACACACAACCACACACAGACATAAAATCTCGGCATGAAAATCCCCAAAATCCCCCCATTTTTGTATTAATGGGGGTCTGAGTCCTGTTTTCCCGGTTTTTAATTCCCAAAGCAGGACTCAGGCCACCATTACCTATCTACTATTTGGTAACTTTTAAAGCGAATTTTGGTTGTAAGCATTTTTTGGTTGTGGCAGCACTGTTATCAATCAAATGATGATATAACAGATTTAGAACTTCCTTCACTACCATCCGATGTTAGCTCTGATAACTTTGATGATGCTGAAGGTTATGATGATGATAATATAATTAATAACATGCTAACAAAAAAAAGAAAACTAAATTTACAAATAGTTAGTGACGATAATGATGACGATAAGAAAAACTATAAGGTAGCCGAAAATGATAGTAACAAGTCCTCACTAGCAAAAAATATAGAATTGCTCCTTCATAATAAAAAAATAGATATGGTCTATGGATTCAACATAGATGAAAGCAAAAACTGGCGATATGCAAATAATGAACTAAATTTTAATACAGATAATTTCATTCGAATAGGAAATACAAAGTGGAAAATGACTTCAGGACTATTCGAATTAGTTTTTCATTCAAAACCTATACATTATACTAAAAATGATTTGAAAAATTATAAAGAACTTTTAATAAGTACAAATGCATATAAACGTCAATATCAACCAAATGGTCAAATTAAAGGTACACGAGCATATAAATATGTTAATATAATAAAACATTTATTTACTACGAAATCAAATGTTTTAAAGAAAGGTAATGGACTATTATTAAAAACGGCAAATAATCGTAAATCCAATTATATATATTGGGATGGTCCAAATGAACTTGTTGACAGATTACGTTTACTTCTTTCATCGGAAAGTGCTGGTCATAATAACCACAAAAAGGAAATAATTTCCATTCTTGAAGAATTGAGAGAAGCTAATATAATATATTAGAAGAAATGAGTTACATAAATAAGTTTGGAGAAAGTTCCATTAAGAATAATCTGAATAATTTAAAGTTAAGTACATACAATCACAATTTCCTAATGGATGTCATTGCAAAAGATATCCACAAAATGCATGTCATCATCAAAACCATTATGGAGCAGAGTGAGGAACTTAAAAACGATTATAATTCACAATTAAACGTTATCAGAAGAGATGTAAAAGTATTACGAGACTTGATTCCAAATGGGATCGATGACGATGTTAAAGCTATTGAAAAAATAGTGATTGATCAAGTTCATTTTGCAAATGAAAGTATTTTAAGCATTTATATTTAAGTCAATTAATAAAAATGCTGTTGTAGATGTTGTTAAAAAACAAAAACTCGAGTTTCCTCAAATCAAAGGATAAAATTATATATATAAGCACATGAAACTCCCGTTTACATATTAATAAGGAACAACTATCATAAAGGAAATGAATTCAGATAAGAGAGAAGTAGTTAATGAAATTCACAAGCAAGCGCGAAAAAATTTTAAAAGAAGACGAGTTATTATAAAAGGAATCGATGATCTATGGCAAGCAGATTTGGTTGAGATGGATAATTACGTAGCATATATTATAATGGATTTAACTACCTCTTAACGGTGATAGATGCTTTTTCCAAAATGGCTTGGGTTTTAGCAGTAAAAAATAAATCCGCACTCAACGTGACAAACGCTATGAGAAATATTTTCAGAAACAGCAATCGTAAGCCCAAGAATTTACAAACTGATGATGGTAAAGAGTTTTTCAATAGTCGATTTCAGCACTTAATGCGATTAAATCAAATAAATCATTATTCAACATATAGTGTTCTCAAGGCATCCATTATAGAAAGATTCAATAGAACTCTTAAAGGAATGATGTGGAAAGAGTTTAGTTACCAAGGAACATATAAGTGGATAAACATATATGTATAAACAACTTGTTGAAAAATATAATAACACTTACCATAGAACAATAAAAATTAAGCCTATTGAAGTAAATTTATCAAATGAAAAATTGCTATTGGATACGGTCGACAACAATTTAAAAGTATTTAAAAGACCCAAGTTTAAAGTAAATGATAATGTACGAATAAGTAAATATAAACATATATTTGAAAAAGGTTACACACCGAATTGGACTACAGAAATATTTAAAATTAGAACTATAAGAAATACAAATCCTAATAATATAAAAAAAAAAATATGATAGAAAGAGAAAGATCATTAATCTAATATTTGATTCTTATTTACAAATAATTTAGGTAGAGACAAAAAAGATAAAAGTTTTAGACCATTAAATTTTAACATGCTTTTGTGTGAATAAAATACTAAAATTAATAGATACATTCATAAACAAAGATATATATATATAACCAATAAATAAATTAATACAGAAAGAAATACAGAAATAAATACAGAAATAAATACATAAATAAATTAATATACAAATAAGTAAATAATAAATAGAATAATAAATAATTAAATAAGTATAATTGGTACAAAATTAAATTCTTGTTGTCATCTTACATGCAATTTAGTACGAAGCATTCTATTCTACATCCATTGTTTCATTATTTCGGTCTATGTAATGCCCCCATGCACGCGTTTTTATTTTATCTTTCATTATATTTCTTTTATCATCACAAAAGCTAAGAGCTATTTTATTTAGTTTTTGAGTATATAGTTGATGTGTTTTAGACCTAAACAAAAACATTTCATCTGAGATAATTTTGGATTCAAATAAGCAACTTTTGTAATCATTAATGGACAACTTTTTAATTACAGATCAGAAAATTTGAGATGAAAAAATTTTGGGATGATTTTTTTTTTATTTTGTGTGAAATGCAAGTGCATAAGAAAATGTTTAATGTTGCTGAACAGATTTTTTCTTTTTGGGATGATTTTTAGTTTTGATGATTTAGGGATGAAAATTTGAGACGAAAAAATGTTGGGATGATTTTATTTTTGTGTCAAATGCAATTTTTTTTTGTGTGAAATTTTTTTTTATTTTCATTGCACAGTTGATGCGATGAAATATGTTAGGGATGATAGGTCGAAAACCTCTGTAGTTAGTACCTTATTAAAATTTAATTTCATAATTTATTATGTCTTTAAATATTATAAATAAATAAATAAATAATGTTAGGGATGACTTTAGGTTTAGCGAGCCTTTATGTTTGTCTGTCCTAAGTTAGAGTAATTATGAATGTATGAATAAAAATATTAAAAGATAAAAAATTTATTTTGAGAAAATAAAACTCTCCTGATTAAAAAATTTTTAAGTGTGTACCAAATAAATTGATATAAAAACGCAGTTTCTAAAATATTCCTATTCATTAACTCATTGCAATCCTTCAGTAGTAAATTATGACTTCGAAAAACATTACAAACATTGAGGTTGTTGAGGCTTTTAATAAACTGAAAGCAAAATCATATATATTTGTGAAGGAATTACAACCATCAAGGCCATATAAAGTGATAATGATGTTTCGTCATAAGACCAAATATGAAAATATAGTGATTGCAGAACTCGAGGATGGAATGCTATATCTTCCCAAACGCTACAATAGCTTAGAGGATAAAGTAATTGAAGGGGCTGGGGATGAAAAATTTTCTTTAACAAAAAAACTATAAAATTATTCATACACATTAGAATTGACGGAGGTACTTCCTGACGACAACGAAAAAACTATTGAAGACAATGAAGGCTTCTACATTCCAAACTCACAACCCTTTTTTACTTGGGAAGGAGGCAAAATTCCAAAACTATATTAAAATTTTATGATTAAGGCTGAAATAAAAAATTCCTATTTTGTAAAACGCGATGTTATCAAATTTCTTTGAATAAAATACTATTTCAAAAATTTTAAAGAACAATATGCGTAATTTATTGTGGAAACTGTATATAAGGCACGAAAAGTTTAACAAAATTTATTAGTTGCCACAAAATCCACAAATCCGATTCATAAATTTCTAAAGGACTTTGAAGGGCTGATATTTATGGATCATCTCCAACTAATTCAAGATTATTTGAATAATAAAAATAAAAATAGACTACAAATTGAAAATTTAATAAAAAAATATTATTTATTAACAAGAAGATTATAAGCTTATCGATAATTAAATAAAATTATAAAATAAAAAACAAATATTATTGTAATTAAAGTTGTTTCATTTTTGTATAAATAAATTATCATTTGACAATTGCTGTTATCAGTACGCTTATAAATTTGCTTTTTTTATTGCTGGTATCTGGTAAGAAGAAAGGGAAAAGAGGATTCTTTTGTTATATTTTGGGATGTAAATGTGAAAATTTAAGGAAAATTTTCATTTTAACAAGCCTTTATTTGCTGTTTTTAAATGCTATAAATTTGCTTTTTTTTATTGCTGGTGTCTGGTAAGAAGAAAAGGGAAAAGAGGACTCTTTTGTAATATTTTGGGATGTAATTGTGAAAATTTAAGGAACATTTTTATTTTAACAAGCCTTTATTTGTTGTTTTTAAATGCTATATAATTTGCTTTTTTATTGCTGGTGTCTGGTAAGAAGAAAAGGGAAAAGAGGATTCTTTTGTGATAGTTTGGGATGTAAATGTGAAAATTTAAGGAACATTTTTATTTTAACAAGCCTTTATTTGTTGTTTTTAAATGCTATATAATTTGCTTTTTTATTGCTGTTTGCTGGTAAGAAGAAAAAGGAGAATTCTTTTGCTTTATTTTGGGATGAAAGTATAAAATTGAAGGAATAATTTTATTTTAACAAGCCCTGTATAGTAATTGTATGTTTTTGTGACCCTTAAATGAATTTAATATTATTTCTGCACATAACTATACATAAACATACAAAACTGTATTAAAATATTATGATTATGTATATGAAATTAATTTAATTATAATCATAATAATAAATAAATTTAAAGATGTCAATCAAATAAGAAGACAAGGGTTTTTAATTAAATTTTTATTTTAATATTTAATTTTTATTTTAATATCTTATTATTATTTTAATATTTTATATATTTATAAAAATCGTCCTCATCGATCTTAAAATCATATATAATTTTTTCAAATGCTACTTCGGAGGACGATGATGATGCTAATGATGCTGATGTTGATGATGCTAATGATGATGATGTTGATGTTGGTACAGTCGACGATGATGATGATGATGAAGAGGATGACGATGGTGATGTTGATGCGGATGGCGATGATGTTGATGTTGTTGTTGTTGTGGATGACGGTGATGATACAAGTTTGCATGATTTCGCTTTATAAAAAGCGAAATTATGTTTTTTTAAATATGTCGTTTTTTTATTGGCAACATTAGAAAATGTTACGAATTTTCCTTTGAGCGTTAAACATAGCTCACAATTGTAGTTTGATAAATCCATTTCAATAATAAGCAACATCCTTTAAATTTTTGCTTTTTTATACTTGTATACTTGCATCTACTTCAATATTAAAGATAGTTTTATGTACTCCAACACTAATACAAGTAATATAAAATTTAATGTTTGAGTCCTGATTGTATGATTGTAGTCCTGACATATGTAAGGGCTACTTGATTTTTCTACCCCCTGCTTGTTTTTCATGAGATTTTGAAATTTTATAGCCTAGCTCAAATACTCAAATCAGGTTTCTAGCATACAATTTATTATTTCAGGTTAATTTCAATGCATCTCTTTCATGCTTTATAATTAGATATGATAGTTTAAAACTAATGTTTACATCTTATCTTTTCCAACTACATATGTATCTATCCTATTACGTATGATATAAGTGAAATTATGTATTAATCTCACATGAGAGAGAAGTAAACATACACTTGAGTGATAATATTAAATTAGTCTATCTCTTTCATAATATATATTCGAAAACTATTTTAAATTTAAAAATTATTTTATAAGCCACAACACATTATTTTCTAACAGTCGTAAAACTACAGTGTAACAAGCAATTAATATTAAAAAAATTTTAAATAGCTGAAAGAAATATGAAGTGTAAATATGGTCCACGAATTTTTAATGAAATGAAAATGGCTGAAATCCACGAAAGCCATCATTGTTCGGAATGTCACAAGTGGTTTGGAACCCATTTAAAAATGCATGAGAGGACTCATGCATCAACATCATCTGCCATAATAACAAATTCAAGGAACCGTGAAGCGAGTGTTGGCATGAAACTTGAAAATATGGTATTCAAAAATAGACTACAAACCTTCTCATATAAAAATGAGAGGGAGGAAATTTTATTTCCCGAAGAATTTTTTGAATTAGTGGAAAGAAAATCTTTGCAAATATTAACAGATGCCCAAATAAGTCATATAACATTTAAACATAACATGGAGTTGGAATGCGACTATATAAAAATAGTGGATAATGACATACATTCCTGTATGATTTCGCACTGCTCTAAAATGCGATTTGTTACAATAAGTGATGATCTCTTAGAACTATTTAAAGACCAAACTCAAAAGATATGTAAAAAAATTTCAGAATTTCAAGAACGGGACAGCGGATGGAGCCTTATCGCTCCATCTTTATATATAAATATAAATCGAGCGGAATTTCTTAAGGGCTCAGGCTACATCCCACTTCCACGGTGAATTGAAAAGAAAAAAGCATATTTCAACATCCAAAACAATGATGAGTATTGTTTTAAATGGTGCATCATAGCAGCACTCTGCCCAACTGTGCTAAACGATGATGCGATAAATATTAGTGCCAATGTAAGCATTAATAACAGGACTCTAAATTTTGAGAATTTAGAGTTTCCGATGAAAACCAAATTCATCAAAGCTTTTGAAGATCAAAATGATGGCATTAGCATTAATGTGTTTGGAATAAAAGGCAAATCTATTGTTGGACCTTACTATTTATCTACAATGGAGAAAATTCATCATGTGAATCTTTTGCTGCTATCGAAAGGTGGATATTCTCATTATGTCCTAATAACAGATATCTCTAGGTAATTATACGAATACACATACATTTATATTATAAATATTTTAACTAATTCGCATATAATAATTATATATTTCAGGCTAATAAGAAGAAAAAAGAAAAGTTTTGTTATGCAATGCATGTCTGCAGTATTCGCATAATGAAAGGATGATGGAGGAGCACAAGCTAAGCTGCAAAAAAAGTTTTTGCCAGTATGCTGAGGAAGGACGAATCTATTTTAAAATTCGAAAACTACCACAAACAGTTGGACGTACCCTTTGTTGTGTATGCAGATTTTGAGGCATATCTCGAAAAGATGGAAAGAACAGCAGGAACAACAACAACAACAGGATGTGGTAATATAGAAAAGCACGTTGCTTGTGCTTTTAGCTACTATATAAAATGTAGTTATAATGACAATTTAGATAATTTTAATATTTATTTTGGTGATGAGGCACCTAGAGTTTTTTTAGAAAATTTAATTAACGACCTGACAAACATTTATATAAACTACTTGTCAAAAATAGTACCAATGACGCCACTGACAAATGACGAAAAACTTGTATATGCTCTCTCCACAAATTGTCATATTTGTGGAAAAATGTTAAGAAATGACAAAGTGCGTGACCATTGTCATTTTACAGGCAAGTATAGAGGATCAGCGCATAACTCATGCAATCTTCTTTATAGAACTGCTAAATTTATACATGTTTTCTTTCACAATTTTTCCTCTTATGACTGTCATTTGTTTATGAAAGAACTTTCTAACTTTGATGGTGATATGAAAGTAATTCCTCTTCATAAATAATTATACATTTCACTTTCAAAGTTCATTCCAATCGGACAAAAAGAGAATTTTGAAATTTGTTTCTTAGACTCTTTCCGATTTATGGCATCCAGCCTAGAAACGCTGGCAAACAATTTAAGTGATAATCAATTACACATCCTCAAAAAATTTTTAGCTCAAAAAGAAGATTTCAAATTAATAAGAAGAAAAGGAGTATTCCCTTACTCTTATATGGATTCAATGGAGCGTTTTAATGAAGTTCATCTTCCCACTCAAGAAAAGTTTTATAATTATTTAAGTAATTCCCCATGCTCTTTGGATGATTACGAACATGCTAAAAATGTTTCGAAAACCTTTAACTTTAAAAATATGCTAGATTACACCTTATTATATTTAAAAACTGACGTTCTACTGCTAACTGACATATTCCAAAATTTTAGACAAATTTGTAAAAATATTTACAAGCTTGATCCATGTCAATATCATACTGCCCCTGCTCTATCATGGGATGCCATGCTTAAGACCACAAAAATAGAACTAGAACTATTTACTGATATTAATATGTACAATTTTGTGCAAGACGCTATCAGAGGGGGTCTAGAACAATGTTGAAAAAGGTACACTAAGGCGAATAATAAATATATGGAGGATTACGATTGTAATCCTCAGAATATTTGGTGTACTTAGACGCTAACAATTTGTATGGTTGGGCAATGTCAGAGTACTTACCATATGGAAAATTTGAGTGGGTTAATGAGGAAAATCTCCGTATTTTAGATGTGAATAATATACCAGATACATCAACTGTTGGATATATTTTGGAAGTAGATTTAGAGTATCCCCAACATATACATGATACACATAATAATCTACCTTTTTGCCCAGAAAATAAAACAGTCGTTGATTCTAAATGCAGAAAACGTATAGCTGACCTCACATCTAAATCAAAATATCAAATTCACTATAGAGTGCTTAAGCAATGTCTCAGAAATGGATTGATATTAAAGAAAGTACATAGGGCATTAAAATTTAAGCAATCTCCTTGGCTTAAACCCTAAATTGATATAAACACTCACCACAGAACAATAGCCAAAAATTCGTTTGAAAAAGATTTCTTCAAATTACTAAACAATGAGGTTTATGGAAAAACTATGGAAAATATTCATAAACGCAAAGATGTCAAAATTGTCACAGAGTGGGAGACTACAAGAAAAAACCATTTAGGTGCAAGAGCATTGATTTCAAAACCAAACTTTTCGAGTATAACACAGTTCTCGGATAATATGTTTGCGGTTAAGCTCAAAATAATGAAGTTCAAGTACAACAAACCCATTTATTTAGGGTTTGCTGTATTAGAATTGTCTAAGTGGAAGATGTTTGACTTCCACTATCAATATATGCAACCTAAGTTTGGAACAAAATTATCTTTAAATTATATGCATACAGATTCTTTTATTTATTCCATGAAAACAGATGATTTTTATGATGATATCCGTCAAGATGTTGCTTCGAGATTTGATACATCTGAATATGAAGCAGACAACATTTATAATTTACTATTATCAAACAAAAAGGTCATTGGGATGATGAAAGACGAAAACAAAGGAAAAATTATGAAAGAGTTTGTGGGACTTAGATCAAAAATGTATTCATTTGAAACTGTAGGGATGGAGTTAAGAAAATTTTCATGACCCAAATAGAAATAGCTCAATATAATAATGCAAAAAATTGTCATATATGTAAGAAAATATTAAATAACGATAAAGTTAGAGATCATTGTCATCTTACGGGCAATTATCGTGGGGCAGCTCATAGCGAATGTAATTTGAATTATAAAATATCTCAGTTTATTCCGGTTATTTTCCATAATCTTTCTGCATATGATATGCACCTATTTTTCAAAGAACTTTCTACTATAAAAAATGGCACAATAAAAGTGATTCCCCAGAACACAGAACGTTATATTTCTCTTTCAATTTTTATCAGATTATATGAAAAACAGGGATTCGAAATAAGATTTATAGACTCGTTTAGATTTATGGCTTCGAGTTTAGATACGTTAGCAAAAAATCTTGATAGCAATGATTTTAATACTATTCGATCATGTTTCGTTGATGAAGCTCATTTCAACCTCATTAGAAGAAAGGGTGTATTTCCGTACTCTTACATGGATTCCATGACTAAGTTTAAGGAAATTAAACTCCCTAGTAGAGAAGAGTTCTTCAATATTTTAACGAATGAAGAATGTGATGTTGTCGAGTATGACCATGCTCAAAAAAATATGGAGAGAGTTTAACTGTAAAACCCTCCTTGACTATACTGAACTCTACTTAAAGACAGATGTTCTTCTTCTAACTGACGTGTTTGAAAATTTTAGGAAAATTTGTAGAGGTATATACCATTTGGACCCCTGTCATTATTATACAGCACCAGGCTTATCCTGGGATGCAATGTTAAAAACCACAGAAGTTTCACTGGAACAGTTCACTGATTCCGAAATGTACATGTTTATGCAAAACGGAATTAGAGGTGGACTAGTTCACAAAGATATTCGAAGGCGAATAACAAATATTTGGAAGAATTTGATGCATCAAAACCATCAGAATTTCTTGTATATTTAGACGCAAATAACCTTTACGGTTGGGCGATGTCGGAATATTTTCCTTACGGTGAATTTGAGTGGGTATGTGATACTGATTTTGATGTTATGAAAATTTCTGATACTGCAGAGTATGGGTACATTTTGGAAGTGGATATAGATTATCCCGATTCAGTGCATGATCTACATAATGATTTGCATTTTGTCCCACAAATAAGCCAGTGGGGGCATCCAAAATCAAAAAATTAGTTGCGGACTTACACGCAAAAACAAATTACACCATGCACTATAGAGTTTTAAAACAAACCATTTCAAATGGCCTCATCTTAAAACAAATCCATAGAATACTCAGATTTAAGCAATCCCCTTGGCTTAAAAAATATATTGACTTAAACATATTACATAGGACAAATGCTAAAAATAATTTTGAAAAAGATTTCTTCAAACTTTTGAACAACGCTGTTTATGGGAAGACAATGGAAAACATTGAAAAACGTAGAGACATTAGAGTGAGTGCCCCTGTGGCTGAGTGGTAGCGATGCTATCCTCTCAGTCCAGAGGTCGTGGGTTCGATTCGAACCATAGACTCTGGGTGTTTTCTGCAGACAAGCTAAACGCTTTGCGGGTTGTGTTTGTTCTTAAAAAAAAAAAAAAAAAATTGCTTCATCTTGGGAAACAACAAACAGGAATCATTTAGGTCTCAGAGCATTAATTTCGAAACCAAATTTTATGCAGTTGACAAAATTTTCGGATGATATGTATGCGGTAGAGTTAGAAATAATGGAACCACTATATGATAAACCCATATATGTTGGCTTTACAGTACTGGAGTTATCCAAGTGGAGAATGTATGACTTCCATTATGGCTTCATGAAGCCTAAATTTGGAGAAAACATTTCTCTCAACTATATGGATACTGACTCGTTTATTTATTCAATTAAAACTGATGATTTTTACGATAACATCCGTAATGATATTATTTTGAATTTTGATACGTCAGAATATCCTATAGATAATCAATTTCGTTTGCCGCTACTCAATAAGAAGGTTTTAGGTATGATGAAAGATGAAAACAGTGGGGATATAATGACAGAGTTTGTTGGTTTAAGAGCAAAAATGTATTCTCTGTCGACGCTTCGCTCTGAAGCTGTTAAAAAATCTAAAGGGGTCAAAAAGTCTGTAATTAAAAAGTTGTCCATTAATGATTACAAAAGTTGCTTATTTGAATCCAAAATTATCTCAGATGAAATGTTTTTATTTAGGTCTAAAACACATCAACTATATACTCAAAAACTAAATAAAATAGCTCTTAGCTTTTGTGACGATAAAAGAAATATAATGAAAGATAAAATAAAAACGCGTGCATGGGGGCATTACATAGACCGAAATAATGAAACAATGGATGTAGAATAGAATTCGTACTAAATTGCATGTAAGATGACAACAAGAATTTAATTTTGTACCAATTATACTTATTTAATTATTTATTATTCTATTTATTATTTACTTATTTGTATATTAATTTATTTATGTATTTATTTCTGTATTTCTTTCTGTATTAATTTATTTATTGGTTATATATATATATATCTTTGTTTATGAATGTATCTATTAATTTTAGTATTTTATTCACACAAAAGCATGTTAAAATTTAATGATCTAAAACTTTTATCTTTTTTGTCTCTACCTAAATTATTTGTAAATAAGAATCAAATATTAGATTAATGATCTTTCTTTTTCTATCATATTTTTATATATATATATATATATATATATATAGAGCTAAATTTGTATTAGTACTAAGATTTTTAAGAAAAAATTTTAAATAAAATATTGAAAAAAGAATTAAATATGTGAATGGTTTTTATTTCTTTATTGGCTTTACTTCGTTGGATCATAAATTTTTTGTTTTTCCTTATGCATGCGCAATCATGTTTTCTTTGAGAGGTTCTATACAAGAGGAATTGATTTTCACAATATTATGAAATTCCATTAAATTTCATCAGATATTTTCTTATCGACACTAACTGCTTTAACACCATCTCATTATTTTTTTCTAACAGAAAATAGCAGAGCAGGTATCAGCTATCAGATCAGTTTTTCAGGACCTGGTCTGGTTTTCAGATCAGCTTTTCAGGACCTGGTCTGGTTTTCAGATCAGCTTTTTATAATAAAGCTTAAAGCATTTTAATTATGATATTTGCTGATGTTGCATCTGAAAAGCAGAATAATATACATACATATATGTACGTGTATATTTTTGTATGGGGGGCACAAGTAGAATGGGTCATCATTGTACTTGTGCCAAACTTGTAGTATTATTCCTAATACATTCATGTATACATACGCACATTCATACAGGCAAAGTTAAATATACAAATAAACATGAAGCAAAATAATACCAAGGTCAACTCAAAATTATTTTAAATATGAGTGCAGTCAATTTTAGAATTATGTGATTTATATAAGGTTTAAAAGATGTTTTTTAAGCTAAATTTCTATTATGAATACAATTTTAGTGAATTTTGCTTAAACAAAATTCGAAATGCTGTTTAATATTTTTATGAATATGGTTGTAAGCATTTAATAAGAGACAATGCAAATGTAATTATAATGTTTATGCAAGATGAGAAAAAAAAATTTCAGCACGTTTATAGGCATCATGTTGTATGTAATATGAATTTTTAAAAGTTTTAAGAAGTTTGTAGAGAGTGTTGGAAGAAAAATTATATAATATTTTCTTAAGGTTCTTCAGGTGTTATATGTTTTCATAAAAAAATTACTGCTAATAAAAGATTGACTTTAGTTGATTCATCTAACTTTAAACTTCATTTATATAAATGTTATAAATGGCTAGCTACTTGTAAACTGATAATTCAATCTGAATCAGATAGCCTGATCTGAAAACCAGACCAGCTCCTGAAAACCAGACCAGGTCCTGAAAAGCTGATCTGAAAACCAGAGCAGGTCCTGAAAGCTGATCTGAAAACCAGACCAGGGCTTGAAAAGCTGATCTGAAAACCAGACCAGGTCCTGAAAAGCTGATCTGAAAACCAGACCAGGTCCTGAAAGCTGATCTGAAAACCATACCAGGTCCTGAAAAGCTGATCTGAAAACCAGACCAGGTCCTGAAAAGCTGATCTGATAGCTGATACCTGTTCTGCTATTTTCTGTTAGCAAACAATAATGAGATGGTGTTAAAGCAGTTAGTGTCGATAAGAAAATATCTGATGAAATTTAATGGAATTTCATAATATTGTGAAATTCAATTCCTCTTGTATAGAACCTCTCAAAGAAAACATGATTGCGCATGCATAAGGAAAAACAAAAAATTTATGATCCAACGAAGTAAAGCCAATAAAGAAATAAAAACCATTCACATATTTAATTCTTTTTTCAATATTTTATTTAAAATTTTTTCTTAAAAATCTTAGTACTAATACAAATTTAGCTCTATATATATATATATATATATATAAAAATATGATAGAAAAAGAAAGATCATTAATCTAATATTTGATTCTTATTTACAAATAATTTAGGTAGAGACAAAAAAGATAAAAGTTTTAGACCATTAAATTTTAACATGCTTTTGTGTGAATAAAATACTAAAATTAATAGATACATTCATAAACAAAGATATATATATATATATATAACCAATAAATAAATTAATACAGAAAGAAATACAGAAATAAATACAGAAATAAATACATAAATAAATTAATATACAAATAAGTAAATAATAAATAGAATAATAAATAATTAAATAAGTATAATTGATACAAAATTAAATTCTTGTTGTCATCTTACATGCAATTTAGTACGAAGCATTCTATTCTACATCCATTGTTTCATTATTTCGGTCTATGTAATGCCCCCATGCACGCGTTTTTATTTTATCTTTCATTATATTTCTTTTATCATCACAAAAGCTAAGAGCTATTTTATTTAGTTTTTGAGTATATAGTTGATGTGTTTTAGACCTAAACAAAAACATTTCATCTGATATAATTTTGGATTCAAATAAGCAACTTTTGTAATCATTAATGGACAACTTTTTAATTACAGACTTTTTGACCCCTTTAGATTTTTTAACAGCTTCCGAGCGAAGAGTCGACAGAGAATACATTTTTGCTCTTAAACCAACAAACTCTGTCATTATATCCCCACTGTTTTCATCTTTCATCATACCTAAAACCTTCTTATTGAGTAGCGGCAAACGAAATTGATTGTCTATAGGATATTCTGACGTATCAAAATTCAAAATAATATCATTACGGATGTCATCGTAAAAATTGAGAGAGAAATGTTCTCTCCAAATTTAGGCTTCATGAAGCCATAATGGAAGTCATACATTCTCCACTTGGATAACTCCAGTACTGTAAAGCCAACATATATGGGTTTATCATATAGTGGTTCCATTATTTCTAACTCTACCGCATACATATCATCCGAAAATTTTGTCAACTGCATAAAATTTGGTTTCGAAATTAATGCTCTGAGACCTAAATGATTCCTGTTTGTTGTTTCCCAAGATGAAGCAATTCTAATGTCTCTACGTTTTTCAATGTTTTCCATTGTCTTCCCATAAACAGCGTTGTTCAAAAGTTTGAAGAAATCTTTTTCAAAATTATTTTTAGCATTTGTCCTATGTAATGTGTTTAAGTCAATATATTTTTTAAGCCAAGGGGATTGCTTAAATCTGAATATTCTATGGATTTGTTTTAAGATGAGGCCATTTGAAATGGTTTGTTTTAAAACTCTATAGTGCATGGTGTAATTTGTTTTTGCGTGTAAGTCCGCAACTAATTTTTTGATTTTGGATGCCCCCACTGGCTTATTTGTGGGACAAAATGGCAAATCATTATGTAGATCATGCACTGAATCGGGATAATCTATATCCACTTCCAAAATGTACCCATACTCTGCAGTATCAGAAATTTTCATAACATCAAAATCAGTATCACATACCCACTCAAATTCACCGTAAGGAAAATATTCCGACATCGCCCAACCGTAAAGGTTATTTGCGTCTAAATATACAAGAAATTCTGATGGTTTTGATGCATCAAATTCTTCCAAATATTTGTTATTCGCCTTCGAATATCTTTGTGAACTAGTCCACCTCTAATTCCGTTTTGCATAAACATGTACATTTCGGAATCAGTGAACTGTTCCAGTGAAACTTCTGTGGTTTTTAACATTGCATCCCAGGATAAGCCTGGTGCTGTATAATAATGACAGGGGTCCAAATGGTATATACCTCTACAAATTTTCCTAAAATTTTCAAACACGTCAGTTAGAAGAAGAACATCTGTCTTTAAGTAGAGTTCAGTATAGTCAAGGAGGGTTTTACAGTTAAACTCTCTCCATATTTTTTGAGCATGGTCATACTCGACAACATCACATTCTTCATTCGTTAAAATATTGAAGAACTCTTCTCTACTAGGGAGTTTAATTTCCTTAAACTTAGTCATGGAATCCATGTAAGAGTACGGAAATACACCCTTTCTTCTAATCAGGTTGAAATGAGCTTCATCAACGAAACATGATCGAATAGTATTAAAATCATTGCTATCAAGATTTTTTGCTAACGTATCTAAACTCGAAGCCATAAATCTAAACGAGTCTATAATTCTTATTTCGAATCCCTGTTTTTCATATAATCTGATAAAAATTGAAAGAGAAATATAACGTTCTGTGTTCTGGGGAATCACTTTTATTGTGCCATTTTTTATAGTAGAAAGTTCTTTGAAAAATAGGTGCATATCATATGCAGAAAGATTATGGAAAATAACCGGAATAAACTGAGATATTTTATAATTCAAATTACATTCGCTATGAGCTGCCCCACGATAATTGCCCGTAAGATGACAATGATCTCTAACTTTATCGTTATTTAATATTTTTTTACATATATGACAATTTTTTGCATTATTATATTGAGCTATTTCTATTGGGGTCATGAACATTTTCTTAACTTTTAGTAAATGATTTAGATAGATATCTGTACAATCTTCAACTATTTTTTTGATAAATACATTTGCCGAATCTTCACCAAAATAATGTCTATATAAGTTATTTTCCTTCTTAAAACTACAAGTAATAAAATAGCCGAATGCACACGCATGGTGTTTCTGTACATTTGTAGTGCTTTTACTTACAGGATCATGGAGTTTTTCTAAAATAGACTCGAAGTCTGCGTAGATGACAAATGGTACATCTAGCTGTTTGTAGTAGTTTTTGTACTTAATAATACATCCATCTTCGGGCATCCTGATGACTTTTTTACCATTTGATTGTACACATAAGCATCATGTGTATGATAAAGGCAGGTGTTGCAGATATAAATCTTATTAACGTGAGAGGTTATACTGGAACGAAGAAGTCTAAAGAAGAGAGAAAAATAAAATAATATGTAAATTAATATAACAACTTTTTAAATAGAGAATATATTTTGCATAAATGCACAAATGAAACTTTGATATATCTTTGATTAGCACATAGTGAAAGTTCTCATTGGACTGGAGCAATAAGAGATTAATATGAATGTGTTTTTCTCCTTTTGTTATGTAGTATGGTCCTATAAGCGATGTTCCATTGTGACCAAATACATTTATGCTCATATCATTTTGATTCTCGAATTGTTTTATCTGCTTCAATGGGAGTGGAAACTCCAGGCCTTCAAAATTTAATGCATTTGCTCCTATATTAATATTATCATCAGAAATGTCAGCAATATTGTAATTTCTATAGTTTTTCCGTTGTTTAGGATTCAGACCACTATTTACATTTAAAGCGGCAATTAGACACCATTTAAAGCAATAAATTTCATTATTCTCAACATTTATGCATGCAACGAGAACAGTTCTCGTTGTACATTCATAGTGAACAGTCGATTTAGCGGAGTTTTTATTTCATACTAAACAAAAAAAAAAAATTGTACGAAAAAATATTCGGAATACATATTGTTATTGTTAGCTTTATTTGCATTGCTAATACTTTTTACATAGTCATAATTAACAAAAACAAAAAAACCGTAATAAAAAAAAACAAACAAACATACAAACAAAAGTGCCCTTGAGGAATACTCTATATGAGTACCTCAAAAACAAATAACTGTGAAGTGAGTTCTAATGGCAGAAATGCCTATTTTACTGTGAGTTCTGAAGCTCTTAATGAAAATAATAAAAATAAAAAATCTGATATAAGACTTACTGAGAGCTCTGAAGCTCTTAATGATAACAAATTAAATAAGAAATCTGATAGTAGACTTTATTTAACGGCGAGGCCACTTTTTCGTCAGCGATCAACTTCGCTTTGTCCAATGCCAACTAGTGATTCGTTAACATTACCGTTGCCTAGTACTTCTACATTTAACTCAGCGATATCATCCGCTTCGGGCTCGTGGTCATCACTTAACCAAGTTTTTACTGAAGTTAATAGCAGCCCAAAACCCAAGGTCCAAGTGGGAATGGACAGATATATTACAGTGGTAAAGCGCGGACGAAGCCCAAAGTCTTCGAAAATTTCATCTGCTCCAAAAATGTCTAGGGATAACAGCGTATCCTCTATTAACCGCCAAAATCGTTTTGAAATATTACAAGTTGACAACAACGAACCCGATGTATCTACGAACAAAACATCCAAGCCACCACCAATCTATTTGAGAGAAAAAAATTCAAACGCTCTTATAAAAAATTTAACTTCAGTCATTGGTGAGAATAAATTTCACATCGTTCCAATAAAACGTGGTAACATTGATGAAACCAAAATTCAAATTTATGAAGAAAAAGATTTTCGCAAACTGATTACTGAATTTGAAAAAGGTAAGAAAAGTTTCTACACATATCAGCTTAAAAGTGCTAAAGGCCTGCAGATCGTATTGAAGGGCATCGATTCCTATGTTGCTCCCGAAGAAATAAAAGATGCACTCGTCCTCCAGGGATTTAAGGTAAAAAATGTATCTAACATAATAAATAGGGAGAAGATTCCTCAACCTCTATTTCGCGTCGAACTTGAGCCAAACGATATAAAATTGAAAAAAAGCGAGACTCATCCAATTTATAACTTGAAATATCTCTTATATCGAAAAATAACAGTTGAAGAACCACACAAGCGTTATGGACCCGTACAGTGCCATAATTGTCAAGAATATGGTCACACCAAAACTTACTGCAAGTTACCTTCAGTTTGTGTTATCTGCGGTGAATTGCACGGTACTGCTGGTTGTACTAAGCCTAAAGATCTAGCAGAAAAAAAATGTAGTAATTGTGGAGGTAATCACACCGCTAACTACAGAGGATGTCCTGTATATTCTTTCGTTAAGCAGACTATGGGGCAAAAACCTAAATTAGCTTCAACACAAACAGCAAACGCTTACTCCGCCACTTTTACTCAAATGAGCCAACCTGTCACTTCACGTGTATCGTATGCCGATGCAGCTAAGACTAGTCATATTCCCACACAAAATATTCCGCCTCAAAATAATTCAACGAATGCAAACTCAAGCTTTAATTTTAGTCGCCTTGAAGCTACTATTGAGAATCTAGTGCTAACTATAAATAATTTTACAACAAATATGACTAGCATGATGCAAGAAATGCTACGAATGCAGTCCTCACTGCTTCAAGCATTAGTTAACAAGCCATGAACACGTTAAAAATATGTTTCTGGAACGCAAACGGCATTCGCCAACATAAAAATGAACTTGAGCACTTCCTCACGGAAAAAAATATTGATATAATGTTGGTTTCTGAGACTCACTTGACTTCAAGAAGCCTATTCAAAATTAATGGCTAAATTTTATATGATTCAAAGGACCCAAGAGGAAGAGCTTGCGGGGGATCAGCAATTTTAATAAAGTCAAGACTCAAGCATTATATTCTTGACAACATTTGTGAAGAACATCTACAAGCAACAAATATTTGTATCGAAAACTTTTGCACAAATTTTGTCATATCATCAATTTACTCCCCTCCTAGATTCGCAATTACTGAGGATCAATACGAGGATTTCTACAAATCTCTTGGCCCTTGTTTCGTAGCAGCTGGAGACTATAATGCAAAACATACTTTCTGGGGTTCGCGTCTTATCACACCTAGAGGACGAGCGTTGTTCAACACAGTTTCAAAAATGGGCTTGGACGTCATTTCGAGTGGGGAACCCACTTACTGGCCTACTGACATACATAAAATTCCGGATATTATAGATTTTGGCGTCATGAAAAATATTTCTAGGGAATTAATTCATGTTGAAGGTTCCCTAGATCTATCGTCCGATCACTCTCCCACGATCGTTACAATCTGTAACCAACTGAGAAGTGCTCTACCTCACCCATAGTGAAAATGGTCAGTCGTGTTAATTGGCTGCGATTCAAAAAATATCTTAGTAGTCGTTGCACTGAAAACATTAAGCTAATAACTCATGATGATATTGAATCTAATATTGCTAATCTTAACGAAAATATTAAGCAGGCAGCTGAACATGCAACTTCCTCCCATCCGCAGACTGGGTTTAACAGAATATATTCTACAGATATTGAACATCTCGTATGTGCAAAAAGAAGAGCTAGAAGAGAATGGCAACAGCACAGATCACCCCAAAATAAAATTAAATTAAAAGAGTGCACTAAAAGACTCCAAGAACTGCTTGCATATGAAAAAACTGCATCTCTTAAAAACTATCTGGAAAATCTCGACATAACACCAGTATCTAATTACTCCTTGTGGCGCGCTGCGAAAAAAATTAAAACACCGGTTGAGTTTAAACCACCTCTGCGCACTTCTACCGGAGTTTGGGCCAGGAGTGATATTGAAAAAGGTAACTTGTTTGCAAAGCATTTAAAATCCGTATTTACCCCAAACACATGTTCTGGTGTTGTTGATTTCCCGAGTGTAGTTGCGCTACCCCCTCGACCCATAAAATTTAAAATGTGTGATGTACAAAAACTAATTGCTGGACTCAACCCGAAGAAAGCACCGGGTAATGATGGAATTAGTAACCAAATGCTAATAAAATTGCCTCGTATTGTAATTAGAATCATGTTATTCATTTTTAATGCCATTTTACGACTGGAGTATTACCCCCACAGCTGGAAGCTTGCCAAAGTTAAAATGATTCCAAAGCCGGGCAAAGATCTTACCAAGGCAGAATCATACAGGCCAATAAGTCTGCTATCAACAATGTCAAAACTTTTCGAAAAACTGCTCATGTCAAAATTGTCCCCAATTCTAATTGGTAGTGGGTGTATCCCAGACCATCAGTTTGGTTTTAGAAGTCAGCATAGCACTATTGAACAAACGCATAGATTGGTCCAATGTATAAGAAGAACATTTGAAGAAAAGAAGTACTGTTCTGCACTGTTTATTGACGTTTCGCAGGCATTTGATAAAGTGTGGCATGAAGGCCTAATTTTAAAATTAAAATCATATCTACCAATAAATTTGGTGAATTTATTAGAAAGTTACATTACTTCCCGGAAGTTCACGGTTGTGGAAGGAGAATTCATGAGTGTGCCCGAAACTATATCATCCGGTGTGCCACAGGGGAGCATACTGGGGCCAGTTTTGTATTTAATTTATACTTGTGATATGCCTTTGAGCAGCAATATCCATACATCTACGTTTGCCGATGATACAGCCTGCCTAAGTATGCACGAAAATCCTCATGAGGCTTCCCGATATCTACAAGAACATATAACACAACTGGAACTATGGTTAAAATTATGGAGAATTAAGGTAAACGAGCAAAAGTGTGTTCAGGTAACATTTACCCTGCGAAGAAATACTTGTTCCCCAATTCGAATCAACAATCAAGTTGTTCCTCAGCATTCACATGTAAAATACCTTGGTATACACCTTGATCGACGACTTACATGGAAACACCATATTGACTCAAAGCTAGTACAAATGAAACTTAAACTAACTCAGATATATTGGCTGATTGGTAGAAACTCAACACTCAGCCTTGACTGCAAACTTTTATTATACAAGTCGCTCTTGAAGCCAATATGGTGCTACGGAATTCAGTTATGGGGCACTGCTTCAGCTTCTAACGTCGAGAGAATCCAACGAAGGCAAAATAAAATTTTGCGTTTGATAACATCGGCTCCATGGTACATAAAAAACTCAAATATACATCGTGATTTGAATATGCCACTAGTGATTGAAGAAATAGCAAAATACGCAGGCAAATATTTAAAAAAACTCGAGTCACATCCTAATCCGCTTGCTCGTAACATCTTGAATTTTACTGGCCACATTCGCTTGAAAAAGAAGGACACAAGGGCTCTTTTACTCAACACTCCAGATGGGATTGCTTGAAAATATTTTTTTATTATCACTACTTATGTATTATTTATAACTATCACTAAGTTTATGTCCGACAGTGGTCGGGCCTAATACTTATATTTTAGATTTAAGATTTGAATACTTATTGTTAGTTCATAATTGAAGATACAATAAATAAATAAATGTATTAAAAAAAAAAAAATTTATGCATGCATGTTTTGCTGCAATATTTTTTGGGAGAGGAATAAAACTCGATCCTCTTGTTATGGACGCCTTGTTTATATTAACTTCAAGGAAATTTATTGAAGTCAAAGTCCATCCACTATCCCTCTCTTGAAATTCTTCCATTTTGGCTCTTAGCTCCTCTGTCTGTTTCTTGTACATCTCTTCTATGTCATCAGACAAAGTCACCAACATCATTTTCGAAATATGTACAAGTTGCGAAACATTCATCTCATCATTCACCATCTTCATATAATCACATGTGAGCTCCATATTAAATTTAAATGTAGTATGTATCCTACTACATTCATGGAGTTGTTGTACTATGGAGCTCTTTGCAGATTTCAGAAACTCTTCCGGAAATAAGACACCCACATTTTTGTTGAGGAGGATATATGTCTCGATCCTCCCATTGATGTTACTTACTCTTTTAGTGAGAAAATCATCAATCCGTTCTTGGTGACAACTGTTTTTGTGTTTTGTGGTTCTGACATGAGCCATATAAGCATTTGATGGGATCATCTCATCACAATCCTCACAATATTTGTTTTGAAGATTTAGCTTACTAATTCCAAGGGCAGCCTTTGATTGGTTAGCATATGAGTGCGTTTCCATATGCTGATTTAGTTTTGTTTGAGTCATAAAGACTTTATTGCAGATGGTACAACTCGTAGTATTAATTTTATTTAATTATTTATTTGTTTTATTAGTTAATTTAATTATTTTATTTATAAACAATTTATTTAATTATTTTATTTATAAACAATTTATTTCACTTATAAAAAATTTTATTTAATTATTTTTTATACAGTATAAACTTGTTTAACAAACAGTAGTTAGTTCTAGCACTTTTATAGTTTTTGGATTTCAAGCACTTTAGAAATTTTGGTTGGGAAAATAGGTTGTCACTTGTTGAGATATCAGAGCAGACTGATGAGAGTCTACATTATTTATTCTACTTATATACTTTATATGAGAATCGCGTAGTAGTAATCAAATCTAATTTATTACGACATATGATGAAATTCATACACACACACACACGCACACACACATATATATGTACATACTCACACACACACATATACATTTCCACAATTCTCTTTTGGTATTACGATATATGATGAAATTCATATATACAGCAACAACCAGAAAAACAAAATCGCTAGCATCAGTTTGTAATACAAAGGTACGAGCAGTTTTTGATATATTGCTCTAAAAGCTATTTTATATAATTGTTTCATTAAAGTAATATATATTGAAAAAAAATAACATTACCCCTAGTCAAAAGCTCTTCGTATCAACCTGACTGGATTCAAAGCATTTGACATCTGAAATTCCCTTGCACATATAAAGCCTATGTCAACACAATATTTTCTATCTCCATAAGAATAGCAACGTCAATAGCCTTGAAAACATATTTACATTCATTTGTAATTCAAATCCAACAACATAAACATACATTACCAAATACATTCCCTATTCACTGCCATTTACAACAGGGTTGCCACTCTCTGCACTTATTAGATTATTTCCCCATAGATACAAATAAAAAATAAAAATTAATACATACATACAATAACCATACATACGCATAGCAACGAGAACTCACAACAGCAAACCAAAATCAATCAAATCACAATTACTACATACACACAAATTTCTTGTCACTACCCTACAGTCAGACTGGGAACCAAATGTTTTTGTAGCAACATTAAAAATCTAGTGGCAATTTTGATATAATAAGTTTGTTCTATCCCTCATTATAAAAGAAATATAGAAAGCAAATATGGTATATTTGTGGTGGAATTGTCAACAACTTGTCTATATGCATATATGCATTTGTATGTACACAAATTACTGAAACTAACTGTTTGGTTGGTATGTCTCCGTGTCTCATAAAAACTTCGTAGTCAATACCTACTTAATTGTTTCAGTGTTATTTGTAGGGTTTCAATGACACATACTAGATGTCTATACCACAAAGTATTGTGTGGGTGATAATTCTAGAGTAGTACTGGTGACAAGTCGAAAGCGAGTCAATACATTTTTCAAAATCTATATTTCCTACAGGGGTATACTATTTGTCTACCACTATAACAAAAGTATCCGACACCGACAGACACACAATTAAATACATAAACACACACACACACATATATGCACACACACACACACGCACACATATATATATATATATATATATATATATACACAAATACATACATCCATGAACTGTAAGCACAACGTTTCTTTACAATAATAACATAAGCTGTACACACAAGTGTACACACACACACACAACCATACACGCACAACCACACACACACAACCACACACGCACAACCACACACACACAACCACACACACACAACCACACACACCAACCACACGCACAACCACACACACACAACCACACACAGACATAAAATCTCGGCATGAAAATCCCCAAAATCCCCCCATTTTTGTATTAATGGGGGTCTGAGTCCTGTTTTCCCGGTTTTTAATTCCCAAAGCAGGACTCAGGCCACCATTACCTATCTACTATTTGGTAACTTTTAAAGCGAATTTTGGTTGTAAGCATTTTTTGGTTGTGGCAGCACTGTTATCAATCAAATGATGATATAACAGATTTAGAACTTCCTTCACTACCATCCGATGTTAGCTCTGATAACTTTGATGATGCTGAAGGTTATGATGATGATAATATAATTAATAACATGCGAACAAAAAAAAAAGAAAACTAGATTTACAAATAGTTAGTGACGATAATGATGACGATAAGAAAAACTATAAGGTAGCCGAAAATGATAGTAACAAGTCCTCACTAGCAAAAAATATAGAATTGCTCCTTCATAATAAAAAAATAGATATGGCTATGGATTCAACATAGATGAAAGCAAAAACTGGCGATATGCAAATAATGAACTAAATTTTAATACAGATAATTTCATTCGAATAGGAAATACAAAGTGGAAAATGACTTCAGGACTATTCGAATTAGTTTTTCATTCAAAACCTATACATTATACTAAAAATGATTTGAAAAATTATAAAGAACTTTTAATAAGTACAAATGCATATAAACGTCAATATCAACCAAATGGTCAAATTAAAGGTACACGAGCATATAAATATGTTAATATAATAAAATATTTATTTACTACGAAATCAAATGTTTTAAAGAAAGGTAATGGACTATTATTAAAAACGGCAAATAATCGTAAATCCAATTATATATATTGGGATGGTCCAAATGAACTTGTTGACAGATTACGTTTACTTCTTTCATCGGAAAGTGCTGGTCATAATAACCACAAAAAGGAAATAATTTCCATTCTTGAAGAATTGAGAGAAGCTAATATAATATATTAGAAGAAATGAGTTACATAAATAAGTTTGGAGAAAGTTCCATTAAGAATAATCTGAATAATTTAAAGTTAAGTACATACAATCACAATTTCCTAATGGATGTCATTGCAAAAGATATCCACAAAATGCATGTCATCATCAAAACCATTATGGAGCAGAGTGAGGAACTTAAAAACGATTATAATTCACAATTAAACGTTATCAGAAGAGATGTAAAAGTATTACGAGACTTGATTCCAAATGGGATCGATGACGATGTTAAAGCTATTGAAAAAATAGTGATTGATCAAGTTCATTTTGCAAATGAAAGTATTTTAAGCATTTATATTTAAGTCAATTAATAAAAATGCTGTTGTAGATGTTGTTAAAAAACAAAAACTCGAGTTTCCTCAAATCAAAGGATAAAATTATATATATAAGCACATGAAACTCCCGTTTACATATTAATAAGGAACAACTATCATAAAGGAAATGAATTCAGATAAGAGAGAAGTAGTTAATGAAATTCACAAGCAAGCGCGAAAAAATTTTAAAAGAAGACGAGTTATTATAAAAGGAATCGATGATCTATGGCAAGCAGATTTGGTTGAGATGGATAATTACGTAGCATATATTATAATGGATTTAACTACCTCTTAACGGTGATAGATGCTTTTTCCAAAATGGCTTGGGTTTTAGCAGTAAAAAATAAATCCGCACTCAACGTGACAAACGCTATGAGAAATATTTTCAGAAACAGCAATCGTAAGCCCAAGAATTTACAAACTGATGATGGTAAAGAGTTTTTCAATAGTCGATTTCAGCACTTAATGCGATTAAATCAAATAAATCATTATTCAACATATAGTGTTCTCAAGGCATCCATTATAGAAAGATTCAATAGAACTCTTAAAGGAATGATGTGGAAAGAGTTTAGTTACCAAGGAACATATAAGTGGATAAACATATATAAACAACTTGTTGAAAAATATAATAACACTTACCATAGAACAATAAAAATTAAGCCTATTGAAGTAAATTTATCAAATGAAAAATTGCTATTGGATACGGTCGACAACAATTTAAAAGTATTTAAAAGACCCAAGTTTAAAGTAAATGATAATGTACGAATAAGTAAATATAAACATATATTTGAAAAAGGTTACACACCGAATTGGACTACAGAAATATTTAAAATTAGAACTATAAGAAATACAAATCCTAATAATATATAAAAAAAAATATGATAGAAAGAGAAAGATCATTAATCTAATATTTGATTCTTATTTACAAATAATTTAGGTAGAGACAAAAAAGATAAAAGTTTTAGACCATTAAATTTTAACATGCTTTTGTGTGAATAAAATACTAAAATTAATAGATACATTCATAAACAAAGATATATATATATATATAACCAATAAATAAATTAATACAGAAAGAAATACAGAAATAAATACAGAAATAAATACATAAATAAATTAATATACAAATAAGTAAATAATAAATAGAATAATAAATAATTAAATAAGTATAATTGGTACAAAATTAAATTCTTGTTGTCATCTTACATGCAATTTAGTACGAAGCATTCTATTCTACATCCATTGTTTCATTATTTCGGTCTATGTAATGCCCCCATGCACGCGTTTTTATTTTATCTTTCATTATATTTCTTTTATCATCACAAAAGCTAAGAGCTATTTTATTTAGTTTTTGAGTATATAGTTGATGTGTTTTAGACCTAAACAAAAACATTTCATCTGAGATAATTTTGGATTCAAATATGCAACTTTTGTAATCATTAATGGACAACTTTTTAATTACAGACTTTTTGACCCCTTTAAATTTTTTAACAGCTTCCGAGCGAAGAGTCGACAGAGAATACATTTTTGCTCTTAAACCAACAAACTCTGTCATTATATCCCCACTGTTTTCATCTTTCATCATACCTAAAACCTTCTTATTGAGTAGCGGCAAACGAAATTGATTGTCTATAGGATATTCTGACGTATCAAAATTCAAAATAATATCATTACGGATGTCATCGTAAAAATTGAGAGAGAAATGTTCTCTCCAAATTTTGGCTTCATGAAGCCATAATGGAAGTCATACATTCTCCACTTGGATAACTCCAGTACTGTAAAGCCAACATATATGGGTTTATCATATAGTGGTTCCATTATTTCTAACTCTACCGCATACATATCATCCGAAAATTTTGTCAACTGCATAAAATTTGGTTTCGAAATTAATGCTCTGAGACCTAAATGATTCCTGTTTGTTGTTTCCCAAGATGAAGCAATTCTAATGTCTCTACGTTTTTCAATGTTTTCCATTGTCTTCCCATAAACAGCGTTGTTCAAAAGTTTGAAGAAATCTTTTTCAAAATTATTTTTAGCATTTGTCCTATGTAATGTGTTTAAGTCAATATATTTTTTAAGCCAAGGGGATTGCTTAAATCTGAGTATTCTATGGATTTGTTTTAAGATGAGGCCATTTGAAATGGTTTGTTTTAAAACTCTATAGTGCATGGTGTAATTTGTTTTTGCGTGTAAGTCCGCAACTAATTTTTTGATTTTGGATGCCCCCACTGGCTTATTTGTGGGACAAAATGGCAAATCATTATGTAGATCATGCACTGAATCGGGATAATCTATATCCACTTCCAAAATGTACCCATACTCTGCAGTATCAGAAATTTTCATAACATCAAAATCAGTATCACATACCCACTCAAATTCACCGTAAGGAAAATATTCCGACATCGCCCAACCGTAAAGGTTATTTGCGTCTAAATATACAAGAAATTCTGATGGTTTTGATGCATTAAATTCTTCCAAATATTTGTTATTCGCCTTCGAATATCTTTGTGAACTAGTCCACCTCTAATTCCGTTTTGCATAAACATGTATATTTCGGAATCAGTGAACTGTTCCAGTGAAACTTCTGTGGTTTTTAACATTGCATCCCAGGATAAGCCTGGTGCTGTATAATAATGACAGGGGTCCAAATGGTATATACCTCTACAAATTTTCCTAAAATTTTCAAACACGTCAGTTAGAAGAAGAACATCTGTCTTTAAGTAGAGTTCAGTATAGTCAAGGAGGGTTTTACAGTTAAACTCTCTCCATATTTTTTGAGCATGGTCATACTCGACAACATCACATTCTTCATTCGTTAAAATATTGGAGAACTCTTCTCTACTAGGGAGTTTAATTTCCTTAAACTTAGTCATGGAATCCATGTAAGAGTACGGAAATACACCCTTTCTTCTAATCAGGTTGAAATGAGCTTCATCAACGAAACATGATCGAATAGTATTAAAATCATTGCTATCAAGATTTTTTGCTAACGTATCTAAACTCGAAGCCATAAATCTAAACGAGTCTATAATTCTTATTTCGAATCCCTGTTTTTCATATAATCTGATAAAAATTGAAAGAGAAATATAACGTTCTGTGTTCTGGGGAATCACTTTTATTGTGCCATTTTTTATAGTAGAAAGTTCTTTGAAAAATAGGTGCATATAATATGCAGAAAGATTATGGAAAATAACCGGAATAAACTGAGATATTTTATAATTCAAATTACATTCGCTATGAGCTACCCCACGATAATTGCCCGTAAGATGACAATGATCTCTAACTTTATCGTTATTTAATATTTTTTTACATATATGACAATTTTTTGCATTATTATATTGAGCTATTTCTATTGGGGTCATGAAAATTTTCTTAACTTTTAGTAAATGATTTAGATAGATATCTGTACAATCTTCAACTATTTTTTTGATAAATACATTTGCCGAATCTTCACCAAAATAATGTCTATATAAGTTATTTTCCTTCTTAAAACTACAAGTAATAAAATAGCCGAATGCACACGCATGGTGTTTCTGTACATTTGTAGTGCTTTTACTTACAGGATCATGGAGTTTTTCTAAAATAGACTCGAAGTCTGCGTAGATGACAAATGGTACATCTAGCTGTTTGTAGTAGTTTTTGTACTTAATAATACATCCATCTTCGGGCATCCTGATGACTTTTTTACCATTTGATTGTACACATAAGCATCATGTGTATGATAAAGGCAGGTGTTGCAGATATAAATCTTATTAACGTGAGAGGTTATACTGGAACGAAGAAGTCTAAAGAAGAGAGAAAAATAAAATAATATGTAAATTAATATAACAACTTTTTAAATAGAGAATATATTTTGCATAAATGCACAAATGAAACTTACTTTGATATATCTTTGATTAGCACATAGTGGAAGTTCTCATTGGACTGGAGCAATAAGAGAATAATATGAATGTGTTTTTCTCCTTTTGTTATGTAGTATGGTCCTATAAGCGATGTTCCATTGTGACCAAATACATTTATGCTCATATCATTTTGATTCTCGAATTGTTTTATCTGCTTCAATGGGAGTGGAAACTCCAGGCCTTCAAAATTTAATGCATTTGCTCCTATATTAATATTATCATCAGAAATGTCAGCAATATTGTAATTTCTATAGTTTTTCCGTTGTTTAGGATTCAGACCACTATTTACATTTAAAGCGGCAATTAGACACCATTTAAAGCAATAAATGTCATTATTCTCAACATTTATGCATGCATGTTTTGCTGCAATATTTTTTGGGAGAGGAATAAAACTCGATCCTCTTGTTATGGACGCCTTGTTTATATTAACTTCAAGGAAATTTATTGAAGTCAAAGTCCATCCACTATCCCTCTCTTGAAATTCTTCCATTTTGGCTCTTAGCTCCTCTGTCTGTTTCTTGTACATCTCTTCTATGTCATCAGACAAAGTCACCAACATCATTTTCGAAATATGTACAAGTTGCGAAACATTCATCTCATCATTCACCATCTTCATATAATCACATGTGAGCTCCATATTAAATTTAAATGTAGTATGTATCCTACTACATTCATGGAGTTGTTGTACTATGGAGCTCTTTGCAGATTTCAGAAACTCTTCCGGAAATAAGACACCCACATTTTTGTTGAGGAGGATATATGTCTCGATCCTCCCATTGAAGTTACTTACTCTTTTAGTGAGAAAATCATCAATCCGTTCTTGGTGACAACTGTTTTTGTGTTTTGTGGTTCTGACATGAGCCATATAAGCATTTGATGGGATCATCTCATCACAATCCTCACAATATTTGTTTTGAAGATTTAGCTTACTAATTCCAAGGGCAGCCTTTGATTGGTTAGCATATGAGTGCGTTTCCATATGCTGATTTAGTTTTGTTTGAGTCATAAAGACTTTATTGCAGATGGTACAACTCGTAGTATTAATTTTATTTAATTATTTATTTGTTTTATTAGTTAATTTAATTATTTTATTTATAAACAATTTATTTAATTATTTTATTTATAAACAATTTATTTCACTTATAAAAAATTTTATTTAATTATTTTTTATACAGTATAAACTTGTTTAACAAACAGTAGTTAGTTCTAGCACTTTTATAGTTTTTGGATTTCAAGCACTTTAGAAATTTTGGTTGGGAAAATAGGTTGTCACTTGTTGAGATTTTAGAGCAGACTGATGAGAGTCTACATTATTTATTCTACTTATATACTTTATATGAGAATCGCGTAGTAGTAATCAAATCTAATTTATTACGACATATGATGAAATTCATACACACACACACACGCACACACACATATATATGTACATACTCACACACACACATATACATTTCCACAATTCTCTTTTGGTATTACGATATATGATGAAATTCATATACACAGCAACAACCAGAAAAACAAAATCGCTAGCATCAGTTTGTAATACAAAGGTACGAGCAGTTTTTGATATATTGCTCTAAAAGCTATTTTATATAATTGTTTCATTAAAGTAAAATATATTGAAAAAAAATAACATTACCCCTAGTCAAAAGCTCTTCGTATCAACCTGACTGGATTCAAAGCATTTGACATCTGAAATTCCCTTGCACATATAAAGCCTATGTCAACACAATATTTTCTATCTCCATAAGAATAGCAACGTCAATAGCCTTGAAAACATATTTACATTCATTTGTAATTCAAATCCAACAACATAAACATACATTACCAAATACATTCCCTATTCACTGCCATTTACAACAGGGTTGCCACTCTCTGCACTTATTAGATTATTTCCCCAGAGATACAAATAAAAAATAAAAATTAATACATACATACAATAACCATACATACGCATAGCAACGAGAACTCACAACAGCAAACCAAAATCAATCAAATCACAATTACTACATACACACAAATTTCTTGTCACTACCCTACAGTCAGACTGGGAACCAAATGTTTTTGTAGCAACATTAAAAATCTAGTGGCAATTTTGATATAATAAGTTTGTTCTATCCCTCATTATAAAAGAAATATAGAAAGCAAATATGGTATATTTGTGGTGGAATTGTCAACAACTTGTCTATAAGCATATATGCATTTGTATGTACACAAATTACTGAAACTAACTGTTTGGTTGGTATGTCTCCGTGTCTCATAAAAACTTCGTAGTCAATACCTACTTAATTGTTTCAGTGTTATTTGTAGGGTTTCAATGACACATACTAGATGTCTATACCACAAAGTATTGTGTGGGTGATAATTCTAGAGTAGTACTGGTGACAAGTCGAAAGCGAGTCAATACATTTTTCAAAATCTATATTTCCTACAGGGGTATACTATTTGTCTACCACTATAACAAAAGTATCCGACACCGACAGACACACAATTAAATACATAAACACACACACACACATATATGCACACACACACACACACACACACACATATATATATATATATATATATATATATATATATATATACACAAATACATACATCCATGAACTGTAAGCACAACGTTTCTTTACAATAATAACATAGTAGTATAAATGTGAGGCTTTCGGACCACGGATCCCATACATTTTTGGGATCATGTCTGCGATACAGTCGGTTTTTTTAAGTTAGTTGATCGGTACGCTGCACAAAGAGAGTGTAGTGTTGTTTCCATCCCTGGAAAAAGTGTATTTCTTGGCGCGTTAAGATTTGTGGTTTTTATATTTTAATAATATTTCTTGGCGCGTTAAGATTTGTGGTTTTATAATTTCTTTGTAGTCGCTTCGTCCGTGGGTGGTCAAGTTAATTGTTTGAAATAGATTTCTTAATGTGTGAAAAAAAGTTTAATTGTTGGCGCTTCTAGATTTGTGGTGTAAAATGTATGAAATATTTAGTTTAGTGCTTTTAGTTGGAAGAAAAAAAATTTAATAGAAAAAGGTATATTTATAATTGTTTGTGGTTCTGCAAATATTTGAAAAATATAGTTTTGATGACGAATTTTTTCAATGTATGAAATATTTAGAAAAGGTATATTTAAACTTGTTTGTGGTTCTGCAAATATTTGAAAAAATATAGTTTTGATGACGAATTTTTTCAATGTATGAAATATTTAGAAAAGGTATATTTAAACTTGTTTGTGGTTCTGCAAATATTTGAAAAAATATAGTTTTGATGACGAATTTTTTCAATGTATGAAATATTTAGAAAAGGTATATTTAAACTTGTTTGTGGTTCAGCAAATATTTGAAAAAATATAGTTTTGATGACGAATTTTTTCAATGTATGAAATATTTAGAAAAGGTATATTTAAACTTGTTTGTGGTTCAGCAAATATTTGAAAAAATATAGTTTTGATGACGAATTTTTTCAATGTATGAAATATTTAGAAAAGGTATATTTAAACTTGTTTGTGGTTCAGCAAATATTTGAAAAAATATAGTTTTGATGACGAATTTTTTCAATGTATGAAATATTTAGAAAAGGTATATTTAAACTTGTTTGTGGTTCAGCAAATATTTGAAAAAATATAGTTTTGATGACGAATTTTTTCAATGTATGAAATATTTAGAAAAGGTATATTTAAACTTGTTTGTGGTTCAGCAAATATTTGAAAAAATATAGTTTTGATGACGAATTTTTTCAATGTATGAAATATTTAAAAAAGGTATATTTAAACTTGTTTGTGGTTCAGCAATTATTGTAAAAAATATACATATATGTATATATAAATGGGTGGGTGGGCAAAAAAACTGAAATTGTATTAGGAAAAAATAAAAAAAGTTACTATGGTTAAAAAATGTTCGTGGTGTATTATTATAGAAATAGACCAAGTTTTATAATTTAATAAGGTTGTAATATTGAAACAAAAAAATGTATGTGATTAAATAGCCACCAAGTTTTTTTATAGTTTTGAATAGGTAGAAATTTTAGTATAAAATAGGATTGTAGCAAAAAGATTTTTACGACTACAGTTTGAAACACAACGCCAGAAGTACTTAATTAAAACAATGAACAGAAATGAAAATATTAACTTCAATGATGATGAGGAAACTCAAATTCCTCCAGGCCAAGATTTGAATTCATTGGCAGCACCATCAGCTGAAAGAAGAGGTCTGGAGGAGGAGGAAGCCCGATTCCAAAAAATCCTTTCCAGTCAACGAAGGACTACAAAGAAGAAGGAGGATAAATTTCGAGCATATAAGGAGAAGCATGCCACCTTGAAAGCAAAGATCCAAAAACTTGAGGAATAAGAAAAAGTTTTGAAGAATAAAATCCTCAGGTTTTTGGAGAATGAAGAAGAACTGTTGAATAGTTCATCTCCTTTTCCACTAAGGATACTATTTTCTTCCGAATATAAATGTAACATATGTTTTATGTTACATGCAGGGAAGAAAATAGTATTCCTTAATTGTCCACATTTTTTATGTGTGGAATGTTTAAAAAGGTGGGGTGTTTTGTCGTGTCCTAAGTGCCGGCAAAGAATCCGTCAAATTAATATGGTAAAAAAGAAGGGTGAGTGTTATTTCATGGATAACATTCACCCTTCAGACTTTTTTTTTCATCATCATCGTCATCATCATTACCATTCATCATCACCACCAACAGCACTATCGATCTCACATCGCATAGTGTAATGGGAAGTGATGATGATGATGATGATGATGATGATGATGATGTTAATGATTATGAAGTAGGTGAGGAAGAAGAATTAGAAGAAGATTTGTAAAAATATAATAAGAAAAAAATAAAATAAAAATAAAATAATAAAATTGTGTTTTTATTTCTTTTTTTAGATTTAATTATCAAAAAAAAAATAATAAATAAAAAACAATTAATATAAAATACAAAATTATGTTTTTATTTAAAGCTTTATTAGGAATTTCTTTATTTCAGATTTAAAAGACGCTTATAAAGTGTAAAAAGTTTTTGTGTTAACAAATATTGGTTATAAAATGTTGTACATCGACATATGTTGTAACATTGTACATAAGCATTTTGACAATCAAATTTATGAATAACATTGTTATTATCCTTAAAAAATAGGTTGTTTATATTACTATTACTACTAGTATACATTCGTAATTCATTTATAACCTTAAGAAATAAAATTACATGTTGTTTATCGATTTGGTTATAATATATTAGTAATAGATTCTCCAACTCGACAGATGTTAACATTTTTTAAAGATAAATATTAGCTGTAATGTGGTCTGTGCAGAGTGTAGTGAACAACTAAATATAATTATAAATTTTTAAATGAATTTATTTAATATGTTTTTCTTTATTTAAATAAAAGTTAATGAAATTTCTAAATAAAATTACATTTTTCTCAGCACATGTTTGATTAGAATTGATATTATTATGATTTTTACAAGCATTTATATCAACATTATTTTTATATAAAGTTTTTATATTTAAACAGTTCAAATCATCTAAATTAATTATAAATATTTCCATTTGTTCCTCTCTAAGTAGCTCTTTTAACCATCTTAATTTTTCCAATCCTTTCACATATACAGCAGGATATTCAACATTCTTTTCTTTATAATTTTCTAAAATATTCATTAAGTATTTTAGCATCTCTTTTATTGTGGAATCGCCATTATTCCAATGTAATCCATGAAAATTATTATATAACCAATTATTGGTAGTCCTTTCCTTAATTGATAATTTGTAATATTTTAATTGTGGCGGTGGTTCAAGTAGAAAAGATTGAATTTTATAATTAGTGTCTGAAATGCTGACTTCTTTTGCATACAATTTATTGTTAACATAAAATCCTTGTATATCTACGACAATAAACGTGTCTTGATGCTGCATTGTCCCTAACAAAACTGATAGAAGAAAACTCAAACGTGTTACATGTTGTCTATATAGTTTTTATTCTTATTAATATCAATGTGTTACTTATATGCATACATATATATATCATAGTTCAAAAATAAAATTAAAATAATCTCCATTAGTAGTCTTCCTTAAATAGTAATTACCAGTTGACAGATCCATCATAACATCTTCCGGCAGAGCACTGTATTTGTTAGGTAGAAATATCACATGTTTTTCCAGCTCTAACATCATCTTCAAGCCAAATTTTGTAGTTTTCCTTGTGCAGTTGAGGATCCTAATTTTTTCATCAACAGGTATTTTTTTTAAGGATAAAATTTCTTTTTCATATTTCCTTTCTCCAATTTCATTAAGGATATTTAATGTTTTACTCATTTTTTACTTTTTATTATTTTTGTTTTTTTGAAAGAATGAAATTTAGTTACTTATTGTGAATTTTTCAGAGACAACTGTAGATGGTTTTTGTGTGCAACCAGCTATTTAAACTAAAATTTATGAAGAAAAGGTTTTAAAAATGGTGGATGTTAATATAAAATGTTTCTTTTATAATTAAATATTTATGGTTTTGGAATTTACAGCTTACGTCAATGTAACAAATTCTATACCGATATTTTTATAATTAAATATTTGTGGTTTTGGAATGGAAAAAAAATTTTATAATTAAATATTTGTGGTTTTGGAATGGAAAAAAAATTTTATTTCGATATTTGTGGGTTGAGATTAGAATTTTTTCAGATATCGTAAGTGTAGCAACTGTACATCGACATGAAATATATATATATATATATATATATATATATATTTGTTGCGGTTTTTGTTTGAAATCTACAGATTAAGTAAATATAGGAATATAATTAAATAATTGTGTGTGTGTGTGTGTGATTGTTGTCTCGATAAAAAGTATAAATCTTATCCTCTAAATTATTACCCCCTCATCGACAAGTAAGAGTTTAAATACAACAACTATTAGGCTAGATCATCATTCTTATTTCAAATACTTTTCTATAACAATCACCTTGGATAAATAAAAATATTTAAAAAAAATGACAAAATTTATTTGTGAATTTTGTAAGAAAGAGTTCACTATGAATACAAATTTAAGGAGACATATCAGATTGTATCACCAAGGACCTTCCTCATCGTTTAAGTGTACAACCTGCAAAAGACATTTTTCAGATAGAGGGGAATGGCACCGACACACACACACACACACTGAGACAGAAGGTAATAACAATGGTGAAAATATTAATATTTTTTGTGACGATTGTGAAAAAGTTATTCCAAGAAAAAATTGGTCTTATCATAAAAGAACAAACGAGCATAAAATTCATTGTTCTAAGAGATCAGATGAAGATGATGGTAACTTAAAATGTATAAAATCTTCATTCAGCAATCGTATCGTATCGTATTTAATTGAAAATGAAAATAAAAATGAGTTAATACCTGAGAATTTTCTAGCTACAATCAGAGAAATGGTGATAAGATTATTATGTAACCACATACAAAAACATGAAAATATAAAATTCAACATGGAGTTGTTCGCTGAATACATATTGATAAAGGAAGATGATGATTCATCTATGATTGATATAAAGTCTCATCAGACTAAAATGACTATTCTTGGAATGTATTCAACAAGAGAACATATCCTTGATATTTACAATGAACAATGTGATGTTATAGTGAAAAAGATGAGCGAATTTCAGGAGCGAGATAGTGGTTGGACATTGGTTCAAATTATGCATTTGGAGGTGAATATTAACCAATACAAGTGTATAAAAGGTTCACATTATATTCCCTTACCACCCTCAATACTGAGGAAGTTAGCTTGTATTAATATTCAAAATAACGATGAGTATTGTTTTAAATGGGCACTAATATCAGCATTGAATCCAGTTGATTTACATTCAAATAGATGCACATCATACAAAATAATCAATATTGAAGATGAAGTAATTGTGTTGGAAAACTTGGTTGTTTTAAACTTTAAAAACTTGAATTTTCCACTTCCGATTAATAGAATCAAAATCTTTGAGGCCAATAACAGTGCTATTAGTATTAACGTGTTTGGTCTAGATGAGGATAATAATGTAATCGGTCCATATTATTTTACACAAAAGGAAAAATTCAATCATATCAACTTGTTGCTACTTGAAGATGATGAAAAATCACATTATATATGGATTAAAAATATGTCCAGGTAAAGATATATATACATATGTATATAGTACTTTTTTAGACAAAAAGTATACTAGTTAATTTTTTTCTTTTATATTTGTCTATTTACAGATTAATTAAAAGTCAATTAACACACCATAAGCGAAAATCGTATATATGCAATAGTTGTCTAATACATTTTCATGAGGAATCATCACTGATACAACATAAAAAAGAATGTAATAGGCTAGTGCCGAAAATGCCCACCTTAGAAAACAGTAAGCTTAGTTTTAAGAATTTTAAAAAGCAAATGAATGTGCCTTTTGTTGGCTATGCTGATTTCGAGTGTATACTTGAATCAGTTAATATACAAAATTCATCTAATGTAAAATCAGTACAAAAACATATTCCATTTGCTTATAGCTATTACATTAAGTGTTCTTATAATTCAGATTTAGATATTTTTAGAATTTACAGTGGTGTTGATGCACCACAACATTTTTTTAAAAGTTTAGTTCGTGATATTTTATCTATTTACACTAGACATCTGAGTGTTATTAAACCAATGAACCCCTTAACACCCCTTCAACAGATGCAACATTATGAATGCAAGACTTGTCATATTTGTTCTAGACCTTTAACTAATGAGAATAAAGTAGCTGATCATTGTCATCTAACTGGTCAATATAGGGGTGCATCCCATAACCAGTGTAATTTAGAATATCAAATTTCAAATTTCATCCCTATATTTTTCCATAATCTCTCGGCATATGATTGTCATCTGTTTGTAAGAGAGCTTTCAACAATTGAAGGTGATATAAATATAATACCTTCAAATAAGGAGATCTATGTATCCATATCAAAGAGAATTACAGTCAATGAAAAATCTACATTTGAGTTACGTTTTCTCGATTCATTTAGGTTTATGCCATCGAGTATATCAAAGCTAGCCAGTTATTTGTCCGACAGTGATTTATCGACAGTAAAGTCAAGCTATCCAAATCCTGAAGAATTCAATTTGATGAGACGTAAGGGAGTCTTTCCGTATGACTATTTAGATTCCATTAATCGACTTGATGAAATTCAATTACCACCTCGTTTAGAATTCTTCAATAAATTAAGTAATGAGTCATGTAGTGTAGAGGATTATGAACATGCGCAAAAAGTATGGTCAACATTTAAATGTGTAACATTAAAGGGTTATTTGCTTTTATACCTAAAAGTAGATGTTCTTTTACTTTGCGACATATTTGAAAATTTCCGTAAAGTTTGTGTAAGCATATATAATTTAGATCCATGTCAATATTATACCACTCCAGGTCTATCCTGGGATGCAATGTTAAAAACAACCGAAATAGAATTAGAGTTGTTGACAGATATTAACATCTACAATTTTGTTCTTCGAGGTATAAGAGGTGGTATTGTACAGTGTTCTAATCGACATTCAATAGCTAATAATAAATATATAAGTGATTATGATTCAAACAAAGAATCAAATTATCTAATATATTTAGATGTTAATAACTTGTATGGTTATGCAATGTCACAATACCTGCCCTATAAAAATTTTAAATGGGTTGAGAATTGGAAAATTTCAATGTTAATAATATAGCAGAAGATTCGCCATTTGGATATATATTAGAAGTGGACCTAGAATATCCATCTATGCTGCATGACTATCATAATGATTTACCATTTTGTTCTGAAAATAAGAAAATCGAAAGCATGAAACAAAAGAAACTAATAACTGATCTAAATAATAAAACCAACTATATAATACATTATCGTAATTTGCAGCAGTGTATACAACATGGACTAATTTTAAAGAAAATACATAGAATTCTTCAATTTAATCAATCGGATTGGTTAAAAAAATATATTGATTTAAATAATCATCATAGGACTCTGGCTAAAAATTCATTTGAACAAAATTTTTTTAAATTGTTAAATAATGCGGTATATGGAAAGACTATGGAAAACGTTGACAAAAGGAAAGATGTTAAAATAGTATGTCAATGGGAGATTAGGGGTAAACGTTTAGGAGCTAGGGCTCTTATAGCTAAACCAAATTTCCATAGTTCATTTCAGATTCATGATAATATGCATGTCATTCAAATGAATAGAATTAAATCTGAGTACAATAAACCCATTTATATTGGATTTTCTGTTTTAGAAATATCAAAATGGAAAATGTATAATTTCCACTATGATTACATAAAACCAAAATATCGTGAAAATATAAAACTCAATTATATGGATACTGATTCCTTTATTTACGATATTAAAACAGATGACCTGTACAGTGATATTAAAAGCGATATAAATACTCATTTTGATACGTCTGCATATCCGATAGATAATGTCTACAATATCCCACTTCTCAATAAGAAAGTTTTAGGTATGATGAAGGATGAGTGTAATGGTAAAGTTATTAAAGAATTCATTGGTTTAAGAGCCAAAATGTACTCAGTTAAAAAAGATGGAGAAGAAAAAGAAATTAAAAAAATTAAAGGGGTTAAGCAGTGCGTTACTAACAAATTAAGTATAGATGATTTTAGAAAATGTTTGCTAGATAAAAAATTATATTATGATTCCATGTATGTGTTTAGATCTAAGGTTCACCACATTTATACTCAACATATTAGAAAATTAACGTTAAGCTATTTAGATGATAAGAGATATATAAGAGATAATGATATTAATACTTATGCATGGGGACATTATAGAATACCATCATCAAATTTAAGTTTGTATAGTGATATTATGCGAAATGATGATGATGATGAAATTTTCCTAGATTAAGTATAGTTAATAAGAATTTATAATTGTAAATGAATTAATAAAGAAAAGATAATTATAATAAAATAAAGCAATAATTTTTTATTTTTTTATTTTAAATTGTATTTATTGTATATAAATTTTAAACACAAGTGTCCACAATTAAATGTATTAAATTTTTGTTTGCGTTCGTAATTATATGCAATAGGTAATTTTAAATAGTTGATGATTTCAAGTGGTGGTTGCAAGTTTCCAAAGCTATCAAAGTATTCTTTATAATCATGATTTTTATAATATGCTACCCAATGTGTTCCAGCGCCGTTTGTATCATCCAAATTAACGACACCACATTCTTGTTCTAATGGTCTTTTAGGTAAAGAATCACGCATGAAAACACCTCTAAAATATTTAAGATGTTTACCATATTTTCTTATATCTATATCCGTTAGTGGACGATTGGGTAGATTTTTTAAAAGTTTTTTGGATATGGACTATAGTTCTTCCTTCCCATTTTTAATGTTATTTATAGCTTTCACTATAGCTGATCCACCTGTAGCTAAGCTGCCCAATGCAGATAATGCTGTCAAGACAGGAACTAATGGGAGAAAACCTCCAACTTTTGGCAATGGAATCACTCTTGGCACACTTATATTAGATCTCCTTTTACCCTTGAAATTTGTAAAAACAGCTTTTTTTGCAATTTTAACAGCATCATATATGTTATTAGGATTTTCTTTTTTCAAAAGTTTCAGTGTATTCTTGACGGTGCTCGAAAATAATTTCTTATTACATGACTTTCGACTCTTTCTCTTAGCATTTATCTTCGATTTACGTCTCTTAGTCCTTGATGTTTGCTTCATACCTAATCCAAATTTAACTTTTGTCTTCATTGCGTTCGTAACAAACCAAGCATTTGCTCGTTCTCTTAAATCACTATCTTTAGCTTTTTTTCGTTGCCAAGCTTTTTCCGCTAATATTTGATCAGCTTTATGTCTTTCACTTAAATCTTTTGATTGTGAGTATGCAATATCGTGTTCTCTGCATGCAGAATCTAATAAATTTATTCCCTTATCTCCTCTTGCTAGACGTTCTTTAAGTTTTGTACCAGGTCCACAAAATTGATATCCGGGTAAATGTAATTCAAAGGGTAGTTTGTTTATTAACGTGTTTACCAAACCACTTCCTGTTATAGACTGTTGTCTACTTTTGTGTTGAAAGTAATTTATAACCATTCTTTGTTCACAAATATTGTACGATTAAGATATAAATGAAAATGTTTATTTCTTATATATAGTATAAAAGATAATTTTCAACATAGGATCACATTAATAATAAAAATGCGTTTAATTAGACAAGACAAACAAATTGTAATTAGAAATGCTGATAGCAAAGAGGAAAAAATGTATAAAACTCGACATAGTACTCTACTACCAAATTCAATAAGAGCTTTAATTGTAGGACCATCAAATTGCGGTAAGACTAATCTTATGTTAAGTCTTATAGAGAGTCCTAATGGTCTTTGTTTTAAAAACATATACATATATTCAAAGTCGTTATATCAACCAAAATATTGTTATCTTAAGAGATTGATTGAGCCAATCAAAGGTCTACAACTATTTACTTTTTCGGAAAATGAAAAAGTTTTGAGTCCAGAAAAAGCGAATCAACATTCTATAATAATATTCGATGATGTAATTTGTGGTAAACAAAACACCATAAGAGATTATTTTTGCATGGGTAGACATAAAAATGTGGATTGTTTCTACTTATGTCAAACATACACGAAAATTCCTAAACATTTGATACGTGATAATGCAAATATGATTGTTGCATTTAAACAAGATGAAATGAATTTACGTCATATGTACAATGATCATGTCATCGGTGATATGTCATTTAATGAATTTACAAAGATTTGTAGTGAATGTTGGAAAGACAAATATGGTTTTCTGGTCATAAGTAAGGATGATACAATTATCAAAGGTCGTTATAGAAAGGGTTTCGATAATTTTATTCAATTGTAAAGTGATATCAGATATAAAGCTGATCGATAGCTCATCAGAAGCAGTATAAAAGCTGTTCGAAAGCAGTTCAGAACCAGTTCGATAGCAGTTGGATAGCAGTTCGATAACAAATCGATAACAATTCGATAGCTCCTTGAAAGTTGACAAAAGCATAATCATGAATAAAAAACTTATGAAAGAACTTATAAATACTAGAACAGTATTAAAAGAAAAACTAAAAAAATAAAATTAAATGAAATCGATAAAGTTAATATGTTGGAGGATACCTTTCAACCTATAACAAAACCATTAAAAAATATAATAAGTAAACTAGATAATGTACAAAAATTTAAATCAAACAATAAAAAAGTAAAACCGTCATCATCATCAGCATCATCATCATCATCATCATCATCAGATATTGCAATGGATTATGATAATAGTTATAATAAATCTGTATCAGATAATCTAATAGATTATGAAAATAGATATGATAAAACTGATTTCATCGGTATCAATAACGATAATGATTATGTCAATCCAAAAAAAGATGTGTTAGTAACTTCAACACCAATAAAGGAAAATCGTTCAAACTCTACACATTCAATTCAAAGTACATCACTTCCATTATCATTTGATATTGGTAGTCCCGTTGGTGACCATCATCATCATCATCATCATCATAATAAACAATCTAAGAATGATTCTAATTTTAATATGAGCTTTGAGAGTGTTAAAGAAGTGAAAAAAAATCTTAAAAGGAATAGACCATCAACGACAACTTCCAATTCCAACATGAAGTACAAGCGTATACAAGGAATTGCACCATCATTATCATCATTGTCTATAAACGTGAAACCTTCAACTTCCTCACATTTGTTACCGAATAATCTTGAAACTGATAGAGATAACATAAACAAACCAGTAACGTTAAAAAGTGGAAAATCAAAACGAAAGAATACCTCTTTGTTGAGCAATTTCGATGAAGATGATAAAAAGCGATATAAAACTACACATATTTTCTCAAAACGAAAGAGTAAAACACAATTGAATACTGATAAGAAAAGAATTAAATTAGACGAAAATAATAAATCATCACTTGTTGAAAATATAAAATTATTAATGGAAAATAGAATGTTAGATAAAGTCTATGGATTTAATATAGATCAAAGTGGAGATTGGCGTTATGGAACTAATAAATTAAAATTTCGTAGAGATAATATGTTAAATATAGGAGATATGAAGATTAAAGTGACGCCAGGATTATTCGAATTATTATTCCATTCTAAACCATTGCATTATACTAAAACCGATTTGGAGAAATATAAGAGTATTATAGTAACTACAAATGTACACAAACGCAACTATCAATCAAATAAACAAATTAAAGGTACAAAAGCATTCAAGTATCAACGTGTTATAAAAAAATTATTTAAAAAAAAGCATAATGTTCTAACAGAGGGTAGTGGATTATTACTAAAATCTGTAGACGGTAGAAAACCAAACTATATATATTGGGATGATCCTAATGAATTGGTCAACAGACTACGTTTACTTCTTTCATCAGAAGGTGTCGGTCATAACAATCATAAAAACGAAATAATTTCTATTGTTGAAGAACTAAAGGAGGCTAATATAATTTATTAAACGCACACACATACACACAAGAAATGAGTTATATTAACAAGTTTGGAGAAATTTTGAATAAACGAACACGAACAACTGATGATAAAGATGATGATGATGATAAGAAATTACATATCGAACTATTAAAGGTATTCGATATTATTGTAGATAATCAATGTTTAGATGTTCGCAAGAAAAGAATCAGCAATCTGTTAGCACCTGTTGACCCTAAAGATGCTGTTACAAAAGCATATCTAAATAATAAAATTATTGACATAAATAATACTCATGCAAATGATATGAATCGGATTAAACATGAAATAAATACTTCATTAGATATTAATCTACAAAGCGTTTATAAGGATATTAAAAATAATAAATCTGACATTGAACTACTGAAACAGTTGTACAAGGAAATAGAAGATATAAAAGCTAAACATAAAACTGATATCGAAAAATTGAGTCAACTAAACAATGAAATAGAAAATATAAATATTACGCATTCAACTGATATTAAACAGTTGAAAATTGATACAAGTAGATCACTGAACAACAAACTAGAAAAGATTTATACGAATATAGACGACGTTAGCAAAGCTGTTCAAAATCATATAAGTAAACAAGAGAAAACAATTGAAGAAATTGCTAAAAAATATACTCTAAACTCAAATAAGACATATATGACTAAAGTTGAAGAGAGATTTAACAAAGTCGAAGAATACATTTTCAAATGGGTTGCACTCGATCAAAGATTAAACAATATTGAAGATTATCTTTACAGAAATATTGTTGAAAGGTCAAAGCAGTAAATATGAATTTAAATGTAGACAAAAGAGAAATTGTCAATGAGCTGCATAGACAGGCGAGAAAAAATTTTAAAAGAAGGAGAGTTATTGTAAAGGGAATTGATGATTTATGGCAAGCAGATTTAGTAGAAATGGGTAGTTATGCTACTTACAACAATGGATATCGCTATCTCTTAACTGTAATAGACACATTTTCGAAAAAGGCTTGGGCACTTGCTGTAAAAAATAAAACTGCTCAAAGTGTTACAAACGCCATGAAAACCATATTTGATGAGAGTCACCGACAGCCGAAAAATCTACAAACTGATGACGGTAAAGAGTTTTTTAACGCTCAATTTCATCATCTGATGCAATCGAAACAAATCAACCACTATTCAACCTATAGCGTCTTAAAAGCATCAATTATTGAACGTTTCAATAGAACCCTAAAAGGACTAATGTGGAAGGAGTTTAGCTACCAGGGAACATACAAATGGGTTCATATATATCAAAATCTTTTAGATTTGTATAATAATACATATCATAGAACTATAAAGATGACACCGAATCAAGTAAATTTATTGAATGAGAAATCATTATTGAATACTGTCTACAACAAATTAAAAGTCTTTCAAAGGTCAAAGTTTAAAGTTGGCGACAATGTTCGAATAAGTAAATATAAACATGTCTTCGAAAAGGGCTACACACCAAATTGGACAACGGAAATCTTCAAAGTTAAGGCTGTAAGAAACACAAACCCCAACACATATATACTACAAGACTATCAAGGTCATGATATTAAAGGTGGGTTTTATGATTACGAACTAATGAAAACCAAATATCCCGACACGTATCTAATTGAAAAAGTTATAAAGAAGAGAGGTGATATGTTGTACGTTAAATGGTTAGGATTTTCATCAGAACACAACTCTTGGATCAACAATTCATCATTATCAACATCAACATCACCATTATCATTTATATGAAAAACATTAACAAATTTAAAAATCAACTTAATTTTAAGTCAACTGCGAAGATGACAATTACATTAACCGTAAACGGAGATAGTTCGTTATTAATTGCAAACTATTTTCCACCAATTCAACTCGAAGAACTCAACTCGGATTAATAAGCTTCGATACATATCACTCAACACCAAATATTGATATAGAAAACAACTTGTTTCATATTGGAAAACATGAAATTGAAATTCCTGTGGGCTCCTATGATCTTTCTGACATTGCCGAAGTGCTTACAGCAAAATATTCAAAACTAAACTCAACCGGAAAACTCTACATTAAGTCCAACAATAATACAATACAAACATGTATATCAAGCTCTGTAGATCCAATATACTTTAATAAGGATCGATCAGTCGGTTCGTTGCTGGGATTCACTAAAAGAGTATTAAAACCGGGCGAAGAACACTATTCAGATAAAACTATAGATATATCCAAAATAAATACAATATTAATTCAATGCAATATTATTTCTGGATCATATATAAATGATCAGTTGGCACATACTCTTCATCAGTTTTCACTTGCTGTCCCTCCAGGTTATAAAATAACTGAGTCACCGTCCAACGTAATATATTTACCAGTTAACACTAAAACAATAAATACTCTAATTTTAAAAGTTACCGATCAGGATGGTAACTTATTAAATTTTCGTGGAGAAAGAATATCAATAAAACTACATTTAAAACCACACTAATAGAAATGATTATCTACAATAACAACAACAATAACAACAACAATAACAACGGATATATAAATAATTTGAATAATGAACCATCATTCAGTCTTGCATCGTCAACATTGAAAGTAAGAGAAAAACCATCAACAACAACAAAAACGTCCTCCCTAACCAAAAACAATCAAGAGTTTTTAAAAAAATTAGGATTCCGATTGAAAAAAATGAGTGATATTATTAACGTTTTACAAAAACCACAAATTGATAATTTTATTATCAAAAAAGACTATCATAGCTATACATCATATCTACAATCATTTAAGAACAACGATGAGATTCGTATATCGATTCAAAATCAAGATTTATACGTTCTACCACACGAAAGTCTTTTATATATTGAAGGATATGCAACGAAAGAAGATTCAACCATATCATCAAATATACAACTCTTGAACAATTGTGTGGCACATCTATTCGATGAAATCCGATATGAACTCAATGGTATAGAAATTGATCGTACACGACATTTAGGAATCATAACAGAAATGAAAAACTATGTCTCTCTGAATAAATTAGAAAGTGATAATCTCTTGAATGCCGGATGGGCACCCTTCGATAACACAGATCTAACTCTTGTAAGCGGATATTTCAATTTTTGTGTTCCACTAAAACAATTACTGGGATTTGCAGAAGATTACAACAAGATCATAGTCAATTCTAAACATGAATTGATCCTTTTACGTGCAAAAGACGATCAACAAGTTTTCAACTCTGCCGATGCCAAAGAAAAGATTAAATTGTCTATTCTAAATATAACATGGAAAGTACCACATATTCAACTTGCTGATGCCTACAAACTACAAATGTTTAAAATAATCAACAACCGTCAAGCGTTAAATATACCATTTAGAAGCTGGGATATGTACTATTATCCTTCACTTCCAACAAATACAACGGTCTTGTGGAATGTTAAGTTAGCCAACGAAAACGAAAGACCTCGTTTCATTATCTTAGGCTTTCGAAATAGTAACAATAAATTTATACACTGTGATTTGACTGACATAAAAGTTCATCTCAATTCTGAAACTTATCCATATGATGATCTAAATCTTAAATTTGATAGAAATCGTTTTGCTCTATTATATGATATGTACTACAAATTTCAACAAAACTACTATTTTCATAGTGCACAGCCATTGTTGACACGTGAAAAATTTAAAACGGAAGCCCCATTAATAGTTTTGGATGTAACTCATCAAAATGAAGCGGTTAAAACAGGACCAATCGATATTCGTATTGAGATTAAAACTCTTAAGAATATACCAGCTAATACATCTGCATATTGTTTGATAATACATGACAGAATGTTCGAATATATACCACTTACAAATGAAATAAGAAAGATATTGTAAATATATAAGTTAAATTTAAATATTTAAAAAAATAAAAAAAATAATATATAAAAATTGATTTTTATTTTCGTAAATGTATTCATAGGTATGTATAAAAAGGTACACTTTTATATCTTCTCTAGCATTACAGCTTTAGTCCTAGTTGCGTACACATCTATCATATAAAAAAACAAAAAAACAATGAAGTTTATGATATTATGTTTTTTAGTTGTGCTAAGAATACTAACTGGTATGTCATTACCAATATCGAACATCAGTACTCCAAAAATCGAATCAAATTCAAGAAACATTGAATTTAACTTTACTCTACCCAATAGTGAAGTTCTAAAAATAAACATATCATTTGTAATGTTAAAGGAAAGTGAACCACTAGAAATAAGAGATGATGCTGATGTATATCAATCAGATGAGGACGTAAAAAGATTAACGAGTACAAGTGTCCCTGATACAACAGAAATCTTAAAAACCAATAGTAGTCAACCATTTTTTACATATTTTAAAAAAAATTTATCAAAATCAACTTTGACAGCAACAACAACAACGACTGATTCACCAGTCACAACAACAACAACAACAACAGATGAACTGCAAAAAGTAATTACAGTAGATGATGCAATAGAAGCATTTCGCAAAGAACTCATTGATAAAGAAATTAATATTGGTGGAATTCTAGATGCTAAACAGGCATTTTATCGACATTTTAATCTACAATATGAAAATGTTGAAATACCTATTCGTTGTACTTATAACAGTACATTTGAAACACAATATTTAAAAATAAATTGTTTTGAATATCGTGAAATTGAACAAGAAAGAATTCTAAGTAATGGTGAAATTGAAAAAGTTCGAGTCGAAGACTTATCACGAAAATTACAACACATTAAAATTACTAATCTTAAAAATTATATACAAACGTATAAATAGACTATTGAATAATAGTTTAACCATCAGTTTACAATCAGACATTGAAGCAAAACCATTATGAATTCATCCGTTTTAAAAATATTACTATTAGTCATTCTAAGCCAATTTGAAGATGTAAGATGTAATACACAATCACATAATTATCCTTACTCTTATTCATATCAACAACAACTACAAGAACAACAACAACAACAACAATATCAACAACAACAACAAATTGATACCATTCCCATATCACTAGATAGTGATATAAGCAAATATATTAATTTTCAATTGAAGCTGCCAAATAAAACAGTACATATAGGCATACACTTATCGATTCAACTAGATCCTTCAACAACAAACACATCATCATCATCATCATCATCATCATCAGCAAGTTCTCCTTCATACATACGAAATTCACGAAGTAATCAAAATGAAAATCATTTAACTATAGATGATTTAATTGAGGCCTTTAGAAAAGATTTAATTGAGAAAGAAACAAACATAGGTGGTATATATGAGAGTGCTAAAGTTTTTTATCGTCACTTCAATTTGAAGTATGAATACTTTGAGATAAGAGTTCGTTGCGGATATTATAGTAATTATAAATATCGAAAACTTAATATCTACTGCTTTCAATATAATCCTGACGACGATAGAGATATTTATCCTAGTGAACGAAATTATTATAATTATAAACACGAAACGAGTTATCTCACTGATAGACCTTCAAATCTTATAAATATAAAAACCATCAACTTAAAAGACTATTCTCAAACGCTTCACATGAGTATACAGTAGACTGTTGCCACACACACACAAACATCACCATGATACTTAAAGAAATTTACAACTTTTTAAAATTATTCTCCAACACACTTTCGGAAGAAGATAAAGCTAAACTCATCAACATTCAAACACAAATAGAGTATGTAAACAACTTGAAAACAATAAAAAACAGACATGGCGAACATTTCGAAGATTGTGTTTGGTCGAACGAAAACAATAATTGCGGTCCCGACACCTGTCACTGTCTATACCATAAACACACATACCATCAAGCCGAAGATGAAGCTAGAAATATAATTAATTTTTATAATCTTACTAGATGTAAAAATTGTGCTTTTAATAAAATGTAATCGTTATAGAATATAAACACTAACTCGCATTTTAGAATTTTATTTCCAGATGTATATATATATATCGTAAGTATCAATTCTTTTACACTTCTGTTTGTTTTCACTAAACAAAAAAGTATATAGTTACACACTTTCATTAACACCATGGTCCTTTGAGATGGTAGTGGTGTACCTATTTTTCAATAATTGTAGAATTACAAGCGAAAAAATTCGTCATCAAAACTATATTTTTTCAAATATTTGCAGAACCACAAACAAGTTTAAATATACCTTTTCTAAATATTTCATACATTGAAAAAATTCGTCATCAAAACTATATTTTTCAAATATTTGCAGAACCACAAACAATTATAAATATACCTTTTTCTATTAAATTTTTTTTCTTCCAACTAAAAGCACTAAACTAAATATTTCATACATTTTACACCACAAATCTAGAAGCGCCAACAATTAAACTTTTTTTCACACATTAAGAAATCTATTTCAAACAATTAACTTGACCACCCACGGACGAAGCGACTACAAAGAAATTATAAAACCACAAATCTTAACGCGCCAAGAAATATTATTAAAATATAAAAACCACAAATCTTAACGCGCCAAGAAATACACTTTTTCCAGGGATGGAAACAACACTACACTCTCTTTGTGCAGCGTACCGATCAACTAACTTAAAAAAACCGACTGTATCGCAGACATGATCCCAAAAATGTATGGGATCCGTGGTCCGAAAGCCTCACATTTATACTACTTAACATAAGCTGTACACACAAGTGTACACACACACACACAACCATACACGCACAAACACACACACACAACCACACACGCACAACCACACACACACAACCACACACACACAACCACACACACACACAACCACACACAGACATAAAATCTCGGCATGAAAATCCCCAAAATCCCCCCATTTTTGTATTAATGGGGGTCTGAGTCCTGTTTTCCCGGTTTTTAATTCCCAAAACAGGACTCAGGCCACCATTACCTATCTACTATTTGGTAACTTTTAAAGCGAATTTTGGTTGTAAGCATTTTTTGGTTGTGGCAGCACTGTTATCAATCCAATGATGATATAACAGATTTAGAACTTCCATCACTACCATCCGATGTTAGCTCTGATAACTTTGATGATGCTGAAGGTTATGATGATGATAATATAATTAATAACATGCTAACAAAAAAAAAGAAAACTAGATTTACAAATAGTTAGTGACGATAATGATGACGATAAGAAAAACTATAAGGTAGCCGAAAATGATAGTAACAAGTCCTCACTAGCAAAAAAATATAGAATTGCTCCTTCATAATAAAAAAATAGATATGGTCTATGGATTCAACATAGATGAAAGCAACTAAACTAAATTTTAATACAGATAATTTCATTCGAATAGGAAATACAAAGTGGAAAATGACTTCAGGACTATTCGAATTAGTTTTTCATTCAAAACCTATACATTATACTAAAAATGATTTGAAAAATTATAAAGAACTTTTAATAAGTACAAATGCATATAAACGTCAATATCAACCAAATGGTCAAATTAAAGGTACACGAGCATATAAATATGTTAATATAATAAAATATTTATTTACTACGAAATCAAATGTTTTAAAGAAAGGTAATGGACTATTATTAAAAACGGCAAATAATCGTAAATCCAATTATATATATTGGGATGGTCCAAATGAACTTGTTGACAGATTACGTTTACTTCTTTCATCGGAAAGTGCTGGTCATAATAACCACAAAAAGGAAATAATTTCCATTCTTGAAGAATTGAGAGAAGCTAATATAATATATTAGAAGAAATGAGTTACATAAATAAGTTTGGAGAAAGTTCCATTAAGAATAATCTGAATAATTTAAAGTTAAGTACATACAAGCACAATTTCCTAATGGATGTCATTGCAAAAGATATCCACAAAATGCATGTCATCATCAAAACCATTATGGAGCAGAGTGAGGAACGTAAAAACGATTATAATTCACAATTAAACGTTATCAGAAGAGATGTAAAAGTATTACGAGACTTGATTCCAAATGGGATCGATGACGATGTTAAAGCTATTGAAAAAATAGTGATTGATCAAGTTCATTTTGCAAATGAAAGTATTTTAAGCATTTATATTTAAGTCAATTAATAAAAATGCTGTTGTAGATGTTGTTAAAAAACAAAAACTCGAGTTTCCTCAAATCAAAGGATAAAATTATATATATAAGCACCTGAAACTCCCGTTTACATATTAATAAGGAACAACTATCATAAAGGAAATGAATTCAGATAAGAGAGAAGTAGTTAATGAAATTCACAAGCAAGCGCGAAAAAATTTTAAAAGAAGACGAGTTATTATAAAAGGAATCGATGATCTATGGCAAGCAGATTTGGTTGAGATGGATAATTACGTAGCATATATTATAATGGATTTAACTACCTCTTAACGGTGATAGATGCTTTTTCCAAAATGGCTTGGGTTTTAGCAGTAAAAAATAAATCCGCACTCAACGTGACAAACGCTATGAGAAATATTTTCAGAAACAGCAATCGTAAGCCCAAGAATTTACAAACTGATGATGGTAAAGAGTTTTTCAATAGTCGATTTCAGCACTTAATGCGATTAAATCAAATAAATCATTATTCAACATATAGTGTTCTCAAGGCATCCATTATAGAAAGATTCAATAGAACTCTTAAAGGAATGATGTGGAAAGAGTTTAGTTACCAAGGAACATATAAGTGGATAAACATATATGTATAAACAACTTGTTGAAAAATATAATAACACTTACCATAGAACAATAAAAATTAAGCCTATTGAAGTAAATTTATCAAATGAAAAATTGCTATTGGATACGGTCGACAACAATTTAAAAGTATTTAAAAGACCCAAGTTTAAAGTAAATGATAATGTACGAATAAGTAAATATAAACATATATTTGAAAAAGGTTACACACCGAATTGGACTACAGAAATATTTAAAATTAGAACTATAAGAAATACAAATCCTAATACGTATATATTACAAGACTATCAAGGTCACGAAATTAAAGGTGGTTTTTATCAGCCTGAGCTAATGAAAACTAAATTTCCAGAAACATATTTAATTGAAAAAATTTTAAAAAGGATCCGAAATAAAATTTACATTAAATGGTTAGGATTTTCATTAGAACACAACTCTTGGATTAACAGCAACAATACATCAAATTAAGAATCACTACAAATTTATTAATAATTTATACGCTTATCAGCCTGTAAAATGTCAATTACATTAACATTAAGCGGAGACTCATCATGTCTTGTTGCAAACTGTTTTCCACCAATCGAATTAAATCAAAACTATGTTTGCGGTTTAATAAGTTTCGATACGTATCACTCAATCCCAAATGTTGATATCAAAAACAATTTATTTTATATTGGGAATCATGAAATAGAAGTTCCAGTTGGCTCATATGAATTATCAGATATAGCTGAAGTATTAACAAATAAATATCAAAATATAAATGCAAAAGGATCGCTGGATGTGCGAGCAAATTACAATACACTGCAAACATGCATAAAAAGTACTACAGATTCAATTTATTTTAATAAGAAGAGATCAATCGGCTCCTTATTAGGCTTTAGTACAAAAGTGTTAGAGCCTGGCGTGGAACATTACTCTGATAAAACAATATATATAACCAAAATTAATACAATAATCGTTGAATGTAACATTGTAGGCGGATCATATATAAATATAATGTCTGCACATGTTTTGCATCAGTTTTCACTCAACGTTAGTCGAGGATATAAAATAACTGAGGCTCCAACTAATGTAATATATTTACCTGTAAGTTCAAGAACAATAAATAGTGTTATGTTGAAAGTTGTTGATCAAGGCGGAAACTTAATAAATTTTCGGGGTGTAAAATTAACAATACGATTGCATTTAAAGCCCACCAGAGAATGATTATATATAATAAAATTGACTTGCAAAAGCATTCACCATTCATTCTAACCTTATCAACGAAAGACGAAACCAGAAAGTCATCGAATTGCAAGAAATCCAAGAAACAAAATAAACGACAAATTAAATAAATAATACAACAGAAACAAAATATTCTTCGTGAGGATAATAAGGAGCTTTTAAGCAATTTGGGTTTTCAGCTAAAAATAAAACAGTAAAGACAAAGGAACAATGAGCAGCATTATTAACATCTTACAAAAACCGCTATATGATAACTCTATTAGCAAGAAAGAGTACCACAGCTACACATCATATTTACAATCATTTAAAAATAATGATGAAATTCGTATATGAATTCAAAATCAAGATTTGTATGTTTTACCAAGTGAAAGTCTTATATACATAGAAGGACTTGCTACAAAAGAGGACTCATCAGTTTCTACATCCATACGACTCTTAAACAATTGTATGACACATTTATTTGATGCAATTCGTTATGAAATTAATGGTATAGAAATTGATCGCACACGTCATTTGGGCATTGCAACAGAATTAAAAAACTATGTCTTTCTGAATAAATCTGAAAGTGACAGTCTACTAAATGTAGGATGGTCTCTTTTTAACATTGATGATCTTACACTTGAAAAGGGTTACTTCAATTTTTGTGTACCACTAAAATATTTACTCGGATTTGCTGAAGATTTTAATAAAATAATAGTTAATTCTAAACATGAGCTGATACTTTCACGATCTAAAGATGATGGACAAGTTCTTAAATCTTAAACGATAACTGAAAAAATTAAGTTATCAATTTTAAATATTACTTGGAAAGTACCACACGTTCAACTTGCTGATGCGTATAAATTCCAGATGCTTAAAACAATACACAATCGTCATCCATTAAGTATATGTTTTAGAAGTTGGGATATGTATTACTATCCTTTACTTCCAGAAAGTACAACAGTTTTATGGAATGTTAAGCTAGCTACCGAAAACGAAAGACCGCGTTTTTTATTATTGGGTCTTCGAAATGATGATAACAAGTTTCAACATTGCGATTTAAATGATATTAAAGTGCATCTTAACTCTGTTACATATCCTTATGATGATTTAAATCTAAAATTCGAAAGAAATCGTTTTGCAATTCTATACGATATGTACTTAAAATTTCAACAAAGTTATTATTCACGTGATTCTCAACCATTATTAACCCCGGAAAATTTCAAAACTATGGCGCCAATAATAGTTTTAGATGTTAGTTATCAAAATGAATCAGTTAAAACTGGACCTATTGATATTCGTATTGAATTAAAAACCTTGAAAAATATTCCGCCTAATACAGTTGCATATTGTTTGATTATACATGACAAGATGTTTGAATATATTCCTCTTACAAACGAAATAAGAAAAATAATGTAAATTTACTATTTATTTAAAATATATATATATATGTATATATTATTGAATAAAAACTACAAAAGTAAATATAAAAATCCTTTTCATTATGTATACAAGAAAGATGAAAGCAAGTAAGTAATTGTATGTCTACTTATGTAATGAATAGGTATTATATCATTGATTAAAAAGTATAAATAGGAAACTTAAGAATGCTAATGCTTATTCACAAATACTTCGTGCAAGTACTTAGTCATAATCGATTATAACAATGGTGCTAAAAGATATATATGATTTTCTGAAAAGATGCTCACATATTGTTTCGGATGATGATAAAACCAAACTGATTAATATTCAATCTCAACTAGAGTGCGCCAATAAATTGAAGACAAAGAAAAATCAATTTGGAGAACATTATGAAGATTGTGTTTGGTCGGACGATAATACATCATGTGGGCCGGACACTTGCTTCTGCTTGCAATATCGAAGGAAAAATATGGAAGCGGAAGAAGTATCAAAGCAACTGATAACAAAATATTATAATATTTATAATGTTACTAAATGTAAAAATTGTAATTTCAATAAAATATAAAGTATAAAGAACAAAGGCTAAATAAAATTAAAACTCAATTTTATTTTTTGTTTATCATTATATTTTTATTTATGTATTTACAAAGTTAAGAAGCATTTTATGTTCATATTTATATATACATATAAAGTTTAGCATTATGAAAATCATGTCATGTTGCCAATAGCTTCACATTGGGCTGCTATTTCATCCAAGATTTTGTCGTTACCATCATGCAGCATCTCAATTAAGGTATTGTCGAGTAGCTCATCATCTGTGCTCTCATACATAAAAAGAAGTCGCTTCAGATCTAATCTCGGTAGGATTATTATTTCTTTTATTTCTAGTTGTGCTCTTCCTGAGCGAGTATTTTCATTTCTTTTCATTAATGACATATTACTTAATTCACTTAATTTGTCTAATCTGTTCAAAGGTAGCAGTTAAAATAAACATAAGTTTCTTTATTTTTAACAGTAAGGTTTCCGCTTTACTTTCGCTAGTTTATTGTCAGCTGATTTTCTTGCTGAAAACCATCTGATCATCACCTTATTGACAATTTATTTGTAAGTATATATTAAAAAGCAATATTATATCTATCTTACTCTAATATTGTATATATAAATATCAATCGTCAACTGATTTTCAGCTCATCAACAGCTGATTATCAACTGACTTCCCAGCTGATCATCAACAGATTTTCGCCATCTCATTGATCAGTGTCTTGATAATTGGAATACTTTACCCAAAAGCAATATATCTATTTAATATTTATTTATACAAAAATGAAACAACTTTAATTACAATAATATTTGTTTTTTATTTTATAATTTTATTTAATTATCGATAAGCTTATAATCTTCTTGTTAATAAATAATATTTTTTTATTAAATTTTCAATTTGTACTCTATTTTTATTTTTATTATTCAAATAATCTTGAATTAGTTGGAGATGATCCATAAATATCAGCCCTTCAAAGTCCTTTAGAAATTTATGAATCGGATTTGTGGATTTTGTGGCAACTAATAAATTTTGTTAAACTTTTCGTGCCTTATATACAGTTTCCACAATAAATTTACGCATATTGTTCTTTAAAATTTTTGAAATAGTATTTTATTCAAAGAAATTTGATAACATCGCGTTTTACAAAATAGGAATTTTTTATTTCAGCCTTAATCATAAAATTTTAATATAGTTTTGGAATTTTGCCTCCTTCCCAAGTAAAAAAGGGTTGTGAGTTTGGAATGTAGAAGCCTTCATTGTCTTCAATAGTTTTTTCGTTGTCGTCAGGAAGTACCTCCGTCAATTCTAATGTGTATGAATAATTTTATAGTTTTTTTGTTAAAGAAAATTTTTCATCCCCAGCCCCTTCAATTACTTTATCCTCTAAGCTATTGTAGCGTTTGGGAAGATATAGCATTCCATCCTCGAGTTCTGCAATCACTATATTTTCATATTTGGTCTTATGACGAAACATCATTATCACTTTATATGGCCTTGATGGTTGTAATTCCTTCACAGATATATATGATTTTGCTTTCAGTTTATTAAAAGCCTCAACAACCTCAATGTTTGTAATGTTTTTCGAAGTCATAATTTACTACTGAAGGATTGCAATGAGTTAATGAATAGGAATATTTTAGAAACTGCGTTATTATATCAATTTATTTGGTACACACTTAAAAATTTTTTAATCAGGAGAGTTTTATTTTCTCAAAATAAATTTTTTATCTTTTAATATTTTTATTCATACATTCATAATTACTCTTACTTAGGACAGACAAACATAAAGGCTCGCTAAACCAAAAGTCATCCCTAACATATTTCATCGCATCAACTGTGCAATGAAAATAAAAAAAAATCTGTTCAACAACATTAAACATTTTCTTATGCACTTGTATTTCACACAAAAAAAAATTGCATTTCACACAAAAAAAAAATCATCCCAACATTTTTTCATCTCAAATTTTCATCCCTAAATCTTCAAAACTAAAAATCATCCCAAAAAGAAAAAATCTGTTCAACAACATTAAACATTTTCTTATGCACTTGCATTTCACACAAAATAAAAAAAAATCATCCTAAAATTTTTTCATCTCAAATTTTCATCCCTAAATCATCTAAACTAAAAATTATCCCAAAAAAAGCATCCCAAAAAGATGATTTTTTCATCTCATGCCCCATTTCCCTACTACTAAAGTTCCTAATAGTTAACCTTAACTTTAGCTAACGTGAACGATAAAGTGACCATTAATTTTTATCATTATTACAACTGTCCGATAAAATAAATAATGCAAATGATGTATTGTGGCAACATTGGTGTAGATACAGTCTACTTTTGACTATTAAAATGCCTAAAGTTCACTTTGAAAGTTACCAAGCGGATAAACCTGCTTTTAGCTTATCAAGAAATTGTGCAAACGCTATGAGAAGTAGTTTAAATCCCGAATCTGTAAAAAAGAGTTGTTTACCCATGACAATAGGTCTATAGTTGAACCATATTTATCGTACTAAAACCTGTTGTAAGGTACTGTTTCCATTTTGGCTCATAAATTTAAAATCCATCTAATTATAAACTGTTATATTGCAGAATATACTTACATTTGCTTTTTTTAAATAAATTTACTGCCACCAAAATTTATCGAGTGTATAAAACAAATTGGAAGTGTATATCTTAAGAATTCCGAACAAACTTTGCAAAGCCAAGCCATTGATGCCACATGAAATATATCTTCATATTCAGTAATAATTAATTCATTACAGAAATAAAACTTCAAATAAAAAAAAACTACTACAACATGCCATTAAATTTTGATTTCATCTGTTTTATGTGCGGTAGACTCACATTTCATGCATACATACATAAACAGCGACGATATGTACTACTTTGATACATAGGCTGAGCTTACATCTTGTGTGTCATTTGCCCAAAAAAATTTAACCAACTAATTACTAATGAAAAACTGTTTGATTCAGACATATATTTATTGATTGAAACAGTTTGCAATCATCTTGGATTCTATAAAATTGTCTATTAATTATGTATGAAACTGTTTAACTTAATAAATACATGTCTGAATCAAATAGTTTTTCATAAGTAATTAGTTGGTTACGTCTTTTACGCTTGTGTGGCATTTGGCACACAGATTTAAACCCAGCCATACATATGATTCTTTTTTAAATGCCGCCTTTTCAGCCGATTAAGCCGCCGCCGTTGTTTTTATTTCTTAGCCGACGTTTTTCGGCTTGAGTCGACTTTCAGCCGCCGCCGGTCGACAAACCATGTCGGCTTCGTGCCCTGGTGGAGGCTCGTGATGAATATATCCATTTGTTTTTATGAGTCAGAGGTGTCCAGGTTACATTAGTTGGAAGCTTTCTCAAAATGCAATGTGGTATGGTGATATTGTTGAATAAGTTGATTTCACAAGAGCACATTTCTGCACCAAAGTTATATTGGAGTTGTACATCGTAGCATATAAATACCTCTTTGCCAATTACGTCACAGTTTTTCAGTTGTGTTGATGATAATGGAAATTAGTGCCGTTGAAATGAGTTTATTGCTATTGTCGGACTGCATGTGTCTATGACCAGCATTGTGTTGTTTATGGGGGTCGGAACGGGAATTAAGTTGTAAAGCTTAAACTTTTCATGGTCTATTAAGGGTAAAGTTATGCTGAACACTACGTGTTCCTGAGTAAGACCGCCTTTTATTTTCATAAGTTTGTAAAATTCGAGTAAGTCATCTTCAGGAACTGGTAACTCTAATGACTGTGGCATATGTGCTCGAATTTTTTGTATTTCAATTTCCAGTTGAATTGGAGTCAACAGCAATGGATTAATTTTCCCATGATGAGTGCCGGTCAATGCGTCCAGAATGCAAGTTTGCATTCGTTGCCGATAGTTTGCAATGAATGAGAGTTTGGTTACACCCATATTGAACATGTGTGCAAGCTTAAGTTGTGTTATTTCCTCTGCTATTGTCTCTTCAGTTTTCGTGATTTCATTTAGTTTTAACAGAGGGTGCTCAAATTTAAACTTAGTGTCTGTCAAACTTTCCTTGACAATGTTCATGGTTGAATTGATAACGGAGGTGTGGTCTTTTATAAGGCGAAGCATATATGAATCGTTTTCTTGTAGTTTAGTTATTGTTGTTGACATTTTTTCTGCATATTCAGAGTCTAGTATCCTAAACAATGAATGAGCAACATTTCCGATGAAGTCTATAGCACCCCGTTTTTGACGTGGTTTGTATAGTACTTTATTATCAAGTCTCAAATCCGCTTCACCATGTCGAAGAACATCTTCTGTTGTACTATAACACGATGCATTGTATTCCATCTTCGCACACAGTCGGCTCAAGGAGCTCGTTCCATTTCCTAAAAATGCTATGTCAGCCCAGTAAGCAGATAAGTCATAGTAACCGAGGTACCTTCATAGCGAACAGTCGATTAGCGGAGTTTTTTTTTACATACAAACAAACAAAAAATTATTCGTAGTACATATTATTCGTAATAGGCACATACTGACTTTAATAAATAAGCTTTACTGCTTTGTTAATATTTTTTACATAGTGGAAATAACAAATACAAAAAAACAGAAACAAAAAAAAAACATAAACTGTGACATTGAGGAATTCCCTATACGAGTAACTCAAAAACAAATAAATAATCAAAAATTACAAAAACAAAAAAAAAACCGTAAGCAAAAAAACAGAAAAAGTGCCCTTGAGGAATACTCTATATGAGTACCTCAAATACAAAAAATTATGAAGTGAGTTCTAACGGCAGAAATGCCTATTTTACTGTGAGTTCTGAAGCTCTCAATGAAAATAATACAAATAATAAATCTAATGAAAATATTTTTTTAACGACAAATCCAATTTTTCGTCAGCGATCAACTTCGCTTTGTCCAATGCCAAATAGTGATTCATTAACATTACAGTTGCCTAGTACTTCGTCATATAAGTCAGTAATATCATCTCCTTCAGGCTCGTGTTCATCACTTAATAAAGTTATCACTACAGATAAAAGTACCTCAAAATCCAAGGTACAAGTCGGAATGGACAGATACATAACAGTGGTAAAGCGTGGGCGAAGCCCGAATTCTTCAAAAATTTCATCTGCTCCAAAGATGTCTAGGGATAATAGCGCATCATCTACCAATCGTCAAAATCGTTTTTCATTATTGCAAGTCACCGACGACAAGCCGGCTGCATCATCGCAAAAGTCTTTTAAGCCACCACCTATATATTTGAGAGAGAAAAATTCTAACGCCCTAATTAAAAAATTAGTCTCGGCCATTGGTGAAAACGCATTTCATGTTATTCCAATAAAGCGTGGTAATATTGACGAAACTAAAATTCAAATATACGAAGAAAAAAATTTCCGTAAAATAGTGACTGAATTTGAAAAAAATAAAACAAGTTTTTATACGTACCAGCTTAAAAGTGCCAAAGGTATGCAGATCGTATTGAAGGGTATTGACTCTTATGTTAATCCCGAAGAAGTAAAAGATGCACTAATGATACAAAGATTTAAGGTAAAAAATGTTACCAATATAATAAATAGGGAGAAGATCCCCCAGCCTCTATTTCGTGTTGAATTGGAGCCGAATGATATACAGCTGAAAAAAAACGAGACACACCCAATTTATAGCCTAAAATACCTCTTATACCGAAAAATCACAGTTGAAGAGCCTCATAAGCGATCAGGTCCCGTACAGTGCCATAATTGCCAAGAATATGGCCACACAAAAACATACTGTAAATTACCCACTGTTTGTGTTGTGTGCGGCGAATTACACGGCACTGCTAGTTGCAATAAGCCAAAAGATCAAAGTGATAAAAAATGCAGTAATTGTGGAGGTAATCACACCGCTAACTACAGAGGTTGTCCTGTGTACTCTTTTGTCAAACAGACTATGGTGCAAAAACCCAAATTAGCTCCATCTCAATCAGCAAACGCTTACTCCGCCACTTTTGTGCAAAGGAGCCAACCAGTTACTTCCCGTGTATCGTATGCCGATGCTGCTAGAACAAATTCTATTCCCGCACAAAATGTTCCACCTCCAAATAATTCAACAAATGCAAACTCAAGCTTTAACTTTAGTCGCCTTGAAGCTACTATTGACAATTTGGTGCAAACTATAAGCAACTTTACAACAAATATGACTAACATGATGCAAGAAATGCTGAGAATGCAGAATACTCTGCTTCAAGCATTAATTAACAAGCCATGAACACGTTAAAAATATGTTTCTGGAACGCAAACGGCATTCGCCAACATAAAAATGAACTTGAGCACTTCCTTACGGAAAAAAGTATTGATATAATATTGGTCTCTGAGACACATTTGACTTCGAGAAGCTTTTTCAAAATAAATGGCTACACTATGTATGATACAAAGGACCCTAGAGGGAGAGCATGCGGTGGATCTGCAATTCTAATTAAGTCAAGACTCAAGCACTATATCCTTGACAACGTTAGTGAAGAATATATGCAAGCTACGAATATTTTTGTAGAACATTTTTGTTCTAATTTCGTAATATCATCAATTTACTCACCTCCCAGATTTTCAGTTACCGAAGATCAGTATGAGAAGTTCTACAAATCGCTTGGATCTTGTTTCGTGGCAGCTGGAGACTACAATGCAAAGCATACGTACTGGGGATCGCGCCTTTTAACACCTAGAGGTCGAGCTTTGTTTAATACAATTTCAAAAATGGGCTTAGATGTTATTTCGAGTGGGGAGCCCACTTATTGGCCTACTGACGTACGAAAAATTCCAGATGTTATTGATTTTGGCGTAATGAAAAATATTTCTAGGGATTTAATTAGTGTTGAAACTTCTCTAGATCTCTCCTCCGATCACTCCCCCACTATCGTTACAATTTGTAACCCACTAAGAAGTGACTTACCTCACCCATATACGAAGATGACCAATCGTGTTAATTGGCTGGGATTTAAAAAATATCTTAGTAGTCATTGCACGGAAAATATTGCGTTAAGAACACCCAATGACATTGAAACTAACATTGCCAATCTTAACGAAATTATTAAACAGGCTGCTCAACATGCCACTACCTCCCATCCGCAGTCTGGGTTTAATAAAATTTATTCCAGGGATATTGAACATCTCGTATGTGAAAAAAGAAGAGCTAGAAGGGAATGGCAACAGCACAGATCACCCCAACATAAACTCAGACTTAAAGAATGTTCTAAACGACTTCAAGAGTTGCTTGCATCTGAAAAAACTGCATCTCTTAAAAATTATTTGGAAGGTCTTGATGTCACACCGACATCTAATTACTCTTTGTGGCGCGCTGCTAGAAAGCTTAAAACCCCCGTTGAGTTTAAGCCACCTCTGCGCACATCTACCGGAGATTGGGCAAGAAGCGATACGGAAAAATGCAAAATATTTGCTGAGCATTTAAAATCCGTATTTACCTCAAATACATGTACTGGTGTTGCTGATTTGCCGAATGTAGTTGCTCTACCCCCTCGAGCCTTAAAGTTTAAGATGCGTGATGTACATAAAGTAATTGCTGAACTCAAGCCAAAGAAAGCTCCAGGTATTGATGGAATTAGTAACAAGATGCTGATGAACTTGCCGCATATTGCAATAAGAATCTTGCTGTTTATTTCTAATGCCATATTACGACTGGAATATTATCCACAACTCTGGAAGCTTGCAAAAATCAAAATGATTCCAAAGCCGGGAAAAGATCTTACTAAAGCTGAGTCATATAGGCCAATAAGTTTGCTGTCAACTATGTCAAAACTCTTCGAAAAGCTGCTCATGACAAAATTGTCCCCAACCTTAACAGATAGTGGGTGCATACAAGACCATCAATTTGGTTTTAGAAGTCAGAATAGCACCATTGAACAAACTCATAGATTGGTTCAATTTATAAGAAAAACATTTGAGGAAAAGAAGTATTGTTCTGCCCTCTTTATTGACGTTTCTCAGGCATTTGATAAAGTGTGGCATGAAGGTCTAATTCTAAAATTAAAATCATATCTACCAATAAATTTAATGAATTTATTAGAAAGTTACATCACTACCCGGAAGTTCACGGTTGTGGAAGGAGAATTCATGAGTGTGCCCGAATCTATATCATCCGGTGTGCCACAGTGGAGCATACTGGGGCCAATTTTGTATTTGATCTATACTTGTGATATGCCTTTGAGCAGCAATATCCATACATCTACGTTTGCCGATGATACAGCCTGCCTTAGTATGCATGAAAACCCTCACGAGGCTTCCCGATATTTACAAGAACATATTACACAATTGGAAATGTGGTTGAACTTATGGAGAATTAAGGTAAATGAACAAAAGTGTGTCCATATAACGTTTACCCTAAGAAGAGATACTTGTTCCCCAATTCGAATCAATAATCAAAATATTCCTCAACACTCCCAAGTGAAATACCTTGGTATACACCTTGATCGAAGGCTTACATGGAAACATCATATTGACTTTAAGCTAACTCAGATGAAAATTAAGTTATCTCAAATACTCTGGTTGATTGGCAGAAATTCAACACTTAGCATGGACTGTAAACTTTTATTATACAAGTCGCTTTTAAAGCCAATATGGTGTTACGGTATCCAGTTATGGGGCACTGCTTCAGCTTCCAATGTAGAGAGAATCCAACGAAGGCAAAACAAAATTTTACGGTTAATAACATCGGCTCCATGGTACATCAAAAATTCTAATATACATCGTGATTTAAATATGCCACTAGTGACTGAAGAAATTGCAAAATACGCAGGCAAATATTTAACAAAACTCGAGTCACATCCTAATCCGCTTGCTCGTAATATTTTGAACTTTACTGGACACATCCGCTTAAAAAAGAGGGACACAAGGGCTCTATTACTCAACACGCCAAATGGGATTTCTTGAAAATACTTTTTTTATATTTTTTATAATTTTTTTTTTCTTTTTTTATTATCACTACTTTTGTATTATTTATAACTATTAACAAGTTTATGTCCGACAGTGGTCGGTCCTAATAATTATATTTTAGATTTAAGATTTGAATACTTATTGTTAGTTCATAATTGAAGATACAATAAATAAATACATGTATTAAAAAAAAAAAAAAAAAAAAAAAAAAATAGTAACCGAGCAGATTCAACTGACTTGCAGATATATACGTTGAGCATACTTCTTAGAAATGAATACCCAACTTGGAACCGAAGCGCTCATTATCAATTGCTCCCAAAATAATTGGGAATATGAGCATTAGTGTCAACAGTGTGATGCCTAAATTATTTCCGAGTAATTTTAGACGTTTGCTCTTCGGCTCAGTAATTTCATCTTTCTTGTCGATTTCATTGAGTTCATCACTCGGTTTGTTGTCTTCTGTTTCTTCTATACTGGCCTTAGGGAGTGGTGCCAGGTAATGGACCGCTCTTTTAAGAACTCCTGAAGCGGTTTTGACGTCTGCCACTCTAACTATGTTGTCCTCCCCCTTATATATTTTAACCACACGTCCTAAAGGCCATTTCATTACGGGGCAATTATTTTCCTTAAGAATGACGATGGTTCCTGGTTTTAGAGATTTTGATTGCTCCTTCCATTTATTGCGATATTGCAATTCGTTCAGATAGTCCCGTGACCACCTTTCCCAGAAGTTGTGTTTGAGAATGGACACTAGTTTCCACCGAGTCGCCAAGTTTGTTTTCGTTGATGTGGCCTGTGCGTCTACTTGTGCCGTTAGCCGTTCAAAAATCAGGAAATGCCCTGGAGTTAACGCACCGAAATCATTGGGGTCGTTTGACATGGGTGAAATAGGTCTGGAGCTGAGAATCGCTTCTATTTCGATAACCAGTGTTTCTAGTTCTTCGTAAGTTAAGGAAGCACTAGCTAAGCTCCTGATTAAAAGGTGTTTTTCAGATTTTACTGCCGCCTCCCAAAGGCCTCCAAAATGAGGTGCTCGAGGTGGTATTAATCTGAATTGTATATTCTTTTTGCTGCATGCATTTTCAATTGCTTCTTTTGCTTCGCTTGTATAAATTGCGGATATTAGTTTAGACAATTTATTTTTTGCGTCTACAAAGTTCGTTGCATTATCGCAATATAGGTTTTGGCAAAGTTCTCGTCGGCCAACAAACCGTTTGATGGCTCCTATAAATGCGTCAGTGGTAAGATCGCTTACCAGCTCTAAGTGTACTGCTTTTGGAGAGAAGCAACAAAATATAGCAATATACGCCTTGTGTGACCGTTTTCCTCTCATCTTGTAGTGAACTGTCATTGGACCACAGTAGTCTACTCCAGAATTTATGAACGGCCTAGCTGGTGGTACCCGTGTGGAGGGCAGATTGCCCATAATTTGGTGATATAGGGCTGGCTTAGCTTTACTGCATGTTGTGCAGCGATGAATCGCCACTCTTGTCATAATCTTACCTTTTATTGGCCAAAACCGTTGTCTCACTATTCCTAAGAGAGTTTGTGCACCACAATGCTTGTGTTCCTTATGTATCATTTCAAATATAAGCTTAGCGATTGGATCATTGTAAGGAAGAAGCAGCTGATATTTGGAATCGTATTCCAATGATGAGGCTTCCAGTCGACCTCCCACACGTATCAAACCCTCACCGTCTAAAAATGGTGAAAGATTCGACAAAATGCTGCTTCCTCGCAACACTTTGTATTTAGCAAGCTGTTGAATTTCTTCTTTGAAATCTGATGCCTGTATTTGCTTGATGATTACATTAGTGCATTTTGTAGTTCCTTTGTCGATAGGGATTTTTGATGTTGTCTAGAGCCATTCCGTTTGGTATTGGTTACAAATCGTAAAATGTATCCAACAATGTGTTGAAGAAGCCATAATGAATTCTTATGATTTATTTTATAGATGAAATCGGGTTCTGTTGAAGTCATTACTAATGCTTGCTTTTCCTTTCTCTCTAAATTTGTTGGGGGGATCCATGCATTTCTGATATTGACTCCTCAATTCGGGGTTTTTCTGCAGTCGATGTTCTAACGACAAGAAACGATTTAAAGCGATTTTGTAAGAGTCACCGAGGATTTCAGGATCTTGGTAGAACGGTATCTTTACAACAAAACGATTGTCATTGTTCCGCGTTGTATGATGTACAAACAACTCTTCACATTTTCTTTCTGCTAGTGATAGCGCCCTTTCAGTTGACTTAAGTTCATTCAGTTCCTACAGTCTTGCAATGGAAGCCTCAAGGCTGTCATTAGTTGTGGATACTCCGCATATAAGCTGTGTAGGTTTTTTTACTTCTATTTTTCCAGAAACTATCCATCCAAGCACAGTATTCTGGAGGATTGGTAATTGTGGAGATAATTCGATTTGTCCAACTGAAAGTAGTTGAAGAAAGTGTTCAGCGCCTAACAAAATGTCGATTTTGTCTGGTCGGTTGAAATGTGGATCAGCTAGTACCAAGTTTTTGGGTAATGGCCAGTCACTTACGTTGATGAATTGTGCCGGCTGGGGAGAAATAATACGCGGAAGGACAAATGCTTCGAGTTTTGTTGTATACCCATTCATTCGAGAATGCAATGCTGTTAATACCAGACTCGTTTGCCTGGCTTAACTGAGATGTAAGTGGTGGGGCTTATCCAAGTGGTACACAAGGATAAGCAATTTAAGAATGTTGATGTTTTTACCCAAGTGATACACAAGGATAATTCAAGTTGTGGAGTAATCAATTAGTTATTCAGGTGGTACACCAGGATAATCTAATTGACTCAAAGAAGTGAAGTGTATGACGATTTAAGTAGCAATCATGAACTTTATTCAATAATTTTAATATTTATACAAAATGTAAAAAATAACTTAAAACTAATACAATAACAAAAAGTAGAAAAAAATAAGAATACAAACATCATTTAAAACGGCCAGAAACTGTTCATTATTATCTTGCCAAATTCATTCCCATCCGTAAGCTAAGCAAAACAGATATTCAATTTCAGTACTGTCTGGCTGGTAATTTGAAACACACGTGGAAAATAAAATGTTTTATTTATTTCGTCAATTATGCTGACATGATGGTTCTCACACCTGGCTTGACAAATGTGTGAGAAATAAATTAATTTTATTTTAATTAAATTGTGGGAAAGAATTTAATTGTAAATTAATTAAAAATATGAACAAACAAAAAACAAAAAAAAAAGTCAAACAAAAACGAAGTAAGCGTTTTGCTTAAAGTTTAATTAATTAATTTAATAAATAAAAAGAATCAAAAGAATTAACATATTGCGCCCCCAGGGGATTGTTAATATCAATAGGCAATTTAACTGAACAATTTCCGGCAATTTATGCTGAAGTAAATTAAGCGCCAGGGTGCAACGAAATGTTCCAGTTTGACGTGGGTGATGGCTGTGGTGCGATTGGATGCGTATTGAGTCTTCTTTTTAATAATATTTTGATTAACAGGATGGTTAGCAATGTTAAAATCAGAGCCAGTCCCACATAGCCGACTGCCAAGCTATGCACGCCATGATTCATGGTTGGGGTGGGTATATTCCGCATCTGTTCTCTTACCTCCTCTTGCAGTCGGGTTAAGTTTCCCATGATTCTTAGGTCTTGGAAAGTTTCGGTTATATTGAAGACCTTTTGTTGTAAATGGGGCAATGAAACTCCAGAGCTTGTATAGGAGGGATACAAAGTCGAGTTAATTGTTTGGTGCCCATATACGGTAATCAACTCATTTTTCATTGAACATCCTGCTGGTAAGGTAAGCAATCCAGTTCCTTGTAAGACCTGAGAACCACTGATGCCGTTGCATACCATACTTAATTTGAGTGGATGTTGAGTTGCGACTAGCCATTGATTTTTTTTATGAAGTTGGTACCACACATTACTATGGGCTAGTACGTCGGTATTGCAACTTAGGTCAGACTCGTTGTTAAATAAATGTATCTCACAACGACACATTGGTGAATTTTTGAAATACGTAGCTTGGATATTTGGGCATAAAAAAGTATCGTGTTCAAGGATGTGGCAATCACGGAGTTTGGTATCATCAACCAGGAAATATTCGTCTCGGTGACCGTTGAGAGCCATCATTTTGGCTGTTGGAATGATCGCAACCAAAGAGTCATTTACTAGTTGTGGAACTGGTGTAAGATAAAAGAGGTCGAAATCCTCTTTATGAGCTAGTGGAATTTCCAATGTGCAAATGATGTGTTGGTTTGAAATGGCTGTATTAGCTGTCACTAAACCATACAGATGAATGATATCCGTGACTGGTAGTATTAAATCCGATGGCAGATTTGCCTTTATATTGTCCACTTCCAAAGAAAATTGCTGTGGTGTTAGTAGAGAGGGACTTATTCTGCCATGATATGTATCGGTTAGCTGATCCATTATGGCCTTTAACATTGTTTGCACATTGCCTGAGATGATGATCAACTGAATGCTAAGCGAGAAAATAAGTTGAGACTGCTGGGTTTCATTGACAGTAAAGTTCTCGAGTCTTTTTAGCCGAAAGTTTAATTTATCGAGGCTATTCTGAGTATGAGCCTCCGTTTGTTTCATAATGTTAAGGGTGGAGTCGAGGAATGATGTTTGATTCCGTAGAAGGTGTGCCAAGTGATCCTCGTTATTCTTTATGCTGTTGATGGTGTCTGTCATTTTTTCGGCATACTGTGAATCGAGAACTCCAAATAATGAATTTGCTACATTTCCAATGAAATCAATTGCCCCTCGTTTCTTACTTCTTAAGAGACTTTCGAGACTGGTAGTCACTTTAAGTTTAACGTTGTTGAAATGCGAAACGAGCGCGATACATTGATGATTGAGATCTGAACTGTTGCAACATTTCATTAACGTATTAGTTCCGTTTGCTAGAAGTTGTACTTCATTGAGAAATGGTGATAGTTCAAAGTAGATAAAAAGCTTCCATTCTGAAATAATTGGTTTAACTTGACCAATCTGTTCAAAGTGTAACCCAGGAGAGCTAGTGATCTTTGTGTAGGTACCTAGCTGGCATACCACTAACGGAAGGAATAAGGCAAGAAGCATTAGTAGGCTGGTTGGAGATAATGTGCAGCGTTTTGGGGGTGGTAAGCCTTTGTATTTGTCAGTAGGTGGTTCGTTTCTCTTGAGTTCCGAGCTATTTCCCTTAGTTTTGTTCGTAGATTTGTACTTTTTAAGGGAACTGCTTTTTACACCATCACTGCCCAACGAAGCTGAGGTTGTGTCCAGAGGGAGCGTATCAGGTATGATTTCATTGCCAGAAGTGGTGTAGGATGTATCGATAGGAAGCGGAGCAAGTAAGTGGATTGCCCGTTTAATTATACCTGTAGATGTTTTTAATGTTGCCGTCCTCACGATACCATCAGGCCCGGGGAAAGTTTCGATCACCTTTCCGATTCGCCACGTCATGACAGGAGTGTTGTCTTTCACTATAACTATAGTACCCACTGGCAGATTTTGTGACTTTGATTGCCATTTGTTACGCTGCTGGAGTTCAGTGAGGTACTCGTGGGACCATCGTTGCCAGAAATGATGTTTTATTTTTGATACTAATTCCTATCGTTTAACGAGTGATGGCGACATCGACTGAGCAGGTGCATCGACTTGTGCCGTGAGAGGTTCCCCAATCAGGAAATGGCCAGGAGTCAAGGCAGCTGCATCATTAGGATCATTTGAGAATGCTGTGATAGGTCTGGAATTGAGTATTGCTTCTACCTCTATGACTACAGTTTCCATTTCTTCATAAGTTAGGGATGCGTTTGCCATTTCTTTGAGTAAAAGCCTTTTGGCTGACTTGACTGCGGCCTCCCACAATCCCCCAAAATGAGGTGCTCGAGGAGGAATGAAATGAAAAGAAATGTTTTTATTTGCACATTCTCGCTGAATGGCTTCTTGAGCTGTGGGGCTAAAAAGGGCTGACGATAATTCCGCTAGTTGATTTCGTGCTCCGACAAAGTTTGTTGCATTGTCGCAGTAAAGTTGTTGGCAGTGACCTCTGCGACTGGTAAATCGTTTTAGTGCTCCCAGGAACGCTTCTGTTGTTAGGTTTGTAACTAATTCAAGATGCACTGCTTTTGTGGCGAAGCAACAGAATACTGCAATGTACGCCTTTTGAGGTCGTTTTCCTCGAGTTTTAAAGTGAACCCAAATTGGACCACAATAGTCAACCCCGGCATTTATAAATGGTCTTGCTGGTGTAACCCTCGTTGCAGGCAAATTTCCCATGATCTGCTGGAGAAGTTTTGGTTTTGATTTTGCGCAAGTTACGCACTTATGGATGGTTTCTCGTGCTAAGTATTTTCCCTTGATGGGCCAAAATCGTTGTCTGACATTTGCAAGGAGAGCTTGAGCTCCACAATGCTTATTTTCTTTGTGTATTGACTCAAATATTAGTTTGCTGATTATCTCATTATAAGGGAGGAGCATTGGATGTCTTGTATCGAATGGAAAAGTAGACTCTTCTAGTCTGCCTCCGACTCTTAAAATGCAATTTTCATCTAAAAATGGTGATAAACTTTTGATCGGACTTGACACCCTTAGTTCTTTGCGTTTTTGCAACTGCTTGATGTCTTCTAAAAATGCAAATTTTTGAGTTTCTCGAATAATTATAATAAGTGAATCGTGGAGCTCGAAAGGTGTCAGAGCTCTTTGAGTTTGTCGATCTGCCTTGGGAATTCTAGCATTTTTTATGAATCTGAAGATGTATCCTATAATACGTTGCAGGGTTTTAAAAGAATTTCTATGGTTGATAAAATGCAAAAAATTTTCAGTCGTTACCGAAACCAGCATGTTATAGGAAATTTTCTTCTGTTCAGGTAAAGGTGTGTCAGGAGTTGGAGAGAACATCGGAGGCCAATGTTTCTCATCACCATGAAGAAAGAATGGCCCATACATCCACTGGGGTGTATGCTGCAACTGCTGTGGATCCAATCCTCTAGATATTATGTCTGCTGGGTTGTTCTGGGAACTCACATGACGCCATTGATCAGGTGTCGAGCTTTCTTGAATTGAAGCTATTGGATTTGCTACGAATGTATGCAACGAAGATGATCGTGAATTTATCCATGCTAATACTATTTTTGAATCAGACCAGTAGAATGTTGGCGTTGTATTCATATCCAGATCGTGCTTAACTTTTGCAGCCAAGTTGGCACCCAACTGGGCAGCACATAATTCCAGCCTGGGCAGCGTTTGTTGCTTGAGAGGGGCTATACGGGAGTTCGCACAAAGCAAGTATACAATAACTGTTTTATTTGGCAAGAATGTCCTGATATACACTGCGGCACTATACGCCTTTTCTGAGGCATCTGTAAAAACATGAAGTTGCGTATTGCGTGGAATCGATCCTTTATATATATATGTCGATGAGCTTGAAAGGTTTTGAGTTCATTCAGATTACTTCTAAAGCTTCGCCAGCGTGATTCAAATTCTAAAGGCACTGCCTCATCCCATGAAAGATTCAAATTCCATAATTCCTGGATGAATATTTTTGCCTTGACGACTACTGGAGACAGTAGTCCGAGTGGGTCAAATATACGCGCTAAATCTGAGGTGACTGTCCTTTTCGTCACATTCTTGTATGTATGTTGACCTTAATTTTCAGTAGATCATCCTTGAGTAGCCATACTAATCCCAACGTTTTTGTATAGTCGGTTTCGTCTGTAGAAAAATCAAGACTAACTTCTTGATCATCATTGGGGATATTGCGTAGCAATTGGGTATGATTTGCACACCATTTTCTTAAATGAAATCCGTACTTTGACATGACGTGTTGTAGTTGACGCTGAGTTTCTAGTGCTATGTTCAAGCTATCGGCTCCCCCCAAACCATTGTCCACATAAAAGTTCTTTTCCAAGAAATTGGCTGCTAACGGAAACTGCATGTTGTTATCCTGGCTTATTTCCTTTAGACATTTGATTGTCAAGTATGGTGCAGGTCGGGTTCCATATGTCACTGTATTCAACTTGAAGTAACTGATGGGTTCAGAAACACTACTTCTCCATAGAATTATCTGGTACCGTTGGTCTTTTGGATGGACCAATATTTGTCGGTACATTTTTTCTATGTCTGTTGTGAACACGAAACGTGGAATCCGAAATCGCAGAAGCACCGTAAACAGCTCATTTTGTAGTGGTGGGCCGATGTGCAAAATGTCATTCAAAGATTTTCCTGACGAGGTTTTTGCCGACGCATCAAATACCACCCGAAGTTTAGTGGTGCTACTATCAGGTCTTAAAATGCAGTGGTGAGGAATAAAGTCTTTAGACCCTTCCATTTCATCTATGTTGATTTTCGACATATGTCCCATTGTTTCATAATCCTTCATGAACTGCATATATTGAGTTTTCAGGGAAGCATCTTTTGATAATCGACGTTCCAAGCTGAGGAAGCGGTTAAAGGCAATATTATGTGAGGCGCCTAAAGAAGATGTTTCAGTACAGAATGGAAGTCGTACTACGAACCGTCCTTCTTTGTTACGAATAGTGTTTTGATTGAAATGTGCCTCACATTGGGCGTCATAGGGAGATAATTGATGCCCAGTGCTCTCGATCTCTTCCAGTTTCCAAAATCGTTCAATAGCCGTATTCATTTTATCCTCCTCAGTTAAAATACCACATATTGCTGATGAGAGTTGTTCTCCAGATACCTTTCCAGATACTATCCAGTCAAAGGTGGTATTTTGTAATATTGGGAGGTCATCACCGAGTTTAATTTGTCCTATAGCAAGGATGGTAATATTCTGCGCCCAACAAAATGTCAATTTTTTCTGGTCGGTTAAAAGTTGGGTCCGCCAGTGTGACATTGTTCGGAATCGCCCACTTATCGATGGTAACTTGTTGAGCAGGTTGAGGAGAAATGATTTGTGGCAACACAAATGCCTCAAGATGTGTTGAAAAGTTGTTGAGTCTGTATTGAAGTGATATGTTGACACGGTGTTGAACTTTGGTGCGGTTTTTGTCCAATTCCATTGATTGAAATCGAGGTGGTTCTTGCTGGGAGCCCTAGAGTTGTGACTAATCTCTCTGTAATGAGGTTGACTTGTGAGCCCGAGTCGAGAATTGCCTTACATTCAGTTTCTAGTCCATTTGCCTTGACCTTTACCAACGCTGTTCCTAGTAGGACATATGGTCTTCTGCCGACGGAACTTGCCGTCATGCTTTCAGCTTCGTCCTGTGGTGTGCTAACGAGAGATGTCACGTTTGTTGTGGAGGAGTTGTTAAGTGTAGCTGCCTCTCTGTCTGAGTCAATTTCTTTTTAAGGAGGAGTAACTTTTCTTGATGACGAATTACAATGTGTAGTTGGTTCCAGATGTACCAAGGTATGGTGCGTTTTTCCACATTTCTGGCAGCGGCCTGAAATGGTACATTGTTTTGTACTATGGGTACTACTAAAGCAATTGACACATAATTTATGTTTCTGTATCATGTTTAGTCTGTTTGTTGAGTTTACATCGATGAATTTCTTGCATCGATACAATGGGTGAGAATCTCGCTTGCAAACTAAGCACAGCCGGTTTTCGTGTCGAGGTTGTGCTGTAAGCGCGCATATTTTGCTAGTGGAAAACGAAGGTTTTTCCTTGTGTCCCATTGCTTCCAGAGTGTGAAAATAGTTCTCAAGGAATGTCAGAAATTGGTTGATTGTTTGTAGTTCCTTTGGGTGAGAAATTGATTGCTCATATTGAGCATGCGCTGTTTTATCTAACTTTTTGACCAGGATGTGGATAAGGATTGGATCCCACGATAATATTTGAAGCCCCATGTTGGAGAGAGCTGCCAAACATTCTTTTGTTGTATCGTGCAATCGCTTAATAGCACCTAATGTGGATGCCCCAGATGGCTGGTCAAGTAGTCTCTGAACTGCTGTTGCTACCATTACCCTTTTATTGTTGTATCGATCTTGCAGCAATTGCCACGCCACCTGATAATTGTCTGCAGTAACCGCAAGATGATTAATGAGGTTCGCTGCTTCACCAATGACGTTGGTTTTTAAATACCACATTTTATGCGCGTCAGACATCTGTTGCTCATGTACGATTCTTGTAAATAAATCGGAGAACGATGTCCATTTCATGTAGTCACCTTCAAATTTTGTAATGGTGATCGTAGGCAAAGGTAAGGTTGATGGTCTGGCCGTAGTTTCTCTAGTTGAGTGGTGGAGGCTTCTATTGGCCGTGGTGAGCTGTATGATTGCTGATTCTGCAGCTTGTTCGAGGTGAACATATCTGCTTGTATCATAACCATCAATGTCTGGGTCGGGATATTTGTCCAGTAATTCATCATTAAGCCTTTCTAATTGAAGCCACAGCTGAGAGATAGTGGCCTTTTTTACATCGTAGTAAGATTGATCTTGACCTGGTTGCAACTGCAGGCCTTCTAGCTGTCGAGTAAGCGCCGCCATTTTTCCAAGTGACCGGCTGATTAATCCATCGTGTCCCCCAGTTGCTCCGGCTTGCGATTGACCTGTGTTTGCCGATTTGGGATTGGGATCATGTCCCCCAGTTGCCCCGGCTTGCGTTTGACCTGTAGTTGCAGATTTGGGATTAGGGAGTTCCTTTTTCCCGGATTCTTTACCTTGATTATCGAGTTCACGTTCCATTATCGCTATGTATTTCGTCGCCATGGCCTCAATTCGAGTATAGTAGTCGGATGTGAAGTATTCAGCAGATGTGTCTACGTCCTTCAACTCCCGTAATTCATTATCAGCTGTGTCGAACTCTGCCCAAGCTGTCCTTAGCCGAGATAGTCGTTCCTGGTAATAGGTTGCAGTTTTCCGGCTGGCTGAATCCTTGGTGAAATTTCGAATAATGGTTGCAATATGTTCTCCAGTTTCCTTAAGTTCGCGGAGAAGTTTAGTTGAGGTTGTTTCCATGGTGAATTGGTTGTTGTGGAAAGCAGGGAAGTGATGGAACTACAGTTAATTCGAGGATTGCAGGTCCTGTCACGGTCGCCAAAAATGTTAATACCAGACTCGTTTGCCTGGCTTAACTGAGATGTAAGTGGTGGGGCTTATCCAAGTGGTACACAAGGATAAGCAATTTAAGAATGTTGATGTTTTTACCCAAGTGATACACAAGGATAATTCAAGTTGTGGCGTAATCAATTAGTTATTCAGGTGGTACACCAGGATAATCTAATTGACTCAAAGAAGTGAAGTGTATGACGATTTAAGTAGCAATCATGAACTTTATTCAATAATTTTAATATTTATACAAAATGTAAAAAATAACTTAAAACTAATACAATAACAAAAAGTAGAAAAAAAATAAGAATACAAACATCATTTAAAACGGCCAGAAACTGTTCATTATTATCTTGCCAAATTCATTCCCATCGTAAGCTAAGCAAAACAGATATTCAATTTCAGTACTGTCTGGCTGGTAATTTGAAACACACGTGGAAAATAAAATGTTTTATTTATTTCGTCAATTATGCTGACATGATGGTTCTCACACCTGGCTTGACAAATGTGTGAGAAATAAATTAATTTTATTTTAATTAAATTGTGGGAAAGAATTTAATTGTACTTGAGACTTGGCAAAAATATGAACAAACAAAAAAAAAAAAAGTCAAACAAAAACGAAGTAAGCGTTTTGCTTAAAGTTTAATTCAACTAGAGATTCTTTTTATTTTGATACCAAATAAAAAGAATCAAAAGAATTAACAAATGCTATGTTAACTCGATGCTGTGTTTTAGTGCTGGTGCTTCCGATTCCACTAATGTTTGCTGATGACGGCTGCATTAGGATACCAAGTCGTTTGACTAGACGCTCAGTGATACAATTTACCTGGGATCCTGAGTCAAGTAATGCGCGGCATTCAATTTCTGATGAATCAGTTGAATTTAACTACTGACGTGCCAAGGATCACTGCTGATTACGACTGTTGACTTGCTGTGGTTTAAGTAGCCTTTGATTTGGTTGAGCACCCTGGTGTTTCAGGAGAAGTCGTAGCTTCTACAATGGTCGTTGCAGAGGATGATGCTGCCTGTGGTTTTTCTTCATTTAATTGTTTTGACGGGTAGTTCTTGTTTTCTAGATGCAATAGCGAGTTATGTTTCTTATTGCATTTCGTGCAACCCCTTGAGGTACATTGTTTTGAAGAGTAACCAGATTTCAGGCAATTTACACATAATTTTTGTTTTTGGATGAAATTTAAGCGCTCGTATGGCTTGAGTTGTTGAAATCGTTGGCAACGATATAGCTGGTGAGGACTTATTATACAAAGCACGCACGAAGTCTCAATTGATTTAGGTGGTGCAGCTGTTGCACATACCTTCGAAGATGACTTTTCATTTTGGCCAATTGCCTCCATTTGTTGAAATCGAGTCTCCAGAAAAGCTAGGAAGTGTTTGATTTTCTGTAGCTGTTTTGGATTTTTGATTGATCGTTCATATTGGTTATGAGTGTTTTGATCCAGTTTCTTTACGAGGAGGTGCATTAGAAGGAGGTCCCAGGATGTAGTGTCGATTCCAAGATTTTGCAATGCATGCAGACATTCCTGAGTTGTGTCATGCAGTTGCTTGATTGATGCAATTGTTGGTCCGACTGCAGGTTGTTCGATCAGCTGCTGTATTAATAATGCGACCAAAATTCATCTATTATCGTATCGCTCTTTTATCATTTCCCAGGCTGTCTCATAATTTTCTGCAGTCGCTGAAAGGTGACTTATGAGCCTTTCAGCTTTACCTGCTACATTAGCCTTCAGATACCACATTTTTTGGACCGCAGGAATCCGCTGATTGCCTACAAGTTGCAAAAATAGGTCATAGAAGGTCCTCCATTTGAGGTAGTCGCCGTCAAACCAAGGAATTGTTATCTTAGGCAGTGGCACTCCAATAGGCTGATCATATGGAATCGGTGGATCGGGAGCCACTTGGGAAGCCATTTTAAAATTTTCAAATATCCTGGCTTCTAAGGTAGTGTATGCAGTCATGTTGTATCCTTCTTGAGCCGGATCATGACTGGTTTCCCATATGGTGAAATGTAGGTTCTGGAGTTGGTCCCATAATTTTCCTTTCAGCTTCATATTCTCGGCTGTCGGATCCATTGTGAGCAATCGCTGTAGAGACCCTATCATTACACTTTGCCTTCTTATTAAAGCGATGGTTGCAGATGTATTACATCCTACCTCACCAGCGGGTTTGATTATTGGTATGGGTTTGTCGGCGATTGGTTGTTGAACTGCCTCCGCTGTAGATGATTTCATCAGAGCTGTCTTAAAAATACCCTTGTATTTGTCGACAAGCTCTGAGATGTTTTTGTAGTAATCTTTAGCAAAGTAGTCGTGGTCTAATGGAATTTGATCGAGGCAACGGATTTAGCTGTCAGTGGTCTCAAATTCCAACTAAGCGCTATCTAGCCTTTTTAGTCGTTCTTCATAGTAAACAAGAGTTTTCCTGATAGCTGAGTCCTTTTTTAAATTGCGGACTATAGTTTCGATCACGTCACCTGCTGCTAACTGTGAATCTATCAGCTTGTTGAAAGTGTCCATATTTGGTTTCTCAGGAATCACGATTTGAGTTGTTCAGTCTTCTAGCTGCCTGCAGGGGAACGCTCCAGTGCAGAAATTTGTTGATAGATATTGATCCTAGCTGCCTAAAGAGAATGATTTCAGTGTAGGAAACTTTAAAGACGAATATTGATCCTGTGTCAGATCACGTCGGGGTCACCAATGTTTAATTCAGTAATGAATAAGGTTAAACTATTTTGTTTGACCTGTTTGGATTATCTTCAAGGCGATTCACCACGAAGATTTATTGATGCAACTCAAGCACTTGAAACTTGGTTGCGTGGAGATGGTTAAATCACTTTTGGTAAAACAACTTTGTATGTTTGCAAAATGTAATTGAACAAATGTTTTATTTAACTTTCTTTCTTATATACTAACTTATTGATATGTCATTAAAATTTTCTACTATTAATTGTATTGTTTTATAAAATTGAGGTCATAAAATTTTGCTTTATTAAGTGTATTGCTTAAGTACAAGTTCATTGTACAAAAAACAACCATTTGTGCATGATTGCAAGTTTGCAATTATTTATGACCCAATTTTGATATTCTTATGCAGAGTAATTATAAACAGTGTCTTATTTCTTTTGTTTAATTTTGAAGTGCAATGAAGGTTTTAAAATAATTTAATTGTGAGGTGCAATGAATTACAGGAGAAATGAAGTTTAAAATATAGGCCAGTGAAAAATCACATTATATATGGATTAAAAATATGTCCAGGTAAAGATATATATACATATGTATATAGTACTTTTTTAGACAAAAAGTATACTAGTTAATTTTTTTCTTTTATATTTGTCTATTTACAGATTAATTAAAAGTCAATTAACACACCATAAGCGAAAATCGTATATATGCAATAGTTGTCTAATACATTTTCATGAGGAATCATCACTGATACAACATAAAAAAGAATGTAATAGGCTAGTGCCGAAAATGCCCACCTTAGAAAACAGTAAGCTTAGTTTTAAGAATTTTAAAAAGCAAATGAATGTGCCTTTTGTTGGCTATGCTGATTTCGAGTGTATACTTGAATCAGTTAATATACAAAATTCATCTAATGTAAAATCAGTACAAAAACATATTCCATTTGCTTATAGCTATTACATTAAGTGTTCTTATAATTCAGATTTAGATATTTTTAGAATTTACAGTGGTGTTGATGCACCACAACATTTTTTTAAAAGTTTAGTTCGTGATATTTTATCTATTTACACTAGACATCTGAGTGTTATTAAACCAATGAACCCCTTAACACCCCTTCAACAGATGCAACATTATGAATGCAAGACTTGTCATATTTGTTCTAGACCTTTAACTAATGAGAATAAAGTAGCTGATCATTGTCATCTAACTGGTCAATATAGGGGTGCATCCCATAACCAGTGTAATTTAGAATATCAAATTTCAAATTTCATCCCTATATTTTTCCATAATCTCTCGGCATATGATTGTCATCTGTTTGTAAGAGAGCTTTCAACAATTGAAGGTGATATAAATATAATACCTTCAAATAAGGAGATCTATGTATCCATATCAAAGAGAATTACAGTCAATGAAAAATCTACATTTGAGTTACGTTTTCTCGATTCATTTAGGTTTATGCCATCGAGTATATCAAAGCTAGCCAGTTATTTGTCCGACAGTGATTTATCGACAGTAAAGTCAAGCTATCCAAATCCTGAAGAATTCAATTTGATGAGACGTAAGGGAGTCTTTCCGTATGACTATTTAGATTCCATTAATCGACTTGATGAAATTCAATTACCACCTCGTTTAGAATTCTTCAATAAATTAAGTAATGAGTCATGTAGTGTAGAGGATTATGAACATGCGCAAAAAGTATGGTCAACATTTAAATGTGTAACATTAAAGGGTTATTTGCTTTTATACCTAAAAGTAGATGTTCTTTTACTTTGCGACATATTTGAAAATTTCCGTAAAGTTTGTGTAAGCATATATAATTTAGATCCATGTCAATATTATACCACTCCAGGTCTATCCTGGGATGCAATGTTAAAAACAACCGAAATAGAATTAGAGTTGTTGACAGATATTAACATCTACAATTTTGTTCTTCGAGGTATAAGAGGTGGTATTGTACAGTGTTCTAATCGACATTCAATAGCTAATAATAAATATATAAGTGATTATGATTCAAACAAAGAATCAAATTATCTAATATATTTAGATGTTAATAACTTGTATGGTTATGCAATGTCACAATACCTGCCCTATAAAAATTTTAAATGGGTTGAGAATTGGAAAATTTCAATGTTAATAATATAGCAGAAGATTCGCCATTTGGATATATATTAGAAGTGGACCTAGAATATCCATCTATGCTGCATGACTATCATAATGATTTACCATTTTGTTCTGAAAATAAGAAAATCGAAAGCATGAAACAAAAGAAACTAATAACTGATCTAAATAATAAAACCAACTATATAATACATTATCGTAATTTGCAGCAGTGTATACAACATGGACTAATTTTAAAGAAAATACATAGAATTCTTCAATTTAATCAATCGGATTGGTTAAAAAAATATATTGATTTAAATAATCATCATAGGACTCTGGCTAAAAATTCATTTGAACAAAATTTTTTTAAATTGTTAAATAATGCGGTATATGGAAAGACTATGGAAAACGTTGACAAAAGGAAAGATGTTAAAATAGTATGTCAATGGGAGATTAGGGGTAAACGTTTAGGAGCTAGGGCTCTTATAGCTAAACCAAATTTCCATAGTTCATTTCAGATTCATGATAATATGCATGTCATTCAAATGAATAGAATTAAATCTGAGTACAATAAACCCATTTATATTGGATTTTCTGTTTTAGAAATATCAAAATGGAAAATGTATAATTTCCACTATGATTACATAAAACCAAAATATCGTGAAAATATAAAACTCAATTATATGGATACTGATTCCTTTATTTACGATATTAAAACAGATGACCTGTACAGTGATATTAAAAGCGATATAAATACTCATTTTGATACGTCTGCATATCCGATAGATAATGTCTACAATATCCCACTTCTCAATAAGAAAGTTTTAGGTATGATGAAGGATGAGTGTAATGGTAAAGTTATTAAAGAATTCATTGGTTTAAGAGCCAAAATGTACTCAGTTAAAAAAGATGGAGAAGAAAAAGAAATTAAAAAAATTAAAGGGGTTAAGCAGTGCGTTACTAACAAATTAAGTATAGATGATTTTAGAAAATGTTTGCTAGATAAAAAATTATATTATGATTCCATGTATGTGTTTAGATCTAAGGTTCACCACATTTATACTCAACATATTAGAAAATTAACGTTAAGCTATTTAGATGATAAGAGATATATAAGAGATAATGATATTAATACTTATGCATGGGGACATTATAGAATACCATCATCAAATTTAAGTTTGTATAGTGATATTATGCGAAATGATGATGATGATGAAATTTTCCTAGATTAAGTATAGTTAATAAGAATTTATAATTGTAAATGAATTAATAAAGAAAAGATAATTATAATAAAATAAAGCAATAATTTTTTATTTTTTTATTTTAAATTGTATTTATTGTATATAAATTTTAAACACAAGTGTCCACAATTAAATGTATTAAATTTTTGTTTGCGTTCGTAATTATATGCAATAGGTAATTTTAAATAGTTGATGATTTCAAGTGGTGGTTGCAAGTTTCCAAAGCTATCAAAGTATTCTTTATAATCATGATTTTTATAATATGCTACCCAATGTGTTCCAGCGCCGTTTGTATCATCCAAATTAACGACACCACATTCTTGTTCTAATGGTCTTTTAGGTAAAGAATCACGCATGAAAACACCTCTAAAATATTTAAGATGTTTACCATATTTTCTTATATCTATATCCGTTAGTGGACGATTGGGTAGATTTTTTAAAAGTTTTTTGGATATGGACTATAGTACAATCCGTAACCAGTCTTATACGGTTTTAGAAAGAGACCTTTTCCCATAGCAATTGCTTCCATATGTCTATTGTGACGAGTAGCTTCTGCTAGTTCTTCCTTCCCATTTTTAATGTTATTTATAGCTTTCACTATAGCTGATCCACCTGTAGCTAAGCTGCCCAATGCAGATAATGCTGTCAAGACAGGAACTAATGGGAGAAAACCTCCAACTTTTGGCAATGGAATCACTCTTGGCACACTTATATTAGATCTCCTTTTACCCTTGAAATTTGTAAAAACAGCTTTTTTTGCAATTTTAACAGCATCATATATGTTATTAGGATTTTCTTTTTTCAAAAGTTTCAGTGTATTCTTGACGGTGCTCGAAAATAATTTCTTATTACATGACTTTCGACTCTTTCTCTTAGCATTTATCTTCGATTTACGTCTCTTAGTCCTTGATGTTTGCTTCATACCTAATCCAAATTTAACTTTTGTCTTCATTGCGTTCGTAACAAACCAAGCATTTGCTCGTTCTCTTAAATCACTATCTTTAGCTTTTTTTCGTTGCCAAGCTTTTTCCGCTAATATTTGATCAGCTTTATGTCTTTCACTTAAATCTTTTGATTGTGAGTATGCAATATCGTGTTCTCTGCATGCAGAATCTAATAAATTTATTCCCTTATCTCCTCTTGCTAGACGTTCTTTAAGTTTTGTACCAGGTCCACAAAATTGATATCCGGGTAAATGTAATTCAAAGGGTAGTTTGTTTATTAACGTGTTTACCAAACCACTTCCTGTTATAGACTGTTGTCTACTTTTGTGTTGAAAGTAATTTATAACCATTCTTTGTTCACAAATATTGTACGATTAAGATATAAATGAAAATGTTTATTTCTTATATATAGTATAAAAGATAATTTTCAACATAGGATCACATTAATAATAAAAATGCGTTTAATTAGACAAGACAAACAAATTGTAATTAGAAATGCTGATAGCAAAGAGGAAAAAATGTATAAAACTCGACATAGTACTCTACTACCAAATTCAATAAGAGCTTTAATTGTAGGACCATCAAATTGCGGTAAGACTAATCTTATGTTAAGTCTTATAGAGAGTCCTAATGGTCTTTGTTTTAAAAACATATACATATATTCAAAGTCGTTATATCAACCAAAATATTGTTATCTTAAGAGATTGATTGAGCCAATCAAAGGTCTACAACTATTTACTTTTTCGGAAAATGAAAAAGTTTTGAGTCCAGAAAAAGCGAATCAACATTCTATAATAATATTCGATGATGTAATTTGTGGTAAACAAAACACCATAAGAGATTATTTTTGCATGGGTAGACATAAAAATGTGGATTGTTTCTACTTATGTCAAACATACACGAAAATTCCTAAACATTTGATACGTGATAATGCAAATATGATTGTTGCATTTAAACAAGATGAAATGAATTTACGTCATATCTACAATGATCATGTCATCGGTGATATGTCATTTAATGAATTTACAAAGATTTGTAGTGAATGTTGGAAAGACAAATATGGTTTTCTGGTCATAAGTAAGGATGATACAATTATCAAAGGTCGTTATAGAAAGGGTTTCGATAATTTTATTCAATTGTAAAGTGATATCAGATATAAAGCTGATCGATAGCTCATCAGAAGCAGTATAAAAGCTGTTCGAAAGCAGTTCAGAACCAGTTCGATAGCAGTTGGATAGCAGTTCGATAACAAATCGATAACAATTCGATAGCTCCTTGAAAGTTGACAAAAGCATAATCATGAATAAAAAACTTATGAAAGAACTTATAAATACTAGAACAGTATTAAAAGAAAAACTAAAAAAATAAAATTAAATGAAATCGATAAAGTTAATATGTTGGAGGATACCTTTCAACCTATAACAAAACCATTAAAAAATATAATAAGTAAACTAGATAATGTACAAAAATTTAAATCAAACAATAAAAAAGTAAAACCGTCATCATCATCAGCATCATCATCATCATCATCATCATCAGATATTGCAATGGATTATGATAATAGTTATAATAAATCTGTATCAGATAATCTAATAGATTATGAAAATAGATATGATAAAACTGATTTCATCGGTATCAATAACGATAATGATTATGTCAATCCAAAAAAAGATGTGTTAGTAACTTCAACACCAATAAAGGAAAATCGTTCAAACTCTACACATTCAATTCAAAGTACATCACTTCCATTATCATTTGATATTGGTAGTCCCGTTGGTGACCATCATCATCATCATCATCATCATAATAAACAATCTAAGAATGATTCTAATTTTAATATGAGCTTTGAGAGTGTTAAAGAAGTGAAAAAAAATCTTAAAAGGAATAGACCATCAACGACAACTTCCAATTCCAACATGAAGTACAAGCGTATACAAGGAATTGCACCATCATTATCATCATTGTCTATAAACGTGAAACCTTCAACTTCCTCACATTTGTTACCGAATAATCTTGAAACTGATAGAGATAACATAAACAAACCAGTAACGTTAAAAAGTGGAAAATCAAAACGAAAGAATACCTCTTTGTTGAGCAATTTCGATGAAGATGATAAAAAGCGATATAAAACTACACATATTTTCTCAAAACGAAAGAGTAAAACACAATTGAATACTGATAAGAAAAGAATTAAATTAGACGAAAATAATAAATCATCACTTGTTGAAAATATAAAATTATTAATGGAAAATAGAATGTTAGATAAAGTCTATGGATTTAATATAGATCAAAGTGGAGATTGGCGTTATGGAACTAATAAATTAAAATTTCGTAGAGATAATATGTTAAATATAGGAGATATGAAGATTAAAGTGACGCCAGGATTATTCGAATTATTATTCCATTCTAAACCATTGCATTATACTAAAACCGATTTGGAGAAATATAAGAGTATTATAGTAACTACAAATGTACACAAACGCAACTATCAATCAAATAAACAAATTAAAGGTACAAAAGCATTCAAGTATCAACGTGTTATAAAAAAATTATTTAAAAAAAAGCATAATGTTCTAACAGAGGGTAGTGGATTATTACTAAAATCTGTAGACGGTAGAAAACCAAACTATATATATTGGGATGATCCTAATGAATTGGTCAACAGACTACGTTTACTTCTTTCATCAGAAGGTGTCGGTCATAACAATCATAAAAACGAAATAATTTCTATTGTTGAAGAACTAAAGGAGGCTAATATAATTTATTAAACGCACACACATACACACAAGAAATGAGTTATATTAACAAGTTTGGAGAAATTTTGAATAAACGAACACGAACAACTGATGATAAAGATGATGATGATGATAAGAAATTACATATCGAACTATTAAAGGTATTCGATATTATTGTAGATAATCAATGTTTAGATGTTCGCAAGAAAAGAATCAGCAATCTGTTAGCACCTGTTGACCCTAAAGATGCTGTTACAAAAGCATATCTAAATAATAAAATTATTGACATAAATAATACTCATGCAAATGATATGAATCGGATTAAACATGAAATAAATACTTCATTAGATATTAATCTACAAAGCGTTTATAAGGATATTAAAAATAATAAATCTGACATTGAACTACTGAAACAGTTGTACAAGGAAATAGAAGATATAAAAGCTAAACATAAAACTGATATCGAAAAATTGAGTCAACTAAACAATGAAATAGAAAATATAAATATTACGCATTCAACTGATATTAAACAGTTGAAAATTGATACAAGTAGATCACTGAACAACAAACTAGAAAAGATTTATACGAATATAGACGACGTTAGCAAAGCTGTTCAAAATCATATAAGTAAACAAGAGAAAACAATTGAAGAAATTGCTAAAAAATATACTCTAAACTCAAATAAGACATATATGACTAAAGTTGAAGAGAGATTTAACAAAGTCGAAGAATACATTTTCAAATGGGTTGCACTCGATCAAAGATTAAACAATATTGAAGATTATCTTTACAGAAATATTGTTGAAAGGTCAAAGCAGTAAATATGAATTTAAATGTAGACAAAAGAGAAATTGTCAATGAGCTGCATAGACAGGCGAGAAAAAATTTTAAAAGAAGGAGAGTTATTGTAAAGGGAATTGATGATTTATGGCAAGCAGATTTAGTAGAAATGGGTAGTTATGCTACTTACAACAATGGATATCGCTATCTCTTAACTGTAATAGACACATTTTCGAAAAAGGCTTGGGCACTTGCTGTAAAAAATAAAACTGCTCAAAGTGTTACAAACGCCATGAAAACCATATTTGATGAGAGTCACCGACAGCCGAAAAATCTACAAACTGATGACGGTAAAGAGTTTTTTAACGCTCAATTTCATCATCTGATGCAATCGAAACAAATCAACCACTATTCAACCTATAGCGTCTTAAAAGCATCAATTATTGAACGTTTCAATAGAACCCTAAAAGGACTAATGTGGAAGGAGTTTAGCTACCAGGGAACATACAAATGGGTTCATATATATCAAAATCTTTTAGATTTGTATAATAATACATATCATAGAACTATAAAGATGACACCGAATCAAGTAAATTTATTGAATGAGAAATCATTATTGAATACTGTCTACAACAAATTAAAAGTCTTTCAAAGGTCAAAGTTTAAAGTTGGCGACAATGTTCGAATAAGTAAATATAAACATGTCTTCGAAAAGGGCTACACACCAAATTGGACAACGGAAATCTTCAAAGTTAAGGCTGTAAGAAACACAAACCCCAACACATATATACTACAAGACTATCAAGGTCATGATATTAAAGGTGGGTTTTATGATTACGAACTAATGAAAACCAAATATCCCGACACGTATCTAATTGAAAAAGTTATAAAGAAGAGAGGTGATATGTTGTACGTTAAATGGTTAGGATTTTCATCAGAACACAACTCTTGGATCAACAATTCATCATTATCAACATCAACATCACCATTATCATTTATATGAAAAACATTAACAAATTTAAAAATCAACTTAATTTTAAGTCAACTGCGAAGATGACAATTACATTAACCGTAAACGGAGATAGTTCGTTATTAATTGCAAACTATTTTCCACCAATTCAACTCGAAGAACTCAACTCGGATTAATAAGCTTCGATACATATCACTCAACACCAAATATTGATATAGAAAACAACTTGTTTCATATTGGAAAACATGAAATTGAAATTCCTGTGGGCTCCTATGATCTTTCTGACATTGCCGAAGTGCTTACAGCAAAATATTCAAAACTAAACTCAACCGGAAAACTCTACATTAAGTCCAACAATAATACAATACAAACATGTATATCAAGCTCTGTAGATCCAATATACTTTAATAAGGATCGATCAGTCGGTTCGTTGCTGGGATTCACTAAAAGAGTATTAAAACCGGGCGAAGAACACTATTCAGATAAAACTATAGATATATCCAAAATAAATACAATATTAATTCAATGCAATATTATTTCTGGATCATATATAAATGATCAGTTGGCACATACTCTTCATCAGTTTTCACTTGCTGTCCCTCCAGGTTATAAAATAACTGAGTCACCGTCCAACGTAATATATTTACCAGTTAACACTAAAACAATAAATACTCTAATTTTAAAAGTTACCGATCAGGATGGTAACTTATTAAATTTTCGTGGAGAAAGAATATCAATAAAACTACATTTAAAACCACACTAATAGAAATGATTATCTACAATAACAACAACAATAACAACAACAATAACAACGGATATATAAATAATTTGAATAATGAACCATCATTCAGTCTTGCATCGTCAACATTGAAAGTAAGAGAAAAACCATCAACAACAACAAAAACGTCCTCCCTAACCAAAAACAATCAAGAGTTTTTAAAAAAATTAGGATTCCGATTGAAAAAAATGAGTGATATTATTAACGTTTTACAAAAACCACAAATTGATAATTTTATTATCAAAAAAGACTATCATAGCTATACATCATATCTACAATCATTTAAGAACAACGATGAGATTCGTATATCGATTCAAAATCAAGATTTATACGTTCTACCACACGAAAGTCTTTTATATATTGAAGGATATGCAACGAAAGAAGATTCAACCATATCATCAAATATACAACTCTTGAACAATTGTGTGGCACATCTATTCGATGAAATCCGATATGAACTCAATGGTATAGAAATTGATCGTACACGACATTTAGGAATCATAACAGAAATGAAAAACTATGTCTCTCTGAATAAATTAGAAAGTGATAATCTCTTGAATGCCGGATGGGCACCCTTCGATAACACAGATCTAACTCTTGTAAGCGGATATTTCAATTTTTGTGTTCCACTAAAACAATTACTGGGATTTGCAGAAGATTACAACAAGATCATAGTCAATTCTAAACATGAATTGATCCTTTTACGTGCAAAAGACGATCAACAAGTTTTCAACTCTGCCGATGCCAAAGAAAAGATTAAATTGTCTATTCTAAATATAACATGGAAAGTACCACATATTCAACTTGCTGATGCCTACAAACTACAAATGTTTAAAATAATCAACAACCGTCAAGCGTTAAATATACCATTTAGAAGCTGGGATATGTACTATTATCCTTCACTTCCAACAAATACAACGGTCTTGTGGAATGTTAAGTTAGCCAACGAAAACGAAAGACCTCGTTTCATTATCTTAGGCTTTCGAAATAGTAACAATAAATTTATACACTGTGATTTGACTGACATAAAAGTTCATCTCAATTCTGAAACTTATCCATATGATGATCTAAATCTTAAATTTGATAGAAATCGTTTTGCTCTATTATATGATATGTACTACAAATTTCAACAAAACTACTATTTTCATAGTGCACAGCCATTGTTGACACGTGAAAAATTTAAAACGGAAGCCCCATTAATAGTTTTGGATGTAACTCATCAAAATGAAGCGGTTAAAACAGGACCAATCGATATTCGTATTGAGATTAAAACTCTTAAGAATATACCAGCTAATACATCTGCATATTGTTTGATAATACATGACAGAATGTTCGAATATATACCACTTACAAATGAAATAAGAAAGATATTGTAAATATATAAGTTAAATTTAAATATTTAAAAAAATAAAAAAAATAATATATAAAAATTGATTTTTATTTTCGTAAATGTATTCATAGGTATGTATAAAAAGGTACACTTTTATATCTTCTCTAGCATTACAGCTTTAGTCCTAGTTGCGTACACATCTATCATATAAAAAAACAAAAAAACAATGAAGTTTATGATATTATGTTTTTTAGTTGTGCTAAGAATACTAACTGGTATGTCATTACCAATATCGAACATCAGTACTCCAAAAATCGAATCAAATTCAAGAAACATTGAATTTAACTTTACTCTACCCAATAGTGAAGTTCTAAAAATAAACATATCATTTGTAATGTTAAAGGAAAGTGAACCACTAGAAATAAGAGATGATGCTGATGTATATCAATCAGATGAGGACGTAAAAAGATTAACGAGTACAAGTGTCCCTGATACAACAGAAATCTTAAAAACCAATAGTAGTCAACCATTTTTTACATATTTTAAAAAAAATTTATCAAAATCAACTTTGACAGCAACAACAACAACGACTGATTCACCAGTCACAACAACAACAACAACAACAGATGAACTGCAAAAAGTAATTACAGTAGATGATGCAATAGAAGCATTTCGCAAAGAACTCATTGATAAAGAAATTAATATTGGTGGAATTCTAGATGCTAAACAGGCATTTTATCGACATTTTAATCTACAATATGAAAATGTTGAAATACCTATTCGTTGTACTTATAACAGTACATTTGAAACACAATATTTAAAAATAAATTGTTTAGAATATCGTGAAATTGAACAAGAAAGAATTCTAAGTAATGGTGAAATTGAAAAAGTTCGAGTCGAAGACTTATCACGAAAATTACAACACATTAAAATTACTAATCTTAAAAATTATATACAAACGTATAAATAGACTATTGAATAATAGTTTAACCATCAGTTTACAATCAGACATTGAAGCAAAACCATTATGAATTCATCCGTTTTAAAAATATTACTATTAGTCATTCTAAGCCAATTTGAAGATGTAAGATGTAATACACAATCACATAATTATCCTTACTCTTATTCATATCAACAACAACTACAAGAACAACAACAACAACAACAATATCAACAACAACAACAAATTGATACCATTCCCATATCACTAGATAGTGATATAAGCAAATATATTAATTTTCAATTGAAGCTGCCAAATAAAACAGTACATATAGGCATACACTTATCGATTCAACTAGATCCTTCAACAACAAACACATCATCATCATCATCATCATCATCATCATCAGCAAGTTCTCCTTCATACATACGAAATTCACGAAGTAATCAAAATGAAAATCATTTAACTATAGATGATTTAATTGAGGCCTTTAGAAAAGATTTAATTGAGAAAGAAACAAACATAGGTGGTATATATGAGAGTGCTAAAGTTTTTTATCGTCACTTCAATTTGAAGTATGAATACTTTGAGATAAGAGTTCGTTGCGGATATTATAGTAATTATAAATATCGAAAACTTAATATCTACTGCTTTCAATATAATCCTGACGACGATAGAGATATTTATCCTAGTGAACGAAATTATTATAATTATAAACACGAAACGAGTTATCTCACTGATAGACCTTCAAATCTTATAAATATAAAAACCATCAACTTAAAAGACTATTCTCAAACGCTTCACATGAGTATACAGTAGACTGTTGCCACACACACACAAACATCACCATGATACTTAAAGAAATTTACAACTTTTTAAAATTATTCTCCAACACACTTTCGGAAGAAGATAAAGCTAAACTCATCAACATTCAAACACAAATAGAGTATGTAAACAACTTGAAAACAATAAAAAACAGACATGGCGAACATTTCGAAGATTGTGTTTGGTCGAACGAAAACAATAATTGCGGTCCCGACACCTGTCACTGTCTATACCATAAACACACATACCATCAAGCCGAAGATGAAGCTAGAAATATAATTAATTTTTATAATCTTACTAGATGTAAAAATTGTGCTTTTAATAAAATGTAATCGTTATAGAATATAAACACTAACTCGCATTTTAGAATTTTATTTCCAGATGTATATATATATATCGTAAGTATCAATTCTTTTACACTTCTGTTTGTTTTCACTAAACAAAAAAGTATATAGTTACACACTTTCATTAACACCATGGTCCTTTGAGATGGTAGTGGTGTACCTATTTTTCAATAATTGTAGAATTACAAGCGAAAAAATTCGTCATCAAAACTATATTTTTTCAAATATTTGCAGAACCACAAACAAGTTTAAATATACCTTTTCTAAATATTTCATACATTGAAAAAATTCGTCATCAAAACTATATTTTTCAAATATTTGCATAACCACAAACAATTATAAATATACCTTTTTCTATTAAATTTTTTTTCTTCCAACTAAAAGCACTAAACTAAATATTTCATACATTTTACACCACAAATCTAGAAGCGCCAACAATTAAACTTTTTTTCACACATTAAGAAATCTATTTCAAACAATTAACTTGACCACCCACGGACGAAGCGACTACAAAGAAATTATAAAACCACAAATCTTAACGCGCCAAGAAATATTATTAAAATATAAAAACCACAAATCTTAACGCGCCAAGAAATACACTTTTTCCAGGGATGGAAACAACACTACACTCTCTTTGTGCAGCGTACCGATCAACTAACTTAAAAAAACCGACTGTATCGCAGACATGATCCCAAAAATGTATGGGATCCGTGGTCCGAAAGCCTCACATTTATACTACTTAACATAAGCTGTACACACAAGTGTACACACACACACACACAACCATACACGCACAAACACACACACACAACCACACACGCACAACCACACACACACAACCACACACACACAACCACACACACACACAACCACACACAGACATAAAATCTCGGCATGAAAATCCCCAAAATCCCCCCATTTTTGTATTAATGGGGGTCTGAGTCCTGTTTTCCCGGTTTTTAATTCCCAAAACAGGACTCAGGCCACCATTACCTATCTACTATTTGGTAACTTTTAAAGCGAATTTTGGTTGTAAGCATTTTTTGGTTGTGGCAGCACTGTTATCAATCCAATGATGATATAACAGATTTAGAACTTCCATCACTACCATCCGATGTTAGCTCTGATAACTTTGATGATGCTGAAGGTTATGATGATGATAATATAATTAATAACATGCTAACAAAAAAAAAGAAAACTAGATTTACAAATAGTTAGTGACGATAATGATGACGATAAGAAAAACTATAAGGTAGCCGAAAATGATAGTAACAAGTCCTCACTAGCAAAAAAATATAGAATTGCTCCTTCATAATAAAAAAATAGATATGGTCTATGGATTCAACATAGATGAAAGCAACTAAACTAAATTTTAATACAGATAATTTCATTCGAATAGGAAATACAAAGTGGAAAATGACTTCAGGACTATTCGAATTAGTTTTTCATTCAAAACCTATACATTATACTAAAAATGATTTGAAAAATTATAAAGAACTTTTAATAAGTACAAATGCATATAAACGTCAATATCAACCAAATGGTCAAATTAAAGGTACACGAGCATATAAATATGTTAATATAATAAAATATTTATTTACTACGAAATCAAATGTTTTAAAGAAAGGTAATGGACTATTATTAAAAACGGCAAATAATCGTAAATCCAATTATATATATTGGGATGGTCCAAATGAACTTGTTGACAGATTACGTTTACTTCTTTCATCGGAAAGTGCTGGTCATAATAACCACAAAAAGGAAATAATTTCCATTCTTGAAGAATTGAGAGAAGCTAATATAATATATTAGAAGAAATGAGTTACATAAATAAGTTTGGAGAAAGTTCCATTAAGAATAATCTGAATAATTTAAAGTTAAGTACATACAAGCACAATTTCCTAATGGATGTCATTGCAAAAGATATCCACAAAATGCATGTCATCATCAAAACCATTATGGAGCAGAGTGAGGAACTTAAAAACGATTATAATTCACAATTAAACGTTATCAGAAGAGATGTAAAAGTATTACGAGACTTGATTCCAAATGGGATCGATGACGATGTTAAAGCTATTGAAAAAATAGTGATTGATCAAGTTCATTTTGCAAATGAAAGTATTTTAAGCATTTATATTTAAGTCAATTAATAAAAATGCTGTTGTAGATGTTGTTAAAAAACAAAAACTCGAGTTTCCTCAAATCAAAGGATAAAATTATATATATAAGCACCTGAAACTCCCGTTTACATATTAATAAGGAACAACTATCATAAAGGAAATGAATTCAGATAAGAGAGAAGTAGTTAATGAAATTCACAAGCAAGCGCGAAAAAATTTTAAAAGAAGACGAGTTATTATAAAAGGAATCGATGATCTATGGCAAGCAGATTTGGTTGAGATGGATAATTACGTAGCATATATTATAATGGATTTAACTACCTCTTAACGGTGATAGATGCTTTTTCCAAAATGGCTTGGGTTTTAGCAGTAAAAAATAAATCCGCACTCAACGTGACAAACGCTATGAGAAATATTTTCAGAAACAGCAATCGTAAGCCCAAGAATTTACAAACTGATGATGGTAAAGAGTTTTTCAATAGTCGATTTCAGCACTTAATGCGATTAAATCAAATAAATCATTATTCAACATATAGTGTTCTCAAGGCATCCATTATAGAAAGATTCAATAGAACTCTTAAAGGAATGATGTGGAAAGAGTTTAGTTACCAAGGAACATATAAGTGGATAAACATATATGTATAAACAACTTGTTGAAAAATATAATAACACTTACCATAGAACAATAAAAATTAAGCCTATTGAAGTAAATTTATCAAATGAAAAATTGCTATTGGATACGGTCGACAACAATTTAAAAGTATTTAAAAGACCCAAGTTTAAAGTAAATGATAATGTACGAATAAGTAAATATAAACATATATTTGAAAAAGGTTACACACCGAATTGGACTACAGAAATATTTAAAATTAGAACTATAAGAAATACAAATCCTAATACGTATATATTACAAGACTATCAAGGTCACGAAATTAAAGGTGGTTTTTATCAGCCTGAGCTAATGAAAACTAAATTTCCAGAAACATATTTAATTGAAAAAATTTTAAAAAGGATCCGAAATAAAATTTACATTAAATGGTTAGGATTTTCATTAGAACACAACTCTTGGATTAACAGCAACAATACATCAAATTAAGAATCACTACAAATTTATTAATAATTTATACGCTTATCAGCCTGTAAAATGTCAATTACATTAACATTAAGCGGAGACTCATCATGTCTTGTTGCAAACTGTTTTCCACCAATCGAATTAAATCAAAACTATGTTTGCGGTTTAATAAGTTTCGATACGTATCACTCAATCCCAAATGTTGATATCAAAAACAATTTATTTTATATTGGGAATCATGAAATAGAAGTTCCAGTTGGCTCATATGAATTATCAGATATAGCTGAAGTATTAACAAATAAATATCAAAATATAAATGCAAAAGGATCGCTGGATGTGCGAGCAAATTACAATACACTGCAAACATGCATAAAAAGTACTACAGATTCAATTTATTTTAATAAGAAGAGATCAATCGGCTCCTTATTAGGCTTTAGTACAAAAGTGTTAGAGCCTGGCGTGGAACATTACTCTGATAAAACAATATATATAACCAAAATTAATACAATAATCGTTGAATGTAACATTGTAGGCGGATCATATATAAATATAATGTCTGCACATGTTTTGCATCAGTTTTCACTCAACGTTAGTCGAGGATATAAAATAACTGAGGCTCCAACTAATGTAATATATTTACCTGTAAGTTCAAGAACAATAAATAGTGTTATGTTGAAAGTTGTTGATCAAGGCGGAAACTTAATAAATTTTCGGGGTGTAAAATTAACAATACGATTGCATTTAAAGCCCACCAGAGAATGATTATATATAATAAAATTGACTTGCAAAAGCATTCACCATTCATTCTAACCTTATCAACGAAAGACGAAACCAGAAAGTCATCGAATTGCAAGAAATCCAAGAAACAAAATAAACGACAAATTAAATAAATAATACAACAGAAACAAAATATTCTTCGTGAGGATAATAAGGAGCTTTTAAGCAATTTGGGTTTTCAGCTAAAAATAAAACAGTAAAGACAAAGGAACAATGAGCAGCATTATTAACATCTTACAAAAACCGCTATATGATAACTCTATTAGCAAGAAAGAGTACCACAGCTACACATCATATTTACAATCATTTAAAAATAATGATGAAATTCGTATATGAATTCAAAATCAAGATTTGTATGTTTTACCAAGTGAAAGTCTTATATACATAGAAGGACTTGCTACAAAAGAGGACTCATCAGTTTCTACATCCATACGACTCTTAAACAATTGTATGACACATTTATTTGATGCAATTCGTTATGAAATTAATGGTATAGAAATTGATCGCACACGTCATTTGGGCATTGCAACAGAATTAAAAAACTATGTCTTTCTGAATAAATCTGAAAGTGACAGTCTACTAAATGTAGGATGGTCTCTTTTTAACATTGATGATCTTACACTTGAAAAGGGTTACTTCAATTTTTGTGTACCACTAAAATATTTACTCGGATTTGCTGAAGATTTTAATAAAATAATAGTTAATTCTAAACATGAGCTGATACTTTCACGATCTAAAGATGATGGACAAGTTCTTAAATCTTAAACGATAACTGAAAAAATTAAGTTATCAATTTTAAATATTACTTGGAAAGTACCACACGTTCAACTTGCTGATGCGTATAAATTCCAGATGCTTAAAACAATACACAATCGTCATCCATTAAGTATATGTTTTAGAAGTTGGGATATGTATTACTATCCTTTACTTCCAGAAAGTACAACAGTTTTATGGAATGTTAAGCTAGCTACCGAAAACGAAAGACCGCGTTTTTTATTATTGGGTCTTCGAAATGATGATAACAAGTTTCAACATTGCGATTTAAATGATATTAAAGTGCATCTTAACTCTGTTACATATCCTTATGATGATTTAAATCTAAAATTCGAAAGAAATCGTTTTGCAATTCTATACGATATGTACTTAAAATTTCAACAAAGTTATTATTCACGTGATTCTCAACCATTATTAACCCCGGAAAATTTCAAAACTATGGCGCCAATAATAGTTTTAGATGTTAGTTATCAAAATGAATCAGTTAAAACTGGACCTATTGATATTCGTATTGAATTAAAAACCTTGAAAAATATTCCGCCTAATACAGTTGCATATTGTTTGATTATACATGACAAGATGTTTGAATATATTCCTCTTACAAACGAAATAAGAAAAATAATGTAAATTTACTATTTATTTAAAATATATATATATATGTATATATTATTGAATAAAAACTACAAAAGTAAATATAAAAATCCTTTTCATTATGTATACAAGAAAGATGAAAGCAAGTAAGTAATTGTATGTCTACTTATGTAATGAATAGGTATTATATCATTGATTAAAAAGTATAAATAGGAAACTTAAGAATGCTAATGCTTATTCACAAATACTTCGTGCAAGTACTTAGTCATAATCGATTATAACAATGGTGCTAAAAGATATATATGATTTTCTGAAAAGATGCTCACATATTGTTTCGGATGATGATAAAACCAAACTGATTAATATTCAATCTCAACTAGAGTGCGCCAATAAATTGAAGACAAAGAAAAATCAATTTGGAGAACATTATGAAGATTGTGTTTGGTCGGACGATAATACATCATGTGGGCCGGACACTTGCTTCTGCTTGCAATATCGAAGGAAAAATATGGAAGCGGAAGAAGTATCAAAGCAACTGATAACAAAATATTATAATATTTATAATGTTACTAAATGTAAAAATTGTAATTTCAATAAAATATAAAGTATAAAGAACAAAGGCTAAATAAAATTAAAACTCAATTTTATTTTTTGTTTATCATTATATTTTTATTTATGTATTTACAAAGTTAAGAAGCATTTTATGTTCATATTTATATATACATATAAAGTTTAGCATTATGAAAATCATGTCATGTTGCCAATAGCTTCACATTGGGCTGCTATTTCATCCAAGATTTTGTCGTTACCATCATGCAGCATCTCAATTAAGGTATTGTCGAGTAGCTCATCATCTGTGCTCTCATACATAAAAAGAAGTCGCTTCAGATCTAATCTCGGTAGGATTATTATTTCTTTTATTTCTAGTTGTGCTCTTCCTGAGCGAGTATTTTCATTTCTTTTCATTAATGACATATTACTTAATTCACTTAATTTGTCTAATCTGTTCAAAGGTAGCAGTTAAAATAAACATAAGTTTCTTTATTTTTAACAGTAAGGTTTCCGCTTTACTTTCGCTAGTTTATTGTCAGCTGATTTTCTTGCTGAAAACCATCTGATCATCACCTTATTGACAATTTATTTGTAAGTATATATTAAAAAGCAATATTATATCTATCTTACTCTAATATTGTATATATAAATATCAATCGTCAACTGATTTTCAGCTCATCAACAGCTGATTATCAACTGACTTCCCAGCTGATCATCAACAGATTTTCGCCATCTCATTGATCAGTGTCTTGATAATTGGAATACTTTACCCAAAAGCAATATATCTATTTAATATTTATTTATACAAAAATGAAACAACTTTAATTACAATAATATTTGTTTTTTATTTTATAATTTTATTTAATTATCGATAAGCTTATAATCTTCTTGTTAATAAATAATATTTTTTTATTAAATTTTCAATTTGTACTCTATTTTTATTTTTATTATTCAAATAATCTTGAATTAGTTGGAGATGATCCATAAATATCAGCCCTTCAAAGTCCTTTAGAAATTTATGAATCGGATTTGTGGATTTTGTGGCAACTAATAAATTTTGTTAAACTTTTCGTGCCTTATATACAGTTTCCACAATAAATTTACGCATATTGTTCTTTAAAATTTTTGAAATAGTATTTTATTCAAAGAAATTTGATAACATCGCGTTTTACAAAATAGGAATTTTTTATTTCAGCCTTAATCATAAAATTTTAATATAGTTTTGGAATTTTGCCTCCTTCCCAAGTAAAAAAGGGTTGTGAGTTTGGAATGTAGAAGCCTTCATTGTCTTCAATAGTTTTTTCGTTGTCGTCAGGAAGTACCTCCGTCAATTCTAATGTGTATGAATAATTTTATAGTTTTTTTGTTAAAGAAAATTTTTCATCCCCAGCCCCTTCAATTACTTTATCCTCTAAGCTATTGTAGCGTTTGGGAAGATATAGCATTCCATCCTCGAGTTCTGCAATCACTATATTTTCATATTTGGTCTTATGACGAAACATCATTATCACTTTATATGGCCTTGATGGTTGTAATTCCTTCACAGATATATATGATTTTGCTTTCAGTTTATTAAAAGCCTCAACAACCTCAATGTTTGTAATGTTTTTCGAAGTCATAATTTACTACTGAAGGATTGCAATGAGTTAATGAATAGGAATATTTTAGAAACTGCGTTATTATATCAATTTATTTGGTACACACTTAAAAATTTTTTAATCAGGAGAGTTTTATTTTCTCAAAATAAATTTTTTATCTTTTAATATTTTTATTCATACATTCATAATTACTCTTACTTAGGACAGACAAACATAAAGGCTCGCTAAACCAAAAGTCATCCCTAACATATTTCATCGCATCAACTGTGCATTGAAAATAAAAAAAAATCTGTTCAACAACATTAAACATTTTCTTATGCACTTGTATTTCACACAAAAAAAAATTGCATTTCACACAAAAAAAAAATCATCCCAACATTTTTTCATCTCAAATTTTCATCCCTAAATCTTCAAAACTAAAAATCATCCCAAAAAGAAAAAATCTGTTCAACAACATTAAACATTTTCTTATGCACTTGCATTTCACACAAAATAAAAAAAAATCATCCTAAAATTTTTTCATCTCAAATTTTCATCCCTAAATCATCTAAACTAAAAATTATCCCAAAAAAAGCATCCCAAAAAGATGATTTTTTCATCTCATGCCCCATTTCCCTACTACTAAAGTTCCTAATAGTTAACCTTAACTTTAGCTAACGTGAACGATAAAGTGACCATTAATTTTTATCATTATTACAACTGTCCGATAAAATAAATAATGCAAATGATGTATTGTGGCAACATTGGTGTAGATACAGTCTACTTTTGACTATTAAAATGCCTAAAGTTCACTTTGAAAGTTACCAAGCGGATAAACCTGCTTTTAGCTTATCAAGAAATTGTGCAAACGCTATGAGAAGTAGTTTAAATCCCGAATCTGTAAAAAAGAGTTGTTTACCCATGACAATAGGTCTATAGTTGAACCATATTTATCGTACTAAAACCTGTTGTAAGGTACTGTTTCCATTTTGGCTCATAAATTTAAAATCCATCTAATTATAAACTGTTATATTGCAGAATATACTTACATTTGCTTTTTTTAAATAAATTTACTGCCACCAAAATTTATCGAGTGTATAAAACAAATTGGAAGTGTATATCTTAAGAATTCCGAACAAACTTTGCAAAGCCAAGCCATTGATGCCACATGAAATATATCTTCATATTCAGTAATAATTAATTCATTACAGAAATAAAACTTCAAATAAAAAAAAACTACTACAACATGCCATTAAATTTTGATTTCATCTGTTTTATGTGCGGTAGACTCACATTTCATGCATACATACATAAACAGCGACGATATGTACTACTTTGATACATAGGCTGAGCTTACATCTTGTGTGTCATTTGCCCAAAAAAATTTAACCAACTAATTACTAATGAAAAACTGTTTGATTCAGACATAAGTATATTTATTGATTGAAACAGTTTGCAATCATCTTGGATTCTATAAAATTGTCTATTAATTATGTATGAAACTGTTTAACTTAATAAATACATGTCTGAATCAAATAGTTTTTCATAAGTAATTAGTTGGTTACGTCTTTTACGCTTGTGTGGCATTTGGCACACAGATTTAAACCCAGCCATACATATGATTCTTTTTTAAATGCCGCCTTTTCAGCCGATTAAGCCGCCGCCGTTGTTTTTATTTCTTAGCCGACGTTTTTCGGCTTGAGTCGACTTTCAGCCGCCGCCGGTCGACAAACCATGTCGGCTTCGTGCCCTGGTGGAGGCTCGTGATGAATATATCCATTTGTTTTTATGAGTCAGAGGTGTCCAGGTTACATTAGTTGGAAGCTTTCTCAAAATGCAATGTGGTATGGTGATATTGTTGAATAAGTTGATTTCACAAGAGCACATTTCTGCACCAAAGTTATATTGGAGTTGTACATCGTAGCATATAAATACCTCTTTGCCAATTACGTCACAGTTTTTCAGTTGTGTTGATGATAATGGAAATTAGTGCCGTTGAAATGAGTTTATTGCTATTGTCGGACTGCATGTGTCTATGACCAGCATTGTGTTGTTTATGGGGGTCGGAACGGGAATTAAGTTGTAAAGCTTAAACTTTTCATGGTCTATTAAGGGTAAAGTTATGCTGAACACTACGTGTTCCTGAGTAAGACCGCCTTTTATTTTCATAAGTTTGTAAAATTCGAGTAAGTCATCTTCAGGAACTGGTAACTCTAATGACTGTGGCATATGTGCTCGAATTTTTTGTATTTCAATTTCCAGTTGAATTGGAGTCAACAGCAATGGATTAATTTTCCCATGATGAGTGCCGGTCAATGCGTCCAGAATGCAAGTTTGCATTCGTTGCCGATAGTTTGCAATGAATGAGAGTTTGGTTACACCCATATTGAACATGTGTGCAAGCTTAAGTTGTGTTATTTCCTCTGCTATTGTCTCTTCAGTTTTCGTGATTTCATTTAGTTTTAACAGAGGGTGCTCAAATTTAAACTTAGTGTCTGTCAAACTTTCCTTGACAATGTTCATGGTTGAATTGATAACGGAGGTGTGGTCTTTTATAAGGCGAAGCATATATGAATCGTTTTCTTGTAGTTTAGTTATTGTTGTTGACATTTTTTCTGCATATTCAGAGTCTAGTATCCTAAACAATGAATGAGCAACATTTCCGATGAAGTCTATAGCACCCCGTTTTTGACGTGGTTTGTATAGTACTTTATTATCAAGTCTCAAATCCGCTTCACCATGTCGAAGAACATCTTCTGTTGTACTATAACACGATGCATTGTATTCCATCTTCGCACACAGTCGGCTCAAGGAGCTCGTTCCATTTCCTAAAAATGCTATGTCAGCCCAGTAAGCAGATAAGTCATAGTAACCGAGGTACCTTCATAGCGAACAGTCGATTAGCGGAGTTTTTTTTTACATACAAACAAACAAAAAATTATTCGTAGTACATATTATTCGTAATAGGCACATACTGACTTTAATAAATAAGCTTTACTGCTTTGTTAATATTTTTTACATAGTGGAAATAACAAATACAAAAAAACAGAAACAAAAAAAAAACATAAACTGTGACATTGAGGAATTCCCTATACGAGTAACTCAAAAACAAATAAATAATCAAAAATTACAAAAACAAAAAAAAACCGTAAGCAAAAAAACAGAAAAAGTGCCCTTGAGGAATACTCTATATGAGTACCTCAAATACAAAAAATTATGAAGTGAGTTCTAACGGCAGAAATGCCTATTTTACTGTGAGTTCTGAAGCTCTCAATGAAAATAATACAAATAATAAATCTAATGAAAATATTTTTTTAACGACAAATCCAATTTTTCGTCAGCGATCAACTTCGCTTTGTCCAATGCCAAATAGTGATTCATTAACATTACAGTTGCCTAGTACTTCGTCATATAAGTCAGTAATATCATCTCCTTCAGGCTCGTGTTCATCACTTAATAAAGTTATCACTACAGATAAAAGTACCTCAAAATCCAAGGTACAAGTCGGAATGGACAGATACATAACAGTGGTAAAGCGTGGGCGAAGCCCGAATTCTTCAAAAATTTCATCTGCTCCAAAGATGTCTAGGGATAATAGCGCATCATCTACCAATCGTCAAAATCGTTTTTCATTATTGCAAGTCACCGACGACAAGCCGGCTGCATCATCGCAAAAGTCTTTTAAGCCACCACCTATATATTTGAGAGAGAAAAATTCTAACGCCCTAATTAAAAAATTAGTCTCGGCCATTGGTGAAAACGCATTTCATGTTATTCCAATAAAGCGTGGTAATATTGACGAAACTAAAATTCAAATATACGAAGAAAAAAATTTCCGTAAAATAGTGACTGAATTTGAAAAAAATAAAACAAGTTTTTATACGTACCAGCTTAAAAGTGCCAAAGGTATGCAGATCGTATTGAAGGGTATTGACTCTTATGTTAATCCCGAAGAAGTAAAAGATGCACTAATGATACAAAGATTTAAGGTAAAAAATGTTACCAATATAATAAATAGGGAGAAGATCCCCCAGCCTCTATTTCGTGTTGAATTGGAGCCGAATGATATACAGCTGAAAAAAAACGAGACACACCCAATTTATAGCCTAAAATACCTCTTATACCGAAAAATCACAGTTGAAGAGCCTCATAAGCGATCAGGTCCCGTACAGTGCCATAATTGCCAAGAATATGGCCACACAAAAACATACTGTAAATTACCCACTGTTTGTGTTGTGTGCGGCGAATTACACGGCACTGCTAGTTGCAATAAGCCAAAAGATCAAAGTGATAAAAAATGCAGTAATTGTGGAGGTAATCACACCGCTAACTACAGAGGTTGTCCTGTGTACTCTTTTGTCAAACAGACTATGGTGCAAAAACCCAAATTAGCTCCATCTCAATCAGCAAACGCTTACTCCGCCACTTTTGTGCAAAGGAGCCAACCAGTTACTTCCCGTGTATCGTATGCCGATGCTGCTAGAACAAATTCTATTCCCGCACAAAATGTTCCACCTCCAAATAATTCAACAAATGCAAACTCAAGCTTTAACTTTAGTCGCCTTGAAGCTACTATTGACAATTTGGTGCAAACTATAAGCAACTTTACAACAAATATGACTAACATGATGCAAGAAATGCTGAGAATGCAGAATACTCTGCTTCAAGCATTAATTAACAAGCCATGAACACGTTAAAAATATGTTTCTGGAACGCAAACGGCATTCGCCAACATAAAAATGAACTTGAGCACTTCCTTACGGAAAAAAGTATTGATATAATATTGGTCTCTGAGACACATTTGACTTCGAGAAGCTTTTTCAAAATAAATGGCTACACTATGTATGATACAAAGGACCCTAGAGGGAGAGCATGCGGTGGATCTGCAATTCTAATTAAGTCAAGACTCAAGCACTATATCCTTGACAACGTTAGTGAAGAATATATGCAAGCTACGAATATTTTTGTAGAACATTTTTGTTCTAATTTCGTAATATCATCAATTTACTCACCTCCCAGATTTTCAGTTACCGAAGATCAGTATGAGAAGTTCTACAAATCGCTTGGATCTTGTTTCGTGGCAGCTGGAGACTACAATGCAAAGCATACGTACTGGGGATCGCGCCTTTTAACACCTAGAGGTCGAGCTTTGTTTAATACAATTTCAAAAATGGGCTTAGATGTTATTTCGAGTGGGGAGCCCACTTATTGGCCTACTGACGTACGAAAAATTCCAGATGTTATTGATTTTGGCGTAATGAAAAATATTTCTAGGGATTTAATTAGTGTTGAAACTTCTCTAGATCTCTCCTCCGATCACTCCCCCACTATCGTTACAATTTGTAACCCACTAAGAAGTGACTTACCTCACCCATATACGAAGATGACCAATCGTGTTAATTGGCTGGGATTTAAAAAATATCTGAGTAGTCATTGCACGGAAAATATTGCGTTAAGAACACCCAATGACATTGAAACTAACATTGCCAATCTTAACGAAATTATTAAACAGGCTGCTCAACATGCCACTACCTCCCATCCGCAGTCTGGGTTTAATAAAATTTATTCCAGGGATATTGAACATCTCGTATGTGAAAAAAGAAGAGCTAGAAGGGAATGGCAACAGCACAGATCACCCCAACATAAACTCAGACTTAAAGAATGTTCTAAACGACTTCAAGAGTTGCTTGCATCTGAAAAAACTGCATCTCTTAAAAATTATTTGGAAGGTCTTGATGTCACACCGACATCTAATTACTCTTTGTGGCGCGCTGCTAGAAAGCTTAAAACCCCCGTTGAGTTTAAGCCACCTCTGCGCACATCTACCGGAGATTGGGCAAGAAGCGATACGGAAAAATGCAAAATATTTGCTGAGCATTTAAAATCCGTATTTACCTCAAATACATGTACTGGTGTTGCTGATTTGCCGAATGTAGTTGCTCTACCCCCTCGAGCCTTAAAGTTTAAGATGCGTGATGTACATAAAGTAATTGCTGAACTCAAGCCAAAGAAAGCTCCAGGTATTGATGGAATTAGTAACAAGATGCTGATGAACTTGCCGCATATTGCAATAAGAATCTTGCTGTTTATTTCTAATGCCATATTACGACTGGAGTATTATCCACAACTCTGGAAGCTTGCAAAAATCAAAATGATTCCAAAGCCGGGAAAAGATCTTACTAAAGCTGAGTCATATAGGCCAATAAGTTTGCTGTCAACTATGTCAAAACTCTTCGAAAAGCTGCTCATGACAAAATTGTCCCCAACCTTAACAGATAGTGGGTGCATACAAGACCATCAATTTGGTTTTAGAAGTCAGAATAGCACCATTGAACAAACTCATAGATTGGTTCAATTTATAAGAAAAACATTTGAGGAAAAGAAGTATTGTTCTGCCCTCTTTATTGACGTTTCTCAGGCATTTGATAAAGTGTGGCATGAAGGTCTAATTCTAAAATTAAAATCATATCTACCAATAAATTTAATGAATTTATTAGAAAGTTACATCACTACCCGGAAGTTCACGGTTGTGGAAGGAGAATTCATGAGTGTGCCCGAATCTATATCATCCGGTGTGCCACAGTGGAGCATACTGGGGCCAATTTTGTATTTGATCTATACTTGTGATATGCCTTTGAGCAGCAATATCCATACATCTACGTTTGCCGATGATACAGCCTGCCTTAGTATGCATGAAAACCCTCACGAGGCTTCCCGATATTTACAAGAACATATTACACAATTGGAAATGTGGTTGAACTTATGGAGAATTAAGGTAAATGAACAAAAGTGTGTCCATATAACGTTTACCCTAAGAAGAGATACTTGTTCCCCAATTCGAATCAATAATCAAAATATTCCTCAACACTCCCAAGTGAAATACCTTGGTATACACCTTGATCGAAGGCTTACATGGAAACATCATATTGACTTTAAGCTAACTCAGATGAAAATTAAGTTATCTCAAATACTCTGGTTGATTGGCAGAAATTCAACACTTAGCATGGACTGTAAACTTTTATTATACAAGTCGCTTTTAAAGCCAATATGGTGTTACGGTATCCAGTTATGGGGCACTGCTTCAGCTTCCAATGTAGAGAGAATCCAACGAAGGCAAAACAAAATTTTACGGTTAATAACATCGGCTCCATGGTACATCAAAAATTCTAATATACATCGTGATTTAAATATGCCACTAGTGACTGAAGAAATTGCAAAATACGCAGGCAAATATTTAACAAAACTCGAGTCACATCCTAATCCGCTTGCTCGTAATATTTTGAACTTTACTGGACACATCCGCTTAAAAAAGAGGGACACAAGGGCTCTATTACTCAACACGCCAAATGGGATTTCTTGAAAATACTTTTTTTATATTTTTTATAATTTTTTTTTTCTTTTTTTATTATCACTACTTTTGTATTATTTATAACTATTAACAAGTTTATGTCCGACAGTGGTCGGTCCTAATAATTATATTTTAGATTTAAGATTTGAATACTTATTGTTAGTTCATAATTGAAGATACAATAAATAAATACATGTATTAAAAAAAAAAAAAAAAAAAAAAAAAAATAGTAACCGAGCAGATTCAACTGACTTGCAGATATATACGTTGAGCCTACTTCTTAGAAATGAATACCCAACTTGGAACCGAAGCGCTCATTATCAATTGCTCCCAAAATAATTGGGAATATGAGCATTAGTGTCAACAGTGTGATGCCTAAATTATTTCCGAGTAATTTTAGACGTTTGCTCTTCGGCTCAGTAATTTCATCTTTCTTGTCGATTTCATTGAGTTCATCACTCGGTTTGTTGTCTTCTGTTTCTTCTATACTGGCCTTAGGGAGTGGTGCCAGGTAATGGACCGCTCTTTTAAGAACTCCTGAAGCGGTTTTGACGTCTGCCACTCTAACTATGTTGTCCTCCCCCTTATATATTTTAACCACACGTCCTAAAGGCCATTTCATTACGGGGCAATTATTTTCCTTAAGAATGACGATGGTTCCTGGTTTTAGAGATTTTGATTGCTCCTTCCATTTATTGCGATATTGCAATTCGTTCAGATAGTCCCGTGACCACCTTTCCCAGAAGTTGTGTTTGAGAATGGACACTAGTTTCCACCGAGTCGCCAAGTTTGTTTTCGTTGATGTGGCCTGTGCGTCTACTTGTGCCGTTAGCCGTTCAAAAATCAGGAAATGCCCTGGAGTTAACGCACCGAAATCATTGGGGTCGTTTGACATGGGTGAAATAGGTCTGGAGCTGAGAATCGCTTCTATTTCGATAACCAGTGTTTCTAGTTCTTCGTAAGTTAAGGAAGCACTAGCTAAGCTCCTGATTAAAAGGTGTTTTTCAGATTTTACTGCCGCCTCCCAAAGGCCTCCAAAATGAGGTGCTCGAGGTGGTATTAATCTGAATTGTATATTCTTTTTGCTGCATGCATTTTCAATTGCTTCTTTTGCTTCGCTTGTATAAATTGCGGATATTAGTTTAGACAATTTATTTTTTGCGTCTACAAAGTTCGTTGCATTATCGCAATATAGGTTTTGGCAAAGTTCTCGTCGGCCAACAAACCGTTTGATGGCTCCTATAAATGCGTCAGTGGTAAGATCGCTTACCAGCTCTAAATGTACTGCTTTTGGAGAGAAGCAACAAAATATAGCAATATACGCCTTGTGTGACCGTTTTCCTCTCATCTTGTAGTGAACTGTCATTGGACCACAGTAGTCTACTCCAGAATTTATGAACGGCCTAGCTGGTGGTACCCGTGTGGAGGGCAGATTGCCCATAATTTGGTGATATAGGGCTGGCTTAGCTTTACTGCATGTTGTGCAGCGATGAATCGCCACTCTTGTCATAATCTTACCTTTTATTGGCCAAAACCGTTGTCTCACTATTCCTAAGAGAGTTTGTGCACCACAATGCTTGTGTTCCTTATGTATCATTTCAAATATAAGCTTAGCGATTGGATCATTGTAAGGAAGAAGCAGCTGATATTTGGAATCGTATTCCAATGATGAGGCTTCCAGTCGACCTCCCACACGTATCAAACCCTCACCGTCTAAAAATGGTGAAAGATTCGACAAAATGCTGCTTCCTCGCAACACTTTGTATTTAGCAAGCTGTTGAATTTCTTCTTTGAAATCTGATGCCTGTATTTGCTTGATGATTACATTAGTGCATTTTGTAGTTCCTTTGTCGATAGGGATTTTTGATGTTGTCTAGAGCCATTCCGTTTGGTATTGGTTACAAATCGTAAAATGTATCCAACAATGTGTTGAAGAAGCCATAATGAATTCTTATGATTTATTTTATAGATGAAATCGGGTTCTGTTGAAGTCATTACTAATGCTTGCTTTTCCTTTCTCTCTAAATTTGTTGGGGGGATCCATGCATTTCTGATATTGACTCCTCAATTCGGGGTTTTTCTGCAGTCGATGTTCTAACGACAAGAAACGATTTAAAGCGATTTTGTAAGAGTCACCGAGGATTTCAGGATCTTGGTAGAACGGTATCTTTACAACAAAACGATTGTCATTGTTCCGCGTTGTATGATGTACAAACAACTCTTCACATTTTCTTTCTGCTAGTGATAGCGCCCTTTCAGTTGACTTAAGTTCATTCAGTTCCTACAGTCTTGCAATGGAAGCCTCAAGGCTGTCATTAGTTGTGGATACTCCGCATATAAGCTGTGTAGGTTTTTTTACTTCTATTTTTCCAGAAACTATCCATCCAAGCACAGTATTCTGGAGGATTGGTAATTGTGGAGATAATTCGATTTGTCCAACTGAAAGTAGTTGAAGAAAGTGTTCAGCGCCTAACAAAATGTCGATTTTGTCTGGTCGGTTGAAATGTGGATCAGCTAGTACCAAGTTTTTGGGTAATGGCCAGTCACTTACGTTGATGAATTGTGCCGGCTGGGGAGAAATAATACGCGGAAGGACAAATGCTTCGAGTTTTGTTGTATACCCATTCATTCGAGAATGCAATGCTGTTAATACCAGACTCGTTTGCCTGGCTTAACTGAGATGTAAGTGGTGGGGCTTATCCAAGTGGTACACAAGGATAAGCAATTTAAGAATGTTGATGTTTTTACCCAAGTGATACACAAGGATAATTCAAGTTGTGGAGTAATCAATTAGTTATTCAGGTGGTACACCAGGATAATCTAATTGACTCAAAGAAGTGAAGTGTATGACGATTTAAGTAGCAATCATGAACTTTATTCAATAATTTTAATATTTATACAAAATGTAAAAAATAACTTAAAACTAATACAATAACAAAAAGTAGAAAAAAATAAGAATACAAACATCATTTAAAACGGCCAGAAACTGTTCATTATTATCTTGCCAAATTCATTCCCATCCGTAAGCTAAGCAAAACAGATATTCAATTTCAGTACTGTCTGGCTGGTAATTTGAAACACACGTGGAAAATAAAATGTTTTATTTATTTCGTCAATTATGCTGACATGATGGTTCTCACACCTGGCTTGACAAATGTGTGAGAAATAAATTAATTTTATTTTAATTAAATTGTGGGAAAGAATTTAATTGTAAATTAATTAAAAATATGAACAAACAAAAAACAAAAAAAAAAGTCAAACAAAAACGAAGTAAGCGTTTTGCTTAAAGTTTAATTAATTAATTTAATAAATAAAAAGAATCAAAAGAATTAACATATTGCGCCCCCAGGGGATTGTTAATATCAATAGGCAATTTAACTGAACAATTTCCGGCAATTTATGCTGAAGTAAATTAAGCGCCAGGGTGCAACGAAATGTTCCAGTTTGACGTGGGTGATGGCTGTGGTGCGATTGGATGCGTATTGAGTCTTCTTTTTAATAATATTTTGATTAACAGGATGGTTAGCAATGTTAAAATCAGAGCCAGTCCCACATAGCCGACTGCCAAGCTATGCACGCCATGATTCATGGTTGGGGTGGGTATATTCCGCATCTGTTCTCTTACCTCCTCTTGCAGTCGGGTTAAGTTTCCCATGATTCTTAGGTCTTGGAAAGTTTCGGTTATATTGAAGACCTTTTGTTGTAAATGGGGCAATGAAACTCCAGAGCTTGTATAGGAGGGATACAAAGTCGAGTTAATTGTTTGGTGCCCATATACGGTAATCAACTCATTTTTCATTGAACATCCTGCTGGTAAGGTAAGCAATCCAGTTCCTTGTAAGACCTGAGAACCACTGATGCCGTTGCATACCATACTTAATTTGAGTGGATGTTGAGTTGCGACTAGCCATTGATTTTTTTTATGAAGTTGGTACCACACATTACTATGGGCTAGTACGTCGGTATTGCAACTTAGGTCAGACTCGTTGTTAAATAAATGTATCTCACAACGACACATTGGTGAATTTTTGAAATACGTAGCTTGGATATTTGGGCATAAAAAAGTATCGTGTTCAAGGATGTGGCAATCACGGAGTTTGGTATCATCAACCAAGAAATATTCGTCTCGGTGACCGTTGAGAGCCATCATTTTGGCTGTTGGAATGATCGCAACCAAAGAGTCATTTACTAGTTGTGGAACTGGTGTAAGATAAAAGAGGTCGAAATCCTCTTTATGAGCTAGTGGAATTTCCAATGTGCAAATGATGTGTTGGTTTGAAATGGCTGTATTAGCTGTCACTAAACCATACAGATGAATGATATCCGTGACTGGTAGTATTAAATCCGATGGCAGATTTGCCTTTATATTGTCCACTTCCAAAGAAAATTGCTGTGGTGTTAGTAGAGAGGGACTTATTCTGCCATGATATGTATCGGTTAGCTGATCCATTATGGCCTTTAACATTGTTTGCACATTGCCTGAGATGATGATCAACTGAATGCTAAGCGAGAAAATAAGTTGAGACTGCTGGGTTTCATTGACAGTAAAGTTCTCGAGTCTTTTTAGCCGAAAGTTTAATTTATCGAGGCTATTCTGAGTATGAGCCTCCGTTTGTTTCATAATGTTAAGGGTGGAGTCGAGGAATGATGTTTGATTCCGTAGAAGGTGTGCCAAGTGATCCTCGTTATTCTTTATGCTGTTGATGGTGTCTGTCATTTTTTCGGCATACTGTGAATCGAGAACTCCAAATAATGAATTTGCTACATTTCCAATGAAATCAATTGCCCCTCGTTTCTTACTTCTTAAGAGACTTTCGAGACTGGTAGTCACTTTAAGTTTAACGTTGTTGAAATGCGAAACGAGCGCGATACATTGATGATTGAGATCTGAACTGTTGCAACATTTCATTAACGTATTAGTTCCGTTTGCTAGAAGTTGTACTTCATTGAGAAATGGTGATAGTTCAAAGTAGATAAAAAGCTTCCATTCTGAAATAATTGGTTTAACTTGACCAATCTGTTCAAAGTGTAACCCAGGAGAGCTAGTGATCTTTGTGTAGGTACCTAGCTGGCATACCACTAACGGAAGGAATAAGGCAAGAAGCATTAGTAGGCTGGTTGGAGATAATGTGCAGCGTTTTGGGGGTGGTAAGCCTTTGTATTTGTCAGTAGGTGGTTCGTTTCTCTTGAGTTCCGAGCTATTTCCCTTAGTTTTGTTCGTAGATTTGTACTTTTTAAGGGAACTGCTTTTTACACCATCACTGCCCAACGAAGCTGAGGTTGTGTCCAGAGGGAGCGTATCAGGTATGATTTCATTGCCAGAAGTGGTGTAGGATGTATCGATAGGAAGCGGAGCAAGTAAGTGGATTGCCCGTTTAATTATACCTGTAGATGTTTTTAATGTTGCCGTCCTCACGATACCATCAGGCCCGGGGAAAGTTTCGATCACCTTTCCGATTCGCCACGTCATGACAGGAGTGTTGTCTTTCACTATAACTATAGTACCCACTGGCAGATTTTGTGACTTTGATTGCCATTTGTTACGCTGCTGGAGTTCAGTGAGGTACTCGTGGGACCATCGTTGCCAGAAATGATGTTTTATTTTTGATACTAATTCCTATCGTTTAACGAGTGATGGCGACATCGACTGAGCAGGTGCATCGACTTGTGCCGTGAGAGGTTCCCCAATCAGGAAATGGCCAGGAGTCAAGGCAGCTGCATCATTAGGATCATTTGAGAATGCTGTGATAGGTCTGGAATTGAGTATTGCTTCTACCTCTATGACTACAGTTTCCATTTCTTCATAAGTTAGGGATGCGTTTGCCATTTCTTTGAGTAAAAGCCTTTTGGCTGACTTGACTGCGGCCTCCCACAATCCCCCAAAATGAGGTGCTCGAGGAGGAATGAAATGAAAAGAAATGTTTTTATTTGCACATTCTCGCTGAATGGCTTCTTGAGCTGTGGGGCTAAAAAGGGCTGACGATAATTCCGCTAGTTGATTTCGTGCTCCGACAAAGTTTGTTGCATTGTCGCAGTAAAGTTGTTGGCAGTGACCTCTGCGACTGGTAAATCGTTTTAGTGCTCCCAGGAATGCTTCTGTTGTTAGGTTTGTAACTAATTCAAGATGCACTGCTTTTGTGGCGAAGCAACAGAATACTGCAATGTACGCCTTTTGAGGTCGTTTTCCTCGAGTTTTAAAGTGAACCCAAATTGGACCACAATAGTCAACCCCGGCATTTATAAATGGTCTTGCTGGTGTAACCCTCGTTGCAGGCAAATTTCCCATGATCTGCTGGAGAAGTTTTGGTTTTGATTTTGCGCAAGTTACGCACTTATGGATGGTTTCTCGTGCTAAGTATTTTCCCTTGATGGGCCAAAATCGTTGTCTGACATTTGCAAGGAGAGCTTGAGCTCCACAATGCTTATTTTCTTTGTGTATTGACTCAAATATTAGTTTGCTGATTATCTCATTATAAGGGAGGAGCATTGGATGTCTTGTATCGAATGGAAAAGTAGACTCTTCTAGTCTGCCTCCGACTCTTAAAATGCAATTTTCATCTAAAAATGGTGATAAACTTTTGATCGGACTTGACACCCTTAGTTCTTTGCGTTTTTGCAACTGCTTGATGTCTTCTAAAAATGCAAATTTTTGAGTTTCTCGAATAATTATAATAAGTGAATCGTGGAGCTCGAAAGGTGTCAGAGCTCTTTGAGTTTGTCGATCTGCCTTGGGAATTCTAGCATTTTTTATGAATCTGAAGATGTATCCTATAATACGTTGCAGGGTTTTAAAAGAATTTCTATGGTTGATAAAATGCAAAAAATTTTCAGTCGTTACCGAAACCAGCATGTTATAGGAAATTTTCTTCTGTTCAGGTAAAGGTGTGTCAGGAGTTGGAGAGAACATCGGAGGCCAATGTTTCTCATCACCATGAAGAAAGAATGGCCCATACATCCACTGGGGTGTATGCTGCAACTGCTGTGGATCCAATCCTCTAGATATTATGTCTGCTGGGTTGTTCTGGGAACTCACATGACGCCATTGATCAGGTGTCGAGCTTTCTTGAATTGAAGCTATTGGATTTGCTACGAATGTATGCAACGAAGATGATCGTGAATTTATCCATGCTAATACTATTTTTGAATCAGACCAGTAGAATGTTGGCGTTGTATTCATATCCAGATCGTGCTTAACTTTTGCAGCCAAGTTGGCACCCAACTGGGCAGCACATAATTCCAGCCTGGGCAGCGTTTGTTGCTTGAGAGGGGCTATACGGGAGTTCGCACAAAGCAAGTATACAATAACTGTTTTATTTGGCAAGAATGTCCTGATATACACTGCGGCACTATACGCCTTTTCTGAGGCATCTGTAAAAACATGAAGTTGCGTATTGCGTGGAATCGATCCTTTATATATATATGTCGATGAGCTTGAAAGGTTTTGAGTTCATTCAGATTACTTCTAAAGCTTCGCCAGCGTGATTCAAATTCTAAAGGCACTGCCTCATCCCATGAAAGATTCAAATTCCATAATTCCTGGATGAATATTTTTGCCTTGACGACTACTGGAGACAGTAGTCCGAGTGGGTCAAATATACGCGCTAAATCTGAGGTGACTGTCCTTTTCGTCACATTCTTGTATGTATGTTGACCTTAATTTTCAGTAGATCATCCTTGAGTAGCCATACTAATCCCAACGTTTTTGTATAGTCGGTTTCGTCTGTAGAAAAATCAAGACTAACTTCTTGATCATCATTGGGGATATTGCGTAGCAATTGGGTATGATTTGCACACCATTTTCTTAAATGAAATCCGTACTTTGACATGACGTGTTGTAGTTGACGCTGAGTTTCTAGTGCTATGTTCAAGCTATCGGCTCCCCCCAAACCATTGTCCACATAAAAGTTCTTTTCCAAGAAATTGGCTGCTAACGGAAACTGCATGTTGTTATCCTGGCTTATTTCCTTTAGACATTTGATTGTCAAGTATGGTGCAGGTCGGGTTCCATATGTCACTGTATTCAACTTGAAGTAACTGATGGGTTCAGAAACACTACTTCTCCATAGAATTATCTGGTACCGTTGGTCTTTTGGATGGACCAATATTTGTCGGTACATTTTTTCTATGTCTGTTGTGAACACGAAACGTGGAATCCGAAATCGCAGAAGCACCGTAAACAGCTCATTTTGTAGTGGTGGGCCGATGTGCAAAATGTCATTCAAAGATTTTCCTGACGAGGTTTTTGCCGACGCATCAAATACCACCCGAAGTTTAGTGGTGCTACTATCAGGTCTTAAAATGCAGTGGTGAGGAATAAAGTCTTTAGACCCTTCCATTTCATCTATGTTGATTTTCGACATATGTCCCATTGTTTCATAATCCTTCATGAACTGCATATATTGAGTTTTCAGGGAAGCATCTTTTGATAATCGACGTTCCAAGCTGAGGAAGCGGTTAAAGGCAATATTATGTGAGGCGCCTAAAGAAGATGTTTCAGTACAGAATGGAAGTCGTACTACGAACCGTCCTTCTTTGTTACGAATAGTGTTTTGATTGAAATGTGCCTCACATTGGGCGTCATAGGGAGATAATTGATGCCCAGTGCTCTTGATCTCTTCCAGTTTCCAAAATCGTTCAATAGCCGTATTCATTTTATCCTCCTCAGTTAAAATACCACATATTGCTGATGAGAGTTGTTCTCCAGATACCTTTCCAGATACTATCCAGTCAAAGGTGGTATTTTGTAATATTGGGAGGTCATCACCGAGTTTAATTTGTCCTATAGCAAGGATGGTAATATTCTGCGCCCAACAAAATGTCAATTTTTTCTGGTCGGTTAAAAGTTGGGTCCGCCAGTGTGACATTGTTCGGAATCGCCCACTTATCGATGGTAACTTGTTGAGCAGGTTGAGGAGAAATGATTTGTGGCAACACAAATGCCTCAAGATGTGTTGAAAAGTTGTTGAGTCTGTATTGAAGTGATATGTTGACACGGTGTTGAACTTTGGTGCGGTTTTTGTCCAATTCCATTGATTGAAATCGAGGTGGTTCTTGCTGGGAGCCCTAGAGTTGTGACTAATCTCTCTGTAATGAGGTTGACTTGTGAGCCCGAGTCGAGAATTGCCTTACATTCAGTTTCTAGTCCATTTGCCTTGACCTTTACCAACGCTGTTCCTAGTAGGACATATGGTCTTCTGCCGACGGAACTTGCCGTCATGCTTTCAGCTTCGTCCTGTGGTGTGCTAACGAGAGATGTCACGTTTGTTGTGGAGGAGTTGTTAAGTGTAGCTGCCTCTCTGTCTGAGTCAATTTCTTTTTAAGGAGGAGTAACTTTTCTTGATGACGAATTACAATGTGTAGTTGGTTCCAGATGTACCAAGGTATGGTGCGTTTTTCCACATTTCTGGCAGCGGCCTGAAATGGTACATTGTTTTGTACTATGGGTACTACTAAAGCAATTGACACATAATTTATGTTTCTGTATCATGTTTAGTCTGTTTGTTGAGTTTACATCGATGAATTTCTTGCATCGATACAATGGGTGAGAATCTCGCTTGCAAACTAAGCACAGCCGGTTTTCGTGTCGAGGTTGTGCTGTAAGCGCGCATATTTTGCTAGTGGAAAACGAAGGTTTTTCCTTGTGTCCCATTGCTTCCAGAGTGTGAAAATAGTTCTCAAGGAATGTCAGAAATTGGTTGATTGTTTGTAGTTCCTTTGGGTGAGAAATTGATTGCTCATATTGAGCATGCGCTGTTTTATCTAACTTTTTGACCAGGATGTGGATAAGGATTGGATCCCACGATAATATTTGAAGCCCCATGTTGGAGAGAGCTGCCAAACATTCTTTTGTTGTATCGTGCAATCGCTTAATAGCACCTAATGTGGATGCCCCAGATGGCTGGTCAAGTAGTCTCTGAACTGCTGTTGCTACCATTACCCTTTTATTGTTGTATCGATCTTGCAGCAATTGCCACGCCACCTGATAATTGTCTGCAGTAACCGCAAGATGATTAATGAGGTTCGCTGCTTCACCAATGACGTTGGTTTTTAAATACCACATTTTATGCGCGTCAGACATCTGTTGCTCATGTACGATTCTTGTAAATAAATCGGAGAACGATGTCCATTTCATGTAGTCACCTTCAAATTTTGTAATGGTGATCGTAGGCAAAGGTAAGGTTGATGGTCTGGCCGTAGTTTCTCTAGTTGAGTGGTGGAGGCTTCTATTGGCCGTGGTGAGCTGTATGATTGCTGATTCTGCAGCTTGTTCGAGGTGAACATATCTGCTTGTATCATAACCATCAATGTCTGGGTCGGGATATTTGTCCAGTAATTCATCATTAAGCCTTTCTAATTGAAGCCACAGCTGAGAGATAGTGGCCTTTTTTACATCGTAGTAAGATTGATCTTGACCTGGTTGCAACTGCAGGCCTTCTAGCTGTCGAGTAAGCGCCGCCATTTTTCCAAGTGACCGGCTGATTAATCCATCGTGTCCCCCAGTTGCTCCGGCTTGCGATTGACCTGTGTTTGCCGATTTGGGATTGGGATCATGTCCCCCAGTTGCCCCGGCTTGCGTTTGACCTGTAGTTGCAGATTTGGGATTAGGGAGTTCCTTTTTCCCGGATTCTTTACCTTGATTATCGAGTTCACGTTCCATTATCGCTATGTATTTCGTCGCCATGGCCTCAATTCGAGTATAGTAGTCGGATGTGAAGTATTCAGCAGATGTGTCTACGTCCTTCAACTCCCGTAATTCATTATCAGCTGTGTCGAACTCTGCCCAAGCTGTCCTTAGCCGAGATAGTCGTTCCTGGTAATAGGTTGCAGTTTTCCGGCTGGCTGAATCCTTGGTGAAATTTCGAATAATGGTTGCAATATGTTCTCCAGTTTCCTTAAGTTCGCGGAGAAGTTTAGTTGAGGTTGTTTCCATGGTGAATTGGTTGTTGTGGAAAGCAGGGAAGTGATGGAACTACAGTTAATTCGAGGATTGCAGGTCCTGTCACGGTCGCCAAAAATGTTAATACCAGACTCGTTTGCCTGGCTTAACTGAGATGTAAGTGGTGGGGCTTATCCAAGTGGTACACAAGGATAAGCAATTTAAGAATGTTGATGTTTTTACCCAAGTGATACACAAGGATAATTCAAGTTGTGGCGTAATCAATTAGTTATTCAGGTGGTACACCAGGATAATCTAATTGACTCAAAGAAGTGAAGTGTATGACGATTTAAGTAGCAATCATGAACTTTATTCAATAATTTTAATATTTATACAAAATGTAAAAAATAACTTAAAACTAATACAATAACAAAAAGTAGAAAAAAAATAAGAATACAAACATCATTTAAAACGGCCAGAAACTGTTCATTATTATCTTGCCAAATTCATTCCCATCGTAAGCTAAGCAAAACAGATATTCAATTTCAGTACTGTCTGGCTGGTAATTTGAAACACACGTGGAAAATAAAATGTTTTATTTATTTCGTCAATTATGCTGACATGATGGTTCTCACACCTGGCTTGACAAATGTGTGAGAAATAAATTAATTTTATTTTAATTAAATTGTGGGAAAGAATTTAATTGTACTTGAGACTTGGCAAAAATATGAACAAACAAAAAAAAAAAAAGTCAAACAAAAACGAAGTAAGCGTTTTGCTTAAAGTTTAATTCAACTAGAGATTCTTTTTATTTTGATACCAAATAAAAAGAATCAAAAGAATTAACAAATGCTATGTTAACTCGATGCTGTGTTTTAGTGCTGGTGCTTCCGATTCCACTAATGTTTGCTGATGACGGCTGCATTAGGATACCAAGTCGTTTGACTAGACGCTCAGTGATACAATTTACCTGGGATCCTGAGTCAAGTAATGCGCGGCATTCAATTTCTGATGAATCAGTTGAATTTAACTACTGACGTGCCAAGGATCACTGCTGATTACGACTGTTGACTTGCTGTGGTTTAAGTAGCCTTTGATTTGGTTGAGCACCCTGGTGTTTCAGGAGAAGTCGTAGCTTCTACAATGGTCGTTGCAGAGGATGATGCTGCCTGTGGTTTTTCTTCATTTAATTGTTTTGACGGGTAGTTCTTGTTTTCTAGATGCAATAGCGAGTTATGTTTCTTATTGCATTTCGTGCAACCCCTTGAGGTACATTGTTTTGAAGAGTAACCAGATTTCAGGCAATTTACACATAATTTTTGTTTTTGGATGAAATTTAAGCGCTCGTATGGCTTGAGTTGTTGAAATCGTTGGCAACGATATAGCTGGTGAGGACTTATTATACAAAGCACGCACGAAGTCTCAATTGATTTAGGTGGTGCAGCTGTTGCACATACCTTCGAAGATGACTTTTCATTTTGGCCAATTGCCTCCATTTGTTGAAATCGAGTCTCCAGAAAAGCTAGGAAGTGTTTGATTTTCTGTAGCTGTTTTGGATTTTTGATTGATCGTTCATATTGGTTATGAGTGTTTTGATCCAGTTTCTTTACGAGGAGGTGCATTAGAAGGAGGTCCCAGGATGTAGTGTCGATTCCAAGATTTTGCAATGCATGCAGACATTCCTGAGTTGTGTCATGCAGTTGCTTGATTGATGCAATTGTTGGTCCGACTGCAGGTTGTTCGATCAGCTGCTGTATTAATAATGCGACCAAAATTCATCTATTATCGTATCGCTCTTTTATCATTTCCCAGGCTGTCTCATAATTTTCTGCAGTCGCTGAAAGGTGACTTATGAGCCTTTCAGCTTTACCTGCTACATTAGCCTTCAGATACCACATTTTTTGGACCGCAGGAATCCGCTGATTGCCTACAAGTTGCAAAAATAGGTCATAGAAGGTCCTCCATTTGAGGTAGTCGCCGTCAAACCAAGGAATTGTTATCTTAGGCAGTGGCACTCCAATAGGCTGATCATATGGAATCGGTGGATCGGGAGCCACTTGGGAAGCCATTTTAAAATTTTCAAATATCCTGGCTTCTAAGGTAGTGTATGCAGTCATGTTGTATCCTTCTTGAGCCGGATCATGACTGGTTTCCCATATGGTGAAATGTAGGTTCTGGAGTTGGTCCCATAATTTTCCTTTCAGCTTCATATTCTCGGCTGTCGGATCCATTGTGAGCAATCGCTGTAGAGACCCTATCATTACACTTTGCCTTCTTATTAAAGCGATGGTTGCAGATGTATTACATCCTACCTCACCAGCGGGTTTGATTATTGGTATGGGTTTGTCGGCGATTGGTTGTTGAACTGCCTCCGCTGTAGATGATTTCATCAGAGCTGTCTTAAAAATACCCTTGTATTTGTCGACAAGCTCTGAGATGTTTTTGTAGTAATCTTTAGCAAAGTAGTCGTGGTCTAATGGAATTTGATCGAGGCAACGGATTTAGCTGTCAGTGGTCTCAAATTCCAACTAAGCGCTATCTAGCCTTTTTAGTCGTTCTTCATAGTAAACAAGAGTTTTCCTGATAGCTGAGTCCTTTTTTAAATTGCGGACTATAGTTTCGATCACGTCACCTGCTGCTAACTGTGAATCTATCAGCTTGTTGAAAGTGTCCATATTTGGTTTCTCAGGAATCACGATTTGAGTTGTTCAGTCTTCTAGCTGCCTGCAGGGGAACGCTCCAGTGCAGAAATTTGTTGATAGATATTGATCCTAGCTGCCTAAAGAGAATGATTTCAGTGTAGGAAACTTTAAAGACGAATATTGATCCTGTGTCAGATCACGTCGGGGTCACCAATGTTTAATTCAGTAATGAATAAGGTTAAACTATTTTGTTTGACCTGTTTGGATTATCTTCAAGGCGATTCACCACGAAGATTTATTGATGCAACTCAAGCACTTGAAACTTGGTTGCGTGGAGATGGTTAAATCACTTTTGGTAAAACAACTTTGTATGTTTGCAAAATGTAATTGAACAAATGTTTTATTTAACTTTCTTTCTTATATACTAACTTATTGATATGTCATTAAAATTTTCTACTATTAATTGTATTGTTTTATAAAATTGAGGTCATAAAATTTTGCTTTATTAAGTGTATTGCTTAAGTACAAGTTCATTGTACAAAAAACAACCATTTGTGCATGATTGCAAGTTTGCAATTATTTATGACCCAATTTTGATATTCTTATGCAGAGTAATTATAAACAGTGTCTTATTTCTTTTGTTTAATTTTGAAGTGCAATGAAGGTTTTAAAATAATTTAATTGTGAGGTGCAATGAATTACAGGAGAAATGAAGTTTAAAATATAGGCCAGTGGTTTTGTTTTTCTTTTTGTGAAAGTATGAACAGCCATTACATACTTTCAATGAGCCTTGAAATTAAATTCCAAATATCTGGCGGCTTGGACTTTAATGTCATGAATTTATATAGCTGGAAAACACGAATGCTGTCATACAAATGTATAGAAAAGCTGTAGGTAAGGCTTTAAATGTTGATTCAATTTATATTAGATTCTTTTTTTACATAAAAAATATATACATATGCAAGCATATAATTTTTTAATACATGCTTCATTAAATTATTTTTATTTTAGGGGAGACGTATAGGGTTGCCACATGACCTGGACTCGCCTGGATTGTCCAGTTTTTTTATCTTGTCCAGAGTCCAGGAAATATTACTTATGTCCAGGAAATATTTAGAATAATGCTATTTATAACAATGCTATGTAAAAAAATTAAAAAAATGCTTCGAGTTTGCTTGCATTGACTACAAAAATTTACTTCGACAAGTTCCCACGAGATGGCTTTCGCTCTTGCCGGCTTTAGACCGATTGTTGCATTCCTGGCCTGCTGTGAAAAGGTACTTTTTGCAAAAAGGAGAAAAAAACTGTCGGAAAGCTATCTGGAAATTTGTGTCACATGGAGTTACAGATACTGAACTTATCAATGAGGATGAAGAAAGTTTTTCAGAGGGTTTGTCGGAGGTCTATTTATATTTCATACATAATATTATGCAAGAGTTTAACTCCGCCATATTATCTCTTGAAAGTGATTCATGTAATATCTTAGAAATACATTCCATTATGAGTAAACTTATGAATAGTCTTCAAACGCATTTAAAAGATTGCTTTTATGGCAGCAAGGTCAGTGCTCTTTTTAAAGCCATCACTCATGATAAAATTCAAATTTTCAAACAAGAAGCTGATCACTTCCTACAAATGGCTGTTACGTATTTGGACCAACGTTGGACCAATCACTTTATAAAAGACTTTCTATTACAAATATCAAACTCCATTGACAGCGATATTCTATATACAGATTACTCCTGCCTTCGTGAAGTGTATGACCAAAAGATATTCCATCCGACCAAATATGGTCTTATTTTTTTTAAAAAATGTGATAAAAAGAATATAATTAATATGTATAAGCTGATCTCATTTGTTTTGTCCATACCTATTAGTAACGCATTTTGAGAAAGAACATTTAGTATTCTTAATAATTTATATTCTAAGGAAATGAATAGAATGTCGTTCGATCTTATAAAAGGTGAACTGTTAATTAGTTTAAGTTTTGATGAAAATTGTAAAGATTTTTTTTAAACTATTTGATGACAATTAAAGGTAAAGGACTTTTAAGTTCTGTATCAAAAAGCTCAAAATACCTGTGGAAAAAGTAATACCAAATATTTTTTTTTTCAATTATCATAAAGACTGAATTTTAAAGATTTTGTTTTATTATCTTAACATTTATAATATAATAATCTGAGTATTTAATACATAGATTTCTTTAAATATGAAATATGTATATACATACATACGTATAAAGACTGAATTAAATGTTACTTTTGTTTTGTGAGTTCTCGTGGTACCTTCATAGCGAACAGTCGATTAGCGGAATTTTTTCTTACATACCAAACAAACAAAAAATTATACAAAAAAATATTCGTAGTACATATTATTCGTAATAGGCACATACTGACTTTAATAAATAAGCTTTACTGCTTTGTTAATATTTTTTACATAGTGGAAATAACAAATACAAAAAAAACAGAAACAAAAAAAAACATAAACTGTGACATTGAGGAATACTCTATACGAGTAACTCAAAAACAAATAAACAATCAAAAATTACAAAAACAAAAAAAAAACCGTAAGCAAAAAACACAAAAAGTGCCCTTGAGGAATACTCTATATGAGTACCTCAAATACAAAAAATTATGAAGTGAGTTCTAACGGCAGAAATGTCTATTTTACTGTGAGTTCTGAAGCTCTCAATGAAAATAATACAAATAATAAATCTAATGAAAATATTTTTTTAACGTCAAATCCAATTTTTCGTCAGCGATCAACTTCGCTTTGTCCAATGCCAAATAGTGATTCATTAACATTACAGTTGCCTAGTACTTCGTCATATAAGTCAGTAATATCATCTCCTTCAGGCTCGTGTTCATCACTTAATAAAGTTATCACTACAGATAAAAGTACCTCAAAATCCAAGGTACAAGTCGGAATGGACAGATACATAACAGTGGTAAAGCGTGGGCGAAGCCCGAATTCTTCAAAAATTTCATCTGCTCCAAAGATGTCTAGGGATAATAGCGCATCATCTACCAATCGTCAAAATCGTTTTTCATTATTGCAAGTCACCGACGACAAGCCGGCTGCATCATCGCAAAAGTCTTTTAAGCCACCACCTATATATTTGAGAGAGAAAAATTCTAACGCCCTAATTAAAAAATTAGTCTCGGCCATTGGTGAAAACGCATTTCATGTTATTCCAATAAAGCGTGGTAATATTGACGAAACTAAAATTCAAATATACGAAGAAAAAAATTTCCGTAAAATAGTGACTGAATTTGAAAAAAATAAAACAAGTTTTTATACGTACCAGCTTAAAAGTGCCAAGGGTATGCAGATCGTATTGAAGGGTATTGACTCTTATGTTAATCCCGAAGAAGTAAAAGATGCACTCATGATACAAGGATTTAAGGTAAAAAATGTTACCAATATAATAAATAGGGAGAAGATCCCCCAGCCTCTATTTCGTGTTGAATTGGAGCCGAATGATATACAGCTGAAAAAAAACGAGACACACCCAATTTATAGCCTAAAATACCTCTTATACCGAAAAATCACAGTTGAAGAGCCACATAAGCGATCAGGTCCCGTACAGTGCCATAATTGCCAAGAATATGGCCACACAAAAACATACTGTAAATTACCCACTGTTTGTGTTGTGTGCGGCGAATTACACGGCACTGCTAGTTGCAATAAGCCAAAAGATCAAAGTGATAAAAAATGCAGTAATTGTGGAGGTAATCACACCGCTAACTACAGAGGTTGTCCTGTGTACTCTTTTGTCAAACAGACTATGGTGCAAAAACCCAAATTAGCTCCATCTCAATCAGCAAACGCTTACTCCGCCACTTTTGTGCAAAGGAGCCAACTAGTTACTTCCCGTATATCGTATGCCGATGCTGCTAGAACAAATTCTATTCCCGCACAAAATGTTCCACCTCCAAATAATTCATAATTGAAGTTACTATTGACAATTTGGTGCAAACTATAAACAACTTTACAACAAATATGACTAACATGATGCAAGAAATGCTGAGAATGCAGAATAGTCTGCTTCAAGCATTAATTAACAAGCCATGAACACGTTAAAAATGTGTTTCTGGAACGCAAACGGCATTCGCCAACATAAAAATGAACTTGAGCACTTCCTTACGGAAAAAAATATTGATATAATGTTGGTCTCTGAGACACATTTGACTTCGAGAAGCTTTTTTAAAATAAATGGCTACACTATGTATGATACAAAGGACCCTAGAGGGAGAGCATGCGGTGGATCTGCAATTCTAATTAAGTCAAGACTCAAGCACTATATCCTTGACAACGTTAGTGAAGAATATATGCAAGCTACGAATATTTTTGTAGAAAATTTTTGTTCTAATTTCGTAATATCATCAATTTACTCACCTCCCAGATTTTCAGTTACCGAAGATCAGTATGAGAAGTTCTACAAATCGCTTGGATCTTGTTTCGTGGTAGCTGGAGACTACAATGCAAAGCATACGTACTGGATATCGCGCCTTTTAACACCCAGAGGTCGAGCTTTGTTTAATACAATTTCAAAAATGGGCTTAGATGTTATTTCGAGTGGGGAGCCCACTTATTGGCCTACTGACGTACGACAAATTCCAGATGTTATTGATTTTGGCGTAATGAAAAATATTTCTAGGGATTTAATTAGTGTTGAAACTTCTCTAGATCTCTCCTCCGATCACTCCCCCACTATCGTTACAATTTGTAACCCACTAAGAAGTGACTTACCTCACCCATATACGAAGATGACCAATCGTGTTAATTGGCTGGGATTCAAAAAATATCTTAGTAGTCATTGCACGGAAAATATTGCGTTAAGAACACCCACTGACATTGAAACTAACATTGCCAATCTTAACGAAATTATTAAACAGGCTGCTGAACATGCCACTACCTCCCATCCGCAGTCTGGGTTTAATAAAATTTATTGCAGGGATATTGAACATCTCTTATGTGAAAAAAGAAGAGCTAGAAGGGAATAGCAACAGCACAGATCACCCCAACATTAACTCAAACTTAAAGAATGTTCTAAACGACTTCAAGAGTTGCTTGCATCTGAAAAAACTGCATCTCTTAAAAATTATTTGGAAGGTCTTGATGTCACACCGACATCTAATTACTCTTTGTGGCGCGCTGCTAGAAAGCTTAAAACCCCCGTTGAGTTTAAGCCACCTCTGCGCACATCTACCGGAGATTGGGCAAGACGCGATACGGAAAAATGCTAAATATTTGCTGAGCATTTAAAATCCGTATTTACCTCAAATACATGTACTGGTGTTGCTGATTTGCCGAATGTAGTTGCTCTACCCCCTCGAGCCTTAAAGTTTAAGATGAGTGATGTACATAAAGTAATTGCTGAACTCAAGCCAAAGAAAGCTCCAGGTATTGATGGAATTAGTAACAAGATGCTGATGAACTTGCCGCATATATCAATGAGAGTCTTGCTGTTTATTTCAAATGCCATATTACGACTGGAGTATTATCCACAACTCTGGAAGCTTGCAAAAATCAAAATGATTCCAAAGCCGGGCAAAGATCTTACTAAAGCTGAGTCATATAGGCCAATAAGTTTGCTGTCAACTATGTCAAAACTCTTCGAAAAGCTGCTCATGACAAAATTGTCCCCAACCTTAACAGATAGTGGGTGCATCCCAGACCATCAATTTGGTTTTAGAAGTCAGCATAGCACCATGGAACAAACTCATAGATTGGTTCAATTTATAAGAAAAACATTTGAGGAAAAGAAGTATTGTTCTGCCCTGTTTATTGACGTTTCTCAGGCATTTGATAAAGTGTGGCATGAAGGTCTAATTCTAAAATTAAAATCATATCTACCAATAAATTTAGTGAATTTATTAGAAAGTTACATCACTACCCGGAAGTTCACGGTTGTGGAAGGAGAATTCATGAGTGTGCCCGAATCTATATCATCCGGTGTGCCACAGGGGAGCATACTGGGGCCAGTTTTGTATTTGATCTATACTTGTGATATGCCTTTGAGCAGCAATATCCATACATCTACGTTTGCCGATGATACAGCCTGCCTTAGTATGCATGAAAACCCTCACGAGGCTTCCCGATATTTACAAGAACATATTACACATTTGGAAATGTGGTTGAACTTATGGAGAATTAAGGTAAATGAACAAAAGTGTGTCCATATAACGTTTACCCTAAGAAGAGATACTTGTTCCCCAATTCGAATCAATAATCAAAATATTCCTCAACACTCCCAAGTGAAATACCTTGGTATACACCTTGATCGAAGGCTTACATGGAAACATCATATTGACTTTAAGCTAACTCAGATGAAAATTAAGTTATCTCAAATACACTGGTTGATTGGCAGAAATTCAACACTTAGCATGGACTGTAAACTTTTATTATACAAGTCGCTTTTAAAGCCAATATGGTGTTACGGTATCCAGTTATGGGGCACTGCTTCAGCTTCCAATGTAGAGAGAATCCAACGAAGGCAAAACAAAATTTTACGGTTAATAACATCGGCTCCATGGTACATCAAAAATTCTAATATACATCGTGATTTAAATATGCCACTAGTGACTGAAGAAATTGCAAAATACGCAGGCAAATATTTAACAAAACTCGAGTCACATCCTAATCCGCTTGCTCGTAATATTTTGAACTTTACTGGACACATCCGCTTAAAAAAGAGGGACACAAGGGCTCTATTACTCAACACGCCAAATGGGATTTCTTGAAAATACTTTTTTTATACTTTTTTATAATTTTTTTTTATTTTTTTATTATCACTACTTATGTATTATTTATAACTATTAACAAGTTTATGTCCGACAGTGGTCGGTCCTAATAATTATATTTTAGATTTAAGATTTGAATACTTATTGTTAGTTCATATTTGAAGATACAATAAATAAATACATGTATGAAACTTTTGTTTTGTTTATCATTAAATGTTCTTTAATAAAATAAAAATATTAATACATATTACTACTTTTTTATTCGTCCAGGAATTTTTTTTAAAATCCAGGCAATTTTTGGTGGGTGTCCAGTAATTTTACTTTTGGTGTGTGGCAACCCTAGAGACGTATGAAAAGCTAGATAGATTTGAAAATGTGGTGTTTGTATAAATTGGCCAATCTGAATAAAAAATTAGGATCCTTAGAGCTGGCTGTTAAGTGCAACATTATGTATTGCAGCGATTTTTTAAAGAAATTTCCAGCAAGTCAGCTTGTTGCGCAAAATGGATAAAACGGTAAGTTTTATTTGAATAATATTTCAGTATTTGAAATATTAATTGTTCTCACCGTTTTTATATTCCAGAAAATCGTTACGCCTCTTTGTTTGTAAATGCAACGAGATCAGAAACAACAGATCAGACATATGCATCCATTTTTGTCTAGATTTCGCAGATTTGTTGACTATAATAAAAAATTAGGAGCCTTAGAGCTGCCTGTTAAGTGCAACATTATGTTTTGCAGCGAATTTTTAAAAACTAATAGCCTTATTTATAAAAATTAAGTAGGCTTTATAAAGGGTTTTGAAAACAAATTATCATACAAAATTATTCTTATTAACATAATGTAGAAACAAGTTATTTCTTACTTAAGCCTATACTCACCCCAATTTATAGTAACAAAATCTTAAAAGAAGTTATATATATGTATGTCCAATTTTTAAATGTTTTTTATTTTTAATTTTTTTAGTATCTGTATAAATGTATTTATATTTGTAAATCATGTTAAATTGTTACAAAAGAAACTGTGGATATGTAACCAATAATAAATTCCAAAATTTGTAAACTGAAACACAAAATTAAAATATTTACTAATTTAATTAATTAACATATTCTAAATAACTTTAATTTTTAATAATGACAATTAAACATTTCATTCAAAAATAAATAAATATTCATTTACTAATTCCATCAAAGTCTAAAGTTGTTTTCTTTGCGAACATTCTTCCTTCTTAAATGCATTTTTATCTTTCCAGTTTAGACTTCTAGGGATCGAATAAGGTTTGGTACAGCTATTTCTTTCAGATTCTTCTGCTGTAGGGCTTTTCATTTATTGCAAAGTTATTTATTCTTCGTATCAAATACTTGTACAATAGGACACAGAACGACTTAAATTGTGGTTTTGAACATTGGATATAACCATCATCGTTCTTTCCAATGTACAAAATTCCACCCTTTCAATTCACTTAATATATATGCATGCACACATTTGTCATTCACATTTTGATTCCAATTGATCGGAACTCTTCTTTTTTAAGCGATTTGTTCACCAACGTATTTGTACATTGGACAGGAACGTCACTTACCCTTGCAATGCACAAAATTTCACAGAAACAATTTACTTTTCGAAGATAGAAATCACTTATTTTTGTTGAGAACTAGCAAAAAACACAAAAGGAACATAATACTTGGAATCCAAAAGATCTGAACACTATATTTTTATACGACTGGTTAACCTGTGCTGCTGTTCATTGAACAGGGACATCATTGTCCCTTCCAATGTGCTAGATTCCACAAATACACTTAACTTTATCTGTACACATTAGCCATATAAACTACTTGTTTGCGTAAGGCACTTGCAAAAACGAACCAAATTGGTTTCAATTAATCAAAGCACGACAAAATGTTAACCGCGGAGTTTGTAACTTGGACAATTTATTCTTTTCTTCGAGACATGTTAACTTAAGGATTTGTACATTATACCAGAGCATCATTTGTTCCTCCCAATGTACAAAATTCCACACTGAAATTTCACCTTAAAAATTCACTTTGCACAGAAGTTTTCATGTAAACTACTTACTTAGTTGGGTCTGTCGGGAACGAATTCATCTTCTATCATGCAGCACAACCAATAGAACATCTGCAGCTCCTGGAAAATAAGAATATATTATTATAATTTATTATAAATAACTAAAAGAAAAAATAAATATACACTTACGTTTTCACTTCTGTTGTGTAACGCTCCCAGTAATCCATGTTTTTTCCCCCATCACTTTTGTTTTGTTCACTTTTCGCACTGTTGGTAATATGTGGACAAGATAATCTAACAAATTTTGTCCACAAATTACCAGCCTTGGCAAGGATTTTGGCGCAAAATCATTTTTTATCCAATTTGCGCCAATTCCTTCCAAGAAAATTTTTATTTTGTAAATAACTAAACGTTATTTTATTCGAATTATCTGACAGAGAAAGGCATAGAAATTTCTCATATTTGCTATCTCTACCGCAAAATTTAGATAAAGCGAATTATCTTGAATTCGCCGGTGTCGTGTCTAATTCAGTAGTCTATGATCGGTACGTTCAGCAGCTATGTTTGGGGTTCTTATGTGGATGTGATCATTTTATGGCTATTGTATGCTTTCAAAGAGCTTTGAAACTAAATCCCAATTATCTAGCGGCTTGGACTTTAATGTGTCATGAATTTATATATGTAGCTGGAAAACACGAATGCTGCGATACAAAGATATAGAAAAATTGTAGGTAAGTTTTAAATGTTAATTCATATTAGATACACTTATAATTTTGTATATATGCTTTCTTAAATTATTTTCATTTTAGGAGAGACTGAAAAACTAGATATATTTTAAAATGCCGTAAAATGTTAATGATCAAACAGAATAAGTCCTCAACTTCAGGAAAAATCGTTGTCAAATTAAGAAAGCGCATAATAAAAGCTACGGCAGTAGCTTCAAATGTTCTCTAATTTTTATTTCATTTTCTTTTGTACTTATAAGTATTTCTTTGCAGTTTTGTTCAAACAATTTATGAAATTTATAGAAAGTATGGTAGCATTATTGAGAGAATGAGCAATTATATGTGAGATCATTAGAAAAAACGTTGTCAAAATATAATAGGTTATATCTATCGACTGCTTTCCGGGGCTTCTTTTTTGTGTAAATTTGTATGGGAAATGTGTTTATGCCGGAATTCTATTCACAGTCCTTTTCACAATGTACAATTAAAAGCTAACAGGGACTTTAACGGCAAGTTTTGTATAAAGAACTATCAGTTAAAGTTCACGTTAACTCTTAATCATACATTGTGATTATGATCATTTATAGTGAATCATGTGGTGCGGGCATGGTTGCCAGATTTGACGATTTATTGTCATTTTGACGATTTTGAGTTGCAAATAGCATGACGATTGGACGATTTTCGCCTTCAATTTTACGATTTTCTAATTATTATAAACTTAGCAATTTTTTAGAACTTTAAAACAATTTTGAGCTTGACCAATAACTTGGCAGCTTTTGAAGCAATATGCAATAAAACTAAAGAGTAAAAAGCAATGCATTCTAATATTTGTATTAATCATTTTGGAATTAAGAGCCTGTTCATCGAACTGCCTTATGTAGGAAAGCGAGCGATTACTAGCCAAACGATCGAGCTGGGAATTGAGTTCATTTTCTTTTTTCGTTTGGAAATAAAAGCTCTTTTTGTTCGTAATTAAACGTCTAAAAACAATGTTTCCATTACTCTTTTAGTTGTAATTCTTAGAGCTTTTTTCATAGAAAATTAAAAGTTTCTTTAGAAATGAAAAGAAAGCAACCCTATCAATCTGACTTACGTCACTTTTTACAATGTATGATTAAGAGTAAACGTGAACTTTAACTGACAGTTCTTCATACAAAACTTGCCGTGAAAGTCCCTGTTTGCTTTTAATCGTACATTGTGAAAAGGACCGTTATAAATAAATAAAATTTAAGAGTTTAAAAAATTTTTATTTTTAAATATACAAAAAAATACGTGTTTGCTGAAAAAACAAGGATTGGTTATTTTGCATTTGAAGTATTTAATAGCGACCAATATAACGCATTTGTAATCGAACCAAAATTTATTGTATATGCCCTCATCTACAAGTGCGTCATTTTGTTCTACCAGTATAACTTAGCCAGTTATTGATCGAGTTACAAGAAATATATCTTGTTTTAAAGATAATATCAGCTCCTTTAAACAGAAGAATAATTGAATAATTAATAGAAGTCCATTGAGAAACATAAAAGGTATGATTCTCTCACTTTGAAATTCTGAATTTCTCCATATTTACCGTTATAAAATCACTTTCCGAAGTGATCTAAAAAAACCAAAGGTACTTTCGTTCTCTATGGACTCTAAGAAAACAGAATTGGTACATGAGAGCCCCTGAATAATTTTGGTGTTGCACAGTGTTATTAAGCCTGACCACTGTCAGATATAAAGTTGTTAATAGTTATTAATAATACATACATAAGTAGTGATAATCAAAAAAGGGGGAAAAAAGTATTTTCAAGTAGTCCCATCTGGAGTGTTGAGTATAACAGCCCGTATGTCCAATAAAGTTCAAAATATTACAAGCAAGCGGATTAGGGTGTGATTCGAGTTTTGTTAGATATTTGCCTGCGTATTTTGCAATTTCTTCAATCACTAGTGGCATATTTAAATCACGATGTATATTAGAATTTTTGATGTACCATGGAACCGATGTTATTAACCGTAAACTTTTGTTTTGCCTTCATTGGATTCTCTAGACATTGGAAGCTGAAGCAGTGCCCCATAACTGAATTCCGTAGCACCATATTGGCTTCAAAAGCAGCTTGTATATTAAAAGTTTGCAGTGTAGGCTGAGTCTTGAATTTCTGCCAATCAACCAATATATCTGAGTTTACTTAAGTTTCATCTGAGTTAACTTATAGTCAATATGATGTTTCCATGTAAGTCTGCGATCAAGGTTTATACCAAGGTATTGCACGTGGAAATGTTAAGGAATATTATGATTAATGATTCGAGTAGGGGAGCAAGTATCTCTTGTCAGGGTAAACGTTACACGAACACACTTTTGTTCATTGACTTTAATTCTCCATAAGTTCAACCATATTACCAGCTGTGTAATATGTTCCTGAAGATTGCGGGAAGCCTCATAAGGGTTTTCGTGCACACTCATACAGGCTGTCGCATCGGCAAATGTAGATTAATGCTCACAGGCATATCACAAGTATATATTAAATACAAGACAGGACCCAGAATGCTACGCTGTGGCACACCAGAACATATTGATGTGGGCACACTCGTGAACCCTCCCTCTACAACAATGAACTTCCTATCAATAATGTAACTTTCCAAAGGTTTTGAATGTTTATTGGCAAATATGTCTTCAATTTTAAAGCTAGGCCTTCGTGCCATACTTTATCAAACGCCTGAGAAACATCAATAAAGAGAGCAGAACAATACTTCTTTTCTTTATATGTTCTTCTTACAACTTGGACCAGTCCATGCGTTTGTTCAATAGTGCTATGCTGACTTCTAAAGCCAAATTGATGGTCCGGGATGCACCCATTATCAGCTTAATTTTTGGACAATTTATTTATTTATTTATTTATTTATTTATTTATCTATTTCATCTACAGAATAATATTCTTACAGATTACTTGAAAATTAATTATAATATTTAAATGACCAAAGTTTGAAAATATTAAAGCTAACATTAAAATTTAAATAAGGGGTAAAACTGTTACACAAATGTAAGCATCTTGCAATAGGCTCATTTTTTTCATAATTTGATCTAGAAAAATTTTCTTCGAACATGCGATTACATCTTAAGTCCCTTGGAGGGCAATACAAAATAAAATAATTTTTAATTTCAAGGCAATCAATATTGTCAGATAAAACATTATAGGCAAATAACAGAGAGGAACAAGACCTACGATCTTCTAGCGATTGAATACCCAATAACTTTCTTCTTACATCATAAGGTGGAAGCTCATATGGCCAAATTAACTTTAAAGCAGTCTTAGTAAAAATTTTCTGAATTCGCTCAATACGATTACACGGGCCCAAATGATAAGGATTCCAAACAATAGAACAATATTCTAATGTACTACGAACTAAAGAAATATATAAAGATTTAAGGGTATATACATCTTTGAAATCTTGAGAATTTCTTCTAATGAAACCAAGCATACAATAAGCTTTTGAAATAATGTAATTTAGTCATGGGCAGCTTTTCGAAAAGCTTTGAGATTGTAGATAGGCTTTGAGATTGTAGATAGTAATCTTATAGGCCTATATGACTCAGTCTTGGTAAGATCTTAGCCCGGCTTTGGAATAATTTTTATCTTGCCAAGTTTCCAGTTATGAGGAAAATACTGCAATCTTAAAATAGCATTAAAAATAAATAGCAGGATTCTTATTGCAATATGATGCAAGTTCATCAGCATTTTGTTACTAATGCCATCAATACCTGAGCCCTATTCCACAAAACCACTTATCAACTTTTCACTTTGCACTTATCAAATTAAATTTTTTTGCAAAGTGATAAGTGTTTCTGTTTCACAATATTACTTTTCACAATCTCACTTTAATAACTGTAAATACATGCGCTCTTTGTAAATACTTTGCACTCTTTGTAAAACTTTGCCCTCTTTAAATTTAAATTGTAAAGTCTTTGCACTCTTCTGCTAAGTGCGGTGTTACAAGTAATTCAAGAAAAAAACATATTTTATTTGCCAGTTTTCAAAACAATAAAGTAAGTTTTTTTATAAAATTATTGTAAATATATATTAAAGTTTACATTTAATTTTGAAGGTAAATAAAATAGATAAACAGGCTGCTTGGGAAGAAGTTTTGAAAAAAGCCCAATCCCTCCAACTGGCATCGGACCAAAAAACATGGACTTATGCGAGGGACTGTTTGTTTGGACTCTGGAAGAGTCGGACATTGGTAAGTAAATCAATTTATTACTTACACATAGCAAATAATTACATGTATTTACTTCATGTGTTTTTGTTCGAATTTCTGTTAATTGTAATATTGTGAAGTGCAAATAAATAGCAAGCATCTTATATACAACAACAACATAAATCATCATCATATCCATTGTTGTTGTGAGTTAACGTTGTACTAAATTACGTACAATATACATATGTAATTATTTGCATTGTGTACAGTAAATAAATATACAGTATGTTATTTGTTTGAAATAATTTAATTTTGTTAATTTGCAGAGTAAAAGACACAACGCCCGAAAAACTGGGTCTGCAGGTAGGAAGGACAGTGTTATGGATGAAATTGACTTGGCAATCCTCGATATTCTGGAATCAGACTCAGCTGTGGTAGTTGGACTGAATTTGCCAGAAAGCTATGGAAATTCAGAAATTCTACTATTAGCTGAGTCTGATTCCACAATATTGATGACAGAGGAAACACCTGCCCACCCACCTCCAAACCCAAGCAAGAGGAACAGCTCTACCAAGTTTCCAAGTGAAACTTTAGATATAGAGAAGAAATGTCGGCTGGAGCTCCTGCAGGTTGAAGTTTACTACAGGAAACTTCAATGCCCGAAATTGGAGAGGGAGCTCCAACTTCCAGCATCTGCCATAACGCGTGAAATTGCAGCGGCAGACACTACATATATTTTGGCAATGCAGGGGAGTCGGTCTTTTGAGGAGTTTTAAATTTTCTTTTTTATTTTTTTACTTAGTTTTATTTTGTTCCTACATTGTATTTTTGTTATTTTTTATACTGTTATTTCTAAATAAA